>OX639997.1:57903968-59135368 GCA_951828415.1 Anomoia purmunda | reverse complement strand
TAAAAATTACACTTTTAGATACATAATGGGTTAAAATGTTCTATAAGGTTTCCTTTCCTGACTATGAACACGAAATGAATATGATAGATTTTTACTAATGTGCAACAATTTAAGGTTGTTGTTTAGGATTTAGAGGATTTAGCTCCACCTCATCACATTTTTTTTTCAGTGGGCTAAAGTTTTAATATTTTGGTAAAAACCCTATTATTTTAGTTTCTGTCTTCAGAGACATATACCATTTGAATCCCTTAAAACTCATCGGAATAGGTATTTTTGACCCTCTTTAAAATAAGTTGTAAAATTTGATCAAAATAAGCAGTTACAGGGTTAAAACATTCTACAGATATTTTAATTATGGAATTTTACTGGAGCCTCCGAAGGTAAAAACTTTTACGGACTACTGTGTGAGCTTTCTTAGCTTAATAGGAACCAAAGCATGCAAAGTTTGGATAGGGCCATTGTAGTAAGCAAAGTAACTTACGATTTTTCCGATTTGATCTTGAGTAAATTTCCAAAATTTTATTGATTTGCACCCACTGAAAAAAAAATGTTGATGAAGTCATATAACACTGTGTTTCGAGGATATCTACTTGGATAGCAATAAAATATTAAAGCGCGTACTCTACTGGACGAATTTCTCATTTTGTTTGATATTTGTCGTTGAAATGGTGTTGAAATGGTTGTCGTTGGGGTTTTCCAAATATTTCACAAGCTTTTGGGCGATATTGGATTTCATTATAGTCTTCGTATGTATGAATTAGTTTTAATAGCAAAAATCAAATATTCTATATACGTATGTATACTTATTTATAACAACAATAATTTTTGAGCTTAAGCTTAAGATATCCAGCATTGAGAAGACAAAAAAAAATCCGCTTGATTTTTAAAAATATATCGTCTGCATGTACCAAACCCTAACCCCGAAAAAACGTAACCGAAATTTTTTTCAAAATTTGATTTTTAATCTAGAGCGTCTAAATAGATTTCTGCACCAAAAAGAGAAATAAAAAAAGTGTTTATTAGCTTTTTGTGCTGTTAGAACTCGATATCTTATAGTACTATACTTACTAGTTATACCCCGATAATATAAAAGATTTATAAGGCTATGCATATACCTAAGTCTCTTATTATTTTCTTTTTGATTTCATGATGAGTGCAATTTCTCAACAAATTTAAACTTTTAGATCTCTATAAGTTTTCTTCAATCAGTGCGACTAATCAATATTTTTTCAGACGTAGACTTTTTCTACACCTTTTTCAGTTTTAGTTCAGCAAGTTGCAATTTATATTCAGAATTTGCATTTCAATTTCAGAAAATTTCAATTCATGTTCAGAAAATTAAAATTAAAATTCAGAATTTCCACTTTAAATTCAGAAAATTACAATTCAAATTCAGAATTTCCATTTGAAATTTAGAAAGTTAATTCAGAGCACCTTGGTGGAGGTCTCGGGTTCTCACGCAGAACCTCCCGGTAGACCGTCCACAGCGTCCTATTTACCAGGACCCGCGATCAATCACAGCCCTTTTATCAATACCTCCTTTGCCAATTCGGCAAACGACTGCTTAGTGAAAGAAATGGAAGTCTTCTTCATCCTCCCTGCTGTTAAGCCATCCTCCTCTGAGCGTTTGCGCTTTTGGAGAACTGCCTTCGCCTTCTCCCGGTGATCTTCCAGGAAGGACTCCGCCCGTACTTTTGAGTCTACCTGTTCCTCGGTAAGGTCCTCAGTCTTGAGATATTGAATCTCTGAGCGTCTGGTACGATAGTACGAGTACCCCTCAGAGGTACTTAGCGTATTTTGGGAGTGATGCGGCGCGAAACCAGAGCTGAAAGCCAACTGGCCCAGTTTCGTTGTCTGAGCCTTGGTTCTATGGAGACATTATCGCCGGGGGCAGGAACAGTACCACCAGCTTGTCTGAGGACATGACTGGCAGTACTTCCTGAAATAAGACGTGCTCCGATCCAGCCGCTCGAGGTGGAGGATAACTTGTCTGTAGAAAAGGTTTGAGATGGGACCCTGCTTACCTCTTGCTGCCCGATGGGCCGACTGGGTTCCTATCAGCCATGTGGACTTTTCCCAGGTGACCTTGACTCGTGCTAGGCCTTGGGTTGACCACAGGCTTCGCATTCGTCGGTTATTTTGCCGTTAGGCTGGACCTTCCGTTTGGATTTGGTCCTCCTTTTTTTATTTGGATGCCTCGATCTGAGGCAGTGTTTTTGGGGTTCATTCTCTTTATATGATCATCTGCGTTGCTCGACACTGCAACCGTGGCAGACCCGAAAGTAGTTTGGGGGAAAAGAGGAACGTCGACTATGGCAGTCCCCCTCTGCCATAGCAAGGCCAATTATACCTCCCAAACGGGTTCGGTATCAGGAGGGCACCGTAAAAATACAGCCGGATACCCCTGGCAGCAAATCTTCCAATGAGCACGGTAGTGCTAACACCCTGGATTAGGGGGGAGAGGAGAAGTGGAAAAGAAGGGATTGAAAGGTAAAGGAAATGAGAGAGGAGCGTCGCTGCGGTTCCGTAAGCATGGAGGACATGCTTCCCTCTTAGTTCTTGTTGGCTTTGAACCCCTGGATTGAATTCAAAAACCACATTTACGCCTCATCCCCACGGCAAGAAAAATTTTATCTTTAGAAAAAATTAGCAGTTAAAACGGTAGAAGTCATAGCTGCTAAAAACCATGTTACGAATCTCTTGTGTCAAAACAGGTAGTAACAAAGAAATTTTGACATTTCACTTTTTCTTCAGGAAAGAATGAAACAGGCACATATTTATTTCTTTTGCTAACCTGGGTTGGCTTGTTCGCTTGTCTTTACAAAAATATTTAGAAAACTGTAGTAGAAAGTATAGAAAAAACGCCGTACTGCTCAAGACAATTGGCTGAAAAAATTTTTCTTGAGCATTTCCTGCACCGATTTTTTGAGATCTGCGTACCAGGATTTAAGCTCAAAAATTATTGTTGATATAAACAAAAACAAAATTTGAAAATTGCAACGAAATCTTAATGACATTTTTTTTTCATTTAAGGTATCCGTATTCTCGTTGCTCATCGAAGAGAACGAGAATCTCAAGGTTTTGCGTTCACTACGCACACTGAGAGCTTTGCGACCATTACGCGCCATATCGCGGTAAGTTAAACCTTGTGCTAAATTTTGCGATTGAACATATAGACAAATATTGGCCATTAATTTTCAATCTACCTTCTTTGCTCAATAAAAATAAATAAACGCTATACTTTTATAAACCATATACATAACTTTAATGCCTATTTGAAAACTTTCGTCGAATTCTAATAAATACTCTCTTTGGCATGTTTCATGCTAATGTTGCTAAACTATCGATGTATTTGTATTTGTGTAATTTTCTTTAAGTCTTTAATACTTATGCATCAACTTTCTACTTTCAGATTTCAGTGTGTCTTTTTAACATTTTCATTGCATAAATTTAATTACCTACTCACTTAATAATTTCTAACAATTTTGAAGCTTGTATGCACAATTTATTGTATTTTTTTCTTACTCTTAAATATAAAACTAT
Source organism: Anomoia purmunda (assembly GCA_951828415.1). Lineage (NCBI taxonomy): Eukaryota > Metazoa > Arthropoda > Insecta > Diptera > Tephritidae > Anomoia > Anomoia purmunda. Next base: position 59,131,825 of record OX639997.1, on the reverse strand, counting down.
GATTTCCAACTTTCTTACTATATTTTAAATGACATATATAAAAAAAAAAACAAACAATAAAATACAATAACAATACTATTTGGAAGTGTTTAATACAATATCGTCTTCTTTATGAATTTCGAATAGAAATAATAACATAAAAAAGCCACTTTAAAAAGTACCGTATAGCTGTACGAGAAACTCGTATTTAATTTCCAACTTTACATAGTAGTAGTACTGAGTATTTCCTGTAATCAAGAGAAGAAAAAAAAACAAAAAAGTAAAAACAAATAGCAAAACAGTAAATGTTCACCGTGTACCGTACATCCTACCGTACTTCCAGTTCATAAAAGCATACTAGGCAATCCTTAAACTTAGTTTTACAAAGACGCGGTGAGACTAATTTGCTCGATATTTCATTAAAGTTTCATAGCGATAAGTTAATAAAGTATCTATTTTACCAATTCATGAACTCTACATATACATACATTTCACTGCAGCACGTTTAAAATGGCAACTTTGAGGGAATTGAAAAAAGCTGTGTATTTTAATTAAGTAAATTAGTAGTAATACAATAAAATGTAATACTTATATTACTTTATGAAAAAAGTAATCAGTATTAACTAACTTACTACTTTTTCAGAAAGTACTGTGTAATAAGTAACTTATTACATTTGAAAGTAATATGTCGCAACACTGGGTGTGAGTAGGTCGGCAAGCTTATCAGCTGACCTGTTATCTCTATTGCACTTGGCTCTCTTTTTATATTTATTATGCGTACTTATTTACCTTCTATTTACAAGTGCATGCGGTTTAAGTATTTTCAAGTGCAAAATAAATTTTAAAATATGAATAATTTACAATTATCATTTCGCGAAATCGTGCAAATTTTATTTGATTGTGGTAACGATATTGATGTTGTTGTTGATGTTATTTCAACAAATCATAGCCATATTTCCCATGAAAAGTTAGAAAAATTTGGAAGTTTTTTAAAGAAAACATTTGTGCCTAGAATTAAATCAAAATTGAATAAATCGTGTAACATTAGAGCAAGGTTTTTTGAGAAGAATGAAGCTTGGTTGTCGGGTAGCATGTATTCTTTTGGTGAACATCATGTGGATATTGAGGAACCGAGTTGTTCCAGTAATGTCAAGCGTGGTCGTCCTCTCATGATATTTGAGGACTGTCAACAAAGGTCAAAGCGAAGTAAAGTCCAACAATTATGTGCCAATACCTCTGCGGAGCTGATAACGTCAGCTGCTAAACAACTAGATAAAGGCGATAACGCGTTGACAAAGCTTACACCAGAAAAAGCACTAAGCATTATTCTTGATGCAAAATTAACAAAATTTCAGTATGAACTAGTGAGGAATGCAACGAAGGAACTTAATATTGACATTTTCCCATCATATAAAAAGGTTCTATTAGTAAAAAGCGTTTTAATTTGTGTACATACTAATAATTCAATGAATGGTCGTAGAGTGTTTTATGTTCTATAAAATATGTATGTATGTACATAACTGGTGAAGTTTAATTATTGATTGTGCGAGGATAGCAAGTAGCAATTATTTTATCTTGCTTTGTTGTGTTTACCAAAGTCAACGTATGTTTATGCAATGAATTAAATGTTAACTTGAACTTCATCTATTCTGCATGATTGAATTTTTGCTAAATTGTTTTAATCACCAGGTTTTACTTGCGAAAAAGGAATGTTATCCCAATAACATACAAGTTGGTGAAAATGTTAGTCAAGTCGCTCTTCAAGATTTGCTGGATCATACTGCCGAAAGAATTTTGAAGTCAAAAACTGTCAGTGAAATTCGTGAAATGCCTAATGATTTAAAACTAATTTCGAAATGGGGATGTGATGGCTCGTCTGGACAAAGTGAATATCAGCAAAAATTCACAGATGAAAATATAACAGATAAGAGCATGTTTTTTAACACATTATTATTACATTTGAATTACAATTACCCTTTTAATAAGCTGGAAATGTAATTATTTAGTAGGCACTTACTAATATTCACAATTACTTATCACTTTTTAACAGGTATATTTTTAACTTCACTTGTGCCATTAAATTTGACTAAAAGAGGTGACTCATCATTGGTGTGTTGGGTAAATTCAAGACCTTCTTCGACCAGACTTTGCCGTCCTATTAAATTTCAATTCGTGAAGGAAACGGCGATTGTCATCAATGAGGAAGTCAAGAGAGTGGAAGATGAAATTTTTAATTTAGTCAACACAGTGGTGGAATTTCAAAACAAAATTTTCAGTATTAGCCATACACTTCTTTTGACCATGATTGATGGTAAAGTTGCGAGTACATTAACTCAGACTTCATCCATGGCTGTATGCTTCATTTGCAATGCTAAACCTACGGAAATGAATGATTTGGATATTTTAAAAACCAAAACTGAGTCAGAAGAGGCACTTAAGTTCGGAATTTCCCCACTGCATGCCCGTATTAAATTTATGGAATGCATTCTACACATTGCATATAACAAAAATTTTAAAGCTTGGCGAACAAATACAAAAACAAGACCAGAAAAAGAAGAAGCGAAAAGGAACATTCAGAGAAATTTAAAATCGGTTTTAGGAATAAATGTTGACGTGGTGAAGCAAGGTGTAGGTAGTACAAACGATGGCAATACATCTAGACGATTTTTTGAAAATCCGCGAAGAACTGCAGAAATTGTAGGCGTTGATGAAGACCTAATTCATCGTTTTAAAATTATATTGGCTACAATAAATTGTAACGAGCCAATCGATATAAAGAAATTTCGTAGCTATTGTATGGACACTGCAGAATTATATGTTTCTTTGTACAGCTGGTACTATATGCCAATTTCGGTACACAAGGTGCTAGTCCATGGATATCAAATAATAGCAGCAGCGATTCTCCCTATAGGAATGTTATCGGAAGAAGCCCAAGAAGCTAGAAACAAAGATTACAAGCAATACCGCTTGCATCACACTCGAAAATGCGATAGGGTTTCTACAAATGTAGACGTAATGAATCATTTGTTAGCGTCTTCAGATCCTTACATGAATAAATTGTGTTCACAGCCTAAAAAAAAACATTTAGAAATGCATGAAGATGTAAAAAGTTTGTTATGTGATTGAAATTTGAATAAAATTGATTTTAAATTTAGATTTTCTGTTTGGTGTGGAGGTGTCTTACTTCGAGTAGTTGCATAAAAAAGTCCTTTTTTATTCGTTTTTGATTTATATAACTATGAACATAGACGTAATAAATGATTTCTATGAAGTTGCATGGGCTGTTGGCGTGTTTGTGGGCGGATTTAGTTCATATTTTATATTTGTGAAGAATAGGTAAATAAAGATTTTTTGCAATTTTCAACATCCTAACTGTAAATTAGCGCAATTTATGATACTTTTAAAATTTTAGTTGTATGGGAGGAATGCGTGGTTGTAGGCGGATTTTTTTCATATTTGCACCAAAGCTTTTATGTGTCGAAAAACACAAATTCACCGAATTTCGTTGATCTAAGACAACTCCTTCTATTTTTTGCCGCGGCTTGTATGAAGCGGCACCACTGTGCGGTGTCGTCAAAAGTTATTGTTTTCCAGCAGCAGCAAAATTTTATATTTTTACTTAGCAAAAATCAGTACAACCGACGGACCAGTAAAAATTGAAACCATGTGATATATGTACGAAGCTGGGTCAATAAGTACCACCTTTTTGATGCTCTCCAAACAAAATATACAAAGGATTAGAAGGAAATTATAATCTTTGTATTCAGCTTAAAACCTCTCCTCGCTGAATAAACATGAGGAGAATAAAGGTGGTGATTCTTTTAGGTATCGGAACTATTCGTGATCAGTTGTGCTCATTTTTTACTCTAAACGGCATCGGGTTGATCCCATAGCTCTACATTATTTATGTATGTTGTATGTACATACATACATTAGGGCGTCGCTCCAAAAAAGTTGCGATTTTTTCATCGGAATTATAAAATTTATGGAGATTTACGTGAACTGCAAATTATACAAGGAAATCAAATGTTAACAATTATTAACAATACTCGTATTGTTTGTAGTAGCTGATAAGTTCAGGTAGTCTAAGTTGCAAATTTCAAAAAGGTTATTTATTAAAACTACAACATAAGTATGTAGTTAATTCAGCAGTGTAAATATGCAAGCTTGATACATAAATTTGTGTGTACATAAATATGGCTTGTACAAATAAATCTATATATGATGAATTTCATTTCAAAGGCTGAAAAAAACGTACATTTTGAACCCGACCCCCTCAGAATTTGATGAAATTTTGCATATAGGTACATCTTACGTACCCAAACACAACCTTATTTTTAGAAAATGGAAAACGTGGGCGTGGCAAGGTATCGAAATATTCGAAAATATTCGAAAAATGACGATAATAGGTACTTTTAAAGTGTGATTACTACGGAATGGCTTTACCGATTTCAAAGATCTTCATACCATTAGAAAGGTATTGAAATAAGCTAATAATAAAAAATAATAAAAAATACACTGTAAAAATTTATTTAGCACACTGAAAAAAAAAATTTTTCCAAAATAAAATTTCAAACTGAAAAAACACTTCAAAGATCAAGCGATTTTGAAAAATAAAATTTTATTTTAGAAAGGTCTATTTAATATATATAACATATCTGAAAACTAAAATGGGGTGTTTTTTATTTTTTATTTAAGTAAATGCATCTCTTGTTAACTTTTTTTATTTTGATATTATTGTGTGACCAAAAAAGGTACCTAGCTATACTTTGGAAGTTATACAGATTTTTTTTAATTCTAATAGAGTCGAACAAGAATTTTTGTTGTCAAATTTTCAGGCATTCCCAAAATATAAAATTAATGACCTTGGTAACACAAAAATTTAACCGCTCATCAAAGGATACAGCGGATCAACCTTCCACCACATGAAATCAGTAGCGAAAATAATTTTTTGTACCTGTTTGTTGTGCTGTTTACCGCAACAACTGAAACAGATTCCTAGAATATCGCTATGAAGCTAACAGTCAGGTAGAAATAGTATCTAAACGAAGGGTGTATGTTTATGTTGTACAATAGATCCTATGCATAGTAGTGCCGAAACGTACCTAGGATCTATTGGACAACATAAACATACACCCTTCGGTTAGATAGTACAATAAACTTTTAATGACTAAGTATATACTATTTCTACCTGATTGTTAGCTTCATAGCGATATTCTATGAATTCGTTTCAGTTGCCATTGCAAATTCAAAGCGAACGTACGTTAATTTCGTCTAGTAAAAATTTTAGTTGTGTTTAAACGGCTGTTATACTTCGTGCTTAGTTTCTCCTTAAATTACAAATAGATATGGAATCAACTAATAAATACAGATGTGTGCAGCTATCAACAAAATGTTCCTCTAAACTTCGAAACATTAGCTTAAACGAAGCAGCGGTGATATCTGAGCATTTTCCAGCAGTCTCCAACACTCAATGTTGCCGTATTTGCGAAAATTGTCGCTTTAAACTGAAGGATGCTATCAAGATTGCTGATAATCAGCGTTCTACTGAAACGGAAATTGAGGATTTACATGACTTGGCTAGCGGTGAATTGTATCAAGAATATAAGGAAGTTCCAACATGCAGCAGCTATACTAAATCACTCGTACGCAACGAACTCGTCAACAATATAAATAAGCATGTTATTCCTCATCTTGCAAGCCATCCATCGCCAATGAAGCGAAAATATTTAGAAAGGGATTCATACTGCAAAAAAAAACACAGCAAATTGCGCAAGGTATTTCGGATTCACTTGGAGGTGGTTCACTGTCAACTTTATCAGAAGACCAAAAGAAGACCAAAGCTTACTACGAACAAATTTTGGAGAACATGAAATATCAAATCGAAAACTGCTCAAATAACACAGTGTTACAAAATGGAAAAAATTGAATGAACTTTTAAAGTGACATAGTGGAAATTGTTCACCTGGTCGAATATAACTCAAAACGGTTTTTGAAAAATTTGTAACACCCTCAAAATCTTGCTTTACCGTTAAAAACCCGTTCTTCGGAAGTGTACGCGCTAATCTTTTCATTACTTGGCCATTTCTTTACCGATTTTCAATATGAAATATGTTTTGTTTAAATTGAGATAGAAAGATCTATTTTTTGAGCTAGCGTGTTGTAAGTTTTCATCGGGTAAACTTGGAAAATTTGTTTTTTCTTCAAATTTTTCTACTTTGACCGTATTTTATTGCAGTATTTTACTAAAAACATATCAAGTATGAGGAATTATTTTGAAAGTACATTCATGTCCAAAAATTTTGAGTGCTCATGCAATGAAATCGGACAAAAATTGACGAAGCTATTAAATTTTTTCTGCTATTAAATAAATTTACCTTGCGAAAAGTTTTTTTTTTTAATTTTTCTACTTTGACCGCATTTCATTGCGTTATTTTACTAGAAACAAAGCAAGTATGAGGAATTATTTTAAACACATTCATTTCCAAAAATTTTGAGTGCTCATCTAATAAATTTACGCCGTCAATTCAACCTTGCGACCGCTTCGCAATTATATTGTGTGATAAGTGTGGTAAAATGTGTGATAGGCGCAACAAATTTTGTTACGCCTGCGGTCTATTTGTTGATAAGAAATATCGGTTCGATTTAAGAACAAATAAAGCTGTGGTTGAAGCGTTCAACCTCTTTTTCAGTTGCTCATACGTGGAAAGTGCTTGGTATGAACCCGAATATATTTGTTCGATGTGCTGTACAACATTAAAACAATGGAAAACCGGTAAATGTGATGACCAGCGTCTGCCGTTTGTGACTCCTATGGCTTGGCATTATCAAATATATCACAAGCCGGAGGATTGCTACTTTTGCCAAACAAAAATCACTGGTCACCACTATAAAACTCGCCACCTCATAGAATATGCCAATGTGTTGACTGTATCGAAACCGATTCCAAGAGGAAAACAAGATCAGCGAACTGAAGACAAAAATCCAGCTACATTTCCTGATTCAAGCCACAAATCTTCTAATGAGGTAAATGACGAACCGTACCTTCCAACCAAAGCAATAGAAACGGAACGTCATTTCGTGTCAAATCACGATTATTGTGATCTTGTGCGGGATATGGATCTGTCTATAAGACAGACAGAGATTCTGGCCTCCAGATTAAAGCAGTGGAATATAGTAGACAGTAACTTTAAAGTAACGTCTGCACGAGACAGAGACCTATCTTCGTTCGAACACATTTTCAAAGCTGATGACACCAATAACAAACTAGTTTATTGCGTTGATGTGGATGAATTGTTTGCTGCACTCGATCACGTGCACTGTCCACAAAATTGGCGATTATTTCTAGACGGTTCTTGCAAAAGTAAGTATTTAATGTGTTATGAGTGTGAGAGAACTAAATTTGAATACAATTTATCAATTAATTTTCAATTGACTAACATCGTAGGTCTGAAAGCAGTATTGCTGCACAACAGAAATGAATTGCCATCAGTTCCAGTGGCATACGCTACTGATATGAAAGAGACTTATCAAACGATGGAAAAAATTCTACGATTGATTAAATACAATAAATTTCGTTGGCAGATTGTCTCGGACCTTAAAGTCCTGACAATTCTACTTGGAATGCAAGGTGGCTACACTAAATATCCTTGTTACTTTTGTGAATGGGACAGTCGTGCCAAAAATCATTACAAGTGTAACATATGGCCACCGAGAAAGTTTCAAATTGGCAAAAATAATGTTCTCAATATTGCATTAGTTAAGCCTGATGATATAATTTTGCCGCCATTGCATTTAAAATTGAGGTGCATGAAACAGTTTGTTAAACGACTCGAAAAAACAGCGAGGCTTTTCTACACCTGAAACTTGTATTCCCCAAGTTGAGTGACGCCAAGATTAAAGAAGGTACTTATAAAAATTTCCCAACAATAAAAATTTGAAGTTGAAAGATAATCAAAATGTATGAATTTTTAAATATGGTCATCATCTAAAATAATTTAAATAGTAATAACTCGGTCAATTTCCAACCGATTTTCGATTGAAATAGCTTAATCGACGCAGTACTAAATTCACTTTAATAATATTATATTTGATAGGTACCTTTCAGAATTAAGACTATCGTAAAATCGTAGTCAAAGTTTCAAAATTAATTTTTTTTTATTAAGTTACGATTTTTTTTCTCTGTACCTTCGTCAGTTCTCGTTTGATTTTGATGAGTTATACGCCATTAAAAATAGTGATTTGTCACCTTTCAAAATATATAAACAACTTTTGAATCGGATGAAAATTCGCAAAGATATTGATGATTGACTAGCGAATGACCTCAAAAACAGTTTTTTGGCCCTAAAATGAGATTTTGGGGGTGTCTCGCAAATTTCAAGTATACAGTTTTTCTTAGTTTTATAAGGCCTAACGCCTAGGCTAGGTCTCTTTCAAAGTTCATTTTCAGTGTTACACAGTGTAATTTGGATAAGCAAAAAATATTATCTCTATTACCAAACACCATGACATCTAAGGAAATTAAAGACATTTTTGGGCATGATTTATCTTACGAATTGATAAAAATTAGCAAAGATATACAAAAAAATAAAACAAAGTTTTCGGACGTCAAACGCTTTAGCATGGACAGACGTAATTTACCTGAACAAACTTTAAACACAGTAAAATTGTTTTATGAAGATGATGAAATCAGCCGAATCATGCCTGGGTCACAGGACTCAATTGTAGTAAGACAAGGAAACATACGCGAGAAACTTCAAAAAAGACTAATGCTGTCATCGCTTCGTGAAACTTACTATGAATTTAGAAAAATACATCCTTCACTTCAATTAGGATTTACAAAATTTACCATGTTGCGACCAGAGAATTGTATCAAACTTGGGGTTGGAAACCAGCAAAATGTTTGTGTGTGCACAGTGCATCAGAATGTAAAACTGATGTTCGAAAAATCGGGTTTGAAATCGATGGAAGGTCAACATAATTTCAGAAACCATAAAGATGTTATTAAATTCGTTGTCTGTAATGGTAATATAGAAAACAGCGAGTGTTGCGTATCAATGTGTGGTCGGTGCTACGATAATTTAACGAACCTTAGAACGATGATGTTGGAATATTACGAAAAAAATTCGATTCAAGAAGTCATTTACAAAAACTGGAACACAACACTCAGATGTAATCTCGAAACCATTTCCTCTACTACAAACACATTTGTTGACGTTTTTGTACAACACATCAATAAGCTGGTGTCACATCATTTCACAGCTAAGCGCGGTAAACAGCACAACAAACAGGTACAAAAAATTATTTTCGCTACTGATTTCATGTGGTGGAAGGTAAATCCGCTGTATCCTTTGATGAGCGGTTAAATTTTTGTGTTACCAAGGTCATTAATTTTATATTTTGGGAATGCCTGAAAATTTGACAACAAAAATTCTTGTTCGACTCTATTAGAATTAAAAAAAATCTGTATGACTTCCAAAGTATAGCTAGGTACCTTTTTTGGTCACACAATAATATCAAAATAAAAAAAGTTAACAAGAGATGCATTTACTTAAATAAATTAAAAAATAAAAAATAAAAAACACCCCATTTTAGTTTTCAGATATGTTATATATATTAAATAGACCTTTCTAAAATAAAATTTTATTTTTCAAAATCGCTTGATCTTTGAAGTGTTTTTTCAGTTTGAAATTTTATTTTGGAAAAATTTTTTTTTTCAGTGTGCTAAATAAATTTTTACAGTGTATTTTTTATTATTTTTTATTATTAGCTTATTTCAATACCTTTCTAATGGTATGAAGATCTTTGAAATCGGTAAAGCCATTCCGTAGTAATCACACTTTAAAAGTACCTATTATCGTCATTTTTCGAATATTTTCGAATATTTCCATAAATAGCCCCGCCCACATTTTCCATATTCTAAAAATAAGGTTGTGTTTGGGTATGTAAGATGTACCTATATGCAAAATTTCATCAAATTCTGAGAGGGTCGGGTTCAAAATGTACGTTTTTTCCAGCCTTTGAAATGAAATTCATCATATGCATTATTATTAGCAATTAAATATATCCATATTGAAATTAGAGGTTGTTAAAAATTTTTATGTACATACAAAAAAAAAATATAAGTAGCAAAATCATTAGTTATAAGAAAACTCGTACGGTTAAGAGAATATACTTAGTTTGCGCTTAGAAGTAAATAAGTACTTATATATACAATATCGAAAGTTACAAAGTATTATTAAGTAGGTATTATTTAAAAGTCGCTAATGAGTTCGATTATTTTAATAATTATTTACTAAATCTATCACAAAAGTTCGATAAATAGTTTAAAAAACTAATACAGTCCACAAATCAAGTAAAGTGTATAAAGTAAATGAATTTCTTTCCATTGTACCCGAAAGACACCCATACCATCGGAGAATCTCCCTGTATGTTTCTAGTCGAACGCGAGTCCCACTTTCAGCAATTATACCATCAGTTTCTGCCCGGTTCCTGAAGCCTTTTTCATAGCTCTAAAGAGTTAAGTGGAAAAGAATATTATTTGTAATCCCAAATCAAACAATAATCTAAATGGGTGTCCTTCAAATATGGGGTATCAGTACACTGTGTCTAGTGGGAATGCAGACATTGCTAATCCATTTGCACAATTCTTTGAATTAAATTGTTAAACTAAAGGATAATATTAATTTGTGAGCTCAAGGCCAGTGTATGTATAAGGAAAAGTATATTCGAAAAATGACAACAACAGTCAGGAGTGGTAGAAATTATAGCTATTTCGGAGATCACCACATCTCCTCATCTGATTTCTTTCATGACTACACCGTCATTCGAATTCACAACCTACGACTTGCTAGGCAAGTGCGTAAGCCAATGGACCAAAGTCGGCATGTAAGCTGCTGTAAGCGAGCGAGTTACGTTACCTCCACCCAAACCTCCACGATCATAAATACACTACGCCCCAGACGAATACAGCAAAACTGCAAATTCAACACAATTCCCGTTTCACACAGAAATCGCAACACCTAAATTCCAACAGGCACACATAAATTTCACAATACGTTCCCACAAGCATAGCAACACTTACGCAACACCTAAATATCGCCTTACATTTTATTTTTACACACAATAACTGGCACGTGTTGCATACCTAAGCATAAATCCTGTATAAATAATCACAAATTAGAATTAAGACAGCAGATTGTAATAAACTGTGTAACTTGCAAGTCAATGGTGTGCTTTTATTTAATTGCGGACTCCCGAGGTTTGGAGTCGCATCTTTTTTTTTTAGTTCACCCAATTACGGTGAACTTAAGTAGCGCAGTCGTACGGCCAGGACGAGGCTTTCAGACCTTGGGATTTTAATCCCTTAACTCCTGAGAAACCAGCTCTAATCACTAACATCAACAACAATACAAGTCATACATCTCAACAAAACAATTGGCAACATTATCACTAACACCAATGTCAACAACAGCAACAACAATACAAGTCATACGTCTCAAAATACCAGCAATTTTCAACAATATCACCATGGTGCAGTGAAATAACGCCCGCGGCCGTTATTTCCGCAATAGAAATAACACCCGCGGGCTATATTACCTTTTTTCTATGGGCGTTATTTTCCTTTCGGAAAAGCCATAACGCCCACAGGCTTTATTTCCTAAATAAGAGAGCATTATTTCATCTGTAATGCGGCTCTTGTCTTGATTTTAGAACACATCCAAAGTTCCTCTGTCCTAACCAAATACTAAATCATAACCAATTTGATGATTGTATTAAATGCAATTTTTATTTTCCTTTATTAAAAAAAAAAATCAAAATAAATAAATTGCAATGCATATATTCAGTACATAAATAGGTATGAAAGAAAATTAAACAATTCAAGGTTTCAAAAAAAAAACCTTACATGAAAAGCAAAAAGTTACACAAATACTTTCGTCGATTGCCTAACAATTTGTCGGCAAATTGGACACAAAATGTCTGTATTACCATTGAGAATGGTACGCCTACTGTGCTCTGCAAAGCAGTCTGTGCAAAGTTTAAAATGATTGCAAGGCGTTAAAAGAACATCTCTTGGCTTACTAAAACAAATAACACAAAAGAGTTGGTTTTGGGATTCTGAAAAATTGTTGTTTGAATCATCGTCTGAAGATTCTTCTATTTCGGATGCATTTACATCATCGAGGTCAATCATTTTATTTTCCCAATTACTCATTTGGTTTAAAAAATCATCCAGTGTTAATTCGTTGTTTGTGAATTTGTTCGTCGCTTTTTCAATTAAATCAGCCCTTCGCTTGTGTGACTGCCTTGGACATTGGAAAATGCCATTAGTCCCGTTTAGAGATTGCTTCAACTGAATAGACGCTTTGAAATCCTCATCTAGAAGGCAATTTAAAAATTGGCAAAAGTTTCCCTTCGGTACAAGTTTTTTGTACCGTTAGTTTGTAAAAATTCGCTTAGTGATTAGCTAAAGACAGCGTACGATTTTATGTGTATACTACAGAAGGGAATTCAATGCATAACTACTGTAGGCAACAGGTAGTGATTGATTTAAAATATCATTTAGTTTATGCAAAAGTATGCTTGATGATCTCAATACAAAAAACTATAACTGGGTCGGTGCAGTAAAATAATACACGCGGGCTTTATTTCCCTTTCTTTAGGAAATAACGCCCGCGGGCGTTATTTCACTGCACCTATCACCATCACCAACAAACAACTCATCGTCATCGCACAGTGACAACACAGATAACAACAACAACAATTAAGTGTCATGTCGGCAATACTACTCTTCTTCGGGTGGTAAGTCTAGTGAATAGTGAATATAATTACGACCCAAAGTTCAAATTTCACGAAAGTGGTGACCTTGCTAGAGCAACCCAATAAGTGCACATATTCAAAAAATACAAAAAATATACATATAAATATATACGAGGGTGGTGACCTTGCTAGAGCAACCCACTAAGTGCATATATTCAAAAAATACAAAAAATATACACATAAATATATACGAGGGTGGTGACCTTGCTAGAGCAACCCACTAAGTGCATATATTAAAAAAAAAAAAAAATAGAAAAAAAAAAAATAAAAAAACAATAACAAAATATATATAGATAACTTTCTTTATTTTGACGAATTATACATATATTTATTACATATCCTATATTAAATATATCTATATAAATATACATACATCAAAATATATACACATCGAATACCCATTGTGTTGCATTCCCATGCTTAAAATATTTTCAAATAATAAGAAAAAACAATTTTCTCCATACTCCGTGCCAAACCTTAAAAAATCTAGAAACCTAGATACAATCCCTGAACTAAGTGAAATCCCTATTAAAATAAATGTTGAATTAACAAAATATTCTAAAATGACAGAAAACAATAACTTTCAGGCAACCCCAGCCAAAGACATATTCAATTCGCTGCGTATCCCGGACGCAATAAAAGATTTACCGAAATTTGACGGTAACCCAAGAAATCTACACGAATTCATAAATAACGTCGAAGAAATCTTATTACACATAACAAGCACCGACAACACACCTTATGGCAATATACTCCTACGGGCCATTAGGAATAAAATAGAAGGAGGGGCAAACGAAGTACTCAACATGTACGGAACCCCCCTTAACTGGGACGAAATTAAAAATAATCTAATACTAAATTACTCAGACAAACGTTCTGAAACATCTCTTATTAGAGATCTTAACAACTTGAGACAAGGGTACAAATCGGTAGATAATTTTTACAATGAAATTATCGAAATACAGAGTACCCTCAGTAACAATGTACTAATTCACGAAAGAGATAATAACGTAATCAAGGCAAAAAAAGAGCTTTATGCTGAAATGTGCCTAAACTCTTTCCTGTCAGGATTAAACGAACCACTAGGATCCAGTGTAAGAGCCATGCGGCCAGAAAGCCTTCGCACCGCATTGCCCTTCTGTAACAAAGAAGTAAATATATTATACCAGAAATCTGGTAATAATTTCCGTAGGCAAATATATCACCCATACGTTAGGCCAAGATTCGCCAACAATCCACATTCAATTCCACAAATCAAATATACAAATCAAGCTAACTTCCAAGCACCCTCTATTCAAACTAACCGACATCCTTTCAGTTATAACCGGAATTCCTTCTACGGGAAACAAAATTCTTACAGTACTTTTAAACAAAATCCTTTCAACCCACATGATTCGACAACAAACAATGCAATAGAACCTCCTAAACGTGAACCCGTAAATACCAGCTCAGGTCACAGCAATTTCAGAAATTCAACAGTCTCGCGAAACACTCGGAATACGAGACTTTCAGGATTCTCCAGATCCAATACAAATGAACTACACAACATTAACGTACAAAATGACTCCTTGATGGACGGAACAAGCAACACTGACGAAGCACCAAATTTTTGGAAAACCGCCTCCAACAACCAACAATATACATAGACATCAATAAACATGGACAGATACTTCCTTTCATAAAAATTTCGTCACCATTCGGTAGACCATTACGTTTTCTAATAGACACAGGTGCATCCTCCTCAATTATAAACCCCGAGTTTATAAATGATGAGGATCAGATAAAATGCAACCCTATAACCATAGTAACAGTAACAGAATCGTGCACAATAGTAAGTAAGTAAACTTACCCATATTTAAGGAATTTAATGAAACCGGAACATTTAAATTCCTCATCTTTAAATTCCATAATTACTTCGACGGCCTCTTAGGATACGATATCCTAAAACAATTAAACGCCGATATCAGCATGGCCAACAACACACTTGTTACCCCCAATTCATCTACACCCATAGAACTCAAGCCCAACCTTACTTCAGGCAAACAATTAGCCTGTGCAAGATCCCGAACCACAGCCAAAATCCCAGTAGATATTAAAAACGGAGATATTTTTATAAAAAACACACCTATTAACCAGGACGTTCATATACCGAAAGGACTATACCAAGCGAAAGACTGGCTGAGCACAGTCGAACTTATCAATAATTCAGATAAAGACCATACAATATACTTAGACCAACCAATAAAAGTAGAGCCCCATCAACCTTCAGACTTTTTAGAAATAAATAATTGGAGCATAAAGGAAGGACCCTACACGCCTCCTTCAGATATCGCTTCATCAATTCGCGTTAATCACCTGAACAGCGATGAAAAATTAAAATTAATTAAACTTTGTAGGCAATACCACAATATCTTCTATAGAGAAGGACAGTCTCTCACATTCACAAACGAAATAAAACACAACATACATACATACAACGAACGACATCCCTATACATACAAAATCGTACCGATACCCCTTCGTTCACAAAGACGAAGTCAACAGACAAATAAAAAGTATACTAGAACAAGGAATAATTGTACCTAGCTACTCGCCCTGGAGCTCCCCTGTTTGGATAGTTCCTAAGAAAAAGGACGCTAGTGGGAAACAGAAGTGGAGAATGGTAATAGACTACCGAAAACTTAACGAGAAGACCATTTCAGACCGATACCCTCTCCCAAATATCACAGAAATCTTAGATAAACTAAAATAAGAAGTGTATGTTTTTCTCCACTCTCGATTTAGCAAGTGGTTTTCACCAAATTGAGATGTCCCTAAAAGACAGGCAAAAAACGGCTTTCACCGTAGAAGGTGGCCACTATGAGTATATCAGAATGCCTTTTGGCCTTAAAAACGCCCCTTCCACATTCCAACGTGTCATGGACAACGTATTGAAGGAATTAATAGGGAAGAATTGTTTGGTTTATCTCGACGATATAGTCATATTCTCAACGTCACTCCAAGAGCACATCGAAAATCTGACGCAAGTTTTCGACAAACTCAAAAAAGCTAACTTCAAAGTCCAACTGGACAAATCCGAATTTTTAAAGAAGGAAATAGCATTTTTAGGCCACATTATTTCCACAGAAGGCATCAAGCCAAATCCGCACAAAATCCACGCAGTTAAAAATTTCCCCATACCGAAAACACAAAAGGAAATCAAATCCTTCCTAGGACTGCTAGGATACTATCGCAAGTTCATAAAGGACTTTTCCAAAATAACAAAACCCTTAACCGAATGCCTCAAAAAAGATAAAACGGTGAAGCTAACCGAAAACTATATTCAAGCATTCGAAACTTCCAAACAGCTTATAATCAATGACCCCCTACTTCAGTACCCAGATTTCACGAAACCATTTATCTTAACCAGACGCCAGTAATTTTGCCATAGGAGCCGTACTTTCACAAGGGACGATCGGACACGATAAACCCATATGCTACGCCAGCCGAACACTGTGCGATTCGGAAATCAACTATTCAACTATAGAAAAAGAACTCTTGGCAATAGTATGGGCCACAAAATACTTTAGACCCTACTTATTCGGAAACAAGTTCAAAATAGTGACAGACCATAGACCGCTCACATGGGTTATGAGCCTAAAGGACACCAACTCCAAACTAGTTCGATGGAGATTAAAATTAGAAGAGTTTGACTACGAGGTAGTGTATAAAAAAGGAAAATCAAATACTAAGGCTGACGCTCTAAGCCGAGTTAGATTAGCCGGCCAAGCAAATAACTACTTAGAAATAAATACCCACGACGATTTAGATTCAATTCAAGGAACTCAAGGCTCAACGGTCCATTCATCCCGCGAACATCTGGACGATTAGTATTTATCTCGGAAAGGCCACTAAATGACTTCAATTTGCAAATTATTCTACAAAAATCTAGTACAGGATCCCCAATGACTATAGAGACAATCTTTAGAAACAAACAAAGACGTACCATTAGACGTCCATTATTCGACGAACAAAACATGACGGAAATTCTAAAAAAATTTGTAGCACCAAATAAGTTGTCTGCAATTTACTCCGACGATGAGACATTCCGAGTAGTACAGAGCACCTACTCTAAATATTTCGCACACAGCAGACTTTTTAGAGTACTTAGATGCATGGATATTCTCACAGACGTCAGACAGAATGATGAACAGAATGAAATAATTAGAACCTATCACGAAAAAAGCAATCACAGAGGCATATGCGAGACACTAAGACACCTAAAAAGAAAATACTACTTCCCCCATATGAACAATAAAATCACAAAAGTCATAAACAATTGCGAAAAATGTCAAACCCTCAAATACGACCGTAAAACCCCATAACTAAAATTTGAAAACCCTGAAATTCCTTCGAAACCTCTAGACATAATGCATACCGATATCTACACCATAAATAATAATCCTACACTAACCATAATTGATACATTTTCTAAGTTTGCCTTCGCCCTCACCCTACCCAATAGAAATAGTATATCCATTGTCAAGGTCATAAAAGAATTCATGAGTCAGCATGGAGTCCCCAAAAAATTAATATGTGACCAAGGCCCGGAATTTACAAGCAGCCTATTTAGAGATGTCTGCAACCAATATGACATCCAATTACATACAACATCTTTTCAACAAACAAGCAGCAATTCACCAGTCGAGCGTCTGCATTCTACACTCACTGAAATTTATAGACTCATAATTGCTAAAAGAAAGGAAAACAGATTAGACTTGGATCACAGGGAAATACTCAACGAAACCTTGATCACATATAACAACTCAGTCCACTCTACAACCAAATTAACACCCTACGAACTTTTTTACGGTAGGACCTATAAATTTGACAAAAATACAAAATTTAGTAATGAGCATGACTACCTAAGGAAACTAAATGAATTTCAGCAAACTCTCTTCCCAACCATAAAGCAACAGTTGGAAAAAGAAGTTCACAATCGAATAGAGAAACTAAACGCAGGTAGAAATAGCCCGGAAAATTTCGAAGTAAACGACACCATCTTTAGGAAGGAATGTAGAAGAAATAAAATGACACCGAGATTTAAAAAATTTAGAGTAAAAGAAGACAATAGAATTACATTAATTACCCTTAACGACAAAAAACTCCACAAATCTAAGATTAAACGAAGACCCAAACTCATTTCCCAACTTACAACTTAAACTTGGCAGAGCGCGAACCATCAACAATTTTAATAATTTGATACACGTAGTCAACCTAGACCAGTACGATACAAATATTAATAAAATCTCGGACGTACTCGTGGCCCTCGAAGAGCACGGCACCCTTACAAACTCTATTAACATGACAAGATTAAAATTCAACGAATTGGAAAATAAACTTCATTCACTTTTCCCAAGCAATAGGTACAAACGAGGACTCCTAGACGGTTTAGGCACTGCAATAAAATTCATCACCGGGAATATGGACGCCAAGGACGCCCAAGACTTAAATAATGAAATAAAATATTTGAACCAAAATCAGATAGAAGACAAGATGGCAATAGCAAAGCAACATAGTCTGAACACTCAAATGATTGAAAGATTCACGAACCTAACGACCCACATTAATAAAGAACAGGAAGCATTAGAAAAACATATACAAGGATGGGCCCGAGAAACTTCAAATCGAATTTTTAAAGAAGAAAACTCGTTAATGGAAATACATTAACCGAATTAATTACAATATCAATCTATTAAATAATCATATCACTAACATAGCCGAGCCATACTGTTAGCCAAACTTAACGTTATATCTAAGCTTATTTTAAGCAACAGTGAACTAGCCGAGATACAAAATCATATAATGAGTCAATCTGTAAACATAATCTCAGATGCACATTTATACGAACTTCTCGGCCGGCAAGCCTATTATAATAACTCTAACATAGTTTTTAATATAAAAATCCCTAACCTAGCTAAAGACGAATTCCTATTTTACCACTCAATACCTATTCCAATAAATGAAACTAAAGAAATAATAGTTGAACCATATATGGCTTACAACGAAAATACTATTCACTATTACGCCACTAGCTGCCCAAGAATATAAAATGTATACTATTGCCCGACATCGACACAACGCGAATATTCCAATGAATCAACCGGTATTGGGCGCTTATTAAAAAATGAATCACCCGAATGCCCATTTAATGACGTCGGGCATACATCAAAAATTTACCAACCAGAAGAAAACTATATACTCTTCATTAATATACCGCAAACAATAATAAATTCTACTTGTAGCAATAATCCACATACAATTGAAGGTACAGCACTGTTACACTACCAAAAATGCTCCGTAGAAGTCAACGGCACAAGCTATGAAGACAACCCAAATATACACTGGGATGATATTCAGATCACCCCTCCAGTACACATAAAAATTCATCCTAAATCCATCACGGAAGTTCTCAATTTACCAAGGCTCAAAGCGTACCAATTCCAGAACCAGGAAGCCGTGGTCACACTAAGCAAGACAACAAAAAACCAACTATACTACGTATATTTAAGCATAACTTTTATAAGCCTAATAACATTAACACTAACACTATTGTTATCAAGAAATAAAGCAACCTACATCCCACAAATGACACCTACATACGTTCCGGCCAATTCACCCTCTCTTTGGCCGTCACTCTACTCTAGGGGGGGGAGGAGTTACGTTACCTCCACCCAAACCTCCACGATCATAAATACACTACGCTCCAGACGAATACAGCAAAACTGCAAATTCAACACAATTCCCGTTTCACACAGAAATCGCAACACCTAAATTCCAACAGGCACACTTAAATTCCACAATACGTTCCCACAAGCATAGCAACACTTACGCAACACCTAAATATCGCCTTACATTTTATTTTTACACACAATAACTGGCACGTGTTGCATACCTAAGCATAAATCCTGTATAAATAATCACAAATTAGAATTAAGACAGCAGATTGTAATAAACTGTGTAACTTGCAAGTCAATTGTGTGCTTTTATTTAATTGCGGACTCCCGAGGTTTGGAGTCGCATCTTTTTTTTTTAGTTCACCCAATTACGGTGAACTTAAGTAGCGCGCATTGGTACGCGTGATACGTACAGGTCCAAGCAAGTTCAGCCTGGGAGTGCGCTCGCTCGTTAGCTAGCGGCGAAGCGCGCGTAAGTTTTCATTTCTACATCGCAAATTTTTCACAGGTTATATAGTAATCACAGGCAATCATGTTAAAATAAAAAAAAGTAAAAATAATTAGTCCCAAATTTGGAAAATGTTTAATTGTTTTGACAAAAAAACACTAATTTTTTATAGAAAAAAACCTCACAGATATTCTACTTAGGTGTGTTGCGAAGATAGGGGAATAACGCAAATTTTCAGTACAGGAAGAATTTTTTATGGCCAAACCTTTTTACTGTGGAATACTGAAAAACCGTCTTTTTCAAGATTTCAAAAATTCGAAAGTTCATTTCTCGAAAATTTTAAGTACAGGTCGATTATTTTTCAATATAGTAGAACGCGAAAAAAATATGTTTTTCCAAAAAAAAATTTGAGTGTAAATTTCGCATGGAATGACCCATATGTATATCCCAATAACTCGTTTAATGTTATAGCAATATCTTCTGAAAAGTTACTATTTTACCTAAAAGCTTTCAAAAAAATTATTCAGGTCCGAAATGTATTCTTAAACAATTTGCCGAGCTATTTTTCCGTCAGTTTGGAAAAAAGCTTTTCTAATCCTTCTTCATCAAAGCGCCAGTAGTTCTTCGATTGAAAATTACTAGGGGATAGGAAAGCTCTCGGCAATTCCAAAAGTATTTGAAGCAATTATTACTAATCAGTAGAAATATTCGAACTCTTCCAATGTAATTAATGCTTTTTCAGGAATTCCCCAAGGCAGCCACCTAGGCCCGAATCTGTTATTATTTATAAATGACATTAATACTGCAACAATATAGTCGAATGTAATAATGCCGATGATGTAGAACTTTTTACAGTCATACGCTTGGATTTAAAAAAAAGTTACTTGTTACAAACAGATATTAGGTACATTCGATTCAAATTAGTATGTACAAGCAACCACAACGATAGCTAGATAAATTCGGCGATCGCGAGTACGGCGATACCTCATTAAACTGGTCGAACTCAATACATTCAATTCTGCAGACATTAGACCAGTTTTAAGTTAGACATAAACGACCATAATGTGCGTACTTGAAATTTTGGTGCATATTCGTCGTTTGTGAAGTGCGCACATTACATTGGAAACAAAAACAAAATCTGTATTGATGCTAATTTATGCCAGATGCTTCATTGATTCGCCACTCGCTAACAGATTGCGAAATGAATGCGGCTATTAACAGCCTAGTTAATTTATACTAGACATTTACGCCGCCCCCGCCAGTTCAAACGCGGCGGCGGCGTAATTCGGCGTACCATAACGTTTGGTACAATCTAAAATTATTTCCATGATAAAAAGCAAATTATGAAGATTTAACGTAATTTTTTTGAATATTTGGCTATTATTACTATAATAACATGATCTCATCGATATATAACTATGAATTGAACTGTGAAGTTTTGTTTTGTTTTGCTTTATTAAATAGGCATTTACGCCAATTGTACTACGACTTTTTTTATTACTATGTTTGAAACATCTTTTTCAATAAAAAAATTTTCTCCAATTTCATGTAGTATTTATTTTGTGTGTAATTCTAACTATTGTATTTAAGAATTTTGCTGCAAAGAAAGCCGGCTCGCCGCCGCCGCCGGTTCTATTAGTGCTTTACGCCGCCGCCGGAGCGAAAGCACTCGGCGTAAGCCTCTAATTTATACCACTTAAAAAATGTAAGTACATACATATGTAAGTTATCGTTAGCCACTCCAACTGACTGACGTTGCTAATTGAACATCTGCGCCCACCAGCATTCAGAAGCTTCATTACGCAGCCAGCATAGAAGTTATCGCAAGCCAATCCAACTGAATGTAAAGCAGCAACGGTTCCCACAATATCGTGGGATACCGTTTATGCTGACGTGGCGTTTCAGTGAACACCTGCAGCAAAAGTCCACAGCATCATCACAGGCCGCTCGCAGTAAAACCAGCAGCGATCACGTTCGCGTTCTCTGCAGCTACTGCAGCGACCGCGACGTTATCTTTAAGGTTAGCTTAGGGCAGTTGTAGTTTATAAGTTTTAGTTCTAAGATTGGACTCAATAAAGTAAGTCATTTACAATTACTTGTATATGAGTTTTTCACGAAGAACTATTCAGCCAACCTCACCCCATGTGTATGACTTCGTTGACTTGGGCATTACAATGGATTCCAAACTTAATTTTAATAACCATGTTAATGATTCAGCCAATAAGGCTAAAGGTGTATTTGCCTTATAAAGCAATGGCCAAAAGATTTCAAGGACCCATATCTAACTAAAGCCTTATTTATAAAATTGGTAAGACGAATAATACGGTTCGTTAGCTTGGAACCCTCGCTATCAAGTTTACATAGATCGGCTGAAATCAGAATTCAAAAACAGTTCTTATTTTTTCCCCCACAAGAGATTTTAGATGGGATTCTCGGTTCTTCTAATCCTTATACTAATTGTCTGAAACTACGAAATTTCCCTACTCTTTCCAGCGAGTGCATTTCCTATTGCAGAATTTAAACTTAATGTTCTATTTCGGGTTTCAATACACTTTAAATCCCTTTATTTCAAACAGTGTAAAACCAATTTTGAATTAAGCGAACTTTTGCTACATATGTATGTCGGACTCACTTTTCACCACAAAAGAAGCCGTACTGTCCTTTCTCAATAAATAATTAACGACGGTATAATACTCTTGCATTTTATATATTATATTCAGGAGTTTTTTCTGTAGCCTAGCAGTTTTAGATCTCAACGCTTAACAAACTCTTGCCTTTCGACGACTCGGCACAAAAAAAAAAACCAAAAAATCCGTGCGACATGCGGACTGCGCCCCTTGTGTCGGTAGGGCGGGAGTAGGGTTAAGTTGATTATTATTATTGTTATTATTATTATTATTAAACGCCTCTAAACTTCAGTCCAGAGCTGCCGTTTCGAACTTTTAACCGATATGAAAAATTTAGAAAAAATTAGTAGCATAAGAAAAAATGAATTTTAAATGTGGAAAAACGATATATGTTGGTTAAATTATTCAGATTCTTATAATTTATTTTAAACATGGAACAGGAACACTGTTACATCTTGTTTTGTTATTCATCAAAACACATTTGGTTATAAAAAAGCTTGAAAGCATTTTACATTGGATGTAATGTTTTATTGCACTTTGAAATGAATGAATTGGATAACTAACAAAATTTTACTGAACTCTTTATTAATTATTAGTTTGTGAGAAGACTCTACTATGAGGAAGACTTAATAATGGTCCAACAAATGTTTTGAAGCCAGGGTACATAACAAACAAACATGAAACATTTCTGAAACATCGCTTTCAATGTTATCTAAAATTTTACTCTCGACGAATTTGTTAAAAAACTCCATTTGGAGTGACAACAACAGCACCGCGCTAGTCGTCATCAAATCTCAGATCTTCGAGCATGTTTAGGGAGATGAATTTCGATACGATACGATACCATACTTATATTTTTGTAATTCGATATCGATATTTTTTACTCTGTAAATATTACATGGTTCGCACAGTCCATTTTTGAAAAAGTCTTGGCATAGCGTATCTAAAATTGAAAAATTACAAAATTTCAACTTGTCTTATGTTTTTTATTATCCGTTGTACATTTTTTTTTTTACCATAGAACGTGGTGTCGTATAGTTTTAGGCGCAGTGACGAAAAAAAAATGTCAGATCTCCAATTTGGAGAAATTTATAAATTTTTTTTATTTAAACAATTGCAACAATTGAAAACTAACATTTCTCTGGTAAAACTATCTTTTTTATCATATATGTACATACATATGATTTAACCGAGAGCGTTGTTGCTGGATATAAAATATAGCTCGGACAGAATAAGCTCCGGTGGCCTCCTTTAAATGGGCAATTTACCTACATAAATCGTAAACAAGGAGCTTAGGAAAACCAATAGTTTTTATATTAAAATTTATGCGAAACGCATTGCTCATGTTTCGTAAAAGTCTTACTTACTTTTAATATTCGCAAGCGCTCAAAATTAGTTTGACTTTATTAATGATTTTTAACATTCAATCATATTCTAAGCAAAACTAAAACAAATGTATAAAAAATAAGATATTAATTATAACACCTCACTTTTTATTAAACAAAATAATTTTTTACTTCAGTTAAACTATGTATATTTAAAGCTGTTGGCTGCGGTTGATAGCACCAACTAACTGCAAAGATAACACCAAATTTGTTAGTTAATAAAATACAATTAAAGCGTTAAATATTATAGAATTAGTTTTAATAACAACAACAACAATTTAAATTCCATTAATTTATTTAAAATAGCGAATTTAAGTAAGAAAAGTTACCAAAACGAATAAACGAATAAATAAAATAAGATTTACTAATATTAAAAAATTTAAAATAAACATACAAAAAATTGTGCATACTATGTTAGTAGCTTTGCTAAATTAATATTATTTTCAGTAAAAATTTAAATATACTATATACTATGAAGCAAACCATTTGTTTGTACAATAATTTATAAAAATGGCCTTTATGTGTGAATGTAATTAGATGTAATTTATATTTTCGAAGAAAGTACCTTTCACTTCAATATTTCAGACATATGAAGATTGAACAGGATTAGATCAAGTGATGTTATTATAAAATAACTCCTGTTTGCAATTTTCGATTTAGGCGAATTTATGATAAATTTTTTTTTAATAATAGTAATTTTTCATATATTGTATTTATTTGTAATTATTCGATTTTATGTTTTATTATAAACAATTCATAAAAAAGTAGAAACTAAAAAGCATGCTACATAAACACCAGCTGTAATGTCTTTCAAATAATACTTGCATACTTTCTATAAATATTTCCTGAGGTGTGAGGCAGTTCAAAAACTTAAATTGCTAATTGATATTTTGAAAAAAAAAATTCAACTTATTTTCTTATATATCATCCCTGAATTCGAAAACAACTAGCATATATTTAGTGTAGTATTATTGTTTTCTTGTAAGTGAGTATAATTGTTTCAAAATCTAGTCGGAAAACATTCCCCTACTGATGTAATAGATACACTAAATATTTGGCAAAGCCCTGATATCGTTTGGCTACATGTCGGCAATGTTTTTACAATTAATGTTTAAAATTACTGAAAATACAACTCTACGCAAAATACAATATTACAAAGCTTTTCATGGCAATAGTTTTCCGGATGGTATGATTGTATGGTACATTTGATACTAGAAGTTTAGTAAAGTAAATTTTTATTATATTAGAATGCATTAAGTTATAATAATAGCTCTTTGTTAGGTCAATATGATCTTTCTCATTTGGTCTTACAGTTTTACACCGACTCCGACTGCCGTTTAAACTTGTGAGAAATTGTTGTCAAGGCAGAAATACACTCAGAGGTTTGCCATTGCCTGCCGAGGGGCGATAGCCATTAGAAAGAAAGAGGTTGACGGAAGAGTCGTCTGAAAGAAAATTCCCTTAAGCTGAAATTCAGGCTTTCAAACGAAGATAACCGACATTATGTATCCAGTTATTTGGCTTGTTACGTGCCCTTTTTACATATGCAGCAATGGTTTGATAGTCCAAGATTAAGCGAATTAGCATTGCCATTACTTTAGGTAAACTCTACATTTAGGTTAGTGAGACAAACACGGGAGTGATGTCCACCTGCCCAACGGACGCTCTTGGTGTCATTACAGGCATTCCTCCACTCAAATTTTATTGAGAAGGTGGCTTGATTGGAAGCTCTGCGCTTACCTATGCACATAGCATGAAGAGCGGCGATATTCGGAGTCACATGGGGATATTTATCCCGTTTCTCGGAGATTCTGTAAACAAATACTCGGATATCTCGCTACCAAAACTATCCTTTAATAAGCACTATAAGGTTATATTTCCCAAAAGGAACTGTTGCAGAGTTATAGTACCATATATCTCCGAAGGATTCCAAGTTTGGTATATTAATGAATTCAAGTTGGAGGTTCAAAGCACTGAGGCTGCAATATGCGGACCAAAGTTAATGGAAATTCTGCCGATGAACTTTGTGCTTGCGAAGGTCTTCACAGAAGGACAAATCGTGCCAGAATACACGTAATGTCGGACAGTCAGGCTGCTCTAAGGCCTAGGATGGATATTTGTAGACTTTGTGAATGACTGCAAAACTATTCTGTACCAATTGGCCACTTGTAACAAAGAATCGTTGCTGTAGGTTCCGGGGCATGAAGAGATTGAACTCAAAGAAAGGGACGACGGTCTCGCAAAACCTGGAATCCCATGGCGTCTGCATGGTCCAGCGCCTTTCTGTTGGAACTTCCGAAGGTTACATTGTAGACGTAATAAGAAGATGGGAAGAGTCTCGGCTTGCAACTCGCTAATATAATATTTAGAAAGGGTAAAAGGCAATCAAAGAGGTTAATTTTTCCCTCTCGGAAGATCTCTGAACAACTTCAGAATATCAGCTGAGAGAATCTAAGAACTCTTAATGCCACCTCACAGACCACTGCAAATTAAGATGTCGTCTTTGTAAGACGAGACTAACTGACTACGCGGACTGTAGGAAAGCGCTCCATCGCTCCACTTTGTTCTAGATTATAAATTATTCCATGAACAGTATAGCCAAATATAAAAAATCTATGAATTTATTTCCTGGAATTTCTTAGGTCCGTTATTGCCTATGCGAACGATGTGGCACTCATTGTCAGGCGAAAATTTTTGGACACCCTGTTTGACGTCATGCAGAATTACCTAAACATGATTGTGAAGAGGTTCACATGATATGGGCTCGCTATTAGTTCTAGCAAAACAAAACTCGTCTTGTTTACTAGAACGTATAGAGTGTCTGATATCCGAACCCCCTCAATCGGCGGTGTCCCACTTTTGCTTTCTTGGGAAAAGAGGAAAAAGTGAAAAAGGCATAGGTTGATGTATACTGTTGCCGGGATGCTATTGGAAGAGATGGGGGCTTCTCTCCCAAGGTAAATCACTGGTTTTATAAAGCAACAACTAGGCCTACGATGTTTTATGGAGATGGAGATGGAGATGGAACTCACGGCAAAAGGTATCGAAAGTTGAGCAGCTAAAACGGGTGCAACGAAACGCGCTCATTGCAATGCATTTATTTTAATAGTCAGGCGGCTATTAAGGCTCGTGATGTTTAATGGTCAGGTCAAAACTTGTCGGGGAATGCATAATTTATGAATAGAGTAAGTAGAAAGAATTATATAAGTAGATAGAATGGAAAATATATACTAAGAATTTTCGCTTGTGGTTTATTCTAGCTGTTCATTTTTATCAACATAATTTTTCACATCTTTTTCCTTTAATTTCGTTGAGTCTAATTTAAGTCAAACAAATATATTAAAAAACAAAAATCCATATTCAAGTATAAAAAAATTCTTCTTAAACAAAAACCTTGCCAAAAGGTGTAGTTGATAGGTGTACGTACAATGTTTGTTTTCCAAAGCATTAAGTAGTTATAAAGGGTATCTTAGTTAATACTCGCCCACTTTCCCGATATCTGGACAATCACTATTGAGAGTGGTAATATAACAACAAGAACAACTACAAATATACCTTTGGTATTAAAAGAAGAAGATAATACAACATAGAAACTAAAATCAAACAAGAAAACAAAACACCCAACAAGCCATACAAAAAGGAAACAAACCATGTTTTTTTTTTAAACTATAGATTCCAAAAAAATAGTGAATTAAGGAGAAAACCATACACTCGTCAATTAAGTGATATTATTAGATAACTGGATAATCATAAATGGTTATTTGTGTTATGTAAATTGCCATTAACAAGATCAGTGCAAAATTTTGTAAATAGAAACCAGGAATTAACTAAGCCAGTTTAAATTTAATTTATATATATAAATTATGTAAGTATAAGTATGTGTGCCTAAGTGCATATGTATGTGTAAATATAAGAGTTGTAATAGTTAGTAAACTTTTGTAAACCTCTTTAAAAATACTCATAAAAATCTAAACTAAAAAAATATAACGAAAAGGATAAATACATACTTAGAATGTATGTATAAGTAGAATGGATGTATGTGTGTGTGTAAGTTAGGCATGGTTAATGAATAATAATCAATAATTATTAATTAAAATCCTACGTTGAATTATTTAAAAGTATATTTAGTACTGAGTAACTTTTTTTGGAATGCTTTAGTAATGCGTTATAAAATAAAAAAAAAGTTGTTGCATACTTCCGCCTAAAACGCATCAAGTACTACGTGCTTTAATTTCGCTTTTTTCTCAAGGGTTGATGCATCGTTTTCAAATAGAAATATAACCTAGAAAAACAAGTTATTTATAAAAAAAAAACATATTATTAATAAAACAAAAAAACAAAACGTAGTTAGTTAAGTAAATCAGCCATTGCTAATTGAATTTAAAAGCAGCAGTAAACATGTCGCACGTGTACAGTTATTACAAAATATATTATAGTATGTAACATATATATTTTAAAAATTACCCATGTAAGAAAACACATACACATCCATGCATATAACCTGCTAACAGGCATGCAATGTAAGTTAATTGTAAAGGACAAACCATGGTTATTATACATACATACATACATACATATGTATGTATGCAAGTTAACGACAGCCTCCACACAGCAATCTTACCATAACTGTAAACAAAATTCTATCTTAAAGATTCATACTGCATTTATGCTAACATAGCAATAATGCAGCTGCATAGATTCAAGGCCATTTAACTCATCAATGAAACTGATATATTTTTTCCGTTCCTAATGGAAAATTTTATTAATAAGAAATTAATATCTTCTTTGTTCACGCGTTGGCATTCCATCAAGATCATGATGCAATGCCAAAACGTTATGATGAAATAGTTTTAAGTAAACAATTGTAATTAGCATAAATAAGGGAAATATTCGAAATAAAGTTTTAGGTTTTTGACTGCTGCTTTATCAAGCACAATTAAACTCATTGTTTAATTCCGCAGAAGCGGATAATAGTTTTTAAAAATAGTTTTCTCTTAGGAGAAAACTTAATTTGCATGTGTAAATATATGTAACGACAATAAGTACGCTTTTTATGAATTGCAAAACAAAAAAGCTTGTTTTTTATAAGTAAAGTCTTTTATATACTCGTTATAAAATCATATATGTTTAAATCAATGCAAATATGAAATTTTACAATATTTGTAAGTGTTAGAAATCATTTTTAAGCCTTATTGAACATTTATTAATTCGCTAAAGTCTAATTTTGTTCAATTCGTGAAAGAGGTGGGTGAAATTTAATTCAAATAATTAAAATTTTTTTTGGGTACATTTGTCCCTATTGAATACCCCGTACTCCTAAATTAGACACCGAATGTTAACATCAAAGCGGATGCCCGAAAAAACGCTTTTGTTTTGTGTGACATTTGTAACTTTAGGTTAAAAAATTATAACATTGAGTTAAATTTTAAATTGGTCTTGTGTTTTTTTTGTAGAAAATTTAAGTGCCCCCTCTGACCGTGAGAAATAATAGAAATATGAAAATCAGCTGCGGCTCAAACCGCGCAAAAAGATAAAAGTTGACGCTTTGACGTCAGCGTTGCTGATGTGTCAAACTTCGTATATTCTATGCAATCAAATTAGCTGCCAAAGCAAACGTTTTATCTGGCATAGCTTAAGTTTTTTTTTTTAATAAGCGTATTTTTCTAAGTGAATACTTACTGTGAGAGCGTAAAAAAAAGAAAATCATCTAACCCAATAGAACAATTTGCAAGTAAACAACTGACAGACAACATAATTGCTTTTATAGTTTTAAATTTATACCATGTTCATACCAAAACTTAATTAAAGTAATTATCTCGCCAATCCACTTGATTTGGTAAGATTTCGGCATACAAAATTGTGACTTGAAAATCTGGTCAGCGAGAAGATCAGGACTTAATCCTGTTTGTAAAAACAACATTCAAAAAATTGTAAAGTGAAAAAAATGTTTTTTTTTTGTTTAAATTTTCACTTTTTAAATTCGTTCGAATTCGAAAATTAACGTTTTCTTTCTTTTGACTTTCCACTCGTTCGTTTATGGTTGTTTTCCTTAGTTTCTCTTCGATTCATACCAAAAAAGAATGAGTGACCAAACCTGCGTTATCTCCATTTTTGTCTTATTCTTCACTTTCATTTTCATCATTCTTGCATTTGTATGGACTAACTTCGATTTGAGATGATTAACTTTTCGTTTGGACATGGTATTTGGTATGATAACATTTATTCGTTACATTTTCCATAATATTGTCATCATCAACCGCAATGCAATATGGAAAGATTATATTAGTTCCCATACTAGTCGCCATCTTAATCTCTCTTAGAAAAATCAACTAGCCTTTTTAACGTACTTCTTCTTATATTACAGCGATTTTAAAGAAAAAAGTGCACTTGGTTTATTCAGTTAATGATACGTTAATTACATAATTTCGACGATTGGATAGTTGTTTGTTTGTTGTGATATTACGAGGATAGATTAGTTTGCAGTAGCTGTCGTTCCACAACAACTGCGAAAGGAACACTTAGGACAATGTGCCCATTATGACTGCCACTTCTCATTCAACCCTGCAGCTGCGTTAAAGATCATTGGATGGGAAACCCAACCTGGCACTGCGTAACCACATGAGACAGAGCTCATTCATAACAATAATTGGCGTAGACCTTCTAACGTCGATCCCAAGCCAAACTTACTTTGCAATCCGACAGCAGGGTTGTGGGGTCCACCTAATGTTTGGATTTTCAATTAAAGCCGGTCTTATCTGACCCTTGCATGAAAATTCGGAAATGCCCGCCTTCCAGATGAAATTCGGTCCCCGTTCTACGCAGCTAATCTGCGACGCAATTTCGGGGGATGCACCTATGAGCAGGAACCCAGACTATACACGTGCTGCATTTCTAACCAAGCTCAAGGGAGCTCTAACCTTGCAATCGATAGCCACCTTGGACGTGGTACTTTTAGAATTTAAAGATTTGATGATCATGATGTATCGCAGAGTCAGTAAAGAGTTTTTAAGCCAGTGTCAGCTAGTGCTACCATTTCAGCCAGAAAGGCTCTACATTGATCAGTATATCGCTTATCATCTTTACGTTGTCAAAACAGAGTAGTACAAAGAAAAAATTAAACATAAAATAACTCTTATGAGCAACGGAACCAATATTTCTCCTGCATAACAGTTATCAGGCTATGTAAAAAATAAACGTTCGAAAATAACTCTTATGACAGCGGGACAAAAATAACCTTAGGATATAACTTATCTGCGAAATTACAAATGTTTACCATTTAATAAATCTTATGGAGTTATGTTTTTGCTTTATTTATGAGCAAATTACGATGAAACTAAGTAATTTCGCCTTGTAGAATCTGTCATGAAATGAGGCCTTTTATCTTAATCAAGAAACAAATCATGAACAAGTCAGTGGCAGCTTGAAATTTCAACGACTATAACCGACAAATGTGGTCTCCCATATCCAAACTGGGCGATGCATTTTGAAATATTAGCACTTCACTCAACTGTTCCTTGATTTTTGCTGCTTCTAGAATCTTTCTTTCATGATCGTAAGTTTGAAAAAAGGTATTATCACAATATAATTTAAATATATTAAAAATATACACAATCTCTCACATTTTCTAATTTGATCAGAGAACTAAGCAAAAGTTGTGGATACAGATCTGTCAAGATAAATTAGGAATGACAAGTGTGGATGCACTTGGTTTATGAAAAGTAATTTAGACGAAAGTGATGACATATTAGTGACAGTTTTCAGAAAGTTTGACATGTTAACTGTTGCGTTTAAGTAAATAGATATGAATGTTGATACAAACTACTAAGGGGCAGGGAAACGAAGGGCCACTGCGATCTCGGTAGATTTTTGTAGTTTAGCAAATCGCCTGCAATATTACGTAATTAAGATGTCTCACCATCCGTACACTTACGTTAGGTATGCAATTGGCGAGCAACTTTATATCAGGCCTACCCTGTTTGAGACGTCAATACTCGTAGTACCCCATTACTTACTTCCCTCTAAATCTACCAATTACGTTATTATTCCTTTTATGTAAGCAGAAAAACGTAGATTACAAAGAACTTACAATTTCACCACACCAAAACCCCCTTGGATCTAATCAGATTCTAATATCAATCAGCAAAAGTCAAATAATTTTTTTGGTGAAATCGGATGAGATCTTTTGTTAGAGGAACGGTGGGAGTGATGAAGCTACTGGTTACTGGAATATAAATCGATTCAATTACATTTTGGTATGGTGAAATAAGCTTATATTTTTTGCCATGGCGGAAAACTCGTAGTTTCTAGAAAAACATTATTTGTTTAACGCCATAGACGGTACACCTCTTTTCATTCACTTGACACAGAGCTCGGTTCAGTTAATTCCCCAGATGAAAAACAAACTGAATCGAATTAAATTCGCAAACCTATGGTTAAACTAAATTCTTTGTTAATGTGGTGTAACCAAGCGAAGTTTAACTTTATATAGTTTAAGAATGGCATTGCAAAAAGATATATGCTTAAAATTAAAAAAAAATACTCGTTAAATGTAGTCGAAATATTTAATTTAAAGAAATATATGTTGTGATATTAAATTTGTATCTTTATGAAAATTCCCACTTCGTTCACATTTTAAGTAGCACTTGAGAAAATTAAATGAAATAAATTGACAATTTCAGTTATATTTTATTTGTCAGGCTTGCCACATACATACAAACAGTCCAAAATAGGTATGAATAAATGGTCTTAAAATCTTTACAAAAGCGGAAAATTTAGAAAGAAAATAATTTATTATGTAATTAAAAAAAATACAATTAAAACAAAAATACCTTCACACAACCACATGGGAATTTTACAACTTTGATAGCCTGTCTTTTAACCCTTTCGGTACTTCTTTTTTGTTTTTGGTCTTAAAAATCTGTTTTTGCGTTTTTCTTACTCTTTAAGCCATTATAATGAACAATCAAAAAGAATTTTTCCAATTTTTTTTTTCTAAAGTTGTTTTTTGGCACCATGCCGTATGGCATAGAATGTACTTAACGGAAAGAAATTTCACATACTTACGTGCGTAATGTAGTTTCAGAGGTTTTATGTGTGAAATATACAAATTATGCCACATATAAATAAAATTTGAAAATGAAAAAAAATATATATCGGGTGTTTTTTTTACAGGTTTGTTTTTCGAATAGAGATAAAACTGGCATTTTGTGGTCAAATCTGGCAACTCTAATGTCATTTATGTTCAGTTTGGTTTGCCATTTCATCATGAACAGGTTGACAAAAGAACAACGCTTGCAAATCGTGCAAATTTATTTCGAAAATAATGGTTCAGTTCGCGAAGTTTACCGCGAGCTCCGTCAATTTTATGGTCGACATAATCGTCCATCAGAGCAATTAATTCGGTTAACCATGGATCGTTTTCGCACTACGTTTACTCTATGTGATAATACGCATCCGCAGAGACGTCGAACAGTGCGCACCGAAGAAACAATTGCCGCTGTAGAGCAAAGTGTTGAAGAGGACCCGAATGAATCGATTCGCCACCGTGCACAGCAATTGGAGCTTTGTCCATCAACTTTATGGAAGATTTTGCGCAAAGATCTTGGCTTGCGACCTTACAAGATCCAGCTTGTGCTAGAATTAAAGCCGCGAGACCATGCAATGCGTCGTGATTTTGGTGTATGGGCCGAAAATGAGATTGATCTCGATGCTGATTTTCATCGCAAAATTTTGTTCAGTGATGAGGCTCATTTTTGGTTGAATGGCTACGTCAACAAGCAAAATTGCCGCATTTGGAGTGAAGAGAATCCACATGAGACCCTTGAAACGCCATTACATCCACAAAAACTGACTGTTTGGTGTGCTCTATGGGCTGGTGGAGTCATTGGGCCATACTTCTTCCGCAATAATGCTGGAGAGGCAGTTACCGTTAATGGAGACCGGTATAGAGCCATGATAACCGACTATTTTGTTCCCGAATTGGATGGCATGAATGTGGATGAGTTGTGGTTCCAACAAGACGGCGCTACATGCCACATAGCGCACGTCACAATCGATTTATTGAAGGAAACATTCGATGAGCGCATAATTTCGCGGAATGGACCTGTAAATTGGCCACCAAGATCGTGTGATTTGACACCATTGGATTATTTTCTTTGGGGATATGTGAAGTCGCTCGTCTACGCCAACAAACCAGAAACGTTAGGGGAATTGGAAGCCAACATTCGTGGCGTTATTGCCGACATACGGCCCCATATGCTCGAAAAAGTGGTTGAAAATTGGACCTGTAGAATTGGCTTTATTCGAGCCAGCCGCGGCGGCCACATGCCCGAAATCATATTTAAACATTAATGGCATAAAATTATCCTTCCAATAAAGCCAAATTGATGGACCTTAAAACGATTTTCTTGTGTTTTATTTCAATTCGAAGTTCTATACCCCTAAAAAAAACACCCGATATATATATTTTTGATAAATCCACTGTAAAATACCGTTTCCCTACCATTTCTGTAATTTTTAGGTGCTACCAATTCAAATAAATAACGTTTTTATTTTAAAACTTAAAAGGCATAAGTACAAAGTATGATATATTGATTTTAATAATTCACATACATAACAAAATATATAGAAAATAAATGTAAAAAACATTAAATGTGTATGAACTCAGCTCAAATTCCATGGACTAAGTAGATCCACCTCCTCCTGAAAAAGAAAAGAAATAAGAAGTTAATTAATATTTGAAACTAGTATTTAAAAAAGTTTTATGGTATTCTCTGAAACAGTTTTTTGTACCATTTGGATTGCATAAATGGACGTTACATTTTGAACAAGTGTATCTAGAATATCCCTTGCATCCTTCAGCTTTACATACACGCCTTACAGTTGTGTGCGTCACCCAATGATCAATTCCGTCGAATCGAATTGAAACCGAAGGATTTCATTCATAAGATAGCCTAGGTCTCGAAGTAGATGGCGTGTCGGGAAGGTCCTCATCCACAATTTGTCTGGGTCTTCCTCGTTTTCTGGAAACGCTTGCAGCCGACGCCTGTGATAACAACCCCTCAGCAACATCATTTCGGAACGCGAGTAAATCCATTTGATCTTTTTTTCTTATATTGTTGTTATCGCAATCAATGCGATATTCCAGCCAAGAGTTGCACACAGCTTAATCAATAAAATGGTCGAAAAGTTTTAGCGTCCACTTTCTGCTTCATATAGAAATTCGATACAGCGATATTAAAAAATCCATCTTGTCAACTCCTCCCATGTATTTATTATATACACCTACAATATTAGGTTGTGGTACAGCAATTTTCTTCTTTTGTTCAGCACAAAATCTGGTTACCTCCTTGGTTTCTCTGTCACAATAAATAGTCGAAGCCAATTGAACACATCCACCATCCAACCCTTTTCTCGCAAATATATTAGTAAATTAAGAGTGGTAATATAATTATCGAAGAATATTTTATGGTTTTCATTTTCTGGAATGGTTTTGCATAGGTGAATTACAATATCTGAGCAAAATCCTAAATTGGATTCCCCAACAATAGTATTTTTTCCTTGGTATATTTCGAGATCATATACAATTCCATTCGAGCTACATAGGCAAAATACTTTTATTCCCCATTTAATGGGCTTTTTGGGCATATACTGTTTCAACCCAGTTTTTGCTTTGCAAGGAACCATCATTTCGTCACAGCAACAGTTTTCTTCTTTCGGAATTTCATAAGATCTCTTCAAAAACGTGTTAATAAGGGGACGAACTCTGTAAAGCTTGTCGTTTGTATTCTCCTCTACAGTAAACTTGAGATTATTGCGTATCAAATGAAACCGGTTTCTTGTCATATTTTGACGAAATGATGATATTTCTGTGGCTTTATTCCAGTACATCGATAATCTTGGATATCCGATCGTTCCAATTATAATTTCTAAACCTATTAATCTCAGAATTTCGTCTCTTGTAACGTTAATTGCGTTTCCGCTATTTAAAAGTGAGCCTTGATTTGTTGTCTGAGCAATGGTGTCAATAAAGTCATAGGGAAAGTATTT
The DNA here is from genome assembly GCA_951828415.1 of Anomoia purmunda. NCBI lineage: Eukaryota > Metazoa > Arthropoda > Insecta > Diptera > Tephritidae > Anomoia > Anomoia purmunda. Next base: position 59,095,803 of record OX639997.1, on the reverse strand, counting down.
TAAAAAATATGAAACTGGAGTTTCTAGATCTGAAAATCTGAGCTTGGAGCATCCCACGACCTTTTTGCCCACCTAAAACTATCGATTTTATTAATAATTGCTCTTAAATAAATGGTTATTCCCATCTGGGTTTGTTAATTCCTCGATCAAAAAAGAATTATTATTGTTATTATTTAAAGTTTCTAATAAAGTATCCAGAACATCATTTTCATTTTCATCATTGTCATTTTCGAGATCAGATAAGTCCGAGTCTTTAAAATTAACTAAGATATTTTCAATTTGATCTTTGCTTAGCTTATGAGACATGGCAATAACATATATACATAAATCCAATCAAAAGCTACATAAAAACGTCTATCGACCTTAGCGTCCATCAAACGAATGAGATAGTGCTGTAGAAATTATCAAAAATAAATGCAGTCGCTGCGACTCAAAACGCAGCAAATATAAAAATGTGGTGTTTGAAACATAAAATCGTAAGAGTGTATAAAATAAGCGAATGTACGTTACAAACAAATTAGTTAAGTTAAATAAAAATTAAATGAATTTGTAGCAAATTAAAGTTTCCTTATTATTTCAAGAACCATTGTAAGTAACAAACAAAATCCAAATACAAAAACGAATGAAATGATTAAAAAATAAGTATCTAAGAAAACAAAACTGTTAAACTCATTCCGAAACGAAGTCATATCAAAAACCAAAGTTTATAAATAAATATTAATACAATAAACACATTAAACACATTAAAATACGAAAATTTAAAGGTGGCAAGTTATATTAATTAAGTGTAAAAGTACAAAAACTATATTGCAATTGTAGTTGGGATGATGAATAAATTGTTAAATTTAAATAAAGCGAAGCGTCTAATTAAAACTGAAAGTAACAAAAGAAAATCATTGAACAATGAAATATTATGAGATACAAAAAAATTATTGTTAAACTCATAAATATTGAAAAATACATACATACATACATAGTATAGAGTATAACTTTTTGGCATAAATAAATACATACATACAATATGTATAATCTAAATACTAGTTTGTAAGTAGTCAAGTTAATTGAATAAAGTTATGTCAAAACAAAATATATATAAGTTAAAGGATGATCCTACACTTAAAAAAATAGAATTTAAGGGCCAACTTGCCCAAGGAAAAACACTAATTAGAAACGTTATAAAAATATTTATTCAATTAGAACTACACAATTTAGTCTTAAGAATACTAGCACTCCTATGCAACTGACTTCATAGCTGCCACCAACCCAAACACCAGCCCTCGGTGTGTCGGCAGCGACGCAACCCTTGCGTAATGGTTTGCCATGGTGCCGACTGTGGCCTTGGTTTCCCACGGGCATATTTCGCTGCGTTGCGAAATGTTTCGATTGCGTAAGTATGGCCGGCGGTAACGACCGTGGCCTTGGTTTCCCATAGGTGTTGTATTGCCCAATTGCAGTGTATGGTGAAATGCAATTCTGCTGACACAGCGGCACGTGTATTGGTTGACTGTGGGAACTGTGTGTTTTAGGTGCTGGCAAATATGTTAACTCCTCCCCCTTTAAAAATCTGCGTCCCGCAGATCACGTGGCGAAGGAGAGTCCTCGATATGTTGGGCACTATTACGACCAAGCGGAACGGATATATTCAGCTCGGGAAGATTGACCTTCGAAGTGATTTTTCGCCAGATACCCCAAATCGTCAGCACTAGTATGACCAGCCCTAGAGTTTCGGTAATTGCGAACCAATTAGTCCTTTCTTTGAGGTAGCCAAGTAGTTTGATGTTGCCTGTTGTCATCTTGTGTACGAGATTAAGGTTCAGGGCCACGCTCCGATTTGTTATGCTAGTTAATACTGGCGGAAGTACTTGTGCTCCTGAAATGCTGGTGCTCGAGTAGCTTTGGTTGTTGATTATTATGGTCTCATTGTCCATCTGAAGAATATAAGAACCATTTAGATTATAAAAAGATTTACCTGACCCTACGTTGCCGCTGAAGTTGTCGAGGAAAATGGTATCCTCTTTGATGATTTCAACGGTAGACTCGTTGTAGGTCAAGTAACTGCAACTAGCATGGCCTCCTTTGAGTAAGCGGGCTATGCATCCAGTTTCTGGTAGCAAATCCAAGGATTTTCGATCACAGACCAACGCGGAGCTTAGCTGTAGACAAAGTTGTTTGATGCCGTACGTCTCATGTTTGTTGGTTAAAATTGTTCCGTATGCCAATTCCACTCGGTGACCATCTTGAATGTTAGCTCGTGCAATTAGATGGTTAAACCTTGCTTCAGTCACTTTGGGTAGGGAGAGCACGTACAGAAGAAGCGTGCCGTTAGTGTATATCGATGGCTTGCTATACTCAATGGCTTCTATAGCGTTGCTGTAAGGAAGAACGTCGATCTCACTGACAAGCTGGTTGACTTCTTCTTTACTCAGGAGGTTGGTGTTAACGACATCAGCCTTAGCCATCTGACAGGCGCGGATCAGTTCGTTCACATCTTCCCTCAGGAGAGCTATTTTGTGTTGGGTCTCCTGCGAAATTCTTTCCAGGTTCCTTCGGCTTATAACGTCGTTGGTGGCGACCACAATGGCATTCATTCTCTGCAATAGTTCGTCAGTTTTTTTGAAAATTGCATTATTTACCTTGTATTGTTGGTCGCTATTTTGATTAAGAGCGTTCTCATTTCGCAGGATTTCATCCCAGTCGGTGGCGTCGGGTGAGCCAGCAATCCATTTCCAGGCTGACCCAATCCAATTTATGGATCGCTTTGATCTAGCTGACTTATGGCCTCTCAGTTCATCTAAATGTGTGCGGATTCTGTTTAACTGGAATAATAGTACTTCAGTGACTGTAGTTGTTTCGTTTAGGCTGGTGAGTGCATGCTCAATTCGATTCGTTGCCTTTTCGTAGCGGTCTAGGTTAACTGCGTGGATAAGTTTAAAATGTCCATCGATGATCCATCCATACCCATCTCGTATGGTAACTAGTGGCGAATCTATTTTGAACAGGTCATAGGAGTGCGCAACTGCGCATAGGCTGATGCTATGAATTAGATTTTCAATTAATTTATATCCCATATACGCCCATTTGCTATAGTAAAATAAAATATAATGGCTTAAAATAATATTAAAATGAAAATAACCCTAAACCTAATTCTTAATATTAGGTTGAGTTTTAATTATTCTAGTGTATGAGAAATTTTAATTTTTAATTATATTCTTAATTATCATAGTAAGTGTAAAATTATAATATTTACTTATATACTACCATAAAATTGTAATTTTTAACTGTGTTCTTAAATATTTTTGAATTATTTGTCAAATTAAAGTTACTTGCTCTTATTTAGTACTAAATAATTTTATATTGTCTTATCCTAAGTTTGAGTTGCATAGGGTTGGAAAAATTTAGTAGGAATAGATACAATTTTGTTTCTGTTTATTTTTTAATTAGGGTTTGGGAACCCAGTAGTGAGACAGTGTAAAGGATAATTATTCATGGTTGTGATAGGAAACAACTAGATGTTAATTAATTAGTTTTGTGGTTAGTGCTTTTGTTAGTAATAGCTGTTAGTTTGTTAGGAAAAAAAAATTTTAGTATTTTTTAAACTAAAAAACTCTACATTTTTGAACTTTAAATTATGTGAAGAATTAAAAGTATTTTATTTTTCAATGTTTTTAGAGCTTTTTTTATTTGTTCTTTATTCGTAAAGTTTGTTATTTTTTTCAATTTAATTTTTCCAGTTATTTAAATAGAACCTAAAATTTTTGACCTTCAAGTTTGAGTTGTTAAGTTCTTTTATATGTTTAATTTTCATGTTTCATTTCATATTTTATTGTGCTTGTGGCGTTTCTACGCTTTTCATGCTGGTGTGCATTTTTATGCACTTTTTCATTTATTTACTGCATTTTTATGCATTCAATTCTGTTGTGCTTCTGTGCACGATTTGCGTTTAGCAAATTGTTTGTATTCATTTATTGAATTTTAAGATTTGCATTGGCCTATAGGTATTATTGACTATGGAAGGCCTGTGTTAATCCCTTTTAGCCATAAGCGTTTATGATTGCAAATGACCGACTCATGGCACAAGTGACTTCACGCAAATAAGCACAAGATCTTCATGGAGGAGTTGAACCACTTCGATTAGGCCAGCTCAGACCGTTGAGCTATGTGGAATTTAACCACTCTGGCTTCATCGAATACAAACAAACATTTGTACCCCGGACCGCCGGGTCTAAAGAATCGTAGCTATTTTTACCTTTTGACCAATGTTATCATGTGTTTTTTACACATTTTTTATATCCGATTTGTGGAATTTCTTTCCACTCTCGGTTAATATGGTCGCATTTCTGTTTTCTGCGACGGTTTCTTTTTTAAAAAGGGGTTTCAGTTTAGGCTTTATCTGCCTGTTAACTATGAACAGTGTATCGCCATTATGAAATTCTCGTGGTGGCGATCGTTTCTCATTTATTCTTGCATTCCGGCGTTCTTGCTCATGCAATAGCAAGGCCTTTATATTTTCGTGGGTCTGATCCCTAAAGTCTGTCAAATTTTGGTAGTTTATTCGAGATGTCCTATTTAAGAATATATCCACAGGTTTCTGTTTTCTAATCGAATGTATGGTATTATTGTATCTATCTACAGCTATAGACACTCGCTCTTTAGGGGATAACCTTGCAAAGTCGCCTGTTATGCAGCGGTAAATTTCGATTAAGGTCGAATGAAGTCGCTCTACTTGCCCATTTGCCTCACTTCGTTGAGTTGGAGTTTGGTAGATTTCTATTCCTAGAGATCTAATATAATTAAGTACGAGTGGGGTCAGGAATCCTCGCTCGATGTCCATGACGAGCATCCTCGGCACGGAAAAGTAGTGCAGGACATCTGTTAGTTTTCTTCGAAGATAGATGGACGATTTATTTTTAACGGGAAATAATTTAGCAAATTTCGAAAATTTGTCTATGCAGCTTAAAAATTTCTGCTTTTCTATTTCAAAGATGTCAATATGCAAAATCTCACAAGGATAATTGGGGATTGGTGTTGGCTGAATATGTGGTTTTGCAGGGTGTATGTCATATTTGTTCAATTTGCAAACATCGCACTGAGCAACGTAGTCTCTGATTTGCTTGGACATACCTGGGAAATAGTATTTTTCGAGAATTTGCTCTCTATTTTCCCTAGGGTTCCTGTGGGCACGACGATGCTCTTGTTCAATTATATTAAAAACTCTGTCAGTTACTGTCACGTCCTCTACTACTCGCTGTGTTATTCTGATCTTATATCTGCAAAAATTACTAACATAAATATTTTGTAATAAATGGAGGAATTCTTCAGGAATTTTTATACCATTTATTACGTTGGGATTGAGGCATTCCTTAAGTATGGGAATGAGGGTTAAACTGTCAAAACTAGGTAAGGATACGAAATATCTGCGGTAGCCATGATGCGGTTGTTCATGGCATCGAGACTCTTGACCTACCCTAAATATTAATTGATTGCGGAAGACATTTATAGGCGCCTCCACATGGGGTATAAGATCAGAACTATCCTCTTCAGCAGAGTGCATCGTGACTTCTGAAGGGGCTTCTTCACCAATTCACTACCGGCAGGTTGAGCTAATACAGAATCAGATAAAGCGTTGACTTCAGTTTTAAGACGGGAGAGTGCATCAGCAACCACATTAGCATTTCCTGGTTTGTAAATTATTTCGCAATTGTACTCCTCTATTCGCGCCTTCCAGCGCATTAGTTTTGCATTGTAATTGCGGCAGCTTAACGAAAAGGTTAGTGGTTGATGATCGGTGTATATTTTAATTTTCTTTGCACCATATAAATAGGACCTCAGGTTGTCTAGTGCCCAAACTATGGCAAGCATCTCCTTCTCGTTTGTAGCATAATTTTCCTCAGTCTTGTTCAGCGACCGAGAAATATACGCTATCGGTTTGTCTTTTCCTATGTCCCCCTGCGATAGCACTGCTCCAATTGCATAGTTCGAAGCGTCAGAAGTCAAATTAAAAGGCTTCCCAAAGTCAGGAAAAGCAAGGACGTCAGCGGAAGTGAGCAATCGCTTTAAATCGGCAAAGGCTTGTAGCGCTTCCCTACCTAGTTTTATTTCTACTTTCTTTGACACTCTAGCCTTAATCTGAGCGTTTTCTCCCCGCGTGAGGTTTGGCAAGGGCTTTGCTACCTTTGCGTAGTCGCGAATAAACTTCCGGTAGTAGGATGTCATACCCAGAAAGCTTTTGAGATCTTTTAGATTCTGTGGAGGCAAAATTAATTTCATCGCATCAACCTTCTTCGGGTCAGGACGCACGCCGTTGGGAGTAATAATATAACCTAGGAACTCGACTTCAGTTTCAAGGAAGCATGTCTTCTCCAAGTTAACCTTTAAGTTAGCTTCCAGCAATCTTGAAAATACCTTTTCTATATTTTGTAAATGATCTTCTGTATCCTTTCCGAATACAATGATATCGTCGATGTACACATAACAAATTTTACCAATATATTGCTTGAGTACATCGTCGATCATTCTCTGGAAGATTGCTGGAGCATTTTTCAACCCAAAGGGCAGCCTCAGGAATTCATACTTCCCATTCATTGTCGAGAATGCCGTTTTAGTAATGTCAGCTTCCTTCATGGGTATTTGGTGGAAGCCAGAGGTCAAGTCAATGGTTGTATAATATCGGGATTGACCAAGGCTACATAAGGTTGCGTTTATGTCGGGAATTGGGTAGGTATCGGCAATGGTGACGGCGTTCAACCTTTTGTAGTCAATGACCATTCGATATTGCTTCTCACCGTCGGGTTTAGGCTTCTTTGGGACCACCCAAATCGGAGAGTTATACGGGCTCTTGGACGGACGGATGACTCCCTCCTCAAGCAGTTCATTGATCTGCCTATCCACTTCTTCTCGCATGCAAGAGGGATAGGGATAGCTCTTGCTATAAATCGGGTCGGATGTTGATGTCCTTATTTCTGCGCGCACACTGGTGTCTATCAATTCTTTCTCATCAATTGGTAAGAATAAATCCTTATATTTTTTCACAATTTTGCAACCTTCTCTTCTATTTCGCGTGAAAGATCCCCCGATATAGAATAGTTTACCTCATTAGATATCCGCTCCTTAAGCGGTATTTTATATTCATTGATTTTAAGAACATTATTTTTCCGATCTACAATGGCGCCGATATCCTTAAGGGTATCGTCCCCAATAATGCCATCAAACGTTTGTAGTCCGGGTAGGACAAAAAATGTTAAATCGGAAGGAATGTCGATATCTTTAAAAAATTTCAAATTTACTTTCTCTTTTATACCCACGTGACCACCCGCTGATCGCACACTAAAGGACTTGCTGACTGGTTTACCTCGTTTAACTACCGCAGCCTTTATAAAATTTTTGTTCGCACCAGTGTCTACCAAAAAATCTAATGTGCGACCATCTAAGAGCCTGTACTCTATGTATGGTACGCTAGATGGCCGTTGGATAGAAAATCCTCATCTTCCGAAGCATTGGGATAGTTATGCTGCTGCTCTATGGCATCTGTCGTGACATGATATAGTTTCTGGTGTTTACGCGGAAGATTTTCAGATTTTGCACCTCTTTTAAATGGGTTCGGGCGATTCATGTAGTTAACGCGTCTACTCTGAATGGACTGATCTACGTCCATCCTCTCCACGGGCGGCTGTGAGGTGGTTGGTTGATTTTGTCGTGGAACAACCTGGCGATCACGCTTGTCAAAGGGGAGTCGACGTTCTTGAGGACGCCAGGCTGTCCTTGGTGGGATAGGAGTTGCCCTCTCGATATTAAAGCCATGCATACGACCCGGAATCGTATTTATTGGTGTTACTATACGGTTATTGGAGCGCGCTGTGTGAATTGTATAGTTTCGGAAGTTCGTGTTTTGAATCTCTAAACACGCAGAATATGCTTCCGGCAGAGTTTTAGGGCGCTGGATAAGGAGCATTTTGGCAAGCTCCCCATTCAAACCACGTACAAATACATCAAGGGCACGGCTCCTGTACGTGTCGACAAGCACTTTTATAGTTTCCTCGGAGTACGACTCCGTTTTAATTTTATTAATAATTAATGAAAACTGATGATTCACGGCCGCATAAAATTCATCGAGCCGTGAATCCTTTTGTGATAACTGGTGGAGCTGATACTCCAATGTACGGATATCGCGTTTGTCCGCATAATGAAGTGATAAGCACTCCTTAATGGCGACCCAGTTCGTGTCGTAAATATTGTAGGATTTCAGAGCAGCATCGGCTACTCCCCGTACCTTTTGGCGAATGTGTTGCAGGATTGCCCTATACATTGGTTTACCTTTCACAACCTTGAAGTCTGAGAGGATGCTCTCAACAGAGTGGACCCACGATACGTACTGTACGGGGTTCCCGTCGAAAACCTGCAACTCCTTTACCGAGTCAGGGAGTCTGCTAATGTCTCTCAAATCGGCTTCCGTGCAAGGAGCTCTTGGGGGGGCCTCTTGTTCTTGTGCATCATTTTCTGTTCTCCCAGCCTCCAGGAGGACGAGCCGTGTTCGAAGCGAGTCTAAGGAGGATACTCGCCTCTCCATGCTGTTCATTTGCTCAAGGAGCGCATTGACAGCACCCGTCAGGTTTGTAAGGACACCATCTATGAAAAATAAAAAAAGAAACAGAAATCGACTATTTAACTTACAAAAATATAGGTATCATTCGAGATCTTTCGTCATATAATGTACACAAGCACTTCACTGTCGTTTGGTTGTTTTAGCACACTTGTGGTTTTTTCCTTGCACTTTATTTCTCTATATATTTTTTATTAATTCCGTTCAAGGAATATTTCTCTAATTATTTTAACACACTTGTGGTTTTTCCACTTGCACTTTATTAAGGATATTTTTTCCACTGAACACACTACTGGTCCCTGCTCGGGCGCCAGTTAAAGGATCTTTGATCCTACATTTAAAAAAATAGAATTTAAGGGCCAACTTGCCCAAGGAAAAACACTAATTAGAAACGTTATAAAAATATTTATTCAATTAGAACTACACAACTTAGTCTTAAGAATACTAGCACTCCTATGCAACTGACTTCATAGCTGCCACCAACCCAAACACCAGCCCTCGGTGTGTCGGCAGCGACGCAACCCTTGCGTAATGGTTTGCCATGGTGCCGACTGTGGCCTTGGTTTCCCACGGGCATATTTCGCTGCGTTGCGAAATGTTTCGATTGCGTAAGTATGGCCGGCGGTAACGACCGTGGCCTTGGTTTCCCATAGGTGTTGTATTGCCCAATTGCAGTGTATGGTGAAATGCAATTCTGCTGACACAGCGGCACGTGTATTGGTTGACTGTGGGAACTGTGTGTTTTAGGTGCTGGCAAATATGTTAACTTATATATATATAAACTAATAATAATAATAAAAAAAGTAGCAAGGGATATCCTAAATGCAATGCATGCTGAGCATTGAAATAATGTTTGAATTTTTAAGACTTTAAAAAAGCAGAAGGTACGACAATTAATACTCATTAAAAAAGCGAAAGCTAGGATGGCAAATTTTTATTGGAAATCAAAAGAGTGCAAAAATTACGTACACACATACATATACATAGAATATAGCAACAACATGTTTGACATATACACAATTAAAATTTTAAAAAATAATAATAATTGTTCATTCGTGTTGCATATTATTAAAATAACAAAATATATATATAAAAGAAATCACTAATAAAAAGCTACATAATTAAAATAAATGGAACAGATCAAAACGTAAAATTAAATCCTTACTATTTAACGAATGTAATTTCAAACATAACACACAAATACATAGACGAGTATAGAGTATTCCATTCGAAAGAAAAATGAAAGTATTTAAATACTTGTTATATATACTTACACATTTAAGTTTTTGCGATAATCATTGAAAAACTGACTTCTGGGGTGTCAGGTATAAATTTATCTTTTAGAAGAGAACTGTTTTTGCGATAATCATTGAAAAACTGACTTCTGGGGTGTCAGGTATAAATTTATCTTTTAGAAGAGAACTGTTTTTTTACAATACTTTTAGGCAGGGACCGCAAATAACGATTACTGAATCCAAATAACTCAAAAATCATGCGGAAAGAGAAATGCTACGTATTTAAGGAGTAAAGCGTCATAATCCTTGTAACAAGGACATAATTTCTTCTTTTTTTTTTTAAGTTTTACTTAATAAAATCAATTTTAGTCGTTATTTTTTTAGTTTTATATTTCCCTCAGAAAATAACCGCAATTTTTGCAGTTATTTTTTTTTGCTTGGGTAAACGCTTGAGTCTTTTGTTGCTCAAAAAATAAAACCTTAATTTGTGGAGTTTTTTTAAAGCAAATTTACACAAATTCAAAATAACGTCTTTTGCTTTGTAAATAGGGGGAGTCCCCCCGGGCCCGGGTTTTTGTAGGGATGCTCAAAAAAGTTTTTACAAGGAGGTTACTTCGTAAGGCCATAGCTTTTATTCTATTCAGCACTTGCCTGAAAATTTTACATTGATGTAATCTGTATTATATTTTTAACAATGAATGTGATTTTTAGATTGGACGTGCCATGTACCAATACAAAGCGGGAGCGAAAAGCGCAAAAAACAAAAAACCCTATTCGTATACGACTTTGGACCCAAAAATTTGACCAAGTGTGACTTTACTGAAACTTCTGAAAGTGAGTGTGCTTGATAGTATTCTGAAAATCCAGTGGAGTGCATGTTGATGAGTTACCTCTTTCAGATCCCAAGAACGATTCTGGAAAGGTAAAAGACGTTATATCTGAGCTTCCAGAAAATGAAGAATCGACGCAAAATCAAAACGATGGTGAAATTCTTCAAACATTTGAAGCTATACCTGTCACGGAAGCTAGTGCTGAACGTTCTTTTAGTGTCCTTGCTAGAATAAAAACTTTTCATCGATCGTGTTCCACTCGAGAGCGTATTTCAGGACTTGACACTCTTTGTATAGAAGCACCTTTAGCAAGACAGTTGGATTTTAATACTATTACAAAACAATTTGCATGCCAGAAAGCAAGAAAAGCTCGTCTGTAAAATAAAAAATTGCTGTGTACTACTAAAAGATTACCGAAAATTCCTTTTAGTCAAAATGTGGACAATTTGAATTTTTTTATCGAATCTTGGAATAAAACATCAGAAGTATATTAATACTTCCATACTTTATTGCACTTAGCAACTCAATTCATTATTCTAAACTCATCAATTTTATGAATTATTATTCATGGATAAATTTGTTGAATATAGATTAGTTATTGCATAAGCATTTGGATATACATTATCGGTCGAGAGCTTTAATGAAATAAAACGTTCCATTGTTGTATATGGGCCCAAAATTTTTCAGTCACAGGCCCGGATTTTCATCCACGGCCCTGAAAAGTTGTAAGAGCACAAACATTTTATTACACTTATACATATTGTGGAGACCTGGCAACGCTGATTGCTAGTCATGCGACTTTGGAGACCTGGCAACGCGGTTATTTCAGAGTGAGTTATGTGACAGTTCGAGTAGAGAAAAGTCGTCGAGTTTGTATTAAATGAATAAATCGAATTAATAAAAAGTAAATTTGTATTATTCTTGAAAATAAATATTACTGTGTTTTTATTGATATCAAACTTTCCATAACAAATTTGAACGAATTTGGTTGATTTAGCAAAATACCGAATATTTAGATTTTTTGTAAATTTCCTTTATAAGAGAGCTGGGCGTGGTGCAGTTACTCTGGGTGAGTTCTAAGACAAAGTGGGCACCAATTTTACAAATTTTTGCATAGTTTTTGAAAATAACCGTTATATGAGAGATGTTCCGATTTCTATAATTTGAAAATTGTGCTTACTAAGTTAAAATGTAAATAGTGTACCACTTTTCGTAGCGATCGATAATGCAGTTTCTGAAATATGTTAAAGACTCTCATTTTTGAAAACACAACTTTGACCAACTTTCTTTCTTTCTACAAACCAATTCTGTATATCAAATTTTGGAATATTGTCAGTTATTTATGAACATTTTGCTATATTTATGTCTATATCTATGTCTGCGGCTTTATGTTGTTAGAAACAAGCGTTATATTTTAATACCCAGGGCACTACTGCAAACGTCTGTTAAAATGGGATTTAGTTGGTTAAGGAATGCCATCGAATCACAAATTATTTAAAAATAAATTAAATTAATGTAAGAAGTACAATAGTCCAAGACATGGATTATCATTTGCACTCCATTTGATTTCCAAATGCAATTAAGAATTTGAAACAACGCACATAGAAATGATTTGGCAGGTGAGTCGATTCAAAGTGTGTTAAATTTTCTATTATATTCTTTTTATTCTTTAAATTCGATATAGCTATACGTTTTTGCAGAATATTTAAGTTAATATGTTGTTTACCAGTGTTGAGAGCAAGTAGGCTCTATTCATCTAAAATATTCTTATTATATTAAAGTACATATTTACGTAGCAAGATTATTATTATTTAAGGGAAAAAGCGGATAAAAATCTTATACAAACACTTAGGACTAAATTAAAACTAAATTTAAAAACTAGTTAACTTGATAGATTTTTAATTATATCATTAGTTGAATATGCAAGTTTGTCGATGAATTTAGTAGATATTTTGTTTATTGAGTCTAAGACGTAATCAATGTGTGATTTGTTGTGTAATCTTTCAGTAGAATAAAAGAAGGGTAAGTTAAATATCATTTTTAGGATTTTGTTTTGAAAGATCTGTAATTTACCAATGTGGCACTTCGCGCAGTTATACCATACTGGGCAACCGTAGCTTAAAGTAGGTTTGAAAAAAGCTTTGTAGATAATTAATTTTTTATCAGTAGATAGTTGTGATCTGCGATTTATAAATGGGTATAAGATTTTAATTAGTTTGTTGGCTTTAAGAAGAGATTGTTGAATGTGAAGCCCAAACAATAGTTTTTTTATCTAGGTATAGTCCAGGATATTTCGAAGAATCATTCCATGGTATGTCAATTGAATTTAGATGCAGCTGAGTAGATGGTAAATTACTGATTTTTCGCTTACGTGTAAAGAATATGGCTTTACTTTTACTAGAGTTTACTTTAATTTTGCAGCGATTGTAATATTTGGAGGTCTGGATGTTACTTATGATTTTCAATAGGCTATTTCCAGAAGTTGGATAGGATTGGTCCCAGTACATAACCTTGAGGGACCCCCGCTGGAATATGATTTAGATCAGATGAAATACCATTTATGGATACTAAAAATTTTCCGTTAGCTAAGAAATTAGCAATGATTTTTATTAGCGAAATTGGTAGGTTTAAAGAAATTAGCTTATGTACTAGTCCATCATGCCAAACAGTATCAAATGCTGCGTGGATATCTAATGTTACCATCGCTACCGACTGCTTTTGTTGCAGACGACTTTTGACAAATTTCATGACTCTAAGCAAGCAGTGGTTGCAGTTTTGTTCAGATCGAAAGCCAAATTGGAAATTTGGTAAGACCTTATTGTCTTCAATATGCAGCATGATTCTGTGCTTAAGAATTCTTTCAAATATTTTTGAGAAAGAATTTAGTAGGCTGATTGGGCGGTAACTTTCAGGAATATTTATGGGTTTATGTACCGGAAGTATTTTTGCTATTTTCCATCGAGTAGGGAAATAGTTAATTTTTATGCAAAATGAGTACAGTTTGGCTAGAAATAGTAATACGTTTTTTGGTAGGGCCTTGATACATTTGTTATGTAAACAATCGATGTCAGGGGATTTCTTTAGCTTGAGTAGCTTAATCAAAGACTTCACTTCGACGCATGAAATTCCTATCTCTTCAGAAGTTGAAGGGAGAGTTGACTGTACAGCATTTAGAGAGGACTTCACTAGATTTTCAGTTTCGGGTTCAGAAAAGGAAGTACATAGTTAGTTATGCGTATCTATGAATATGTCTTTTAATAGGTTAGCTTAATCGCAAGTTTCCTCATAGGTGACATTGTTAAGTTCAAGGGAGGGAATAGGTTGGCATTTCTTTTTTATAACCTTGACAATTTTCCAGAAGTTATTGGATGCTTTAGTTAGGTCCTCAAGTTTATGATTCCATTTTAAGTTTCTGAAGATATTGAGCTGTTTTGTAATAAGTTTATTACACATTTTGAGCTGTTCTTGCTGACAAGGGTCACGCGTTCTTTCCAATTGTCTTCTGTGGCCGTTCCTCCGTTTTATTAGTTATGGAGTTGCTGCAGGAATAACTACTGAACCTAGTTTAACAGGTCTCAACGGTACAGAAATATTTAATGCATGTTGGATGTGCTGCTACAGGATTTCTATAAAATCGTCAATAACTTGCTCAGTGGTGCAAGGGGCAATATTAACAGGAAACTTGATGTTTTTGAGATATATTGTTAACATGATTGGATAGTGATCTGAAAATAAGAAATTTAATACTTTGGGGTAATTTACAATATTTGAAATATTAGTAAAGAATAAGTCAAGTACCGATGGAAAGTGTTTTCGGTTTTGCGGAATATAGGTAGGTTTGCTGGGGAAAAGCAATTTTAGCCGTTCTTGATTTAAAAGATTATGTAAGACATTTCCCAATGAGTTAGCACGGTTGCAGTTCCATGCACGATGGCGGCAGTTTAAATCTCTTGCAAAAATTAGATTATCATTTAGTCTGGCAAATTTGAGTAAATCAGATCTGACTACTTGTTTTAAATGAGTATTATTATTAGAATTTTTACAGTTTACCATAAGACATTTGGCAGATCTACCAGGAAAATATACTGCATAGAATTTTAGAAGGTAATTATTATTGAGCTGAATTTGTATACCAATGTTTTCTATGTATAATGCGAGTATCAATAGTACTGATCTTTTTATGTTTTAGCTTTTTATCAACAACGACAGCTACTCCACCACCTTTACCATTTATCCTGTCACTTCGGTATATGTTATAGTTGGGATTCACTATATTAATATCTTCTTGAAGCCAAGTTTCTGTATTTGAAGCGATATGAATGTTATTTGTTGACATAAAATTGAAAAATTCAAGTGATTATTTTAACTAATCATTGTGAATATACATACATATGTAAGTATTAAATCGTACGTTCAGTTATAACTGTGAATTGTTCATGCTTTGTTTTGCATTTTGATAGATTACACAACAAGTCATTAACAAGTGAATTGACTTCATTTAAAGAGAATAGATTGTTGTTAGTGCTGAAGTTATAATTATTATTGCTATTCTTATTAGTATGTATTTGATTGTCAGAAGAGTTGTTGGCGTTGCGTTTAGAGAATAAGCTAGACCACTGCATGTTGTTGTTATCACGCGAACTATGTACATATGTTTCGCTGATTAAGAGCATTAGGATAGTTATCTTTATTTATGTTAAGCGTTTGAATATTGCTCATGGTTTTGTTGTTTGGTCGTCTACGCTTAATTAAAGTTACATAGGTTAATCTACATGGACATGAAAGGTCCATAGATTAGTGTGGTCCCTTACAATTCGCGCATTTGAGGTTTGTAGAATCTGAGCAGCTTTGTGTAGCGTGAGGGCCAGCACAGTAGGCACATCGAGTACATAAATTGCAAGATTTTGATCCATGTCCAAATAACTGGCATTTGTGACATTGTGTCAATTTATCAGCAGGTTTTGATTTATGTTCCCATCGAACCTGGTAGTGTTGAATGTAACAATGACTTTGCTTAAGTTTTTGCAGAGTAATACTTTTGTTTTCAAAGTAAACTACGAACAAAAGCATTTTGAGTCCATGATGCCAGAGAGTATCGCTTTGTATGACCGTGAGGTCTTAGTGCCATAAGAGAAGAATTCACATTTGTTGGTAGACAGCATATCACGTGTTTTGGTGTAATTTGAGGCACTATCTAGGAATATTTTCACTCCAATTGACATGGTTTTAATATAGGAATCATTGATTTTGTTTGTCTTCATCATATTATGAATATCAGTTGCTGGTTTTTTAAGCACTGTTATAGGAGGAACACGTTCTGGTTTAACCTCACATTTCTTTGAATCTTGTTCTTTTATATTTAGTCCATCCACATAAACAGTTTGTAGAGGTAAAAAGTAATAATAGTGAAATATTTTGAGCTTTATTGATTTTAGGCATCTTCACTTTTTTAGAAGCCTCTACAGCTTCAAGCTCTGTTTCTGAACGTCTTTTTGAACTAATTTTTCACAGTTAGCACAACAACTAATCAAAAACTTATCAACACTTGAGTATAAAAAATAACTAATCAGCACGTCTGCACGGTACAAGTACGCGCGATTGACTGAGTACGCGCGATTGTGTTAAATAGAGTAGTGAAAACAGTACAGTACAGACATTTCCGTCAAAAATACGGTTATGCAACCGTAGAAGCTCCCGTGACCTCGTCCGGTCTACTAAGACCTCGCGACCCTGTATTTCTAGTAGCTGTCCAGTGCTTGGCAAGCTGATCATAAGCCCATTCGTCCAGGAGTAGCGGACAGGTGGCCAGAGGAGCCCCGAAAAGTTCGTTACTTAGGAAGTCCTTTTCAATTGTGCCTTGCCTAGCTAACTCATCTGATTCACAATTCCCTGGGGAAATACTCCGCCCCTCTCGAAAGGGAAGCAAGTCAATTTTTATCCATATTCATAACTCAGATTGCCGCATGGACGTGGTGGTCACGCAATGCTCTGTTGTAGCCGGAGTGAAGTCGAAACCTTGCAAAATCCCCGAATCACCACAGTCCGTGTTAAATTTGTGTCCAATATCCAAGAGCCTAACGCCAGCAGAATATACTGGATTTATATTCACTGCTAGCATTGGTATTGTTCAAAGGGCCACACTGATTCCAAAAAGAGCCGATCTTTGCGCCCTTTCCAGTTTGTGGACTACCAAAGTCTTATCGAGGAAACCCCACCAGACAGGAGAATAAGTTTTACTACCTGCAAAAATCTGGGCAAGTCAACGGCACACCACCCCCAATTTTTTGCAGCTGCGTACGTACTATGCCGTCAGAAACCGGATATTTGAAGGGCTGGAACGAGTTAAATGCCCACACCAGGCGCCGCTCAAAGGCAGAATGGTTTCCGAGAACCGGGCCCATCGACTCTAGATTACCTTTAAAATGAGCAACGAGAATCAGCTCTAGACTCCTCGCTGCTCATGCTCCAATTGCCTACCTTGTCCCTCAGATACCCTGACCCTATTAAAAATACGTCTACTAGACTCCTTAAGCTCAGAAAACTCCCCAGCACACCACTAAGGGTTTCCTTTGACCGTAAAATTGTTCAGGGGAGAAGAGTACTCCAGCTCGCTTTTGCTAGCGGGGATGAATTCATTAACAAGGGTTTCGGCTAAACAGGTCCCAGTTCGTAGTCCTTACATTCCTAAATGAAGCACGCTTTTTGAGAGCAATATACTTATGTACAACTCGGTTAACAATGTGTCCATGTAACACAAGTGGGCAAATATTTAATCCATACGTATGTAAGTAACTATTTAAATTTCATATATGATGTTGATTTCGGCACCGTTATGACCACGATGCATGACGATAAAGTTAAAATAAATAAATTTAAAAATAACGTTATTATCGCATCATTCTCCTCCAAAATGTACCGTGCTCAAATTAGTGCAGAAAGGTAGAAATCTTAATACATATTTTTTTAAGTTGGATAAATTAGGGTTAACGCACTTCAGTGGGTATTGTACAACATTCGCCGTGTGGAGCTTACTGTCAATACTCGAAGTGTTAAAAATAAATGTATACATAAGTTTTAATCAATTTTTTATACAAATATTTTCGTTCTATGAACATCCGTATGTATTATAGTGCGCACAGTCACCGACGTGTACGTTTGCCGTGTCTGTTTGTCGGGAGATACACAAAATTGAGCAAAACTTGTGCCCGCGCGTATGTTTTGTAAACAAACTTTGCGTACATAAAACTGTGTTTGTATGCATCAACACAATGTTTCCATTCCTTTGTTTGCATACATACTTTTACACACATCCGCGTTGTCAATCACAATTTTTCATTGTATAATAAACCAAAGCCAAAAACCAACAAATGCAAATAGTTCATTTATCTATAATTAACATTATTAAACATCGATTTTAAATTAATTTAATAAAAATTTAAATTTTTATAAGGTTATTTTGTTAATGATTTTAAAAAGTTCTGCTTGGCAACACTGTGCGGTGAGAGAGCACTCAGCTGACACGGCTTCACGGCAAAAATCTAAATTTCTCTGATTACACACGTACACGTCGCGCGTACCCGTCACACGAACACGTTGATGAGTTTTCATTTACATGGCGTTCTCATAAGTTTGATCGTGTCAGCTGACACGCAACGTACGTTTGCGTCGGTGACTGTGGGCACCATTATGTACGAGTACGTTGTGGGTACACAATTATTGTCAATTGCGCTAATTCAAGCGGTCTGTACTCCCTACTCATTACCATGCTACAGTTCAACCAAGCAAATCTGTACAATGTTTACTATAATCATAAACATAGTTTTTTTTTTTAATGCAAACATTAAGGTGTTGCGGCTTCGAGAACCTTGTATTTTCTAAGTAGAAATAGCAGCGCTAAGTTTTAAGTTTTAACTTCTTTTACTTTATATTTACTGCCCTCCTTGTCGTTGGAAATTTTAAACGTATAGTGCTTTTAATCAAATTTAGTCTACTTACACTGAAAAATAGGTCCGGAAACAAATTTTCTTTATGCTGATGTCAGAATTCTTTCTTAAAATTGCAATAGTAAGTAAAGAATTTATCAAAGTAATTAAAACCTACATACAGAGCAAAAGCAAACGTGGCGATCGGATCTGAATTCGCTTTACTATATACATACATATGTCCAAGAAGATAGAAATAGCATAGTCCATGGTGATAAGAATACAGAAGGTGCCGCAGATTTTGGTACCGCTAACCCTTTCTTGGAAATTTCTACGTCACAATAGATTTTGTTTACAAAAACCGTATATGTACGTAACTTGCAATCACGTGTATTCTTTCCAACGTGTTTAACAATTTTAGTGTGCATTATTTCTAACATGCATATCAACGTGTTTCCTATCATTTCTCTCCACCGGTAAATCTGGTGTGACGTCACATTCAAGTTTCTCTCCGAATTTCAGATCAATCAGCACAATCTTGTATTCTATTATTCTTGAGCATAATCCAATCAATGTTTTTTGACTATGTCTTTAGCCGTTATAGACTTCATACAGCTCTTCCTTTCATCTTCTTAAATGTAATTCATTTAAATGCCTAAACTTAAATTAAAGCAGCCAGGCATGATGAGAAGCTTATAGAGAAATCACGCTTTAGTCAGAGTTCTTCGTAAAATAATTTCTTATAACTGTAATCATTTATTTATTTTATTAATCATTATTTGAGCCATTAGGTAGTTTGCTCTAGTACTTTTCAAGTAAAAAAATATCCAGCAGCAAAATTCTGGCGCATTATTATGTCGAAAAGAGAAATATCAAGAAAAGCACGCGAACGTAAAATTTGCAAAACCTTACAAGTTTTTGTAGCAGCTGACTGACACATTGTTTAACTAAGAAGTGTAAAGGAAAACAAAAAGAAATTCGACGTGAAATGTTCTCCTGAAAACTTAAGAAACAAATATCACTAACTTCTTTCTTATTTCATTCCACTCTTTTATAAAATAAATAATCCCAAATTTTTACTAATCCAATCTTTCTGGCACAAGGCAAATTTTCCCTTATTTTGAAAGTAATCTCAAAAGTAAAAAGTGAAATGGAGTTACTATTTATAGATCTGATACCATATATACTTAAATATGTATATTTTTGAAGGGTAATTCTCAAGATGTTTGGCTAAAAAAAATTGTTTTGTATATACCAAAGTATACAAGGGGAATTTATATCAGATGGTACCGAATTTCCAACAACAAAATTCGAATGTATTTTGTTCTTGCTTCAACGGCTTAAGCTGTCAAAGTTTATATGTGTTTTGTTTTTGTTTTCATGGTTCAGCTCTCAAAGACATAAAAGCAAAAACAAAATACATGTACTTTGGCTTTTCTAGCCGTGAGACGACATCGCTCAGCTGTGGATTCAACGCCACCTTATATTTATTTAACAGAGTGGAACAAGTCTGCGACGTTTGTTGTTTCTATACGCTTATTTGAGATGTATGATTTCTTTCCACAATCTTGAAATTGAAAAATACATAACATTTTAAACTAAAACTGTTCAAATAAAAAGTCTTTAATTTTATTAGTCTTTAAATTAAAACGTTTTAAAACGACATAAAAGATAAATATGAACATGTGTCAAGGAAATGTTATTTTATACTTTTCGGTTTGTTTTAAAAATTAATTAATTTAAAAAGAATTTAAATAATTAACTAATTTGTTTTTTCGAGTTTGGTGCATGTACATATGTATGTATATTCGTCGAAGAATTTCATTAAAATTAAAACTAAATTATCATATAATTACTATTTTTTTCATGAGCCATATGTATATCTTCCCCACCGCCCAATTTGTGGTGTCCATCTTGATAAATTTTTGTGCATTGATAATGCACTAAATGCTGTAAAGCGAAATGTGTTTGATTACTTAACTCATGAAAAATGTAAATTCGATAGTAATGAAATATATATAATATACATATGTATATGAGTAGAAAAATCTACAATCCACTGTAGAATTTTGGGTAGAGGTTCGTGAATATAAAAACGCTTTTGGCGAAAATGCTTTTGCTACCCTTTAAAGTTTTGTTTTTAAATTTTAAATCTTACTCGTTAGCAATACAGAATTCGAATGCTATTTTATTATTAAATATGGCTTGAAGAAGGAAGAAGTGTTGTAATGATTTCGCAATAGAAAAAGATCTCGTTTAAATGATGAACACTTCTAATAAATACTCAGATGTATCTGATGATGAAAATATAATATGTGATATTTATGTAAATATATGAATTAATTTTTTGTATGAACAAACTACCTCGTACCATAAAAATAAATCATTTTTGAAGCTTATAAAGCCAATATAAATACATACATACACATATATAAATTTGTTATGAAATCGTAATACAAATAAAATGTTGGAGTTGTTGATTGTACATACATATATGTTTAGCCTTAAACAAATTTTGAAATAGCCTTTTCGACCCTTTTTCAACATTTGGTTTTAAAAGTCTGCTTTAGATTTATTTATCAACTCGTATTTAAATAAAACTTAATAAAGTATGTCAAGGCAATTAACAACTATGTATGTATGTATGTATGTAAGGGATATTTGCAAAAGAGTAGACAATAAGAACAGCAGAACTCAAAGCATACCTCTCTGCGAGTACCTCTCTTCGAGAATACCCAGCGGCAAACGCTGCCTACCACATTACATCTCTTTAATGATGTATACTACACTTTGTGTTCAAAGCAGGCAAGCTTACAAAGTGTGCGAAGGTAGTCAACGGCGTTCAAGAAAATGAATTTCGTTCATCTTTCTGTATTTATGTATGTTGTGTTGTGCTGCTATGTCTCTTTGCGCAAATGCATACATATTTACATGTGTGCATGCGTATTATTGTTTTGTCCCGTTATTAGGGACAGTTATTTTCACATTTTTTGTTTGCTTCCTTGGTTTCTATTTGAGTTGTTAAGCAAACGTTCGCCGGCTGTTGTAGGATATTGTTATAAAAAATCGAGTGTTAAGGTAACGATGTACAAAAATAACTATAAAAAAGGCTTTAGTCCAAGAAATTTAAGGCGTTTAATTAAAAAACGAAAAAATAATAATAAACAAAATGTGAAAAATTTTAATTCAATTGAAAATCCCAGAGAAAATGTGATAGAAAGTTCTAATAACAGTTTTGAAGGGAAAATTTTCCAATAAGGAACCACGCTTTGAAAAAAAAGGGTTTTATAGGGGGGTAGAGGGGGTCCTCCAGATACTAAATCTGAAAATCCCGTCTACCGGAGGCTTCTAGGTTGTAAGTTATTTGTTGTTAAAGTTGAAAAAATGGTCAAATTTAACCTCACTTTTTCCTTTGTACATCAGCTGAACTGAAATTTCGATGTTGCCATATGTTGCTAAACAAAATCTTAAAAAAAAACCTCTGAAAACAAAAAAACGAAATAAAACAAAAACACAAAGGCTTATAGGTATATTTTATTGCCTCTAGCAGTTTTACGAAAGGGTCTTCGCGTTTTTTTAAAATTGATTTACGCCATAAAAACTCAACCACGGTATCGGCAAAATTCGCCGGGTAGAACACCTTTCCGCGTGGGCGGCCTTCGGCCGCGCTTTAAAAAAATAACCCTGGCCGGTCCAACTTCGGCTACGCCATCCACAGAATTTTTGCGTAGAACACCTTTCCGCGTGGGCGGCCTTCGGCCGCGCTTTACAAAAATAACCCTGGCCGGTCCAACTACGGCTACGCCATCCACAGTATTTTTGCGTAGAACACCTTTCCGCGTGGGCAGCCTTCGGCCGCGCTTTAAAAAAATAACCCTGGCCGGTCCAACTTCGGCTACGCCATCCACAGAATTTTTGCGTAGAACACCTTTCCGCGTGGGCGGCCTTCGGCCGCGCTTTACAAAAATAACCCTGGCCGGTCCAACTTCGGCTACGCCATCCACAGTATTTTTGCGTAGAACACCTTTCCGCGTGGGCAGCCTTCGGCCGCGCTTTAAAAAAATAACCCTGGCCGGTCCAACTTCGGCTACGCCATCCACAGAATTTTTGCGTAGAACACCTTTCTGCGTGGGCGGCCTTCGGCCGCGCTTTACAAAAATAACCCTGGCCGGTCCAACTTCGGCCACGCCATCCACAGTATTTTTGCGTAGAACACCTTTCCGCGTGGGCGGCCTTCGGAAGCGCTTTACAAAAATAACCCTGGCCGGTCCAACTTCGGCTACGCCATCCACAGTATTTTTGCGTAGAACACCTTTCCGCGTGGGTGGCCTTCGGCCGCGCTTTAAAAAAATAACCCTGGCCGGTCCAACTTCGGCTACGCCATCCACAGTATTTTTGCGTAGAACACCTTTCCGCGTGGGCGGCCTTCGGAAGCGCTTTACAAAAATAACCCTGGCCGGTCCAACTTCGGCTACGCCATCCACAGTATTTTTGCGTAGAACACCTTTCCGCGTGGGCGGCCTTCGGAAGCGCTTTACAAAAATAACCCTGGCCGGTCCAACTTCGGCTACGCCATCCACAGTATTTTTGCGTAGGACACCTTTCTGTATTTTTACAAGAAGTGTATATTCCAATCGTAATTTATTAATAAATGAACGTTTGGAATTTTCAAAATTCGATTTCATTACGCATCCCAACATGTTTTACAGTAAAAAAGAGTATTTCAATTTTCAAGGATCTGGTATCACCAGTAATGAAGTATGGCGGCCATCTTTCAGCCATTGTGTGTTTACGATTGTAGGAGAAAGCAATAGATTTAGAAAATTGAGTTAAATTAATTAATTTTTACACATTTTGTAAAAAAATATATGTGAATGAAGTTATAAAAGCATTAAATTGCATGTATTAGTAAGAATAAACTTCAATAGTGCAGTGCATATATGAAAATATTGTGAAGTAAGCCAAGAAATTTTAAGAACAAATATCTTAAAAAATATAAATATATGTA
This sequence comes from Anomoia purmunda, assembly GCA_951828415.1. NCBI lineage: Eukaryota > Metazoa > Arthropoda > Insecta > Diptera > Tephritidae > Anomoia > Anomoia purmunda. Next base: position 59,072,212 of record OX639997.1, on the reverse strand, counting down.
TGTGCGCAAAATGTTATTAAAACCGGTCAGTGAGCATCTCCCCAACACCCCCTGCGAATTTCATTAAAAAATTACCAGTACTTTGGCTAAAACAGGCAATGGTTCCTTATTGGAAAGCCGACCCGTTTTGAAAGTGTTAATAATGCAAGTGTGGAAAGTGTTAGTCTATGTATCTGAAAAGTTGAAATACTGGTACTTAAAGCATTATCCTAGCCGAAAGTGTACGCGAGATTTGCTGAAAATTATGTCTAGCGCAGGAATAGATGTTCCATTATCAGTGAAATCGTTGGTGGGGACCATCGCAAATGCTGTTGTACGAACGGTGGCACCAGGAACTTACATATAGTCATTTTGGCATGGAAACATTTATTTTAAATAACAAGGAGATTTTTGCTCAGTATAATGAACTTAAATTAAATGTTGGAGAAATTGCTGCTGAAAACGACATGGAAAAGTTTGTAAGTATGTATAAGTAAAGTGCTTTGCACAACTATAGCCTAACCACAAATTGCTATTTTTTGATAGTTTATTTCTCTTTAGTTTAGTTTTCAATATTTTTTACAGTGCAAATATTCACTTTAATGCATTTTGCCTTAATTGTTCTAGGTTGACATAATAAAACGAATAATACATCCAAATGGCTTAGCTTCGAGTTTTACACACATTATTGGGGACTCGATAGTAGAAAATTACAACTATGATGGTGTCAATGGAAAACACAGTTTTAAGGAGTTCAAATCTTTAAACAGAGCAATATTTGGTAAAAGTTTTTACCAAAATTACGATTAAATTTTTAAAACTAAACAAATTGTTTATTTTAGACGCGAATTCGCATGAGGGATACAGCAATAAAGCCTATATACAAGACATCCGGAATGCATTCCGGTTATCCAAAAATAGGCTTTTCAAAAGGAATTATGATAGTCGGCAAAGAAGAAATAAAGAAAACAGTAACAATCAGCAACTTGACATGTCTATGTGATGCATATGTATTGTATGTACATATGTATATACATAAACCTCGTATGAATCGAATTTAATTTAATTTCATTTAAAAATAGTGAATAACAATACTTAATTTTTTATAAGTACATAAATATATTCTGAATTTAATTAATTTTAATTTTGAAATAATTTTTTTTAATAAAGAAGAGAAATACAAATTTCACCAGAATTTATTTTTTATACAATTAAGGATGCATAAGTTCGCAAAGTATGGTGTGCGAAGTAGTGTTGAAGACGCCTTCTACCTGCTCCCACAGTAAGCGAAATTGTATTCGAGCTGCCTACTACCAACTAACGATGTGTGCGAAGTAGTGTTGAAGACGCCTTCTACCTGCTCCCACAGTAAGCGAAATTGTATTCGAGCTGCCTACTACCAACTAACGATGTGTGCGAAGTAGTGTTGAAGACGCCTTCTACCTGCTCCCACAGTAAGCGAAATTGTATACGGCTGCCTACTACCAACTTACTATGTATGCCAGACAATAGTACACGCCTTTGTTCATTTGATGAACGCCTTAGAATCTCGCTTACTTTGTATACATGTGGAAGGCGTTCACTATACAAATGCGGCCATGCGTTCGAAAATGTATACTAGGTTTGTATATGAGATGGTGCGCTTTACCTCCTTACATGTGTGCATCGGATAATCGCTTCTGTAATCAACATTTTCGCCGCTGGGTATAATGACAAACTTTAAAACACCTTATATTCATATATGCACAGACACAAATACATATGTATTTATATACTACCCTGCAAGAAGTGTACTGGTAAAATTACTCGTAATATAGCCCGGAGCGATGACTGATAGTTTCAGTATTTCTCCCGTCACATTTACAAGGGCTCTGTGAACTTTTTTGACTGTTTCTTACCGCTACGTTCCTACTTGTGTGATTGTGCATACCGCTCTCACTTACACGTTAACAGCTTTACAAAATGTATAGCTGGCCTGCTCACATACGTCAAAAGTACTCCGTGTTTTACTAGCCAATTGACTAGGATAATTCATATTATTTTACTAGGGCAATGACGGTTATTTTACTATAAAAAGTACTAGCCGAATAAAAGTAAAACTCCTAGTCATTTCACATCTCTTTTTACCGACGTTTTATTAGTAAAATTTACTGATAATTAACTAATAAAATCCAATTCAATATAAAAATTAAAACGCTTTTTTCATTTTATAATTCCTTATGGAAATAATGTTTTAATAAATAAGTTTATTATTTCACATATTCACATTTCACAAATTATATTTCTGCAAGTATTTTATATTAGTTTACTATTTATTAGTATTTTGTTTTTTTTATTATAATTATTTTGTATTATTTTATTCATTATTTATTAGTTACCTAGTTAGTTTACACTAAATGTTGTTTTTGCTCTGCAAATATCGCTTCTGCTTGTTCCTATTGTGGCTAAGTTCAACGTTTTTCCTAACCTGTTTCTCGAACTCTATCCGCGCTTGAAGCTTAAAGATGTCTGAAATAAAAAAAATGAGTTAAAAGTTTAGAAAATAAAATTAACAATATATGCACATTTGTATATTACCAAATAAAGCTACGTTCACAAGTTTGAGTTTTTGAAGTGCTTTTTTGCCGCAACGGCCATCGCAATTAAAAAATTGTAACACCTGGTCGCTGAAAATTCTCTTCAGAACGGCATCGATGTCGCCACTAGCTCCTTTCAGCAAAAACAAGTAAGAAGTCTGCTAAAACAATTGTTGTTTTACCATGGTATGTATGTGCATACACGTATCGGTATATAGGTGAATTATACTTACAACTGCGTCCTCAAAGACTTTATTTTGCAGCTTGTCCTCGACATCGAATACCGCATCAATGGACATGAGGGGCATATTTTCTGCCAGCTCTGTATGCAGGTCTTCTCCCGTCTCTCCAGTAATCTTGCAAACTATCTGGTGGACCTTCTTGACTAGGACTTTCGACTCTCTTATAACCTTATGGTGAGCTAAAACATCCGTTTTTGGAATCATCTGAAATACATAGATATTAGTACATATCAAAAAATTTGACAAACTTAATAAAATCAAAGAAAAATATACACTGGTCGAAGAACTACGAAGCTTTTGGTACTTAACCGCACTTTTTTCGTACTCTTTTTTCTGTGCACTTAGCTGATTATAAAAAGTACCTCTTTTCATTTTTAATTTTATAATACAGTACTTACCTGCAGATAACTTTTCACAAAATGTATTAACTAATACAATAATTTTATTTTTTACAAAATTTTCCACCGCTGAACCTGACACGCATAAATCACAAATTATGACAAATCACGATTGCTATGCTGCCACCGTAACTAAACTAAAACTATTGTACGTGTAGTTTTTAGGTTTTTATCCAATTTAACAATTGGGTAACACTGGTTTGTTTGCTTTGTTCATTTTCTTTTTTGCAACATTCTAGTGTTCCTATGCATGCAACATGTGGAAAAGAGTGAGATATATAAAGATAAATACAAAAAGATTGTGATGTTGTTTCATTTTGACAATTGTGGAAGGGGAACAATCAGAATTTTGTGTGAATGTTTTGTGTTTCGGTTATTCAATTTTTGCAGGGATATACATATGTGTTTTTTTTTCAATATATTCGCAAAGGTTAAGAAAACTAAGGGTACCTGCAGAGTAGACGCTGAAGGCCGAGCCGAGCGCAAAGCTGATAAATGCGAGAAACAAGCTCCAAAAAAGTATGCGTGCATTTGCATACGAAATCGCACAGGCAGCGCAGAGTGGAAGCTGACCGAAGCCGCGCGTAAAGCTGATCGATGCGAGAAAAACAGTTTTGAAGTGTTTTTCGGCGCCGACTCGCGCTCAAACGGCGTATCTTATTCACTTCTATACTCAACAGTTTCAGCCAAACTCTATTGCTTCAATTGAATATGTAGACGCTCCATCTAGTTCAAAATCTTCTTTTAACTTTCAGTAAATCTTTCGTTTGAGTGTAATTGCGAGTTGTTACTTTACATTGCCAATTTAAATAAAATGTAAATATCTAACCTTAAAGTTACTATAAGTCGTTCACATGGCGTAATTGGTATTTTTATAAAATTGGTCCAATTTTTATTTAATTTGGATTTAACCTTATCAAGAATGTAATCGAATGTTTCGATTTTCATTCGGGTATATGTATTCAAAAACCTTTTGCGGATAACGTCTTAAACCTTTATACAAATGGTGAAATTCCCCAAATTCATTCCGTTTTGTATTTGTTGGATGCTTTCCATACTCTTTTTTCTTTAAAAAAATTTGTAGCACAGAGCTGGAAGCAAAATATTCCTCATCTGAAGAATCCGTGTCTTCTCTTTTCACTTGTATAAGCACAAATAAAATTACCAGTTTAAAAAGCAAAAGTACACTTGTACGAGTATAATAGCAAAGTACGCGCGAGATTCAGCGCTGATTCTCGCATCCACTCTGCGGTACCTAAAATTGATCAGCGCTGATCGAAATCAACTTTACACTCGGCTCGGCTTTCAGCTTCCACTCTGCATGTACCCTAACGTGAAATGAAGCGCAAGCTGGTTTCTAAAGCGTACGCGCAAAATTACCGGTTAGTCAGTAAAGCCTCCGGGCAACACATCAAATTCTGATTGTCAAACAGCCGACAATCAGAATTTGATGTGTTGCCCGGAGGCTTAAAGTCACGAGATGCCGCACAGTGTAACGTCCTTGCAGAAGCTGTGCCTAAAAATGCTAAACGTGCACTTGCTTATTTCTTTGAAATTTATTCTGTGCTCACTTTAACTCCATAAAGAAAATATGAACTATAACTAAGGTGGGTTTAAATTTTAAGTCAGATTCGATGTTACTGAAATTTGATTCACAGTTTTAATTTTCTTAAGATAATTGTTACAACTTTTATTTTGCATTTAGAGAACGACCAAACACCGATTTTAAGGATCGAACTGAACCGAACATTTTCAAGGTCTGAAATAATAAATCAATAAATTTTTAAAAACTCTAGATTTTTATTTTTATTATTGTTATTAAAAAATTAGGTTAGTTTAAATCAAATCCATTTCAACCCATCGCATAAACATATATGTATACTAACTACATATGTATGTACATTTGTGAAAATAATATTCAAAAAATGTATGTTTATACGCTCGATGGAGGAGCAGACTGATATTTATTTAGCGCAAGTTTTTCAACAGAAAATATGTGCTTCAGAAAGTACTCAAAAATGCCACAATTTCTTGGCAACAGATGTTTTGTGAGAAAAGTTTCCGATTCGTTATGTAATGAATAATTTCTTTCAGTATTATTTCTGCAAATCACCGAAATGCTTATTTTACCTTTTTCCAAAGAGAAACATATTAAAAGTGAAACTTTATACAATTATTAAATTAATGAAAATTACAAATGTTCGGCTTCTTATTTGCCGAAGCCGAACCGAAACCTAGTTGGATTCAAACTGTTGTTTTTTTTACGTAAATTAACTAAGTATATATTCAAAAAGTCGGTCAAATTCTCCAGTTCTAGCATTGAAGTGAAATTTTTTCCTGGTTTTAATTACACTGTACAACAGCAATTTTGCAACAGAGTAACCGTGATATTTTTTTGAAAGGGGCCAACATACAAATAACTTTTGCTGAAAAAACTTATAGTCCAGCACGTCTGAGTTATTTGATTTGCACAATTACAAAAACTTTTAGAGTAGCGACTTAATATACTAATAATAATAATTTGACGCTTTCACCATAGTTTGATGTTTGGCCGAACTTATCCTGCAATTTGTGGTGTGCATTTTGTTGTTGTAACATAAATTGAGGAGGCTACAGTTTTATGCTGTTTTTTCATGCCAGAAATATACTCAGAAGTTTGCCTTTGTCTGCCTAGGGGCGGCCGGTACTAAAAAAAACTTTTCTATAATTTTTCATGTTACTTGCCACGGCGCACACGCTACACACTCGGCTAGGGCGGCCGCCAAGTAGCGGCCTGGATGCCTAAAAAAATGTTGCTCCTAATACAAAGTTAATCATTTCTTGTATAAACTTTGAAGCCGCACCGTCCTTGCTTCCGCCATTTAGAAGAGTGCATGTGCGATTGATTTTTATAAGTTTTTTTTTTTGGCACATGCGAAAAGTTCTTTTTTATGTTTTTCGCAATTGAGGACCCCAGACCTGAAACAATGGATGGACCCAGTGAAGAAGGGCCTGCCAACACTTGTTGTGAATAGCTGGCGCAACTTCACGCAAGAGAAATGCGATTGGCGAAGTTTTGACACCTCAGACCAGCGCGACAAACGACAAAGTCAAATAAAGGGTCCTGACCGCAAAAATAATGAAATATCGAATAACAATTTCTGGTTGAAAATAATCTCATTTGTAACTCGGTTCCAGAAAAGAATTAATTAAGTACAGATGACTGATTTAATAAATAATTGCTGCTATATTATTTTTGAAGCTGGTTGTAGTTTTAGAATGAAGACTTTTTAATCTAGACTTTGTAATTAAAATGAGGGAGAGTGTGCGCGATTTTTATTAACGATGAATTTATTTTACGGTGGTGATTGGTAATCAATAAAAAGGCTGAAGTAATCAAAAACTAACTACAATTATTTATCGTTATTACGTTTCATTACATGTGTACATATATTTAATGTATTTAATGTATTTAATGTACATACATATGTATATGCTAACTGATTGCCAGTACTAATTGAATTGTTTTTTTTATTATCTCCTTTTTTCGACCAGTTATTAATCGTGCTAATTGTTTAATTTCGTGTAATTATAAATTGAATTTAGAATTATAATTATTTGTTCTTTTCTGAAGAAAGTAATTTTTTTTATTTTCATATACTTTGAATCACGTTTTTGACGATTTCCTTAAAATGCTGATCTGTGTACCATATATTTCCTATATTTTTCTTAAGGAATCGATATCCGATATTAGGAATTGGTTTTTCATATACTTTTGATTTTAAGTAAGCACAACAGTTTCCTATGGGGTTTATATCGGGAGAGTTATCTGTCCTAGGAAGAATTTGAATATTTTGTTGCGGTACATTTTTTTTGCAGTGTCACTAGGTGCATCATCTTAAAAAAAGGTATAAAAAGAAGGATCCGGATACAGATTTTGTAAATATAGGATTAAAATCGGATTCTTCAACCACATGAATATATTCGTCTGCATTCAACTCCCCCATAAAATAAATATGTATGTAAGTCCTGGCCACTTGATTGATATACAATGCCGGCGGAGGGTTCATAGTCTTAACGATACAGTCTCAGTTAAATCGTTCATTTAGGTAGTGTCGAACAAACCGACCGACTTCAACGATTTCATCTTTAAACACAACCTATTATTTTTAAGTAATACAAAAATCTTCCGAAGCAGTCTCCGATCTAGTAATGAATCAATCCCGAACTACAGTCCTCAACTGTTGCCGAAGTCCTAACAAACTAGTACCGAACTGTTTCTGAACTAGCCCCAAAGCGGTCCTCAAAAAGGTCCAGAAAAACGACTGCATGTATGCCTAGAATCTTATAGAATATACGAAGTAGGTTTTATTGTTTCTGTTGTTGCTGTAGTAGGGGCTTACCCACATGCACATCTATGTACTTGTTTTATCTTACAAAAACTTCATATCGCGACCTCGTGCCCCGACTTTGGTGTGACGCTATCTTAAATCATCACGCTTCTTTTAAGCGTCATGTGAAGAGGTCTTATTCCAACAAATAATTATTAAAAATTAATTTATTTTTTCCATACGTTATCGCCATCCTGAGTTTTAATGGAGTACTACAAATATTAAAGCGTACATAAGGTGACTCAAACAATTGAAGGGAGTTTTTTTTACAACATTTACAATGTTTTTCATGTTAAATCGGTTTGATAATTTTTTATAAAACTTCAATTTGTGAAAAAAAGCATACAAACTAAAATTTCGAACTTTGTACAAAATTTATAAAAATTGAACAAATTTTCATAAAAATTTCCAACTTTTTAATTTGAGTTTTCAGAAAACTTTTGGGTATGTAGTTTTATAGCTCATTTAATTTTAGCATAATAATGTGCAACCATTCCGGTTGATTTAAATTTTTTTTTTAATTTCGCGTCTTACACAATTTTATATAATGGACGGATTTATACAAATTCCCATTGATTTTGAATTTTTTTTTGTGTTGGCGGTCATGCACATCTTTTGTCATATAAAATGCATGCGTTAAAAGAAATATTTTCCAAGACCAAAATTTTCAAAAAGTTTTCGAAAATAAACGGGAATTTCCAGCCTGTTGAGATTTGCAGGTAATAATACAATACAGCAACTGCATAAAAATTCTGATTAAAAAGTTTTGAAAATTTAACGAAAATTTGTTGAATTTTTATATTTTTTACTAAGTTTGAATTTTTGATGTATGTATGTAGGTACTTACGTACATACATATATACATACATATGTATGCTTTTCGTTATAGATATAAAAATTAACGACAAAAGGTTACATGAAAACTATGTGAAAATTATTTTAAAAAAATCAGCATGTGGGCAATTCTTTGATTAACTGTATATTTTATTTCGGTTTTTGCGGCTTGGACTGTCAAACTATTTCACAAATGTTTGTACATATATCCAATAGCCAATGAGAACAATCAGAATATCAAAAAAAAAAATAATAATTTAAAAAAATAAAAAGATCAAAACAGCTACTCTACATCACAGCACCACCTTATATGAATTCCCATTGACTAAAATATTACGTATTTTTTAACCACAAAACGCTACACTGTGCGCCTTCCCATGGAGGGCTTTTGCCTTTTTTCGCTATAACACTCATAAAATTGCTTTTCATTTTTAATTCTTTTTATTGTATGTACATACATATATTCTCAACTTTCGCATTATGCAAATGTTAACATTTCTTTCGCCAACTGCTTGCTTTCACGAGATGTAGCTCTCGAAACACTCAACTCTCTCGTTGTTTCTAATGTAAGTTTGTGTGAGTATATACATACATATGTAGGTTTTTACATACATCTAGTAGTCGCTGTGCTTTCACTTAATCTGTAGCATCAGTCTTTGAGACGGCAAATGGCTCCTCTATCGGTATGGTACCGCTATTAGCGATAACCACATCCTTAACGGGACGATCGCGTACATCAGTTTCAGTGCTTTCGATTTTACGCACAACACTCATGCCGGACAAAATTTTGCCGAAAACGACATGGCGTCCATCTAACCAGGAGGTGGGCTTGGCGGTAATAAAGAATTGTGAACCGTTGGTATCCTTGCCAGCATTGGCCATGCTCAACCAACCAGCACCATAATGCTTCAGCTTGAAGTTCTCATCCTCGAAACGTTCACCATATATTGAACGGCCGCTGGTGCCATCACCTTTGGTGAAATCGCCACCTTGGATCATAAAGTCGCGGTGGAATTTGCTGCCCTTGTAGCTACAAAAAAAAAAGAAAACAAGAAGATAAGCACATAAATCAATATCAAAATTACAAGAGTGCGTTTGTTGTAAATGAAGAAAAGTAATACTGGCCATCACCGAATGCTATACATTATATACATGGGTGATTCTACGATAAGAGGTTTCAATGGGCTAGAGGATACGGCCAAGGAGAAACTTTGGATTTTTTTCATGAAATCTCTGTATTATAATTTTTGTCACATTTATTTACCTTTTCACGTAAGGGCAATTCACTTTATACATATATTAACACGTTTTCGAAGACCAGAGTAAATACATCGGCCAGGGGAGAGACGTCAAGATCAGGGTAGATACTTATTTTACCAGGGGAGATAATTTGACACAATAACATAATTAATAAAATCAAATTTTATTGAACATTTTTTTAACATATATTCAGACTATCATATTAATCATTAATCATGCTTATATTACAGCCTTTTTTCTAAAACAAGAGCGTTTCAATTACAAAAATTCATATTTAATACATAAATTATCGCATTATAAAATAAAAAAAAACATACAAAATTAAATGCATTCATTTACCGACATAAGCAAAAAATTAATTTCAAATAATATTACAAATTAAAGGCACTCTCTTGCTTAAATAAACGAAACAAAGATAAAATAAAAATGCTTAAGCTCTCTCAAAAACATTTACTGAATTTTTAAAGAAGTAATATATCCTCTGCCCTTTCAAAAGAAGATTTGGCATGGGGAGAGTCTGGACAACCTGATCTTCTGAGATGAACGAAATATCGTGTTCATCAACCTTAAATAATTTTCGAGTTTCGTCCACTACTTTATAGAAAACTACCTGTATCTCACCATCCTGTTCCAAACCCGTACACATAGCGACGTAACGATACTCTACTGTTACAGATGAAAGTTTAACTACAATAAAATCGCCATTCTTGAATGTTTTTTTGGATGTTGACGGTAGTTTTTCATCCTCTGTCTGGTTTTTGCTTCCTTTGGATGTATTAATGTGTTCGTTTTCAAATGATTTCTCGTTTTCGGACTCTGTGTCCGGTCCATAAACATCCTCCACCCGGATACGAGATTTTTTTTCAAACGAGTATGTCATGACACCCAATTTGAAATGATCGCAATATATACTTTCATTGCAAAAGCAGCTTAAAGACTTCATTTTCATTTTATCTTGATTTGCAATATTCCATGAGACCTGATGGACACGCAAAGTACCAGGAAAGGTCTTTATGTGTTCTTTAACGCCAGTAAGCAAAACTTCGTTTTCTTGGATGCTTTTGTTGTCAACAACGAAAACATTGATGCTAGGACAGTTTTCCTGAATAGCATCTGACAAATCGCTCAGAGATGCTATATCTTTGCCACTTGCCACCAATCGGTCACCTGTTCTCTTGCATAGAGCACCGACACCATCAGGTGCTCCCTTACCGTGTCCAGCTTCATGGTAATTCCAAGTAAAATGTGTAAGTTTTGGGTAAAATTCTCTTAAATGATTGACATGAAAGTAAAACATGTATTTGTTGCGATATTGTGTTACCGGTCCATCGCTCCAAAAATGGAGAATCTCTACTTTGGGTGGTAAGCGGTTTAAAATTGGCTTTAAGTGTGCCCATATAGCTGGAGGCGAATGTAACAAATTTTCCGACATCGAACAATAGCATGTAGTCTTCACTTCGCCTGATGCCTCTTCTTTCGTGTAAGTTACAACCGTATGCAGACTTATCTGTTGACGCGAACCTCCAAAATGAAATGCCTGAATCTCTTCTGCGTATTTAGTTAAGTAATTCTCACTGAAATCCATATGAATCACAGCTTCATTTTCTGTTATATTTGTCTTCTTAATTTTAAAAGCAGAATGCTGGTGGACTATGTTTAGTTCATGTTGAAGGAAATATTCCAAATTACATTCTAACTGCATAATCAAATCACGAGTATAAGTCTGAATGGACTTTTTCAAATATTTAGTCACCTTTCTTGCCTTAAATGTTTTTGGATCAGTTATATTGGTGGAGACGGATTCCCACTTTCTGTAGACAATTTGAATACTATTATCAAATTCCTTATATTCGAGTCCTTTATTTCTACAAGTTACACATTCTCGGGAAATACACTGTTCGCTATATCTGTCGCAACATATTAAGTGAAGCAGATTTTGATGGTTTGATATAGATATAACTTTGTTTTGGAATAGAGCCGTAATAATCAGATCCATATTAGCATGTGTAACGCACAAACAAGTTTCTCGTTTGCCACAAAATGATTGTATGTTCCAAAATGGCTTTAGGCGACAGAATAGAGAATATGAGATCGTTATATTGTGCTTCTTAATAAAAGATTTGTGGAGATTTCTAAGAGTATCCAAAAGAACTCTCTTTTGTTTCCGGTCTCCATTTTTTGTCACATAATCTCTTTTTCCAGCACATAACCTGGTATTAGAATCATCTTCCAGAAAATTTATAATTATATTCTTTATTACTTCACAACTTGCTTTGGCTTTCCTTTTATTTTCTATTAATCGCACTTTTCCCCATTTTCTCAAAGGTTTCATATTTTTTTCGTTCCGTACACAGAGAAAACAGAACCACGGAAAAAACAACTATGCAGTTGATAGAAATTAACAATGTTGATTAATGAAATATTTAACAATTATATGGTAATATTTACCAATTTATAGCAGAGTTTACAATTTGAAGGTTGATTATTTTCTCAATAATATATTTAACAATGAATTGGTAAAAGTTACCAACTTATAGTGAAAATGTTACTAATTGTTGGTTGGTTATTTTACCAAAAATTTAGTTACCAATTTATGGTAGAATGCTACTATTTATTGGTTGATTATTTTATCAATAATATATTCAACAATGAATTGGTAAAAGTTAACGAGTTAATGGTAGAATGCTACAATTTATTGGTTGATCTTATGTGCCGCTAAAACTATAATCGTGATCGTACACACAATTTGTTTGTTTGTTTGTATTATTATAAAGTTGCAAATAAAGAACCACAAGTTGGTTCAGTTGACGTTTGAGAAGTGTGTAACATGGGCGAGCTGCTGTTTAATTTGTTAAGTGAATGGGGAATGGCATATCTTCTGCCAACATTAGAAGGTGAATTAGTTATTCGGGCATGTTCTGCAATTCACTTCCGAGTGAATTCGTGTTTTGTGCCTATCTGAAACTGCCGTGTGAAGTGAAAATTTCCGAGTGAAAGTGAATTGCAGAACATGCCCGATTATCGAGTTATAAATAATAAGCATTGTGAATAATGCAATTAAAATGTGAAATAATGCAATTGAATTGTGAAAAATCACTATAACAAAAGTGACGCTAGTACGAGTATGTACATACCGTTAAATAGTTAAAAAAATCAACAGGATATAGTAAAGTTTAATATAATATTGGTAAAAATAATCATCAAATAGTTGAAATACAATCAACAAACAGTTGCTAAAAATTAATCATTTCATTGTTGAAATTAACTATTTTTACATTTGGCGCCGAATCGTTCCTTTTATGGTTGAAAAAATCGTTTTCAACAACGTTGTGGTTGATTTTTCCCCTCTGTGTAGTATATCATATTTTTTCATTATTTTCCCGCTTATCATTCTTTTAAAAATTCTTTTTTCTTTTTCGTTTTGCAGAGCCGAATAGTTTTCTTTTAATTGTTGATTAAGTACTTCTGCAAACAGTAAATTTTTCTTAACTGTGTCTGTGGCACTTGGAGAATTCATCAATTGTTCTACTACGATGTTCGGTGTAAGTTTTTCAGGCTTTCATATTCTTTGTAACCTTTTTTTGTAACGTGCTAATTTAGTTTTTAATTTTTGTATAGTCTCGTCTTTTTTTTTATTAACTAAATATCTTTGTCGTCTAGCTCGGTCCGATTTAGCTTTGGCTGCAACCCTTTTACGGAAATTACTTTGCGGTATCTGATGATCAACATCTGTAACTGATGGTGTTGCTGTAACATTAGTTATATTTTGACGAGCAAGTCGTTGCCTCCGCTGTTTTGCTTTTTATTTCCATATTTTTTTTGCCTTACGATGTTCTCTAGGAGTCATTTGTTCGACAGTTTTAATGATTCCTTTCTCCTTTCTTTTTAAATATTTTTCTTTCTCTTTTTGTTTTTGCAATTCATATTTTTCTGGATCATTTTTAATCTTTTGATAACGTAGCCTCTCTGCTTCACGTTTCTTCTGCAATCTTTCTTCACGTGTTAACTTTTTCCGTGGTGCCATCATCTATAAAAATTAAATTAATATTATAACAATATAAACTAAGAACCTCCTTTAAGTTTATTATCGTAACAACAGTGTATATCGTAACAATTTTCATTTATAAATAAATAAATAATAACCATTTAAAACTGACGTCGATAGAACTTGGCTATATCTGCGTTTGTACAAATATCTCATGATGAATAATATCTCCCCTGGTCAGTAACTCTCTCCCCTGGCAGTTATTTTGACAGGGGAAATACGACAGGGGAGAGAAGTTTTCATGACAAATTTAATTGTTTTAATTGACTGAATTATTTTTTGAGTTAATTATTTATCTCACTTCAATTATCACAGTATTAATAATTTAGGGCAATAAATGCAAATAAATTAAACTAATAATAAAAGTTTTATGAATTACCAGTGGAGAGACAAAATCACTTCGCGAAACCACTACACCGCACGACCGCGCCGCTATAACTAAAAAATTACGGCACTCAAACCGTTTCCGCGATTAGTATTGCTAACTTCACGCTGTCATTGGCCCTTGAGCACTCTTTTTCAATGTGACCGTCTTTGAATTTATGTTCGCATAAGCGGAACAAAATTTGGCAGGGTAGATACATACATAAAAAAAGCGGGACAAAAGTTAATTTTAAAAATTATATGAAATAAACAAAATTCTTTTGTTTTTTATTTAACAATACTTAAGTATAGCTATTTTAGTTCCGATTGAACTTTGTTTAAGTTTAGCATCTCATACAAAAAAAATATGTATTGTCCGAAAGTTAAATAAAAAGTAGCAAGGGGACAGGCCAGGTGAGAGACTTTTTTAGACTTTGTAAGGAATTTCAGAAAAAATGGTTTTAATTAGGCATTAAATTGTAGTGTTATTTAGTATACTACATTAATATGATGTGATTCATTTTAAAAAATAGCAACATAAAGAATAGAAACCCTATTTTAAGCTGATTGACACACAAGTTACCTCTTATCGTAGAATCACCCACATACATACACACTAGAGGCTTACGCCGAGTGCTTTCGCTCTGGCGGCGGCGTAAAGCACTAATAGAACCGGCGGCAGCGGCGAGCCGGCTTTCTTTAGGTTTAATTTTAATACAACCGAATGATCAACAGAAAATATGAAAAATACATGTGCACCATAGCCAAGATCAGCTGACAAATCTATAGATGGGACAGTGGTAATTTTTAATCGATTATTTAGCGATTTCATTTCAAACGATATTCATAATTTGCTTTTTATCATGGAAATAATTTTAGATTGCACCAAACGTTATGGTACGCCGAACCACGCCGCCGCCGCCGCGCCATTTTCTTGTTAACTCGGCGGCGGCGCGTTAGAGTTTTGCTTCGTTTTACTTTTTTATAACTGATGTTGAAAAATTTTTGAAATTTCATTTCGGAAATTTTTTCCTTACTTAGTTTTAGAGTTTTTACAGCATCATATTCATTTGTGCCTAAATGTACATAATCAGATCAGAACTTTTGTGAAGTGATGCAACTGTTTTCAGGGATTGCTGTAACTACAAAAAATGTACGGATAGTTAATATTTTATTTTATATCCTATTGACTAAATAAAATATGTAATATGTTTGCATTTCGCTTTTCAAACTATTGCAAAAAATTCGACACTTGAAAGCTCTTTCACGATTTTGTATATTCATTTGTAATGAAATAAAATCAGAGCAGAAATTTAAATGAAAAAAGATTTCCATAAAATGAAGGATAAGTTGTATGATATTTTATTTTCTATTGAATTAAAAAAAATTATAAAAAATAGACATGACACGAAAAAAAGCTAGGATTCGAACTATGGTGCAACAATTCAAACGTGCAATATGATAATGTGGCAGGCACTTGATGGAGTTCGCTTATACGGCTATTTATGCAAATCATAGCATTGTGTACGCAAAAAAGAAGACAATTTACGAATCCAACTAAAAATGAAACAAAGAAGAAATAGTAACCCGAGAAAAAAAACTGTTTTTTGCTTGCCAGCGGGGTAAGCAGAGAACGTATATTTACAGAGAAGTAGCATCCCACTTCATTCCTGTTGTCGTTCCGCGTTTTTGGGAAAAGGTCTAATTCTCGTCCAGCTCACCACTCAATAATTTTTCACCTACAAGGGGCAAAATTTAACATCGGTTGAGCGAAAACAACAATTTTTGAGAAAATTAATGTACGTTCTCTGTTATCAGCTACATTGTGAGGTTGCAGATGTTTTTTGGCGAACATTTTCCTTTTGTTTTGATAAGGAATTTTCGCAATTCTATTTCCAACATTTCAAAAAAATAATAAAAATATGCATTCTTCTATAATTTCAATTTTAGTGTTTTATTTTATTCTACTAATATTTTCCATATATAACTTTCAATAAATATATTAAGTAGTTAAACAAAATCTTCAAAAAACACTAAAGAAATTGCATTTATTGTTTATCATATGTATGCACATGCATGCATTTATTTAACAATGCATATTTAATCGAATTACTGCATACATATGTGTAGATATGTAAATAGAATAGAAATAATTACGTATGTACATATGTTTGTTCACATGCGAACTCTAAGTCTGCGCGCAAAGTTTGACAAAATATCTTATCTCCAGTTGGACTTCAATTTTTACCATGTCAAAAATGACAATGTTCTAATGAAATATTTATACAAATAGTTAAACAAAGCAATAGTTCAACAGGCTATCGTGGTAAAAGATTAATTTAAATATTAAATTTGTACGTCAAAGATAGAAATTTATTGATTTGAAAATAAAAACTCGAAAGCCAAATAAGCTCTTTTATCAAAACTCCACAGAAATAGTTGCTTCTGCCCGCAATTCATACGAAAAAGCTGCGTCGCAAAGCCGCCATCATTAATCAGGGTTTAGTTGAATTAATTTGTATTTGTGATAGGTAGAAGAAAAAAGTGGAGTATAATACAAATATTGATATACTAGATCGAATAGAGGAATGTCTGAAATAAAATACCTACATATAGATACATACATAAGATGACGTTAAGTTATATGCCACAGAATTAAATTTCTAAATTAAAATTCTGGTACTTTATACCCTCTCAGAATAAAAATGGTACGGTTTATTTGCAATTTCGGGTTGAAAATCTTTTGTATAGGTCATTGACCCAGATTGTTGGTTCAGGAAGAAGCAAAAGTAGTATAATTAATTAAAGGTCTCACAAAATACAATAATTTATAGCAATGTTTGCGTTTAATTAGACAATTGTAGAAAAATATGTTAAAAGGTACTACTACCTACTTTCGACTCCGAAATATATTATTCTGCTACATGTGCTACATTTGTGATAAGACGAAAGCACTGACATAAATGCGACCAAAATTTAGACTACATATTGACATACATATGTATATGTAATGTACATATGTATGCAAGTAGGCGTAGCGGTAAGGCGTTTGGTTGCGCCGATTTGGAATAATTAGGGCTTTAAATGACATATGTATATAACAGGATTTCGTGCAAAACACGTTTATAATGATAAGGGGTAGTGCACATATTACGTAACGCAATTTTTGATCATTTCAGACCCCCACCATGTCACACTTTCAGAAAAATTGTTTTTATTAAACGTAAAATAAAATACAATGCTAATTGATATTATATGTTATATATTAGGCAATGGGAAATCACATGTCACACTTCGTCACAAATCGCAAACCCCCGCCGCCCCCCTATCGCGTTACGTAATATGTGCACGACCTCTAAGCAAACATAATAGATTAATAATAGATGAATTTCTTCATGAAATATTTTACGGGCACAAGCGGGCCAAAATAATACCTACATTCCCATTTGAAGTTGTGAGCATTTGGACCAAAATTACAAAAATCTTCAATTTATGATTTTTAGATTTTTGTCTTCGTCGCGAAAAATGTGATGGATGAGGGGCGCATGTGTTTGTGGGGAGATGAAATGTTCGCATTTATGAATGAACGGAAATTTGCTTTGAATAATATGCGCGTGCGTTTATGAATGAATTTTTTGTTGCTGTACTGCAGTTGCGCTGCGGTTGGAAACAGACACGCTGGCGGAGGGATGAAACAAATGCTGCATATACATATATATCTACATAACAATAAATAATTATATGATGATGATAGATATAATGCATATGAATGCATGTGCACTTGTTGACATTTTTTAGTACATATGTATGTACGTACATACATGTGCATGAACATGTAAATATATATATACATACATACGTACGTATATTTGGATATTTATATATGTATGTACATATGTACTATATATTATCCATATACATATGTACATAGTATGTATACTTAGTATGATAACGATTATTAGGCTTATAAAACATATCTATATAATGCATGCATATAACCAAAATAGGCTCACTCTCATCATGCACATATTTAAGTAAAGCCAAATTTCACGTCTAATTATATATTTAGACATTTATATCAATTGGTTAATATATTGGCAAAATCTAAAATTCGAGCCAAAACAATTAAAATTATCAGAAATCATAGTCTGTTAAACAAATTTTGCCTTCGCTCAGCTCTGTTAACTCGCCACTCTCACAATTTCCCCTGTCGGCCATTAGAGTGGTGAGCTGGACGAGAATTATTGATGCATTTTGACAATTCACACCGGCATCCTAACTTAATGCTTCTCTGTCAAATATACGTTCTCTGGGGTAAGTTGAGACGGAAGAGGAGTCAGAGAACGTATATTTACAGAGAAGTAGCATCTCGCTTCATTCCTGCTGTCGTTCCGCGTTTTTGGGAAAAGGTCTATTTCTCGTCCAGCTCACCACTCAATAATTTTTCACCTACAAGGGGCAAAATTTAACATCGGTTGAGCGAAAACAACAATTTTAGAGAAAATTAATGTACGTTCTCTGTTATCAGCTACATTGTGTGGTTGCAGATGTTTTTTGGCGAAAATTTGCCTATTGTTTTGATAAGGAATTTTCGCAGATCTATTTCCAACATTTAAAAAAAAAATATTAAAAATATGTATTCTTCTATAATTTCAATTTTAGTGTTTTATTTTATTCTACTAATATTTTCCATATACAACTTTCAATAAATATTTTAAGTAGTTAAACAAAATCTTCCAAAAACACTAAAGAAATTGCATTTATTGTTTATCATATGTATGCACATGCATGCATTTATGTATTTAACAATGCATATTTAATCGAATTACTTCCATGCAAAAGGGCGCGTACAAGCATATGTGTAGATATGTAAATAGAATGGAAATAATTATGTATGTACATATGTTTGTTCACATGCGCGCACATTCAACCGAACTCTAAGTCTGCGCGCAAAGTTTGACAAAATATCTTATCTCCAGTTGGTCTTCAATTTTTACCATGCCAAAAATAACAACGTTCTAATTAAATATTTATACAAATAGTTAAACAAAGCTATAGTTCAACAGGCTGTCGTGGTAAAAGTTTAATTTAAATATTAAATTTGTTCGTCAAAGATAGAAATTTATTGATTTGAAAACAAAAACTCGAAAGCCAAATAAGCTGTTTTGTCAAAACTCCGCAGAAATAGTTGCTTCTGCCCGCAATTCACACGAAAAAGCTGCGTCGCAAAGCCGCCATCATTAATCAGGGTTTAGTTGAGTTAATTTGTAGTTGAGATAGGCACAAGAAAAAAGTGGAGTATAATACAAATATGATTTGCTAGATCGAATAGAGGAAGATCTGAGAGAAAATACTTACATATACATAGATACATACAGTGATTGCCACTCAAAATGACCCACCTAAAAATTGCTTATAAAAGCAGTATTATATCGAAAACCCGAACATTCGTCTAAAATTTTTTACATTTTTCTTAAACAATAGATATTGAGAAACAACGGAACGTACGTTTTGTCGGGTTTTAAAATAAAGTGTTCAATATTTAGGATAAAAAAAGAATTCATGTCATATATATGTATGTGAGCCACACATAATGGCCCACCTATGTAAATACAAAAGCAAATTGAAAATAATTAAAGTTATAATTTAAATTAATATTTTGTTGGGTATCCGCGTTGATTAATCACCGATCTCAATCTTTTCGGGACAGATTCCACCAATTTTTTTGTGTAGTTTGGGGATATTTTCTCCCATTCCTCTATCAGAGCTGTTTTGAGGTCATTGACGTTTGAAATCGACCGCTTCCGAATTTCAACTTCCAATTTTTGCCATAACTTTCAATTATATTTAAATCAGGCGATTGTGGGGGAGTTTTCAGTACTTTAGGGCAATTGTAGAGCAACCACTCCCGTACGATGTGGGCGGAATGTTTCGGATCATTGTCCTGATACAAATTAAATGTGTTTGCTATTCCCAATTTACATATCTGCACTTTGTTTTAGATTTTCTCGCAGAATTCTCAAATATTGAAATTTATCCATATTTCCTTCCACGAAGCATAAATTTCCAACACCTGCAGCCGAGCAAGCACCCCACACCATTACATGTCCACCCCCATGTTTGACTGTGGGACGGAGATGCTTAGGAACGAGCTCCTGATTAGGTTTGCGCCATACATTTACCCTTCCGTCTGATCCAAATAAGTTGAATTTAGATTCGTCAACAAAAATTACATTCTTCCAGAAGTCGAAATCCCTCATGTAGTAAGTGTGAGCGTAACCCAAGCGAATGTTTCTATTCTTCTCACTGACGAATGTCTTTTTTCGGGCAATTGTTCCATGTAAACCAGTATATGAAGAGTCCTTCTGATAGTTGTTGCACTGCATTTAGTAGTAAATCTTTCATACACCATATTTACAAGATTTGGAGCACTTAGGCGTGGATTTTCTCGGACTTATTGGAGAACCCAGCGCTCTTCACGTGCAGTAAGCACTTTTTTGCCTGCATGTTTCGGCTTATTTGCAATTTGTTTTTCATTGTTATACCGCTTTATTATATTTTTCACAGTACTCCGTGGTCTTTGCACTATTTCTGCTATTTTCCTTTGGGATTTACCGTTTTTGTAATGTTGTATTATTAAATTTCGTATTTCGATAGTCGTTTGGGGAGCCATTTCACAAAACCACGGAAATTATTAAATGTATCAAATTCAAAACACAACTAAGACATTGATTACATGAATAATATGCATAGACCAGACAACCTGATGCAAAATATTCGTACGGTTCCTGAAAAATACCGCTATCTATATTGCTTTCAATGAGTGGGTCATTTTGAGTGGCGCGCTTTTGTGGTGAATTTTTTTCCTTTTCGTCAATATTGCAAGCACTTCCATTTGAGTCAATAAGTTTTACTTTTTTTTGAGTGAGTTATTAATAGAGTTTTAAGAAAAGTAATAGTTATTAAACAGCAAATATGAAGTATTAATATTATAAGATATTTTGTAAACTTTTCGATGGTGGGTCATTTTAAGTGGCACTCACTGTACATGAGATGGCGTTCAGTTATACACCACAGAATTCAATTTACAACGAAAATTCTGGTCGGTCCTTTATACCCTCTTAGAATAAAAATGGTACGGTTTATTTGTAATTTCGTGTTGAAAATCTTTTGTATAGGTCATTGACCGAGATTGTTGGTTCAGGAAGAAGCAAAAGTAGTATAATTAATTAAAGGTCTCACAAAATACAATTAATTATAGCAATGTTTACGTTTAATTAGACAATTGTAGAAAAATATGTTAAAAGGTAGTAGATTTTCGACTCCGAAATATATTATTCTGCTACATGTGCTACATTTGTGATAAGACGAAAGCACTGACATAAATGCGACCAAAATTTAGACTACATATTGACATACATATATGTAATGTACATATGTATGCAAGTAGGCGTAGCGGTAAGGCGTTTGGTTGCGCCGATTTGGAATAATTAGGGCTTTAAATGACATATGTATATAACAGGATTTCGTGCAAAACACGTTTATAATGATAAGGGGTAGTGCACATATTACGTAACGCAATTTTTGATCATTTCAGACCCCCACCATGTCACACTTTCAGAAAAATTGTTTTTATTAAACGTAAAATAAAATACAATGCTAATTGATATTATATGTTATATATTAGGCAATGGGAAATCACATGTCACACTTCGTCACAAATCGCAAACCACCGCCGCAACCTATCGCGTTACGTTATATGTGCACGACCCCTAAGCAAACATAATAGATTAATAATAGATGAATTTCTTCATGAAATATTTTACGGGCACAAGCGGGCCAAAATAATACCTACATTCCCATTTGAAGTTGTGAGCATTTGGACCAAAATTACAAAAATCTTCAATTTATGATTTTTAGATTTTTGTCTTCGTCGCGAAAAATGTGATGGATGAGGGGCGCATGTGTTTGTGGGGAGATGAAATGTTCGCATTTATGAATGAACAGAATTTACTATCAGAAGTGTGCGCGTGTGTTTATGAATGAATTTTTTGTTGTTGTATGTAGCACTTGTTGCGCGGTTGTATATATGTATGTATGTATGTATGTGCATACGTATGCAGTATAAATGTACATATGTATGTACACCCATATGCAAATGTTTATCAATAAAAATATATATACATATGTAAATACTTTTGAATTACATATGAATGTACTTGCACTCAAATATGATAACGATTTTTATGTTTATAAAATATGTAAGTCCACAGGTACCTTGTCTATATGCATATGCGTCTACATACATATGTACTTGCATAGTTATGTATGTAAGTGCGTATGTACGTGCATAAGTGCGTACTTTCATACATATTTATTTGGATATTATAATCTCCTCACACTCACTCATTAATAAGCTTTATAAATCATAAATTTGTATGAAAATACCAATCTATAAAGCTTTTGAAATCTATATCACTTATTATAAATAATGTCATTTATTTTTTATGAATTTGTGTAATGTATGCACATATGAAATGCTCTCATCAAAACAGCCAGTCAGGTTACTTTTCCGATAATTATACTTATCCATCGTGATAAAAATGAAATTTGTCTAACTCTTTTCATTTTCTACCTAATAGATAAAATTTCTAGTTTTTTCATCATTTCATAAACTTCATACAATTTTACATCCAAAATGTAAAAATACTGTGCATATTACATATGAAATGCCGTCGGCGAAACAGCAAGTGAAGTAAGCTATTTATGGCATATGTATGTATACAATGCATGCATATAACCAAAATAGGCTCACTCTTATCATGCACATATTTAAGTAAAGCCAAATTTCACGTCTAATTATATATTTAGACATTTATATCAATTTGTTAATATATTGGCAAAATCTAAAATTCGAGCCAAAACAATTAAAATGATCAGAAATCATAGTCTGTTAAACAAATTTTGCCTTCGATCAGCTCTGTTAACTCGCCACTCTCACGATTTCCCCTGTCGGCCATTAGAATGGTGAGCTGGACGAGAATTATTGATGCATTTTGACAATTCACACCGGCATCCTAACTTAATGCAGAGAACGTATATTTACAGAGAAGTAGCATCTCGCTTCATTCCTGCTGTCGTTCCGCGTTTTTGGGAAAAGGTCTATTTCTCGTCCAGCTCACCACTCAATAATTTTTCACCTACAAGGGGCAAAATTTAACATCGGTTGAGCGAAAACAACAATTTTAGAGAAAATTAATGTACGTTCTCTGTTATCAGCTACATTGTGTGGTTGCAGATGTTTTTTGGCGAAAATTTGCCTATTGTTTTGATAAGGAATTTTCGCAGATCTATTTCCAACATTTAAAAAAAAAATATTAAAAATATGTATTCTTCTATAATTTCAATTTTAGTGTTTTATTTTATTCTACTAATATTTTCCATATACAACTTTCAATAAATATTTTAAGTAGTTAAACAAAATCTTCCAAAAACACTAAAGAAATTGCATTTATTGTTTATCATATGTATGCACATGCATGCATTTATGTATTTAACAATGCATATTTAATCGAATTACTTCCATGCAAAAGGGCGCGTACAAGCATATGTGTAGATATGTAAATAGAATGGAAATAATTATGTATGTACATATGTTTGTTCACATGCGCGCACATTCAACCGAACTCTAAGTCTGCGCGCAAAGTTTGACAAAATATCTTATCTCCAGTTGGTCTTCAATTTTTACCATGCCAAAAATAACAACGTTCTAATTAAATATTTATACAAATAGTTAAACAAAGCTATAGTTCAACAGGCTGTCGTGGTAAAAGTTTAATTTAAATATTAAATTTGTTCGTCAAAGATAGAAATTTATTGATTTGAAAACAAAAACTCGAAAGCCAAATAAGCTGTTTTGTCAAAACTCCGCAGAAATAGTTGCTTCTGCCCGCAATTCACACGAAAAAGCTGCGTCGCAAAGCCGCCATCATTAATCAGGGTTTAGTTGAGTTAATTTGTAGTTGAGATAGGCACAAGAAAAAAGTGGAGTATAATACAAATATGATTTGCTAGATCGAATAGAGGAAGATCTGAGAGAAAATACTTACATATAGATACATACAGTGAGTGCCACTCAAAATGACCCACCTAAAAATTGCTTATAAAAGCAGTATTATATCGAAAACCCGAACATTCGTCTAAAATTTTTTACATTTTTCTTAAACAATAGATATTGAGAAACAACGGAACGTACGTTTTGTCGGGTTTTAAAATAAAGTGTTCAATATTTAGGATAAAAAAAGAATTCATGTCATATATATGTATGTGAGCCACACATAATGGCCCACCTATGTAAATACAAAAGCAAATTGAAAATAATTAAAGTTATAATTTAAATTAATATTTTGTTGGGTATCCGCGTTGATTAATCACCGATCTCAATCTTTTCGGGACAGATTCCACCAATTTTTTTGTGTAGTTTGGGGATATTTTCTCCCATTCCTCTATCAGAGCTGTTTTGAGGTCATTGACGTTTGAAATCGACCGCTTCCGAATTTCAACTTCCAATTTTTGCCATAACTTTCAATTATATTTAAATCAGGCGATTGTGGGGGAGTTTTCAGTACTTTAGGGCAATTGTAGAGCAACCACTCCCGTACGATGTGGGCGGAATGTTTCGGATCATTGTCCTGATACAAATTAAATGTGTTTGCTATTCCCAATTTACATATCTGCACTTTGTTTTAGATTTTCTCGCAGAATTCTCAAATATTGAAATTTATCCATATTTCCTTCCACGAAGCATAAATTTCCAACACCTGCAGCCGAGCAAGCACCCCACACCATTACATGTCCACCCCCATGTTTGACTGTGGGACGGAGATGCTTAGGAACGAGCTCCTGATTAGGTTTGCGCCATACATTTACCCTTCCGTCTGATCCAAATAAGTTGAATTTAGATTCGTCAACAAAAATTACATTCTTCCAGAAGTCGAAATCCCTCATGTAGTAAGTGTGAGCGTAACCCAAGCGAATGTTTCTATTCTTCTCACTGACGAATGTCTTTTTTCGGGCAATTGTTCCATGTAAACCAGTATATGAAGAGTCCTTCTGATAGTTGTTGCACTGCATTTAGTAGTAAATCTTTCATACACCATATTTACAAGATTTGGAGCACTTAGGCGTGGATTTTCTCGGACTTATTGGAGAACCCAGCGCTCTCCACGTGCAGTAAGCACTTTTTTGCCTGCATGTTTCGGCTTATTTGCAATTTGTTTTTCATTGTTATACCGCTTTATTATATTTTTCACAGTACTCCGTGGTCTTTGCACTATTTCTGCTATTTTCCTTTGGGATTTACCGTTTTTGTAATGTTGTATTATTAAATTTCGTATTTCGATAGTCGTTTGGGGAGCCATTTCACAAAACCACGGAAATTATTAAATGTATCAAATTCAAAACACAACTAAGACATTGATTACATGAATAATATGCATAGACCAGACCACCTGATGCAAAATATTCGTACGGTTCCTGAAAAATACCGCTATCTATATTGCTTTCAATGAGTGGGTCATTTTGAGTGGCGCGCTTTTGTGGTGAATTTTTTTCCTTTTCGTCAATATTGCAAGCACTTCCATTTGAGTCAATAAGTTTTACTTTTTTTTGAGTGAGTTATTAATAGAGTTTTAAGAAAAGTAATAGTTATTAAACAGCAAATATGAAGTATTAATATTATAAGATATTTTGTAAACTTTTCGATGGTGGGTCATTTTGAGTGGCACTCACTGTACATGAGATGGCGTTCAGTTATACACCACAGAATTCAATTTACAACGAAAATTCTGGTCGGTCCTTTATACCCTCTTAGAATAAAAATGGTACGGTTTATTTGTAATTTCGTGTTGAAAATCTTTTGTATAGGTCATTGACCGAGATTGTTGGTTCAGGAAGAAGCAAAAGTAGTATAATTAATTAAAGGTCTCACAAAATACAATTAATTATAGCAATGTTTACGTTTAATTAGACAATTGTAGAAAAATATGTTAAAAGGTAGTAGATTTTCGACTCCGAAATATATTATTCTGCTACATGTGCTACATTTGTGATAAGACGAAAGCACTGACATAAATGCGACCAAAATTTAGACTACATATTGACATACATATATGTAATGTACATATGTATGCAAGTAGGCGTAGCGGTAAGGCGTTTGGTTGCGCCGATTTGGAATAATTAGGGCTTTAAATGACATATGTATATAACAGGATTTCGTGCAAAACACGTTTATAATGATAAGGGGTAGTGCACATATTACGTAACGCAATTTTTGATCATTTCAGACCCCCACCATGTCACACTTTCAGAAAAATTGTTTTTATTAAACGTAAAATAAAATACAATGCTAATTGATATTATATGTTATATATTAGGCAATGGGAAATCACATGTCACACTTCGTCACAAATCGCAAACCACCGCCGCAACCTATCGCGTTACGTTATATGTGCACGACCCCTAAGCAAACATAATAGATTAATAATAGATGAATTTCTTCATGAAATATTTTACGGGCACAAGCGGGCCAAAATAATACCTACATTCCCATTTGAAGTTGTGAGCATTTGGACCAAAATTACAAAAATCTTCAATTTATGATTTTTAGATTTTTGTCTTCGTCGCGAAAAATGTGATGGATGAGGGGCGCATGTGTTTGTGGGGAGATGAAATGTTCGCATTTATGAATGAACAGAATTTACTATCAGAAGTGTGCGCGTGTGTTTATGAATGAATTTTTTGTTGTTGTATGTAGCACTTGTTGCGCGGTTGTATATATGTATGTATGTATGTATGTGCATACGTATGCAGTATAAATGTACATATGTATGTACACCCATATGCAAATGTTTATCAATAAAAATATATATACATATGTAAATACTTTTGAATTACATATGAATGTACTTGCACTCAAATATGATAACGATTTTTATGTTTATAAAATATGTAAGTCCACAGGTACCTTGTCTATATGCATATGCGTCTACATACATATGTACTTGCATAGTTATGTATGTAAGTGCGTATGTACGTGCATAAGTGCGTACTTTCATACATATTTATTTGGATATTATAATCTCCTCACACTCACTCATTAATAAGCTTTATAAATCATAAATTTGTATGAAAATACCAATCTATAAAGCTTTTGAAATCTATATCACTTATTATAAATAATGTCATTTATTTTTTATGAATTTGTGTAATGTATGCACATATGAAATGCTCTCATCAAAACAGCCAGTCAGGTTACTTTTCCGATAATTATACTTATCCATCGTGATAAAAATGAAATTTGTCTAACTCTTTTCATTTTCTACCTAATAGATAAAATTTCTAGTTTTTTCATCATTTCATAAACTTCATACAATTTTACATCCAAAATGTAAAAATACTGTGCATATTACATATGAAATGCCGTCGGCGAAACAGCAAGTGAAGTAAGCTATTTATGGCATATGTATGTATACAATGCATGCATATAACCAAAATAGGCTCACTCTTATCATGCACATATTTAAGTAAAGCCAAATTTCACGTCTAATTATATATTTAGACATTTATATCAATTTGTTAATATATTGGCAAAATCTAAAATTCGAGCCAAAACAATTAAAATGATCAGAAATCATAGTCTGTTAAACAAATTTTGCCTTCGATCAGCTCTGTTAACTCGCCACTCTCACGATTTCCCCTGTCGGCCATTAGAATGGTGAGCTGGACGAGAATTATTGATGCATTTTGACAATTCACACCGGCATCCTAACTTAATGCTTCTCTGTCTAATATACGTTCTCTGATGCTTCTCTGTCTAATATACGTTCTCTGCCGCTGACAATCAAAAAAACAGATTTTTTCTCAGGTTACTACTTTTTCTTCTTTGCTTCATTTTTAGTTGGATTCGTAAACTGCTCTTCTTTTTTACGCACACATTGCTATGATTTGCATAATTAGCCGTTTAAGCGGACTCCGACAAGTGTCTGCTGTGGCTTAGCGCGTTTAGTCGCCGGCCACATTATCATATTGCATGTTTTAGCTTTTGCCCCATACATAGTTCGAATCCCAGCTTTTTCGTGCCATGTCTAATTTTTATGCATTTTTTTTTAATTCAATACGATATATGTAGCTATTTATTAACTTTCATAAATTTTTGGAAATCATTTCGCTACGAATGAATATACAACAAAAATATTGAAAAGTTTTCATTTACATATTTAAATAATTTAAGATGTGCAATATAAAGAAATTGCATTAAATTATTTTTTTAAACTATTATGTTTATTATTATTTAATATTAGAAAAAAGTGTTTAAAAAAATTATCTTAATTAAAATTAAACTTGAATTTTTTCACATCATCAGTTACTAGAAAACGGAAATTTTGACATAAATTTTAATAAAAAGATCCATTATATTAAATTCGTTTATATTACATTATAAATAAAAATGGAATTTAAATAAAATATTTATTTATTTGCATGATAATAGACAATTTTTATATTATTAAAACCAAATTAATCACCTGCAACACCAGTGATAGGTTACATTATTTTTCTCTCTAACTACAAATTCACGCTCTAGCACTGTTAATATGGGTCTCTACTGTTAAATTAAGTGGGTCTGCTGTGTATTAGCGGTGAAAAAAAATGAGTGTGGTGTGTACAGCAGACCCCCCTGGCGCGGAACGAATCACGGAATGGACTGGGATGAGCCTTCTCTATAATTTACGTTCTCTGCATTGAGCGGTAGCGATTCCCATTCACAGTAACGTGTCGGTCTCGATCTACAAGTATTTACTCGTAGCAAAATGAATGAAACTCGGATAAAGAATGTGAACGAAGTTTTTCATTTTTTAGCAACTCCTCTTAAAACAAATCCATTTTAGGATGGGAAGACTTAAAGTCCATTACCCAGCACTTTATAAGCGTGCTCGAAATGTATTTTGTGTAGTGACAACGTCGGTACCGTGAGAGCACAAGAATGATAGAATACAAGATTGCGCCTTCCCGCGGTGAAATGACAGATCTCGCCTTTAGTAAACAAGAATACGGGAGAGAGAAAATTGAACAACTTCCAATATTTCATTGAAAAACGTGTGCTAATTGTTCTAAAGTGTAAAAGTATGAATTTATAGGCAGACATTTAATAAATAAATTCGCAAAATACTAAAAAAAAGTGTCTATTTTTCTTAATTTGTGAAAAAAGCTTTGTCTAGTTGAAGTTGAGAATTGTCAAACCCGGCAAAACCAAAGTAGCGGTACTTCTAAAGGCGTCACCTTCAGTATTCAGTACACCGTGGAGAGCATGTATTTCCAAAAGCTGGGCCAATAATTCCTGAAAAAAGAAATCGCCTTTCACCTGTACACATTAACAAACTTCTTTTCTTAAACGGTATGTCCGAAGTCGATTTTTTTTTTCTAGCCATTTCATAAAGCAAAGTCCATTCAACAAGAGGCCTTACTAGATAGTGAAAAATAAGTTTATACGAAATAAAAATACACATTTTTATAGTTCGATAATTATTATTTTATATGATAAATTATAACATTGTTACATATAAAATTTGGCATTGTTAATTCAAAACAAGAAGCTGAAAATAAGTTAGAATTTAAAGCTGAGAAAGTACTTTCAAGTACTAACAATACTTTCCATGACATCGAGTATTCTCTCCGATACCTTTGAATGAGAATTAGCATCGAGTACATAGTGATATCGGAAAATTACAACCCAGTAAGAAGACGAATGACGAATAACTATCGGTTATATTAAAAATTAACTCAAGCTAGAGGTCAGGTTAGGGGTAAATCTTGTGTAGCCATCGGGTATCAAATGACCACAATTTATTTTATTTACATGTTAACGTAGAAAAATTGGAGCAATGGCAGTCACTTTGATTTGATTTCGCCGTAGCCGCTAGCATTGGTCATGGAGAATTCATATAAGGTGATGGAAATGGCGAATTCAAATGTGGATCAAAATGCCATGATAAAGAAAAATAGAAAGCAGCCGTTGTTTTGTTGGTGGATTTGTAAGTTGCTTTAGCTGGCATCAGGAAGCAAACAGCTGTTCTACCAACGTCACCTTTAAAAAATTCGCCTTGACGTTAGCGATTGAAAAAAATCTTACGCCGCGAATAATCGTCGGGCAAAATTCGTTGTACACTTTGGTAGTTCGCATAGGTATCGCTACTTTGGTTTTGCTGAATTTGATAATTCTCAAATGTAACTAAACAAAGTTTGTTTTTTACAAATGAGGGCAAAGAATCACTTGTTTTAGTATTCTGCAGATTTAGCTATTAAATCTCTGCCCTTAATTCATCTTTCTACACTTTAGCGCAATTAAAACACGTCGAAGTATTGGAAGTTATTTATTATTATTTCGCCCGTATACTTGTTTACAAATGACGAGATCTGTCACTTCGCCGCTTTAAGGCTCAATTTTGTATTCTATCATTCTTGACTTTTGACAGCAAACATTCGCGACGAAGAATTCGCCGATCGCCGCTATTGCCCGTAAGCTATTAAATGACCTCCGCCCTTGGCAGCGCATAGGCTCAATAATCTAGACGGGATTAGGTAGAGTTACTGTTACATTAGGAGTTCAATAAAGTTTACTTTCCCACCCCACACATGCATTTTTGTATAAGAAATCCAACAAGAATTTTTTGATTAAAATATATCGAGTAACTATTCGGGTTGCATTACTATAAGTTTCATTTTATTTTTTTTGCATAATTTCTTAGTCAAATTATTATTACTACATAATTTTATTGTTACATAAATATGCTATACATGTAAACTTTTGTAAATACAGTACATATTTTAACAAGCTACAACTATACACAGTATAAATACAGTTAAAAATTATATTTTTTAAATTTTACATAATGAGATTGACGTAAGGTATTTTTTGATCTATGTATGTCTATAGTTTTAAATCTCGGAAATCCATATATAAAAAAAACAAATAAATTACGAAAGTGTACTATGGGGAGCAGTGATAAATTGAAATTCGCTTCATTATTGATATTAAAAAATAATTGAGTACAGCAACTTTGCAGAAGTTACATCTTCGATAATATCACAATCAATTATGAAGGTTTATTTACAAAACGGAAGCAAATATGTAAGCATTTCCATTTATTCAATAAAATCAAGTTTTTTATATTAACATCTTAGGGACAAATACTGTTTGCGCCTATCTGCCATCTTGCCCTCATATGTAAGCTATAAGCTAGCCTAGGCAGCACTCGTTACTTGCTGTCAAGTTAACTTCCTGTTTTCCCTCTCTCTAATAAATGGACTTAAACCGATCGGTCGTGTTTTATAATAATTCGAAGTAATCCGCTTTAAAACTACTCAATAAACCGCGAACGCTATCAGGCGTTGACATAAGCTGGTCCTTCGAAACGGGTCGCAACATATTTTATTAAAAACCCGCTAAATCGTTTTATATTCGCACTAATTCCGCGCTGACAATTATATCATGTCGTCTCTTGAAATACGCGACTCCGCGTTGAACGCTATTAAACGATATTTGCAATCCAGCAAAGGGGATGCTCTATCAGTGGGCACCGAGATAGCATCTACCTATATTCAGCTGCTCGAAGAGCAGTGGATTAGCTTTTGCGTTGCACAGCAAAATGTGGAGCTGTGGAGCTAAAGCTAATTTAAAACGCCTGTGCTCAGCACACAAACTGGCATTAGATCAAACCGCCACTCACGTCACGACCGCTACCGTACCGCTTCCTAAACTGCAGTTGCCGTCGTTTAATGTTGACCCCACTCAATGGTTACATTTTCACGATGCGTTTTGCTCGCTCGTTCACGCCAACTCGAATTTGTCGGACGGGCAAAAATTGCACTATCTGCGTAATTGTCTGAAGGGAGAAGCATTAGAGATGACTGTTTGCGACAGCAACTACAGTGAAGCTTGGGACTTACTGACAGCGAGGTACAAAGTCATGCGGGTCATGGTGGACAGCCATATCAAGGCGCTCATGTCAATTGAGAAAGCCGCCAAGGACACAGCAAAGGCTATCAAACACGTCCTAAACGCTACGCTTCAGCACGTGGGTGCGCTTCGTGCACTTAAACGCCCAGTTGAATTTTGGGACGATTGGCTCATCCACTTAACCGTATCCAAGTAGCATACGAAACCCGGAAGCAATGGGAGTTGTCGCTTGTGATTGATGACCTACCATCCTTTTCCGCTCTTCGAGAATTCCTCGAAACTCGTACGCGCTCATTGGAGATGGTGCCTTCAGTCGGCATCAACATAAAACCAACAACAAAGAGTGTCCTTCACACGACTTGCAACCAGTCGGAAATAAACACAATGTTTAGTTGTGCTCATTGCAATGGTAAGGATACAATTTAAGCTTGTTCACAGTTCAGCCAACTCGATCCAAAGGCTAAGCTATCCGCTATTAAGAAGATAAACGCTTGTGTAAATTGCTTGAGCAAAGGTCACCTTATCGCTAGATGCCGCAGCCCATCCTCCTGTCGCATATGTGAACGCCGTCACCATACGTTGCTTCATGCAAGCTTCAACAATCAATCCGCAACACCGGCCACCAATTCAACTGGCCAGCACCTCAATGTCACCTCACACTACGCCGACGCTGACCGTGTCATCTTATTGGCAACCGCTGAAATTATGGTGCAAGACTACGCTGGTCGTTGGCAACCCGCTCGCGCGCTCCTCGACAATGGCTCGCATGCTTCGTTCGTCACCGAGGCGTGCATTCAACGTCTTCGTCTCTCCAGAACCCCATCGTCCGCTTACGTCACCGGAATTGGATCATTGCAAGGAGGTCGCACAAAGGGTGAGGTTACGCTTCGTATATCACCGCGAACATTGGGTGCTGATATTCAAGTTAGTACACTTATTTTACCGAAAATTACTAATGATCTCCCCACCACCGCTGTACCGAGGTCATCGTGGCCGCATATCACCGATTTGCCACTAGCCGATCTGAATTTCTCAGAACCTGGTCCGGTAGACATTTTAATCGGAATGGATGAAATGGACAAACTACTACTCAGCGGACTCCGTAAGGGTGAACAGGGTACTCCGATGGCGCAAAATACTGTCTTTGGCTGGGTAGTGTGTGGTAACGCGACTAATTTACAAACGCCGCCTGTGACAGTTTCAACTGTGCACTGCGACACTCAGTTGACACTCAACTCATCAACAAGTTTTGGGAGCTTGAAGAGCTGCCACCCCGCAGGTTTTATACACCAGAAGAATCCTTTTGCGAAAAACTGTTCGACGAAACAACCGAACGAGCACCAGATGGTCGTTACGTCGTGCGTTTACCATTAAAGAAAAGCGTCGTAATTGGTGAGTCGAGAACTGCAGCTTCTCGAGTATTACTTCGCATGGAGAAACGGTTTGCCGCTAATAAACAGCTTCATGAAGAATATAGCAAATTTATGAAAGAACTTATTGATTTGGGGCATATGGAGTCAGCCGAGCCAGCAACGCATAACGTTTATTATATACCACATCATGCGGTAGTGAAAAGCACGACTGAAACGACAAAAGTCAGAGTCGTATTCAACGCATCTATGAAGACCTCATCTGGTAATTCGTTAAACGACGCACTCATGGTAGGCCAGCAGTTGCAACAAGACCTCTTCTCTGTGCTGGTTCGTTTTCGTACTCACCGTTTTGGTATCATTGCCGATATCGAAAAAATGTGCCGGCAGGTTTACGTCGCTAAAGAGGACACAAATTACCAACGAATAGTGTGGCGTGCGAACACAGCAGAACCAATGCGGGATTATCGCCTTTTGAGAGTCACGTATGGAGTTGCCTCAGCATCTCACCTTGCCGTAAAGTCGCTGCATCGAGCCGCACTCAACGCAACCAACTCGAATGGGAAAGTCGTCGAGCTTGTAAAGTCGGACTTCTACATGGATGACTTTCTATCCGGCGCCGATACTTCTCACGAGGTCTATTTACTACAAGGGGACGTCTCCAACGCTCTCTCTCAAAGCGGTTTTGAATTACGCAAGCGGGCAACAAATTCTCAAACGCTGAGAACGCTCATACCGCATGCTTCTAAAAAAAATTTGGCATCTCCTAGCCGACGGAGATGAAATTCGTACACTCGGCACCATTTGACATATGAACCACGATTGGCTTTC
This sequence comes from Anomoia purmunda, assembly GCA_951828415.1. Lineage (NCBI taxonomy): Eukaryota > Metazoa > Arthropoda > Insecta > Diptera > Tephritidae > Anomoia > Anomoia purmunda. The sequence continues at coordinate 59,037,931 of OX639997.1, read as the reverse complement.
CATAGCTGTCAACTTGGAGGAGCTCCCAAGCAAACTTACAAAACGAACCTTCTTGTCTGATTCGAGCAAAGTGTTCGATCCGCTGGGTTTAATCGCGCCTTGTACAATTCGTTCTAAAATTTGGTTGCAAAGGGTTTCGCGCTCAAACGTGGACTGGGACGAGCCGGTACCATCAGAAATTGCCAAGGACTGGTTGGCTCACCGTCGCAAGTTGCCAAAGCTCTCATCAGTAAATGTAAACCGCTGGCTGGGGATTAGCAAAGTTTCCGAGCCCGAATATCACATTTTCAGCGATGCTTCTGAAGCCGCTTATGCAGCCGTCCTATATTGTCGCACTCAAAATGCAGATGGTGAGGTCAAAGTCGAGTTGGTAGCAGCAAAAACAAAGGTGGCGCCCCTAAAAACCACTGGCTGCCAAACTGGTGCGTCAAGTTCAGTCTAGTTTGAACCACTCATTTGTCAAGTTGTACGCGTGGACGGACTCCATGGTTACATTGGCGTGGCTACAAAGCAGCCCCAGTCGTTGCGCATCGTTTGTTGCTAATCGCGTTGCCGATGTAAAAGACGTTCTACCCGCATCACACTGGAGACACGTTGCTTCAGAACACAACCCCGCTGATTGCGCTTCAAGGGGCGTAACACCATCGCAGCTTCTCGCACATCCATTGTGGTGGCATGACCCCTTTGGCGGCAGGAGAGCGACAGTAGTTGGCTCGTCGCTTTAGAGCAGCATGCCACGGATCTCGAATTAAAATCCAGCAAAATCAAAGTGCATCTCACGCAAACCGCAGGGGATTGGGACTTGCTGACAAAATATCCTTCATTCAACAAGCTTAAACGCATCACCGCTTATATGTTACGCTTCGCCAATAACACTCGCACGAGTACGAAAAACAGGGAGTTTAGGGTGCGCTGAACTTCGAGAAGCGGAAATAGCATTGGCAAAGTATACACAGTCTAATTCATTCGAAAAAGAAATTTTTTATTGCAGATCAAACAAGCCTATACCCATGCGAAGTAGTCTAGCACGACTACAGCCGTTTTTAGACACAAATGGTATTCTACGTGTAGGAGGCCGCATCAAAAACGCCAACATTTCAAACGACGTAAAGCATCCTATAATATTACCTAAGAAATCGCCGCTCGCTAAGGTAATCGCTGCTGAAATACACCTCTCAACATTGCACGCCGGACCGCAGCTAATGCAGGCTGCACTTCAACGACGATTTTGGGTTCCTGGTATTCGGAACCTTGCGCGTGGGATATATCGGAATTGCGTGCGTTGCAGACGACTAAGTTGCAAGCCATTACAGCAGCTCATGTCCGATTTACCTGCAAGCCGCGTCACTTCCACCCGTTGTTTCCTGCATAGTGCTGTCGATTTTGCTGGACCATTTGCCTTGAAGTTTACGCATGGAAGAGGCGCTAAGGCCACGAAGGGATACATCTGCCCTTTTATTTGTATGAGCACTGGAGCGATGCATCTCGAGCTTGCTGGAGACCTGTCGTCAGTCACCTTTATCGCCGCTTTCAAACGCTTCACCAACAGACGAGGGTACTGTGAGCACATCTACTCTGATAATGGCACTAACTTCGTGGGTGCTGAGAAGGAGTTCCGGATCGAATACGAGCGGTGCATCAACGACGTCAAGGTGTCATCATATTTCGCCGACAATCAAACGACTTGGCACTTTAACCCGCCGAGCCCCCCCCACATGGGTGGCTTTTGGGAGGCTGGAATAAAACGAGTTAAATACCACCTCAAACGCGCTTTGGCCCTATGCTTCTAACGAAGAGTTTGCAACGGTTAAAATGGTTACGTTCAACACCGAATTTGCAAAGGGATGATGTTGTGGTTATACATGACGGCAACGCACCCCCGACCAAGTGGAAACTTGGACGCGTACTTAGCGTTCACCCAGGCGCAGATGAGCGAGTTCGAGTAGGAAATTTAAGGACGTCCGAAGGAGAGCTGTTGAGGCCTGTCGTCAAATTATCTTTATTGCCAACTAAGACTGCCATTTTTTCTATTTGAATTTGAATATTTGATAACATTTATGGTATTTTACTTGTAACTATTTGAACGGTCGTTCAAGGCGGCCGGCATGTTTGCGCCTATCTGGTATCTTGCCCTCATATGTAAGCTATAAGCTAGCCTTGGCAGCACTCGTTACTTGCTGTCAAGTTAACTTCCTGTTTTCCCTCTCTCTAATAAATGGACTTAAACCGATCGGTCGTGTTTTATAATAATTCGAAGTAATCCGCTTTAAAACTACTCAATAAACCGCGAATGCTATCAGGCGTTGACAAATACTATTTGTGCGATTCTTATATTCCCTAAATAAAAAAAAATCGAATTAAACTCGAAAATACAGCCAGAATATGTTAATATGTTGCAAAGTGAGCAATTTAGAATGAAATCGTTTTCAAAAAAGTCATACACTGCTTATGAAGAGCAAGAGGTTATTGCTACATTATCCCAAACATATTTCCTTTTTTAAATTGTGAGCAAAATTTCTAGAAGAATGTTCAGTCATTACTACCAATTAGCGATTCTTGTTGTAAATATATGTAAATATGTATGCATACGATATAACTTTGAAGTTTGATTTACAATACATACCTGACTACATTTGGTTTTCGGCAACGACATAATTTCCGATAAATGACCTTAAATAGCCGCATTAGCGGATCTGAGTCATCGTTGCGCATTAGCAATGCCACCAATATTAGTGCAAAAAATATGGGTATCGAACCCATATAAAACATAGGCGAGTATGATTTTTTCTTTAAAACGACATCAAAGAGAATGGAGAGTGGTATTTGCAGGGACATGGCAATGGTGCCAATAAGGGAAGAGGTAAGAAAGCAGCCCCTGTGAATTAAAAAGAAAAAAAATGTTTAATAAAAATATTATTGAATCCGTAACGTTTAACAGCTCTACATACCATAACCAAAGCGCTTCCATCACAGTGCCAACTAAACCATTTAAAAACAGTACAGCGAATTGATTTTGATTTGGTAGCTCAAATTGTTCAATTTAAAAAAAAATCAATATAAGAAATATTGGCCACATGAGTAAGAGATTCCAAAGACCAACGAAACCTGTGAAAATCAAAAATTTTGCTGTTAAATTTTTGAATGGCATAGATCGGATTACGGCGTACTAACCAAAAAAGAGTGGAATGCCGACTATTTCCTCAGTATCGCTTTTTCGTTTCACAAAAACTAAATAAGCGCCATAGAAGAAAACACAAAATAACGCTAAAAGAGCACCGCGCGAAAACTTTACATCATGATGGATATCAGAAACAGTGACAACAACCGGTAAAAAACAATAAAAAAAAAATGAAAAAACGATCATAAAACAACTAAAAGCTTATGGCCTCCTACTTTACTTACCATTCCACCAATATTCAGAGTAACTTCAAAAAATTTGGTTATTGTAAATTTATCACTAACTGCAGATGGGAAAAAAGCAGCTAGCACAAGCGTGAAGAAGGAAGATGAAGAGCTCAACAAAGCCACCATCGCTGTTTCCCCCAACTCCAGTGACAGTTGGAAAAAATAATTTGCAATAAACCAATGCAATGATAACGAAAAGTGTTATATGATTTTAAGATAAGAAAATGTGCCAAACTCCACTTACTAGCACACAGAAGAGTAATGCCGTCTTTGCCGTCTTGTCATGTGACTTTTGTCTGCGTATCCGCATACTAGCTGCATAGGACAGACGCGCCATTAACGCCTCGGTTGTCTCGTGTGCTGACATCTCACGAACCTCGGCCATTTTACTAAAACGCACACAATAGTAGTGTTTTTCTACGAACGAGTTTATGATAGTTCGTAACAATTGTTACGAATTATCATCTTTTGGCGTTTTCTTACGCAAAAACTTGCAAGAAACTTGCAAAGTTGGGGAAATTGAGAGAGCGAAAATGACAGTTCTTTGGAGGGGAAGTTACAAGTTTTTACTGGATAAATTTTTACTCGTAACAATTTGCCAGTACGGAAAACAGCTGATTGCAAGTATTTGGTCGATCACAAAAAGAAAGCAAATATTAAAAATTGCAATTATTTTAATTTAAAAAGGTGAAAAATGGAAAAAGTGAGTAAATATATATACGTAAAAATGTTTGTGAAGTTCTTTATGTTAATATATTAGGAAGAGGGCCGGAATCCGTGTGTTTGCGAAGATGGTGGTGCCCCTTCGGCCGGAGTGACTGCAAATAGCACTGCACTTTTTTCAATGTTCCAGGAGAACATGTTATTTCGATACTTTTTTTGTTATTATTTTCCATTTTACAATAGATATATAATATTAATAAGTTTTTAAATTGCAAAATATTAAACTTTTTCTTTTTGTTTGATTTGCGCGCCAAACAAGAATCAGCTGTCAGAAAAACTTGCAAGTTCTTACTGGTTTTGCGTTTTCTTACTTTCTTGCAAGTTTCTCTCACTGCGAGCAAATTTTGCTTACGCTCTAAAATTTAGTTACTGGCAAGTTACTGGATAATTTTGTACGTGTACGCACCTAATGTATGCTAGAATCATCGCTCTCGGTGCCGGAAATGACTCCAATCGAACGTATTGGAATGAATGTAGGATCGCTCTGAAAGCAAATGTGTACAGTAAGTGCGTATTGTAGCTTCAATTGAAAAAAAATAGGGTTTTTGGCATACCAGTGAGAGATTAGTTGCGTAATAGTTCTCCTCGTCGACCACTTGATCCATAACCTAAAAAATAAAAATGTCAATGTTCTTTGAATATCAAGTAAAGACATAATAAAAAAAGTATGAATTTAAAACAGCAAAGGAAACCAAACAAGGTTCTATTAGAACAATCTAGACGGTTGTATTTGGTCCGGAGTGCAGCGTTTTGGCTGATCTGTTACTTTGTCCACTGTGTCCGGCTTGTCCTCGGTGGCCATATTGGCACGCATAGTTCAGAGCCGACCGTCTTGCCTTCTGTCTTGCCAGCAACGTTTCTTTGTATTTGCCCCAAGTGCAGCCGGCGAGCGACTTAAGCAACTTTTTGCCGCTCTGTACTGTGGTGACAAGTGTAATTGCGTTCGGCAAGAAAGAAGGCAAGCTCTGAGGGAGCCCAAAAAACCTCATATGGAATAGGGGTGCTATCGACGTGGATGCTTAAGGTCAGTCTCAGTCCATTTGTTCATGTTATTGTAGCAGCGGCCAGGGCCACAAAGTGTTGTCGTCGAGTCCATCTAATGGGAGGTCCAGGAAATATGCTTATTCGACGGGGTTGGAGAGAGATGGGTGTTAAATGAGCAGGTTTTTGGGGGTTCCTCCGGTACCAGCTCATCAGAAACTTCATACAAATCATATTGTTACTCCCCCTGACGAGAAGTATTTGAGCCTCACTATGTATATGGTGAATAGATGACATCAGGAAGCATCCCGTGGCGGTGCGAACTGCGATTATCAGACAGATCTGAAACTGCGTACGCTGAGTCATACTAGTCAATGGCGAGCACACTTTTGCAGCCTAGTTTAGTACGGGTCAAACCCGAGTCATTCCGGTATGTAGACCCGGCTGTCTTGGAAGTGGAACATTTCTTTGGTTTTCCCTCAAGCGCAGACGAGGAGCGACTAGAAAATTTTTATGCGGCTTGACAATTGAAGTTGTGTGCGTGACAGTAACCCCAAAAAGTTTCGGATTCTGGCACGTTTGATATGTAAGTCTTATCTCCAGCTTAACCTTCTTCCGTCCATGTCTTTTGATATCCGATGGGAGGGTGCAGTTTTCAACGTTATTTAGCAGCATTGAGTGATTGACCATGTTGTAAGCTTCCAGCGCTATAAAAACTCACAGGGGCGTTTCTGGTTTAAGTCACCATTTATCTGTCTTCACTACTGGGGCACCCAATGGAATGGCTGGATTCTCTGGTTTAAGTAGCGGTACCACTCTACCTGTTTTCTACATCTCTTGGATAACACTGCGGAACAAAATTTTGCGGTCGGAAATTTTTAACACATTCGGCTGAATTGCGGGAATTCCCGTCATTCGCTTGTCCTTTAATAAACTAATCGCGGAAATTCCCGCTACTTTTCAAATCGAATTTTTCTACCCTCAAAACGGAAAATTTTTTATCTACATATATTATATATATAAAAATGAAATGCCCCATGTATGTTACCTCATCACTTGAGAACGGCTTAACCGATTTTCTTCATTTAAATTTTATTTGGTTTCCTTCTGACTGTAGATGGTTTGTAAAAAATAAAAATTGTAAATGGTGTTGCCAGACCTCTAAAAAATAAAAAAATAAAATTTCTTTGGTTGGACTACAATATGACCGTTTTTTTATTTTTGGACAGTGTTACCATTTATAAAAAAATAAAAATTAATATAAAAAGTGGTGAGAGAGTTGCCATCTTTTTCAATTAATCGAATAGGTTAAATCAAGATATGCAATGCGGGTATCAAATGAAAGAGCTTTAAAAAACTAACATTTCGAGAATAAATTTATTAGTGTTGCCACCTGTTTAAAAACTTAAATTCAATTCAATTTTAAGTCAAGTAAAATATTGCAATTTGAAATGAAAGAGGTTTAAGAAGTCTCTAAACTAAAGGTAGTTATTGTATTCTATCTGTTGTTCATACATAATGTATTTAAAAATCCACTAATCACTTCGCAGCTTACCTAAACACTTGAAAGTAGTCTACATACGAGTATATTTATATATAAAAATGAAATGCCCCATGTATGTTTCCGCATCACTTGAGAACGGCTTAACTGATTTTTGTTGTTGTGCTCATAGTTGCCAAGACAATGTTTGTATGGTAAAAAGGTACAGCCACGCCCTAAAGGTTTTCTGCAATTTATTTTTACTAACAACGGCCACTAGGTTGCATTTTGATGCAAAAATCCATATTTTTAGGTTTTTCCGACTAAGAAGGTAGTTATTGTATTCTATCTGTTGTTCATGCATAATGTATTTAAAAACCACTAATCACTTCGCAGCTTACCTAAACACTTGAAAGTAGCTCGCGCGATCTCAAGTACATCACTAAACGCTATTAAATACCCTTAATAACAGCTTGCACAAAAACTCAGTACCTGCCATCTTTTTATTGTTATGTTGTTCTAAATTTGGGGTGGTATATACAAATTCGCTTGCATTGGCGAATGTATGTTGTTGTTGTATGTGTGTTCAACTGATATTGTAAGTATAGGAACATTACATGTTGTTAGGCCTTTGTTTTTTGTTATTTCGCTAAATCATATGCGTTGGCGGCTAAACAATAATTAGTCTGATCTAGCGCATTAGATCTATAACATCAATAAACTTAGTTGTGAGATTTTCGAAGTAATTTTGTTATATGTATCAACATTGTTTGTACTGGTGCACTGGAAAAGATTATACATATTTGTTGTGTTTGGAGACATGCCGCCAATAAAGCGTCAAAATATCGGTCGGCGTACTCGCAGAGCAAGGGTAATGACTATCAGTCGGGACGACGAGAGCGTTGTAGACCGTACCCAGCGTTTGGATGCAAATCGAATAAGAATTTCTCAAGCCCGATCAATTATGACTCCGGAGCAAAGGGCAGAGTCGGGTTCGACTCGCTCAGTTGAAAGTAGCGCACAACGCAATTTGGAACGAAGACAAAATAGACGATCAAATGTCACAATTCGGCATGACCGTTTGGCGTTCAGATACGATCCAACAATCGATTACGCCGTGGATTTATCGGTAGACTTTGGAACCATGAGCACTGTTTGTCAGCATTGTAATGCTTTGAAATTTCGGTTAGAACCACCAGGATTATGTTGTGCAAACGGAAAGGTTAAATTACCACAGATTACACCACCACCTGAGCCACTAGCATCGTTATTTTCCGGCCAGGATTCTCTATCCAAGCATTTTTTGCAAAACATTCAAACATACAACAGTGCCTTCCAAATGACGTCGTTTGGAGCTAATATAATCGCAGAAAGAGGTTTTAGGCCAACTTTTAAGGCATGTCCATTTTTAATTATACCACATGTCACATACACACGACGAGCCCGGTGTACTTAGGTTTTTTTTTCAATTTGATATTTAGATTCAAGTACAAATACACCATCGTACTGGAGCATTGCTACCGCCTGTAAATGAACAACATAAATTCCTGCAGGTTTATTTCCTTGGAAATTCAGATGATGAAATCAATCAGCGTTGTGCCATCAATCGTGCGCTAAAGCGAAATATTATTGCACAACTGCAACAACTCTTACATGAACATAATGAGTTGGTTAGATTGTTCAAGACAGCACTAGAAATGATGTCTTCAGATGATCACAAAATAGTGATCAAAGCAGATAAAAGACCTGTAGGTGAGCATGAAAGGCGCTTTAATGCACCGACGTTGAATGAAGTCGCCATTGTCATTGTGGGCGAGAATGTGGATAGTCGCGATATAGTGGTTCGTCGGCGGGATGGAAACAACCTTCAACGTGTCACCGAAACTCATCGTTCGTATGATGCATTACAATACCCGCTAATATTTTGCCGAGGAGAGGATGGATACCATCTTTTGATCAAGATGATTAGTCCAATAACTGGTACGCAGCAGTGTTGTTAATCGTTTTTAACTAAATTCAAAAAAAAAAATATATAATATGTTATTCTTTTGATATTTTAATCAACTCAAGTGTCGTGTTTATAAAAAGTTTACCTTTGATTTGTAACAGGTCAAGAAACAAACAAAAAAGTTAGCTCAATGAACTTTTATGCCTACCGGTTGATGATTCGTCGAAACGAGGACAACCATATATTGAAGTGTCGCAGACTATTTCATCAGTTCGTTGTCGATATGTATGTCAAAATAGAGACGGAACGACTGTCATTTATACGCTTTAATCAGCTCAAATTACGTTCAGAGCAATACATCCATTTGCGAGATGCCCTCAATGAAGATGGAAATGCCAACAATATCGGCCAACTTACCATTTTGCCATCGACGTATGTTGGAAGTCCGAGGCATATGCACGAATATGCGCAAGATGCAATGACATACGTGCGTCAATACGGTCGACCGGACTTATTTATAACATTTACGTGCAACCCTAAATGGACCGAAATCACACAACTATTACTTCCCGGTCAATTATCCAGCGATCGCCACGATATTACAGCACGAGTGGTCAAGCAAAAACTCAACGCGTTGAAAAATTTTATTGTGCAGTATCATGTTTTCGGAGACGTGCGATGTTGGATGTACACCGTAGAGTGGCAGAAAAGAGGACTACCTCATGCGCATATTCTGCTGTGGATGACCGAGAAAATAAGACCGGATGAAATTGACTCAATCATATGCGCAGAAATTCCAGATCAAGAAACAGATCCAGAATTGTATGAAGTTGTTACAACGAATATGATTCATGGACCATGCGGCAGTCATAACCGGGAATCGCCATGCATGATAGAAAACAAATGTTCTAAACGTTATCCGCGTGCTTTATTGGCTAACACAATTACTGGTAATGACGGTTACCCCCTATATCGTCGTCGCTCGGCAGAGGATAACGGTAGGACGATTACGTTAAAAATCAAGAATAGGGACGTTGTAGTGGACAACAGTTGGATTGTTCCGTATTCTCCTCTGCTTTCCAAAACATTCAAAGCGCATTGTAATGTTGAGTACTGCAATTCTATAAAGTCCATCAAATATGTTTGTAAGTACATCACTAAAGGAAGCGACATGGCTGTGTTTGGTATTACATCTCCTGATTACAAAGATGAAATTTCGCAATATCAAATAGGGAGATATATCAGCAGTAATGAAGCAATTTGGAAAATTTTTTTTTTTGCCATACACGAACGTCATCCCACTGTGGTCCACTTGGCTGTGCACCTCGAGAATGGACAAAGGGTATATTTCACGTCAGAAAACGCAGTGCGGATAGCCCAACGTCCACCAGCGACAACGCTAACAAGTTTCTTCTCGACATGCGCAAGTGATCCATTCGCAAGAAGACTGCTTTACTCGGAGATGCCTACATACTTCACATGGAACGCATCATCAAAAAGGTTCCAACGTCGGAAACAGGGAAAGCCTGTTCCTGGATATGAAAATGTATATTCAACCGACGCATTGGGACGCATTTACACAGTTCATCCGAGGAATGATGAATGTTTTTACCTGCGTCTGTTATTGGTTAATGTTCGTGGACCGACTTAATTTGAATTTCTACGAACTGTTAACGGCGAGTTGTGCGCAACATATCGAGAAGCGTGTCAGCGGTTACATTTGCTCGAGGATGACATTCAATGGGATTACGCACTTGCTGACGCTGTTATTTCATCTACTGCACAGAAAATTAGATCACTTTTTGCCATAATAATTTCAACATGCTCTCCATCTAACCCACTTCATTTATGGAACAAATACAAAGACGACATGGCTGAAGATATTTTGCACCAAGCGCGTTTGAGAACAGTGAATCCTGATCTTCAAATTAACATTGAGATCTACAACGAGGTATTGACTTCAATAGAGAATTTGTGCTTGCAAATGTCGGGAAAGATGTTGCACGAATTAGGGATGCCAGCGCCGAATCGCTCTATGCACGATGCATTCAATCGGGAGCTTGAACGAGAACTGCAATACGATCGAGATGTTTTGAGTCAATCAGTGCGAGCGAAAGTCCTACTTTTGAATCAGCAGCAAAAAGCCGCATATGACACATTGATGATAGCAGTCAACGACAACAATGGAGGAATATTTTTTCTGGACGCACCTGGTGGAACGGGAAAAACGTTCCTAATATCACTGATTTTGGCTTCAGTTCGCGCACAAGCCCAAATAGCGCTGGCTGTAGCTTCATCAGGGATCGCTGCCACTTTGCTAGAAGGAGGACGAACAGCCCATTCAGCGCTTAAACTGCCACTGAATTTGCAAACAATAGATGAACCAATTTGCAACATTACTAAAAATTCAGCAATGGCGAAAGTATTGCAGAATTGCAAAATAATTATTTGGGATGAATGTACGATGGCGCATAAACGGGCATTGGAAGCACTTGATCGAACGTTGAAAGATTTGCGAAATAATCAAGACCTCTTTGGAGGTACGATGATTCTGCTGGCCGGCGATTTTCGACAAACCCTGCCAGTCATTTCGAGGTCAACAGCTGCTGATGAAATAAACGCTTGTTTAAAGTCATCTAATCTGTGGAGATACGTGCAAACCCTAAAGCTAACAACAAATATGCGAGTTGCGTTGCAAAATGATGAATCGTCACACACATTTTCAACACAATTATTAGACATTGGTAATGGAAAAGTTCCTATTGATCCATCCACTGGTCTCATTTCGTTTCCACCTAATTTCTGTCAATTCACAAAGTCGAAAGAAGAGCTGGTCTCGAAAGTGTTCCCGAAAATTGGTGCAAATTATAAAAATCATGTTTGGTTGAGCGGACGAGCTATTTTGGCAGCGAAAAATAAAGATGTAGATGATTTGAACATAAAAATTCAAAGCAAAATCGCTGGTGAATTGCACTCATATAAGTCAATCGATTCAATTACCGATCTAGATGAGGTTGTCAACTACCCAGTTGAATTTCTGAATTCATTGGATTTGCCAGGAATGCCGCCGCACAATTTGCAACTCAAGATCGGTTCAGTGATAATTATGTTACGCAACCTGAACCAACCGAAGCTATGTAATGGAACAAGGCTCGCTGTTAAGAAGCTGATGAACAACTTAATTGAAGCAACGATAATCATAGGAAAGTTTAAAGGCGAGGATGTTCTGATTCCAAGAATACCTCTTATTCCAACAGATTTGCCATTTCATTTTAAGCGTATCCAGTTCCCTGTCCGCCTTGCATTTGCAATGACGATTAATAAATCGCAAGGTCAATCTTTGGAAGTTTGTGGAATAAATCTGGAATTACCATGTTTTTCTCATGGGCAGTTGTACGTAGCGTGCTCGAGAGTGGGTAAACCATCGGCGCTATTCGTTTTCTCTCCCACCGGAAAAACAAAAAATATCGTTCATCACCAAGCTTTGCGATGAATGGTTTACTTAACTTTTCCAATGTAATTTTAATATCATTTTTGCTTTTGTACATGTTTGTAATATTACAATAACCGTGCTTTGCATCATTATCTCAATATAAAATTTTAACTGAAAACAACTTATCTACCATGTAAATTTTGTACTAATTGTCAATACAACGACTGACTAAGATAAGTTTCAGACGGGTTGTCACCTACTTGAAAATTTAAACTTAAATAAGTTGATAAGATAAGCTAAATATTAGAATATAGGTGTCCAATGGAAGGTATTTGAGAAATCTTTGACTAAGAAATCTTTTTAACTAAGGCATTTTTCCAGATTAAGACCATACGATTTTTTGGATGTATTGTACTTTGTAGTAAGAGGGGCAACAATGCAAAAATACTTTAAAGGCGCAGCGAAGCACGCCGGGTATTTGCTAGTTACTGTATAAAACTAGTGTTGATAAAGTTTTAAAATACTAACACCATCAAGCAAACCGCCATTTCACAAATTCCAATTAGGGGAATGCCCATTTAAACTTAACGTACAATTAATTTTGTTTTGCTTAGAAGCGTCTTCAATAAAACGAAATGCGGGAATCCCCGCGTTAAGTCCATAAGAATTGCATGCACGTAAAATTAATTGATTTTCTGAGTGCGATCAGTTTCGTGAGCTAATTTTCGGTTGTAAAACTAATAAATCAATTTTTTTACGGTTTTATAAAGTGTTTTATAAATAAAATATGGCGAATAAAAATTTGCAAAAATTGGTGGATGAAATGTTAGCAGAATCAGATGACGAAAATTTATTGGATGAAGGAGACTTCTGGGGATATTTAAGTTCTGATGACGACAACGATTTCGATAGTGAACTACCTAATCAGGAAGATTCTAGTCAGGAGGATGATGCTGGAGGTTCTCCCGATATTGAAAGTAATGATGAATGTTATAATGAAAGTGATGATATTTGGCAAGAAAATATAAAGGCTATACCATCGTTTCCATTCAAAGAAGCTTGGGGCATTCGTGGTGAAATAAGTAAGTGACACATCACCACTAATGATATTTCAAAATTTTTTTGATGAAGACGTGATGACTTTATTGGTTTCTTCGAGCAATACCTATGCAAAAAAATGTGGAGAATAATGACACCAAACCATCGACAAGATGTTCCCGTCATGGCGGGAATTCCCGTCATTTGTTCAACACAGTTGAAAGAATGCTGCAGTGAAAAAAATGAAGCCGAATGTGTTAAGTCGATTTAGGGTAATTTGGGGGCGCTGATTACGAAAATAATATCAGTTTTGTCGAATTGGATCTAGTTTTTCAGATAAAGACTTTTAAATATTTCACGAAAAAACCTAATTAAAAATACCAGTATGGATTTAAATTATATTTTTATTGCGCGCCTGCATAAAAATAATACAAAAATAAAAAAAATATATTCTTTTCATTAATTAATTTTAAAAAAATTACAAAAAACTTTCTCTGTAGGACCTCCTAAGATGTCGTTGCTCAGGACAATCCCGTATTAAGTTCCAGCAGTAGTCTGCCATCATGTGGTCGTCCCATCGACCTTGTTCCTCACTGTAATTAAGCTTAGACAGGCTTCAGATTCAATTTGTGACATATGGTTTAAGAATTCAGTGACTTTTAGAAGGGTACGAATTTGAGGACCATCGAAGACTCCTGCCTTTAATTTTTCCATACTAAGGACTGGAAATTTTTTGCACACATATTCGAAACAGTCACCTGTCTTATCAAGGGCTTTGATGAACTGTTTTATTAGCCCAGGCTTGATGTGAAGTGGAGGAAGAATGATTTTTTCTCGGCTTATCAGTTGGTCATGAACCACATTTGCTGTTCCTACCTTCATATTTTCTCTCACCGGTCAGTCCTTTCTAATCCAATGTTCATTTCTTGCACGACTTTCCCATAAACATATAAAACAGGGGTATTTAGTATACCCACTTTGTTGGCCCATTTACAAGTTGCATTTACAAGTCACGCGGTCGATAACGTGCAGCGGCTGGCGGGGACCGTTAGTTTTCAGGTATTTAGGCGAAGTCGTCGAATTAATGTTCAGTTGTATTAACTCACCCGACTTAACCGCCTGCAAGGGAAATAAAATATTTAAACCAACGAACTACTTGTTTTAATAATTTATATAACAAAACTTATTGAGGAATAATTAAATTAAAACAACTGGAACTGGGGCATATAATTTTTTTTCATTAATTCATTAATAAAAAAGTAAAAACACAGTTCGTAAGCCTGCTCCTAATGTTAATAAAAACTATTAACAAAATCATGACCGCAGGTTTTTTTTTAATTTTTGTTCCGCAGTGTAATTAGAGTGGTAGGCGATAAATTGATGACCTTGCTGAGAGAGCCTACTACCGACTAGCCCAGCGTCAGCATCCATAGTCTGACATCGCCAATGGCTTTGGAAGCTTCGCCTTCCTGATATTTGGCGTCTAACGTTGCCGCCTAGTGACCCGTCATTTGGCTTTATACATAGAAGGGTGCAGAATAAATTGCCGGCTAAAACAACTACCACACATCTTCGGGTCTGACGGAGTGCGATCAGCTTCTTCATTCCCTCGGCGAAGTTGCAGGTCTTCAAATTTTCTTTCCACTTCGTTCGTTTGTATTAATTTACTAGTCGTCGAATCTTCAAATGGGGATCCCCCCGATCGACCTGGCGTAAGCTACCACACTCGTTTGCTAAAACAGCTGCGTCGGCCGAGAAATTGGGGTAGATTGGCGTAACGCATTCGGTAGGTATGAAACGAGCTGTAGCAGTTGTGCTTACCGACGTTCGCCAACTCACACGCCCATAGGAATGGGAAGCGACAGGTTAACGACGAATAAGCTTTGCTAATCATGACGTTTGCAAATCGAGATAACAATACCCAGTGGTCTGATGAGATGAGCTGGCATATGTCGCCAGGTTATGTTGTTTATCAGCAATTTCCACTATACGGGTGGTGGTGTCTTTCAAGGTGCGGAACTGCGAATCGTCCATCTACTCTGCTAATTCCTTTCGCCTTCGTAGGCTTGATTGCCAAAAATCGTGGTGCCCATTAAATTCACCCAAAGCCAATCGGATTTCACTTTTAGGGTGATATCCTTCCAGGGAAAAAGTGGCAAGGGGGTATTTTAAAAGTACTTGAAAATGAGTGTATTTGTTATGCCTCGTGGTATCAAAGATTTAAATCCCTGTCGTTCAGGTAACGTAGATCCGACTGCCGTGGAAACGGAAGTGCTAATTGTCTCTCGTTAAATGCCATTTAACACCTGGGGTCGAATTACGCGTTCAGTGAACGAGGTAATCGTCACGTAAAAGTGAATATTTGGTATTACACGAAAAGTGAACGTATCCCTTATATCGTAATTTGATATTATGAGTTCAATGAACGTAACTCATTTATCGTAAACGTCAAAAATTTTCATACGATTGCAAGACGTCATTCGTATTCCAAAAATGTCTACTTGTTGCTGTGATATTATTAGTAAAAATTTAATTCCATATTTAAAGCAAGTATTATTGCATATGTATGTACATATATACGTATATATATTTGTACCACAAAATATGTGTGAAAGTGTAAAAGCAAAAACTGAAACTTTCATTTACAGACAAACGAAACTAAACATATCATAGAAACCAAAGAGAAAATAGTAAGTAAAAACTAACGAAATAAATAAAAAATTATTGTGCGCAGGGCAGAGCAACTGATTTAAATAATAGCTCGGCCATCCACGTTATTTAAAATGTTTTATAATTTTTTGTGTAGAAACATTGAAATGGCATTTGCTTGTCAGAATTTCTATTACAATTATTGTAGAATCCAGTGCACCCTGTGATAAAATACGTTACGGCAGTAACCGTGTATCGTAATTCCAATATTATCGTATATACGATCAGTCACGTAAATTATTGTTATCCGATTGCCGTTTCGTTCACTGAGCACGTAATTCGACCCCTGTTAATAGTCCGTCTACTGCGTTAGACCCTTCGTTAGCAACTCAAAATAAACTGCTTTCTGTTGTGAAAAACAAATCTAAGGGCTGTTTTCTCGACCGCCTGATAAAATTTATTTCTTCTTTAAACACATTTTCCTTTTCTCTAGTGCTTTGCTTACCCCGCCAAAAAATTTAACAGGCAGTCAATTCTCCGGTTAACATTTATCGCTTCGACAAATCTATGTGTTTTGTTTGTAAGCATAAAACAGCTGATTGACTTTTTTACATTCTTTCGTTTGAGGTATTTGATTATCGAATAGTGAAAATTACGGTGACGCTGACAATGAGACTTTTTGGTTTCCCCATCACCACCAAAGAAGCGTAAGCGCTTTTGTTAAAGGCCTTCAAAATCCAATACCCCTCGAGTTAAATCACATTCTGACAGTGGTGATTTTGGGGAAATAACAACAACTTAAATGTTGAATGCATTTCCGTAGCAAATATTTGGTTAACACTGCATTGCCACCATTAGCATTTCCCATATATTTTCATGATTTTGGTTACTTGGATTTCAATCAGGTTCCAACGAACAAACCACGGTGTACTGAATACTGAAGGTGACGCCTTTAGCAGTACCGCTACTTTGGTTTTGCCGGGTTTGACAATTCTCAACTTCAACTAGACAAAGCTTTTTTCACAAATTAAGAAAAAGAGACACTTTTTTTTAGTATTTTGCGAATTTATTTATTAAATGTCTGCCTATAAATTCATATTCTACACTTTAGAACAATTAGAACACGTTTTTCAATGAAATATTGGAAGTTGTTCAATTTTCTCTCTCCCGTATTCTTGTTTACTAAAGACGAGATCTGTCATTTCACCGCGGGAAGGCGCAATCTTGTATTCTATCATTCTTGCGAACAAACCTTTAGATAGTAAAATATATGACATTTAAAATGTCAATATTCTCTATATAAACGAAAACACTCAAATAATCTTAAAATGAATAAACAAAAAAAAAAAAAATAACAGCGGCATGAGAAAAAGGGAGTTCGGACACCCGAAGTTGAAGAATCACTTGTATTTGTATGGAAGGACAAGATTGACGACCTTCGTGGATACAAAAAAAAATTAAATTAAATTATCAAATGCCAATGAAATCTAAAGAAAGTGCAGTGGAAACACTTAAAGAAATTTTCAAGATTCCGGGTCGAAATCTCAGACTTCAGTGCAATGGGAATGTAGTATAAATCTTCAAAGTACTGGAAATAGTACCCAAAAAGTTATAAAAACTACTCATTTTTCCACTTTTTCTGCTA
Organism: Anomoia purmunda; assembly: GCA_951828415.1. Taxonomy (NCBI): domain Eukaryota; kingdom Metazoa; phylum Arthropoda; class Insecta; order Diptera; family Tephritidae; genus Anomoia; species Anomoia purmunda. The sequence goes on along the minus strand of OX639997.1, from coordinate 59,020,629 downwards.
CCTTCAAATGCATAGCCACAGTCGGCATGCAGCAAAAGTGAGTTTATGTATGTAAGTAACTTCACCTTATTTCACTACACCATGCTTATTATCTATATTTTGTTGTCTTATAGACACATGCATGTTTTTTATTTGAAAATATATCCAACACAAGAAAACTTCTTGCATTTATTTATTTTTGAAAAGCTGATTTTGACATTTTGTTTTGTTCTCTTCTGCTGTGCTGCCAACTATTCACTAGTGTTAAATAAATATCTAACAGGGTATTGAGAAAATTAAACCGAATTTATCCATTGGACAAAATTTTCTGCCGGTTGCGTAACGTTCGTATTAATAGGCAGTCGAGAAAATGGCCATAACTCTCTTAAACTAGAGTTTTCCCTCGATTCATACCTACTTGGCTTTAAATACGTTTGTAAATATTAAACTTACCGTGTAATTGCCATTTTGACGTTCACAGGACTCGCGCCATGGTGTCGCTAATTACAACGAAATAAATTGCGAACATCGAAGTTTTAAAATAGGTACAAAAGAAGGGCTTCTCAAATTTTTCATTTTCGTAAAGAAGCTGAAACAATAAAGAGTGTGACGCAATTATTGTAAAGAGGATATATATTATGTACATACATTATAACTTAATTATACCTTGGTGAGTTCACTCGATGATATCCAAATCACATCGACCAGTAATAGTATTATGATGCCGAGAATGAGATTTTGTGTTTTGCATAACTTTTCTCTTTTAAGGTCGCCGTCGGTTAGCAGGCGAGGAGCGCGTTGCGTTGCGCTCGTATATGTAGCTGTTCAACTTTTGACCCAATTTTGTGTCCACCAGCCTCCTGCTGTCTATTTGTGTTTGTAGCTGGCAATTGTGCGAAATTTGTTTTCATTTTGCTCTTAATGCTTGTTGCTGTTTGCATTTCATCTGGCGACAATTTCACTATTTTTTATCTTAACTATTCGAGCGATTTTTTCTTTTTTCGAGAATTTCTGTTGCCTTTTAAGTGTTTTTGTTTAACCAATTGTGTTTAGATGCCAGTGTACATTTCCATTTTTGAAATTTGTTGGCGGCGTTTCCTTTTCATTGACATTCAGCTTTTACTTTGTTCAACACTTTGGCGCTGTTTCAATATATCTGCAAAATTCAGCTGTTTGGTTGCCGCCAATTGATGTACTGTTGTGATTTTATTGTAACTTGTTGTTAACATAAAACTGCAAAGAAGATATATGGAGACTCTGAGTTATGTTTAGATAACAGACTTAAAATAAAAACAATGGTTGAAAGCCAAAAAAAAGTAGCTGATTAGCAAGCTAAATATATTATAAGATATTGGGCACAGACTGGGCGCAATTTATTATGTTGAATGCATACACTTTTTATTGATTTACTTATTTGTAACATTTTCATATATCAAACTTATTCTGGCGCCTAGAAAGCCAGACGCAAAGTTAAGGGGGTGACAACATCATTTCGGCTCGTTAAGAACTTGCGTTTAATTTACTTTGTGAAGGTCTAGAAGAAGTACATATGTACATATGTCTTTGTAACAGATTAGGAAGTGGGAAAATGAAATGGATTGTAGATATTATTTATTATTATTATTAATGCAGATACTAGCGGCTTCACTCAAACGGCATTCAGTTTAACGTTATTAATTCGAACGTAACAGAAAATAAACCAAATAATTTCACCAAATAACTTTAAACTCAGTATTATTTTTTGTTTAAAATTTTTTTATTATTTTTACTATCTACTTCATAACGGTTGGTTGTTGAAACTTGTATGCCATTAATAACTTAGTGCAACCCAATTTATTGTGGGAACTCCACAAAGTAATCCAACGATAGAGCCATTTAGAAGTATAATTATCGTCTTCTAGTGTTGTAAAGCTAAACCTCAATGGCATATGCAGAAAGCTATAGGTATTTGCTAATCATCAGGTGGTTATTTAAAACAAGCCACTGTTTCAGTATTAACCCATTAAATCCCAACCATATTTAAAGCAATTTTTCTTGAAATGTGTTCATAAAACATTTATTAAAATGATTTAATTAAGCTCCTTAAGCAAAAAAAAAAATCGAAAAAAATCAAATAATGCATATTCTGAGCTGTACCCAAGCGAGTACAATGGGATAATGTGTGTAGCGTTTGTACGAAAATATGTGCATACATATGTATGTAGTTAGGTTGAAATATTTTATTCATTTCTGCTTTCCCTAGTTGTCCAGTGAACAGTATGAAAGTTTTTGAAGCATTCTCTCTCCACGCAAAGGGCTATGTTGCATACCTCGCGAATCCAGCGTATTCTTTGGTGACACTCCCTGCACCTCAGCTGATTCGGTATTCTTTTAGCAAAATGGTTAGACGATGAACCTGCTATTTAGGCTGTTGTCGATCGTTTCGAAGACATTGATCGAATATTATAATTTCGTAAATAAAATCGCACAAATTCGCGTTAGTATTCTAACAAGTCGCATTGACTGTTATTTGCAATTTTGTAAAGCTTCCATGCGTTTACTACACATGAACTTATCACTGTGGTGAAAAGAGGCCACCACCATTTCTTTCCTCGAAACTTTATGCGGTAAGCATTTAAGGCTTGGTCGTGGAGGTCAACTCCTCCCATTCCTGAGTTGTATTCTGGGATCAACTTTGGCTGAAGGACATTCAATTTGCGGTTTTCTCGTCTTGACCATCGTTTGACGGTATGTAAAGGTTGTATCCCATCAAAGTTCGTTCCCACAGTCAAAACGCTGTTGTCATTCCACTTTAGAAAAAGGATTCCTGAATCAGCATACCTACAATATTTGTTACAAAAAATCTATTTCAGTAAATTTTTACGATGAACTTACATATAATCAAACTCTCCACGTTGTCTTTTTTTAGTTCTTTGCTTGCCATTAGGGGGCATTTTTTTGTCCGCCTTTCACGGGCAGTCCCAGTAGCCTTGAATCCTTTTTCTTTCAAAATTTCGAGAAGGTTATATGATGTGAAGAAATTATCGAAAAATACGATGTGGTCTGTGGGATGCGGAATTTCTTCTAAAAGATCAAGAACGACTTTTGAACCTAATGGCAGGCTTTCTCTTGATTGTTCAACTGTGTTAGCTTCGCAATATGTGTCGAACTTATATAAATATCCACAGCTACTCGTGACCATCCAATTTTTATACACAAAACGAACCGGCTTTCCTCTTATGAATTATTTTGCCGAATGACCACCAAAATACCTAACCATAGATTCGTCAATGGACAGTTTTTGGTGCATATAACCGAACTGGCAAAACTTTTTGCATAAAATGTTTGATAGTGGTCTTATCTTTGCCATTTTATCGCTCAAATCCAGATTGGAATTGTCAGCAAGATGCAGTAACTGCTTTATTTGTTGAAAGCGATTGCGAGACATATTGTTGGCTACAAAAGGGGTTCTGGTATCTTCATCCAGTTGCCAATACATGCGTTCTCTTGGAATTGAGTGATAACCGCTGTAGAGTGAAATTCCCATGAAAATTTTTAGATCCTCATTGAAATTAAAAACATGGTTGTTATGCTGCAAGGCGTATATTTTCGCTTGATCCACAATTAACTTTACCACATCATCATCAAAAATCGTTTCGAAAATTTCAACTGGAGACTTAGTTATCAATTGAGAGCTCTCTTCTAATTTAGATTGCCCGTAAAAATGCGTCTCCGGAATTTCTGAACTTGCTATTCTTTTTCTCCATCTTAGATTTCCATCTTTTGACCACTTTTGCCTTTTTTTTAAGCTCGCAAGTGGAATATCGTCCTCACTGTCACTGCTGAAAAATAATTCCACCTCGCCCGGAACATCCCGCGGTAAATCATCACGTAATATATTTTCCTCGTCAATCTCGTCCTCGTCTGTGTCACAGTGGGCATTCGGTGGAATTATAGCAAAATCGAAATGACCACGATCGCTTGATTCAACATAGTCGGTAGCCGCAGAGATTTTGAAACTTCTTACCATAAAATGTACGCACATCCATTTTCAAATCTATGTCAAATATACACACAAAATGTACATCAATATGCCCACTGTACCCATGCGGGCACAGTAGAATTCAAACTTATCAAAACGGACTTATCCATACCTTTTTACGTATTTTGTTTTAAAAATGTCTGTATTTTAAATATTTTAAAACAGAACTTTTACTGAAACTACGTAAATCTTGCCAAATAGAGAACTTCTTGCAAACTGAACTATGAAAAAAACAAAAATTACAAAAGTGAGCGCCAATCCAATGTATAGCGGATAACGGGACTATAAAAAAACCAAAAAAAAAAGTATGTATTCATTTACGACATCTAGCAGTATTATAATGTAGCGCTTGCATTAAAAAAAATACATGCGTTAGCTTTTGACAGCGTTTCAAAAAAGCTGTTTTTTCTGTACTCAAGCGAGTACAATGGGAACGAATGGGTTAAGGTAGTTTTAAATATAATATTCAGTATATTGACAATGTATGTATGTACCAGTATGAAGAATAACTTATTGATAAACAATGATTAGTACAATGGCGGTTGCCCTGGTGGGGGAGGTCTGGAAGGGCGCCAGACTCGAGGCCGTGGATAAGAAGGATTTGCCTTTGCGTCCGAGGGCTCGGGTTTGGCTCCCTGCTGAGCCCTCCGCACCGGGTGACATTGAGGAAATCCTCCGCTACTGTAACCCGAACCTTCCGGCGCACAATTGGAAGGTTGTTCGGTTTGAGGGGTCCGAGGAACGCGGAGTCCCTCGGCCCTCTCGCCGAGCAGCAGGGAGTCATTTCCTATGGCTTCGAGAAGGTAGCCCTCAAAATCTACCAATCCGATGCCAGGGGTAGTGACGCCATCCTTCCGGTTGAACCAGAGCTGGTGCCGGAGGTCTGCGGACCTGACGCGGAGGAAGCGGTGGAGGTTATGGAGGCCTTCATGAGCATGGAGGTTGACTCCGTTAGGTCGGACGCCGAGAGCGCTGGGGGAGTCTCCTCGGTAGCGGGGTCCGTCCTAAGCCTAAACAGGCTGTTCGATGGGGTGGAGGAGGAGAGGCTACTTGCCTCGGATGGTGAGGACGCGGCCGCCGGGGGGCTGGAGGAGATTACTGAGGATGATTATCCTGCAGATCAATCTCCAGCACTCTAAGGCCGCGTCCGCCAATTTGATGCTCCACCTTGAGCAAGGTGGGGCAGATATAGTCCTGATTCAGGAACCGTGGCTGAGCAGTAACGGTGTTTCTGGTATCGGGACGAAGAAATACAAGCTTCTGGTGTCCAGGGACGCAGGTAAACCTAGAGCTTGTATGCTCGTCAGGCGTGAAATAAATACTTATTTTCTGTCTAATTTCAGCAACGGAGACGTAGTAACGGTGAGACTCGAGGACGGGGCCGAAGAACTTTGGCTCATGTCCGCGTATATGGCTCACGAGGATGAGGTGGAACCACCTCCAGTTCTGCTGAGGAACGCTCTGGCGGAAGCGAGGCGCAGGAAGGCCGGCGCCGTTGTGGGCTGTGATGCCAATTCGAGGCACTCCTGCTGGGGTAGCTCGGACATCAACGCAAGAGGTGAGTCTCTCTTTGATTTTATACTTAGCGAAAACTTGTCTATATGTAATAGGGGGAGCGACCCTACGTTTGTAACTTCGGTAAGGGAGGAGGTCCTGGACCTTACCCTGGTTTCGTCTGAATTGGTATCCCGTATCTCGAATTGGAGAGTTCTTAACGATCACTCCTTCTCTGATCATAGGTATATTCAATTCTCCTTGGGCGATACGCGTCCCCAAAATCGTCCCTTTAGGAATCTGAGGAATACAGATTGGGATCTTTACTGTAAAAAGCTGCAGGAGTTTCTTCCTGAGGAACCTCAGGGAAGTTCACTCCTGTCGGAAAGTTCGATCGACAGCTTAGTGGAAAAATTCACCGTAGCTTGTAATAAAGCGATTAAAATTTCGTGTCCGCTGAGGAGGCCTTCGGGCAAATCTAAGCCGTACTGGTGGACTTTGGAAATTTCGGAGCTCAGGGCTTCGAGTAGAAGACTTTTTAACCAGGCGAGGAAGAGCAAAAAAACCCTCGGATTGGGAACTCTATAAGATCGGATTGGGAATATATAAGTCCGAAATAAAGAAGGCTAAGCGGGAATCGTGGAGAAGTTTCTGTGAAAACGTCGAGGGATGCCACGAGTCCTCCAGGCTTAGGCGGGTGCTCGCGAGGGCTCCCGTCCCCTTGGGATGTCTCAGGGACGACACAGGAAATTGGGCGTTGAGCAGTGAGGAGTCGCTCAAACTTCTCCTCGATTCCCATTTCCCCAGAAATCCTGAACCTTGTGAGATTACAGGCATGGAACCAGGTGCCATCTATGTCCCTCCTGATGACATGTTAGAAGAGCGTCGCCTACTCTGGGCGTTACGCTCCTTCAAAGCGTTCAAATCGCCGGGACCTGATGGTATCATTCCTGCCCAGTTGCAGATGTCCGAACGGGTGTCGTGTCGGTGGTTGGCGCCTATTTACGCGAGCTGCATAAGTAGGGGCTATATTCCTAGACTTTGGAGGAATGTGAGGGTTACATTTATTCCCAAGGCGGGTAAGAGCTCTCATGTTACCCCAAAGGACTTTAGGCCTATCAGCCTCTCCTCTTTTCTTTTGAAGACCCTGGAGAGGCTGATTGATCTTCATATAAGAGAGGAAATACCGCGGGAGCGGCTGTCGCATGCTCAGCATGCCTACTCGAAGGGCAGGTCCGTGGATACGGCCCTGCATACGGTCGTTAATGTCATTGAGGAGTCTCTTGAACATAAGGACTTTGCAGTTGGTGCTTTTCTAGATATAGAAGGTGCCTTTAATAACATTCAGCCACAGGCAATAGTCGGATCCCTGGCGGAACTTGGGGTTGAGCCGGGTCTGGTAAGGCTCATCAATCACCTTCTCCGGGACAGAACTGTCGTGGCGGAATGGGGCAGCGCCTCCATCCAGCGAAAGGTGAGTAGAGGCACTCCACAAGGAGGAGTTCTCTCGCCACTCCTTTGGGTCATTGCTATCAATGGCGTACTGAAGGAGCTGGAAAGGGAAGGCTGCACGGTTATTGCCTATGCTGACGATGTTGCTCTCATTGTCAGGGGTAAGTTTCTGAGCACCCTGTTTGATATCATGCAGGGGTACCTTAATCTGATCGTGAAGTGGTCTACAGGGTGTGGGCTCGCGATTAATCCTAGCAAGACGGAGCTGGTACTATTTACCAGGAGGTACAAAGTACCGGTCGCCCATCCTCCCTCAATAGGTGGCGTCCCATTGGTGCTTTCTGACCGGGACAAGTATCTTGGTTTGATCCTGGATAGGAAACTCTCCTGGGGGCCAAATATTGAGGAAAGGGTGAAAAAGGCTTCGGTTGCGGTGTACTGTTGTCGGGGTGCAATTGGGAAGAGATGGGGCCTTTCTCCCAAGGTAAACTATTGGCTTTATGAGACGATAATAAGGTCTATAATGTTTTATGGAGTGGTGGTCTGGTGGAACTCACTAGACAAGGCATCTAAGATTAAGCAGCTAGAGCGGGTGCAGCGGTCCGCGCTCATTGGGATCAGTGGGGCGCTAAGGACTACACCCACTCTCGCGCTCAATGTTATGCTTAACGTGCTACCTGTGGACATTGCAGGCAGGGTTGCGGCAGCCCATGCCGCAGCCCGGCTTGAGTGCAATGGTTACAGATTCAGCTCGGCATTTGGGCATTCTAGGATTCTTGCCAGTTTCGACTTTGTCCCTCCGGAAGCAGATTACTGTCTGCCGACTCCAGCTCAGAGTCGCTCCTTCTCCACTTACATCCCGCGTAGGGAGCAGTGGAAGGAGGGTGGGCTGTGGGGCGGTGGGACGGTGAACTTCTTCACGGATGGCTCGAAGCTGGATGGTAAGGTTGGGGGAGGGGTATTCTGCGATGAGTTTTCCCTCAGCCGTAAATTTAGGCTTCCGGACTATTGCAGTGTATTTCAAGCAGAGGTGGCCGCAATAAAGGAGGCAGCCGATTGGCTACTTACCAATGTAATGCCCTCTAGACGGGCCAACATTTATTCGGATAGTCAGGCCGCTATTAAGGCCTTAGGATCGCTAATGGTGAAATCAAAATTGGTCAGAGAATGCCTGACTTCTCTCGCAGCCGCCTCGGAATATCTCGACGTTAGACTAATTTGGGTACCGGGCCATAGCGACATTGCAGGGAACTGCATGGCTGATGAGCTTGCTCGGCAAGGTACCCTGGAAGTCATTTCTCCTTGCAGGGAGGGGGTTGGGGCTCCTTTGACTGCCTACGGGCTTCTCCTGGACAGATGGGCTTTATGTCGTCTCAGCGAGCGCTGGGAAATTGCCACGACATGCAGAATTGCAAGGTCCTTCTGGCCGAGAGTGGATCGTGGGCGCTCAAGGGAGCTGATGTCGCTTACTAAGTGGCAACTCTCGACCCTGGTTGGTGTTTTGACTGGGCATTGTCCGTTAGGTATTCACGCGGTTAGGCTGAAAATAGTCTCTGACCCTTTCTGCCGCAGCTGTATGGAGGAGGATGAGGTGGATTCATCTTGTCATTTTCTGCTCAGCTGCCCTGCATTTGCGAGACTGAGGTTCAAGTACCTAGGCTCGTACTTCTTTAGCTCTCCAGAAGACCTTTCTGGAGTGGAGATTGGTAGTTTGCGTGACTTCATTCGGGGCACGCAACGTTTCTCAGGTTAATCGTTCCCGACTTTCCGATTCACGTTACCGTTCATAAATTAGGTGGTATCACAACGGACTCCTACTATGTCTAAGTGAGTTCCCTTTCGGGAACTACCACAGTAACCTAACCTAACCTAACAATGAGATTTAAGATGATCTTTTATAGAACAACAGTTTTAAAGTAAAAGTAAGGTAACAAAAGATATTAAAACTAAGGTTAACATATAAAACAATCAGTATTCATATATGACTAGATTACACGTACATTTGTGCTTAGGTAGCGAAACTCATCATTATGCTATAGATAATTATATTAAATTGATAGATAGATTACCGAAAATACTCATAATGAACATTCTTAAAGTTGATTTTGTTTAAACTATTGCGAACAGAATCAGGAATAGAATTCCAAATACGAATAGCGTTGACAAAGAATAGCCTTGCAGAAGTTAGGTAATTATATTTAGGCACTATAAGGTCAGTTACCCGTCCAAACTTTGGGAATTCTAGTTTACTATATAGATAACAAGGTTCTTTATTCCGCAAAAGACGAAATGAGAAAATAATATATTTGGCTTTCAGATAGTCAGAAATTTCACACCCCAAAAGTCGCGATCTCCAGCCAGAAATCCAGGCAAAATCTCGCTAGTCCAAACACATACAGTGTTACATGATTGAAAACTATGCTGATTTTGTGTGCAGATTGAGAACTCAAAGACTTGAAGACTTAAAAATTTTATCTTACTCATAACTATTATGCAAAGACTTTTATAATATAAGATTTTGAATAATAATTAGAGATTACAAGAAAAATTTGCATTTTACTATAATAATTATTGATTAATTTTTAATTTTTCCTATCTGGTAATAATATTTCCTTTAACTTAATAATTTCCTAAGCCTCCTTTGTTTGGGATCCAAATCTTAATAATTGCCTTCACTTCTTATAATTTTAATATATTTTTTAAAAGGTGGCAACCCACTCCAAAAATGTTTTTGAAATTTAGCTTTCTTAAAATTTTTAGCTTGCACTCATGTTGTAAGATTTCGCGTAATTTATTAATTTCACTTTAAATAGGTGGCAACATTCTTTGAAAACATTTGTGAAATTAAGATTTATTACACTGCGCAACAAAAAAATATTTTTTTTTTGGTGCCTGCGGTTTTTGAACTGTTCTTATATACATTTTGTACGCTGGTTTCAAAACTGTAAACCATTCTTCCCTAGCAGCTCTAGTTTTATAGATATGCACACACATTTATGTGCATATGCATATCCCCACTAACCTAAACACGCTCACAGCAATGGTCATATAAGTAGCACAAATGTTACTTCCAAATTTTGCATATTGGGGAATTCCCCTCACTTTGGCAACGCTGATTGGCAGCAAAAAGTCCCACTATGTCAATGTGTTCAATTTACCGTTATCAATATTGTCGGCGCAGCGCATATTTTCCTTGGGCGTATAAATATCACAAATAAATTTGCAGTTTCATTAAGCAAAGTTGTGTTGATAAGCCGTGCGTTATTTGATCTCTTGTGTATATTTGATTATATTGTACTGTGTAATATTGTTGATATTGTAAAATATTGAGTATGGATCGAAGAAGATGTGTGAATAAAGCTGATGTGTTCTGTTACATTTGTGGAGAATTTACATTAAAACCAAACAGAAAGTCAATTTCTGCATTTATTAAAAAATCCTATTTGGCGTACTTTGGCGTTAGACTTGGTGACCAGGATAAAAACTGGGCTCCGCATATTGTCTGCAAGACTTGCATTGAACACTTACGTCAGTGGACCAATGGTAAACGTAAATGTCTGAAATTCGGAATTCCAATGATTTGGCGAGAACCTACAAATCACAGTTATGATTGCTACTTTTGCAAGGTCAACATCACTGGCATAAATAGAAATAACCGTGGCAAGTGGAAGTATCCTGATATGCCCTCAGCAAGACGTCCTATCCCTCATTCAAATGAAATTCCAATTCCAACATTTCATGAGTTTCTTGAGCTGTCGGCAGATGAATCAATCCCTGCAGGTGATGCTTTAAACAGCACTCGCGATTCAGACAGTGACTTTACAGAAACACAATCAACTTCGCAAAGCTTCAGTCAGGAAGAGTTATCAGACTTGATTCGAGACCTTGGTCTATCAAAGGAAGGTAGTGAGGTGCTTGCATCGAGATTGAAAGACAAAAACAGCCTGAATCCCGGAACAAAAATAACTTTCTACCGAACAAGAGAGAAAAATTTACTTCGTTTTTTCTCTCAAGAAGAAAGTGTTGTATTTTGTAATGACATTACTGGACTTTTGAAAGAAATGGGCATACATACATAGATATCAATCAAGCGATTGGCGGTTATTTATAGACAGCTGTAAGTGGAGTTTGAAATGTGTTATTTTGCACAATGGCAACAAATATGGGGCAATACCAATTGCCCATTCAACAAAACTAAAAGAAGAATATGATACTATTGCTTTGGTGATGAATGCGATTAAGTACCATGAACATCAATGGGTAATTTGTGTGGACTTAAAAATGGTTAATTTTCTCCTTGGCCAACAAAGTGGCTACACAAAATTTCCTTGCTTCTTATGCCTTTGGGACAGCAGAGCCAAAACAGATCACTGGCAGAAAAAAGATTGGCCTGTAAGAGATGCAATGGTTGTTGGTGTTAAAAATGTAATACGTGAGCCCTTAGTTACCAGAGATAAAATTATACTTCCCCCATTGCATATAAAACTGGGATTGATGAAACAATTTGTGAAGGCACTTAATAAAGATGGAGAATGTTTTGCGTACATAGGCCGAAAAATGCCAGAATTTAGGAAACACAAGTGAAGAGCAAGGTGAGCGTTTCCATCAGGACATGAAAATAATGGAATCTCGTTACCAAGGAAGATGGGATAGTCATATGATGGCAGACTATTGTTGGAGCTTAATAAGAGACTGTGCTCCAGGTACTCATTCTAGAATGTCACGAAAAAGAAATTTTCTAAATGTAAATTAAAATTGTAAAACATATTTTAATCATTTTACATTAAATTAAAAATAAATATTGAATTTCGAAAAAAAATTATAAATTTGTTTGCAATTTTGAAATTTCAGTTAAGGGCGAAGACCATCGATTGGTGTATCTTAAAAACTAGAGCTGCTAGAGAAAAACTTAATGCAGATTTGAAATCAGCGCACCAAGTTTACCTAAAATCAGCTGATAAATCTCCGGCACCAAAATGGCTGTTGCGCAGTGTTATTATTCTGTGTATAAAAACGTAAGGCGAAACTCACAGTACAGCTAGCATAGAATAACTGAAAGTTTCTCTCCTCCATTTCATGAGGAGTCAATAATATTTTTTTAAATTTAATAAAGAGCATTTCGTCAATAAAAACTGAGAAATTTCCATTGGAGACATTTTTAATATATGACTCTTGAAGTTTGTATTTTCAATGTATTCCATTTAGTTTCAACTCATGCTCGAAATTTTTTTGATACGGAAGAAAATGTGTAACACCTTCCGCAAAAAATTAGCCACTACAAACTTCCACTTTATTGCACCAAAAATGAATGACCTATGAAAGTGCATACCCAAACTTGCTGAAAAAGTGGCAAATTTTATTGAAAATTTGTTGAATTTTTCAAAATTTAGTATAGAACCAAATGCCTATATAAAAAATTAATAAAACAAAAAAAAAATTATATTTTGCGCCTAATAATGAAAACACAGTCAAATATTAAGGAAAATAATTTTATTGTTTTTCAAAATATTCTCCATCCAAGTCAATACACTTCTGCATTCGCTTGAACCAATTTTCAAAGCACTTTTGCCACTTAGAAGAGCACACCTCTAAAACGAGCTGTTTGAAGGTTTCTACAGCTCCTTCAGGCGTGGAAAAACGTTGACCTCGCATTTTTTTTTTTTGATGTTCGGGAATAAAAAGAAATCATTGGGTGCCAAATTAGGGCTGTAAGGCGGATAGTCCATCAATTCGACCTTTTGAGTCCTCAAAAACTCTCTTGTGTGAATCGATACGTGAGAGCTCGCATTGCCTTGGTGAAAAATGATTTGTCTTCGGCGGTTGGTTTTCCTTAATTCTCCAAAAACTTTTGGCAAACAAATGATTGTATACCACTCAGAATTGACCGTTTTAAGTTTATCGGGTGGAACAGTTGCGACATGATCAGGTTTTCCGAAAAAACAGGCGACCATTTGCTTTGAGGTGCTTCTTGCGCGAAGAACTTTTGTTGGATTAGGCTCGTCTTGGAACACCCATACATTCGATTGCTGCTTTGTTTCCGGCTCATATGCATAGATCCAAGATTCGTCACCTGTTACGATGTTATAGACGTGCTTTGATCCACCGCGGCTAAATTTCTTCAACATTTCTTTACACCAATCGACACGAGTCCATTTTTGGGCAATTGTCAAATTATGCGGTATCCAACGAGAACAAATCTTTTTTACGACCAAATGTTCATGCAATATTGAATGTACGCTGGTCCCACTAATGGCCACGGATGCCTCTATCTCGCGATATGTCACATGACTATCTTGTATTATCAATTGACGCACAGCATCGACTGTTTTTGGCAAAGATTGGCGGTCACGTAGGAACTCGTTGTACCATCGTTTCAAAGTGGGTAAGTGTGGTGATTCAACACCAAAAGTAGAAGTAAGTTGATTGATGCACTCCTGTCTCGATAATCCACGTCGAAAATCGTAGTAAGTCATCGTACGAAAATGTTCACGGGTTAATTCCATTTTTAGGCAATATGAATTTTTAAACTCACTACGAGTATAAATAAACACAAATAAAACTCGTAAGTGAAAACGTTATATGCAAGTTTATCCCAAAAAAATACTAAATTTACGATAAAAATATCTAATTACAGCTAATCATATGTAGTGTTGCGAAGGGGCAAAATATAAAAGGCAACCCTCGAACGGACGCGACATTTTGACAATTTCTTTTTCTGTTTGTTTAATGTTTCTTAGTTTTTTACAAAAGTATAGCTGATTTCCTAACATAAACTATATAAATATGTATGTACATATGTATGTAGATTCAAATTTCAAACTTTGTGGAAAATTTATGCAAAGTTCAATCAACATTCCAAACATTTTAATCAGAATTTGTATAAACAATTATGTAATACTGTTTCATACTCCATTAAATTTTAGTATACTAAAAAGCAAGTTCCGTTAAGCTGAAAATTTCCGCTGGTTTTTGATAATTTTTTTTACTGGCATGCATTTTGTTCATACAAAGTACGTTCGACAATTTTTTACAAAAGGGCGCATTGCCGACAAACAAAGAAAATTAACTGAAAACAAAGCGTATTTGCGATAAAGACGCATTGACGCCAAAAAAAATTATTTGTTTATTTGAAAACTTCCTTTTTTGTTTGCAGTTTTCTAATAAGAATTTGAATCTGGGTATAGATTTAGGATTTAAGGACCTGTGTCAATTGATAGAAAAGTACTGTGGAAAGTAAATTTTTGGTCAAATATGAGGTGAATAAAATTTTCCGAGCCGGTAGGGCTAGTGAAAAATTTGACAACAAACGCACGTTGTTCAGCTCCAGAGGAATTAACACCAGCAAAGACAAATATTGCTGCATTTAATTACTGGCTTCACTCACTGGACGATTTCGTCTGCATCAAAGGCACTATCAAATATTTCCAGCAGTAAAAAGTTGCGAATGGGCTCAGCAGATATGTATGTACAAGTTTCTCACCATAGTAATATGTTTTTTTCACCATAGAACTTTTCTATCAATTGTACTTCGCATTTTAAATTACATTATTGATTTGTCCAAACATAAGACCTATTTGTTATTTTACCAGTAAAGTTTGAGTTTGCGCTTTTTATTTTCTATAATTTTCCAAACAAAAAAATCCCTTGGTAAAAAGTGAATTAGGACTTTTTCATATAAGGTAAGATTTAGTTTTTCGATATCCTGATAAGTATCATTTGTTTTCGGGGAATTTGTTTTCGCGAATGACTTGGAGGTAAAAATGAAAATTCTTGGTAGACAAATTTTTACTATCGATATTTTGCAAGCAAGGAAGTCATCTCATTACAGTTATCGTTAACAGAGGTTGAAATAGCTAAACAACAACATAAATAAGGAAGAAATAAATAAGAATCTTGCGGATCCACCCAAAGAACGTAGAAAACAAAGAAGTTGCATCACTCCCGCTATTCCTCTAACAGAAAGTCTCGCCCGATTTCCCAATACCAGAACTAATTTCAGTTTTACTGATTGCTATTAGAATCTGATTAGATCCAATTGGTTTTTTTTTTCAGCGTTGAACTTTAAGATGCATGAAAAAATATTGGTACGGTTTTTATTATCGGTATTATAAATTTTATTACAATATATTCTAAAACATCCACCAAAATATTTAGCAATAATATTGGACCGATTTGAAATTACCTCCATTTTTGTTATTTTTTATAAACAACAATAGTTTTTCAAAAAAATCGATCAAATTTTGGATTGACCTGAACTATGAATGAGAAATTAATTAAAAAACTGATGTATGTACAATGTACATTGTACATTATAAATATAGTAGGTACAATGTGGAGCAAAAGTAAACTTCCGATGTTTTTTGGCTGTAATTTAAAAAAAAGTGAAAAACTTTGATTCTTCTTGTGGATTATTTTTATTTGGTCTTTTAATTTTTTTTACATCAAGTCGAGAATATGATGTCATGTAAATGGCCGCCGCCACAGTTGATTGTCATTTGAGCCCTTTTTATGGCATTTTCCATCACTTTGGCCAAAACTTCCGGCATAGGTCCTCATATTCTTGACGGATATTGTCTTTAAGAGCTGCAAGAGTCTGAGGCTTGTTGACATAAGTCCGCGACTTCAAAAAGCCCCACAAAAAGAAGTCCTTCAGCATATCGGTTGTGGCACGTGCAGTGTGTGCCGTTGCACCGTCCTGTTGGAACCACATGTTTTCCAATCCCAATTCATCAAGTTGCGGCAAAAAGAACTCGTTGATCATTGCTCTGTAGCGCTCACCATTCACAGTAACCGTTTGGCCAGCGACGTCTTCGAAGAAAAAAGGTCCGATGACTCCTCCAGCGAAAACAGCACACCATACAGTGACTTTGAGCGGGTGTAATGGCTCTTCGTGGGTTACACGCGGATTTTCAGTGCCCCAGAAGCGTAAATTTTGCTTATTTACGTACCCGCTAAGATGGAAATGGGCCTCATCACTCATGATTATTTTTGATGAAAAATCATCTTCCTCTTGGTGGGGATTAAGGATGGCTTGAGCGTATGTTAGACACGATTGGCGGTCAGCAGCTAACAGCTGATGCACCGTCTGGTCTTTGTACGGAAACATCTTCAAATCGTGTACCAAAATTCGCTGTAAAGACCGTCGACTGATACCCATTTGCGTGGCACGTCGTCTGGTCGATGTCGACGGCGCTTCCATGACATCCTCGTCTACAGCAGCAATATTCTCTGCAGAACGGCTACTCCGGGGTCTGCCACGCCTGGCAGCATCTCGTGTTGTGCCAGTCTCTTCGAGGCGAGCGGCTAAACGTCGCAGTGTTTCACTAGTAGGCGTTGGACGGCCAGGAAATCTGCGACGAAATTCACGTTGTGCCAAAGTCACCGCCCGATTATTGGTCAAATAAATAGTCAGCAATATTCCGCGTTCTGGAGCAGTGTAGCGTAACATTGTTTATTAACGTGTATTTCGCATGTGTTTACTACACAAATGTCAAAACAGAACTGACATTAGGGGCCAATCCCAAAATTTATAGCATTTTCTGATAGGAGGATTACTTTAGCGCCACCTTGTATATGGCGACTTGGCGGATAGCTTCTAAATTCAACCTATGATAACAACAACTGCCAAATGAATTTTATTTATTGACATGTTCTTTGCTGAAGATAAGACCAATTGCTTTCCTTCTCGGTTTCAGTAGCAGTAAATATTTGAAATAAATCATAAAACAACCGTCGAAAGCCGTACAGCTTAGTTCAAATGATAATTTCCATTTGCAGCACAGTTATCTCTTCTTCGTCAACTAATTCAAATAATATTTCGATATTTACATTAATATTTACATATTGTATAAAAAAAAATTTATGACACCGTTAGCAAAAAATTATCACAAATTAACGGCAATTTTAGCTACATGAAACTTACATTTTATCTAAACTTCTATAACATTATATAAAATTGAATATATGGATAATGGTTGCCGCGCTTTGGCTCTCAAATCACTGAACCGATTTTACTATTTTTTTGTTTTTGTAAAGCAACTTTTACGAAAAGCAATAGAGTGGCGTACCTATTTTTTATTTCTTTGAAGAATGTGTGTACATTAGGATGGACCACACCTCATAAAAAAGTCGGTACTGTTTTTCCGTCGCAATACTAAAATTCATTGTATTCTAAGACACCAACCAAAATATTTTGCAATTTTTTGATGTTTTGTATATACTTATAAAATTAGCTTTTCAAAAAAATAAATAATATCAAGCCATAAAACAGTGAGCCCGTTTCTTTGTAACCTAGTTGCAAAAGAACACTAGGTATGATAACAAAATGCATGTAAAGCAACAACACTAACTCGGAAAAATATGCGATTTGAGCCATCTAGGTAAAATGATATCCGACCATGTCGTGTTGGGAAGTGAGAAAACTGCGCTATTGTGAATTAGCCCTAAGAAAATATATGGGAAATTCAGATTTAAGACCTAATTCGTTTTTATTTGCATAGTATTTATAAATATCACGGGGACGCTCCAAAATTACACCGATAGTGACAGCAAACGATGCCATATTTTTCTCCGCTCTTTTGGCATTTCTCTTCAGTAAGGTTTGCCATTTCGTCATGGAAAGATATACGATCAACAACGAGTCGAAATTATTAAAATTTACTACCGAAATTCGGAGTCAATGGCCTCAACTTTAAGAGCGCTACGTCGATGAGGCTATGAGGCTCATTTCTGGCTGAATGGATTCGTCAATAAGCAAAATATGGGTTATTGGACAGGCAGCAATCCACACGTACTCCATGCATCCCGAAAAAATTACGGTTTGGTGCGGTTTATGGGCCGGCGGCGTCATTGGGCCGTATTTCTTCCGTGATGATCAAGACCGCCACGTTACTGTAAATGGGAATCGCTACCGCTCAATGATAACCGAATATTTTTGGCCCGAATTTGATGATATGGCCTTGTACAATGTGTGGTTGCAACAGGACGGCTCAACAAGCGACACAGCAAATGTCACAATCGATTTATTGAAAACAAAGTTTGGTGAACGTGTTATATCACGTGCGATTTGACGCCGTTAGACTATTTCCTGTGGGGCTACGTCAAGTCTATGGTCTATGCCAACAAGCCAGCAACGATTGATGAACTTCGTACGAATATCGAACGTGAAATTGCAGCAGTATCGGCCGATTTATACTTGAAAATCGTCGAAAATTGGGTTCAGTGTCTGGACTTCTGCAAGCGAGCCCGTGGTGCCCATGCAAAAGAAATCGAGTTCCATACATAATGGCATCGAATGTACTTTCACAGGAATAAAGAATTTAATTCATATCCCAAACCGTTTTTTTTTTATTTAAAAAAAATTTTTGTAGCGATCCTATTGAAAACCCCTGTATAACCATATAAACCTAAAAATTGCCGGCACAACTATTTTGCGTTCCTAAATAGCACTAAACAAATCGCAACTTTCATGAAAGAGGCTAACAGGGTTGCTTTTGCAAATAAAGGAAATTTCACCCGACTTGGATCGTTCTTTTGCAGCTGGGTTACATTAAAACGGGCCAAGTGTCAGCATAAAAGTTTTGCATAATCGGCAGATTGGTTTAAGAAAAACTTGAATAACTAAGTAATAATTTTACCGATTTAGACGTAGAAGTTGTCATTGGGATGGTATTTCCATATCGTTTATTCTTTTCAAATAACCCACGTCCGAAATTTTCTTAACAAATCTCATATCAATTCAGCGGTGACATTGAGCGAGTGTGGACGCGTTTCTGTCTTCTTACAAACAAGTGTAATATATAGTTTGTGAATACAGTGTGTGTGTGTGTCGCTGGCACGCAATCTGCGTATACACTTTTTTTTTTCTCTGATACACACAAACGTGTACAGAAAACCAACCCTTTTTCTAAGCTTCTTTTTGGGGCGTTACTTATTCTATTTTTTCTGGATTGTTGGATTAACTACCGGTCACATCATTGGAAATTAAACCTAAAACCGTGAGTACTTATTTTTGTTGAAGTGTAAATTTGTATTAACCTTGTGATTTGGTGAAAAAATAAATTTTTATACTGCCGCCAACGGCAGCAAAGAAAGCCAAAGCCGACATGGCGTCGTCGATATCGCTATCGAGGACGTCGTCGGTGGAGGACGTTGGTTTCGACATACTCTCTAATGTTACTCTTGCTAAAGGCAAGAAACTTAAGAAGGAAAGTGAAGCCAGGATAGTTACCCTATTAGGAAGTAAAAATATGAAAACAAAATGCGCCAAAAATCTAAAAAGTGAGGTTAGGCCTGATCAAATTGCGCCAAAAATGGGTGTGGATGATGAGTCTGATAGCTTTAACGAATCGAATACCGTAAGTGGAAAAAATTGCGAGAGTATGCAGGTTACAGATACAAATACAGTAGATAGCGGAACCGTTACCAACCGCAAAGCGGGTGATGTGGTTCAAACAAATAACCTAGAAAGCACGGTTATGTATCCCGCCAATTTTAGTGGTCCCTTTTTTGTACTAGTTGACTCTTCCCAATGTGAGGAATTAAAAAATGAAAAAATAACAAATGGCCTTACTCTCTTTAAACAAATTAAATGCTTTAGAATAAAAGACATTGACCTTATTCTAGCCATTGGCAGAACTCTTTATAAAATTACTTTTCTAAATGCTGCGGCAGCAAACAACTTTCTATTAAACGAAAAAGTGAAGGCTAAGGGCCTGAGATCCTTCATACCACGTACGGCGCTTGAGTCCTATGGTGTGATAAGAGGTATCCCGGTAGAATACACCGAAAACGAAATAAAAAACAATTCGAAAACAAATATTCCAATAAAATCGGTAATGCGCTTCACGCGAAAAAACCAGGAAAATGGAAAAATAGATCCCACCACAACAGTTAAAGTCGGTTTTCTTGGTCAAGAAATCCCTAAATCGATTATATTTGAATATACAAGACTACAAGTTGACTACTATATTCCACCACTTAGGCAGTGCGCCAACTGTGGGAGACTGGGCCATACACAATTCTCATGTAAGGCAAAAAAAAGATGCATCCTATGTGGAAGCAATGACTGCGACTCAAAAAATTGCCAAAATAATTGTATCCTTTGTGGAAATAATGACCATACGTCCATGGAAAAGAGCAAGTGCGGGGTCTGGGCGAAGGAGGACCATATAAACTATGTGAAGGCGGTGAAAAAGCTGTCGAGACAGTAGGTAATTAAGGCATTATATCCAGATAGAAACAACAAATTTGAAGCATTAGCAGTAGAGGACACCGAATTTCCGGTCCTGGGTGGAGAAGTAAGTGAAGTGAGAAACAGGGATGAGGAGATAAATAGGCGTAGGACAAGGGTTAAATATAGTACTGTGGCCAGCAGAGCTAGGAATGAAGGAAAAAAATCGTTAGACAGAAATAGATCCCCGAGAAGGAAAAATAATCCACCACAACTTTCTGTGTTGGACACCCCAGAATATCTAAAAAATAAAGTAACGGAATTGGAAAAAATAATGTCAGAAATGTTTAAATTTCTGCAAGAAAAATGTATTAATGATCAGCTAGGAGATGCCCTAGAAAAGTTAGCAGAATTAAAACAAAAATTTGATAGCGATGCCATCAGTGATGACGTTGCTAAAATTAAACAAATGACGTTAGACAAACCCCAAATCAACACATGAAGGTTTTACAGTACAACTGCCAATCACTTAAAGCGAATATCAATAGTGTTGAGTTTTATATGAACCATTATGAAGTGGATGTGGCATGTTTTAGTGAAGTATTCACGTCAAGCGAGCCACAACACAGAAACATTATCAACTATAATATAATTGAAAAAAATAGAGAAGATGGTTATGGGGGTGTTGCTATTGCCCTCAAAAAACATATAAAATTTCAAAGAGTTTCCTTTCATACAGACTATGACGTTCTGATTATACGTACCAAAAACCTAAGGCCAAATCTAGTGATTTGTTCTGCATATTTTCCTCCAAATATTCCGATAACACCTTTTAACAATGAGATTGACAAATTATTGAACTTTTTAGAAAATCTTGAAAATGTACTCCTCTTAGGAGATTTCAATGCTAGGGTGACACACTGGGGTGATCGCGTACAATCCTGCAGGGGCAGCAATCTCCACAGGCTAATCCAACAACACAACCTCTCCGTCCTAAATGATGGTTCCTTTACATATAAAAGAGACCTACTCTCTGAAGAAGGCTGTTCTTGACTTATCCTTCACTAATTTAAATATACCCCTTTCCTGGAAGACCGATCCCATCAGAATAGGCGGCAGTCATCATTTTCCCATTATAATTGAGGCTAATCCCATTGCCACTACTGCTGCTAAGTTTGTCTCACTTGCTAAACTACTTAATAACCTCCAAAATATTGACCTAGAGCCTGATATAGG
This sequence comes from Anomoia purmunda, assembly GCA_951828415.1. Classification (NCBI taxonomy): domain Eukaryota; kingdom Metazoa; phylum Arthropoda; class Insecta; order Diptera; family Tephritidae; genus Anomoia; species Anomoia purmunda. The sequence continues at coordinate 58,999,276 of OX639997.1, read as the reverse complement.
CGATATACATCAAAAGATTGAAGGCGAAATCCAACCTGCCAGCTATGTGCCGGAAGGAAGGAGGCAACCGAAAACTTGGTTTAATGAGAGTCTGAGAAAGGCCTTTAGATTCCTCAAAATTGGGTACAAAAAATGTAAAGACACACCATCCCCCTCAAACTTTCAGGGACTTTTAGAGCTAAAAGAGGAATGGAAAGACATGGTAAAGAAGGCAAAAAAAACAAATTATCAGGAAAGGATAAATCTTTTAAACGAAGACCCCTCCTCGAGGGAAGCTTGGAGGTTTGTCAAAGCCCTACGTGGCGATTTCAAACTGTCCAATAAACACATGTGGTCTAGCGAGAATGACGCCGGTTTCCTTGAATTTCTTAAAAATCAAATCCCTCCACAGACGGATCAGCGGGAATTAAACATAGATGTTGAACCTAACAATGAACTTGCAATTACTTTTGATGAACTGTTTAGGGCGATTCACCGTAAAAAGGGCAATTCTGCTGGTGGGGTGGATAAGATTACATATAAAATGCTTAAAGCACTTCCCGAGCTAGCACTCAACAACATTCGCACAGCTCTTAATAATTCCTTTCTAAACAATCAAATTCCAGACAACTGGCGCATAATCAAAATAGTACCTATACCCAAAAAAGACAAAGATTTAAACATTTTTACAAATTTCAGACCCATAGCTCTCATTCCAACCCTTATTAAATGTATCAATCTGGTAATCAAAGAAAGGTTTTCCGAATTTATGGAAACGAACTCCATTCTACCCAAGCATTCCTTTGCCTATAGGAAAAATAGATCTGCCACGGTATGTATTAACTACATACTCCACCATGCAGCAGTCCTAAAAAGTCAGGGTCACAAGGTAATTTTGTGTTCAACCGATATCAGCAATGCATACAACTGTGTTAGCATCTGTAAGCTGGCGGAAATACTGGAAGAAATAGGATTTGAGGATACATACAAAGAATGGATCTGCAACTTTCTTGCTCGCAGAAAACTAATTCTTGGTAAGGAAACTATAGACATAAACGAGGGCTTGCCTCAGGGCAGCTGCCTCTCCCCATGTCTTTTTAATATTTACACCAAGGGGCTTCATAGCATTGAAGACTCCAACACCATGATTTTTCAATTTGCGGATGATTTTATCATAATGTCCCACAGTAGAGAGCTGGAGGCTGCGGCTGCCAACCTGCAACAAAAGATCTCATCCTTTTCCTCATTGTGTAACAATCTTAATCTCATGTTCAATGTCGAAAAGACAAAATTTCTTTACCTATGCAACAGAGTCAACAACAATCTGTCCCTGGTGTTGCAGGGCACACGGGTGGAACAAGTGAGGTCGCTAAAGTTTTTGGGGCGCCATATCAGCGCTTCACTAGCAGTGGGTGAGCACTATAGACATACGATAAAAAACTCCTACGGAAACGCTAACCTCTTTCAGTGTCTTACCTCGATAAAAGCAGGCCTATATCCGCAAATTGCACAAAACTACTATAGATCAATGGTCAGAGGAAAATTAGAATACTGTAGATCATCCATGGCCAACTGTCCTAAAACCATAAACAAAAAAATTCAAACATTTCAGAATAGTTTTCTTCGACGTTGCCTTGGGGTTACCCCAGCAACACCAATAGCTTTGATTTATCATCTAGCCAACGAGCTTCCGCCCGCGGAAAGAGCCAAATGGCTAACAGCCAAAGAACTGGTTAATACAATCTCTCTGGACAAATCCTTCAAAAATCTCTTATCCTCTTTCTCTATTACAAATTCTAGTTATGGTAAAACATACAATGAGTTTCGACATATTTTTGACAGCCTTGGCATGGTTTATATGGTAACTCACTCCCCTAACCTTAGATTAATCACCAATACACTATATGACAAAAAGGAGAACATCCCCCTTGAGAGTATAAGATCAACATATACATTTCTAGTAGCTGACTTCCAAGCCAACAATCACAAAAAGGCCCTACAAATTGCCATAGAACTCAAGTATGAGAAGATCGCAATCTTTACGGACAGCTTAACGTCCTGCCAGCTCCTTGACCACCCAAATTAAACAATAGTTGTATTATAGATATACATAAGCTGATATCAACCGGCAATTTTGACAGTGTAGTCATTATCTGGACTCCCAGTCACAATGGGATTCCGGGAAATGAAAGGGCGGACCGGATCGCAAAGGAAGCGGTACACAGTGAGGTAACAGTAGAGACTAAACTTACAATCACTGAAGCGTTAAAGCAAATCAAAAACAAAATCCTTGAAGATAATCACACAAATTTTTTAAATTTTTCCAACAATAAGCCAAACCTGCTGGCGCAAGTCAGGCCTAACATCCAAAATAAGTCATGGTTTCACAAATTTGTTTTGCCCCCTCGGCAGATAAAAACCCTAAATAGGGTCCTCACTGGTTTCACTTACGATGCGGCATACTTATTCAAAGTCAATGCTCGCAACCACAGCCTTTGCAGGTGTGGTGAACAAGATAATTTTGTACATCAAACTTTCCATTGTAGGTTTTTCGATAGCATTAGAGAGAATTTCGACATTTTCCTAAATAATGCCAACTTTTTACAAATTTTCCAAAACTTCAACACAGATAAGATTACTCAATTAACGGAGTTTTTACAAATAATTGAAGCATCCTTTTAATATAGTATAACTAATTTTTGGTTTAATCAGTGGTCTTTACCGCCCACCTCGCTCATATCCGCCAAAGTCGTAAAAAATCTATGACACATTTACCGCCGAAATACATTATTCCACCGAACAACGTATCAGTCCAAACGCTCCTGAGGACATAATCCGGCGCAGTGGATTCATGCCATAAGAATACTAAGACAAAGAAGACAAAATAATTGAACAAACAAAATGAACGAAAATAAAACGTGATCGTTTTTTGGACCAAACCTACCAAAACAGGAGGGATAACCTGGCGTTTTGTAAGCCGTCCGGCTTCAGCCATTCGAAATCAAAACACAAAAAAAAAAAAAAAAACAAATCTCATATTATGATTCCGTTGAAGATATTTGTAAATATTTTTCACTATACCCATTTTAGCTTTCCCACGGAACAAAATATACATTCACACATATATACATATGTACATACTTGTATTGGCGAATTTTAAAAAATCAACGGTAATTTCTCAATACTTCAAAATTGCATTTTAATAATACTAACATTAAATGGGCTATAAAAGTTCATACCCCAAATATATTGAATCATACTTCTAAAATATGTAAACATTTTGACGAAAATTTTCCTTTTTATAAATTGTGCATAAAGTTCGAAACATTATATTTGCATGGTTTTTGTTATAGTATGAACTGTAGTTTCATATGAAATAAACTAAAAAATGTGTAATGAAAACCTTATTAATATTGTAAAAATAACCATCCGTGTATTTATATTTTTTAACATCAAGTGTTTTTTTTTTAATAATTGTTTCAGTCCACAAATACCAAGGCGAATCTATAGAAGGTGTTTTCTTCCGATCAGCTGATTGCTTCTTCTTTTTTCGCCTTGAATGGTGAAAGTGTCAACTGGTTTGTTTTTTGTTTACATCTTCATTTTCTGTTTACATTTTCATTTAAAAATATTTTTAAATTCAAATTGATTTGAATTCATATATTCAAATATTCAAATTATGTTTTGTAATAGAAATCAAATTGCGCTAAAAAAACTAGCTTCTTATACTAAAGATAAATAAATTTGAAGTTAGATATTAAAAAACAAATGGTTTTTCTTTGGTAATCTTTATTCCACAGCTAAAGCTAAAGAACAATACACTACCTAACAAAAAATCAAAAAACACGATAAACTTAATGCCACATCCATATGGGCTGAAGGAATTTTTCGTTTTCAGAAAGCTTTTTTCGTTCAATTTGCTCTTTTCTACACCATCCTCCAAATCAGAATCAGATGAGTGCAAAATATTTCACTATTATCTTCATAGACTATCACTATTCACTATTAGCACTATTTCAGTTATCATCATCGGTATTACGTTTTATTTGATTAATTAACAATTCTAAACGGTCATGTACTCTGTAAAGAAAAATTTTCTTTTAACAATGGAGGTGCATTTTTTGGAATTTAGTATACACTTTGATAATTCACTAAAGCAGTGCAATCGATGTTTTTTTTATACAAAACCATTTATCAAATCCATAAGCAGTGTTTTAGCAAAATAACTTTGAGCCAATCAACTACATTTGCTTTTGCTGCATTAGTTGTGGCAGTTCATTTAGTCGCATATTGCACTGGCACTTTATGAAGAGTAAGGTTTCAATTGCGGTCGCTATTGTAAATTTTAATTTAAATATATTTACAAATATAGTTTGGGCCAACTGAATCAAAAATAAACAGTTTTGTTGTCAAATTCGTTCCTATTTTGTCATTCTCTCTGTTCAAAATTATTGTTCTATATTTCATTTATCTGACATTCTCACCATTCAGAAGCAAAAACAAAACATGTGGAGTTTGTGTGTATGTGCTCTTGCGACCACCTTGTATTGAATTCCCCTTGACAAATACTTAAAAAGAGGGGCAGTTGGAAAAAGTGAAATAAAACAAATAACGAATTCAAAGAATTTCATGCGTAAAGTGCATTACACGCGACGTATATTATGCACCATGTATACCAAAATCGACAAATTTCAACTCGCTGTATCTCGAAATAGTCGTCAAAACACGGCGCCCCAGGAATCGTAATCTCCCCTTTGGCATTTACTATATAATGTGCTAAACTTTTTATAAAAATAATAAATATAAAACAAATAAAAGAAGAACAGACAGAAACTGGTCAAAATGTCGTGACCCTGCTTTTATTTTTTACTTGACTATATATTTTATAGCACAAAAATATAGATCGAAATTTAAGTGGTTTACTTGCAGCGTCCTGCCGAAATTGATGATATTGCTTCCACATGTTTCCGGGAACGAGATTTTTATTCTCTAGAAGTTTTATAATGTTACAACCAAAGAACAAGATTTCTGGTCCGATTCCCCACACACGGAAACCAATTGGAATCAATAGCATTCTAATAGGTATCAGTAGAAGTCAAATTGATTCTGTTTGGTGTATTGGATGAGATTATCTGTTAGAGGAACGGTGGGATGGGATGCAACTTCTTTGTTATCTACATACCTACGTTCTTTGACAACATCTAAGGTGACTTTTGAAAATTGCAGGAAATGGATTGCAGGGAATGAGCATAAAAACATTGTTTGCCTACTAAATCTACAATAATTATGAGAATAAACACTTTTTTGGTTCATAGAAATAAATAAATAAATGATGTGTTTGAGATAAATTCGTAAATTCGTTCTCATTCATATCCCCTCGTATCCTGCAAAACGTTGCAATTTCATTAAAAACATGCATACATTCTCATACATATGTACGTAGATCTGTAGCCTACAAAAACTACATTTGCTATTTTTAAGCAATTGGAGATGGGTAAGAGGGTGGGAAATAAATCTAAAATAAAGGATGTGTATGCTATGTTTTATACACTGCATAAGCCGGATTTATACAAAATTAGGTTTTTATTGAATGCGATACAAACCACTTCGACGATCACGCAGAACTCTTTATACGAAACTTTCACTTATACACCATTTCAGTTTCTCATTTTAACAATAATTTCTTTCAGCCAAACGAATGTCTTACATTTTTAATAAGTTAATTTAATAATTTTAAATTTTTAGAATAAGTTCCTAATGCATATTGTTACACATATGTACATATGTATGTATGCATATGAATGCATTTTTCAATCGCAGACATCACGAGCAGGTCACTCTAGAATAGCGGTCTTAAATTACCGCCTTCACGAGAAGTGTTTTGTTGTTTTTATTATATATAGCACACAAAATAAACTATTTAGAAATTGTTTGCGTATAACAAGCTTTTCTATTATTTAGATAAAAAGCCGAGTAAACAAAACGGGCTGTACGGCATTGGTTGCAGAGCAACACCTCCTCTTTTTTTTTGCCACAGCTTGCAACTTTTAGTTAGACTTCTGCTTCGCAAATAAGTTTTGAAATCGTTGAATTTCACACTCTTTATTATAAGTAAATGCTTACACAATTCTGGCAGTTAGATTAATTCTTCTGCCACAATATTCCATTTACATAAAATTCTACAATGAGTCGTTTTGCTTTCGTTTTATGAGACACTGACTTTTCTTCAGCAACTTTCAACTCACAAGGTTGCCAGAAGATACAGTAGAAACTTGAATCAGATACGTGAATTATAGAACTCATTGTATTCATTTGAATTAATATTAGAATGCTAGAACGATAATGTTAAAAATTAGAAGAGTGTATATAATGGAAATTGATTGATTTTTAATTTAAAATCATTTACCATCAACCTTGAAGTGCAATGAAATTTGTTAATACACGATTATCTGGTAGCCTTTTTGAAAATGTCAGCTGTTGATGACAGGGCTGTATTTCCTTTGCCCAAAATGATGAACAGTCATGGGAACAGTTTATTGCATATCGTATTTGGCGATTCTCGTTATGTGTTGAAAAAGTGAAATTTTCTTGAAGAAATATACTATATATGCACATATACATACATATATATGAAAAGTGTTCAATGTATGCAGTGGATTTTTGTCAAGCTTGGAGTAGTGTGTGTGTTCACAAGTGTTCTTACATTTGCTTGTGCGTTTGAAACTCTCCAACATGGGTTTGTGTACATGCTAGTAAAGTAGGAAAAAATTATTCACAATATTGTGAATTTTGACTAAATATTACACTGAAGATGGTAAAATATGAAAACCGGGTTGTCGCGTAATCGAATTTGACCACTTTGCTGGAAGTTAATTTCAAATAACTAATCTCATTTATTATACGTATTAAAAAAAATTTTGAAGAAATAGTTAAGCAAAGCTATAGTATAGTCAGCCATCAGTTGAATTTCGAAATTAAAATTTTCTGTAACAAAGCTACTAAATTAAAATAAGTTGTGCCATAAGTAAAGTTTTTTTGCGCAAATGAATAGGGGGTGTTATGGAGGCGTTGTTTTCAATATTTCTGATACTTATATTTCAAAAACTATTAAACTGATTTTAAAAAACATTGATGTGTATATTTGCACATATATTATTTATATACATAAATATGTATGTATTTCGAGAAAATCAAAAAAAAAATAATGCTTATTTTTCACCAAAAGTTTTTTTCTAGCTCAGTGGACCCTATTCCTTACTTGTTCATTTGTTTTCTTTATGTTAGGCTTTCTCTCTCTATCTTAAGCGTAGTACGGATCAACAAAAAATTGGCATTATTCCTTGTGCCAAAAAAGGAGTTATTCTAAAATTCTATTATTGTAATCCATCCGCACGATTCTGATTGTATTTCGTGTTCTGTATTTAGATTTATCTGATTTTCGTTATTTTGCGGTTTAATAGGTTTTTGTTTTAAGCTTAGTTACTTTTTTCTATTCTATTTCTTCGAAAGGGAAATTGTTGACTTTTAAATGCAAAATATAAGATAATCAATCCTTTTTCAATTAATCATATACATAGCTGCAAATCTAGGCGAATGATTTTGAGTACAAATGTGAACTTTTTTAGTTTAGTACAAGGAAATAGTCAAAGGTGCTTGCGGCGATTGAAAAAAAAACTGCGTGTAGTGATAATGAAGATCAAAATGGTGTCACCGGCTTCCAAGTCGGTGCCGATATGTGGAATATCTATCGATGTAGAAATGGATACGATCAACAAACCAAAAGTTTTATTTATTAACTTTCAGGTAGTGGGTTAGTTAACTTCAGTGAAGATGATAAAAGTGTAAATCCGTAGTGTTCCAGCGACATGGAGACAGAGGATCCTGCTGAAAACGAAAAGGTAATTTGCATTCAGTACTGATTTTTTTATATGCACTCATATTGCCAGGGTAGTTACAAAATGATTATGTTCTCTTTCCAAATTATTATATTTTAAACATTGTTTGATTGTGCCCTTGTGCGTAGCCGCACTTCACATCTTCCAAGTTTCTTATCTACAAGTTCCGCTACTGTTCTGCTATAAGTTCCTTTTACTGTTTCGATCAATTTCCCGTTGTCCTTATAACTACCACCGTTTTACTTTAGCTTCACTCTTTTTTTAAGTGTATGTTTCATTTTTCGTCTGATTTATAATTTACAAAGTTTAAAATTTTCATATTTGCTATACGAAAGTGTAGACATTTCTTTTATAAATAGAATTTAAGATTTTTATCTTCATTGTATTTGATATTTTCATTAATTATTCAAATTTTTTGTTAAGTTTAATTTAAAAACATTGCTCGACTGATCTGAGAGCTTCATAATTGCTAAGAACCTTCATGTCGAGGAGCCATTTTGGGACTTTAGTAGTGATGTGACTGAATAAGGCGCGAAATATACAGTAGGCAAAAAAAAAAAAAATCGGTAATTACGTTTGTTACTCGCTAAATTTTAAGAGTGAGAGTCTTGAATTAGTAGATTCGTCATAATTTCAAGCAAATCCAATCTACAATCCTCTATCATATCAAAACACACAAAAAAATCTCCCTCTTAACGTCTGAAATGATAAGAATGAAACAAAAAGTGTCAATATAAAACAACGACATCAATTCACTAACAAATTTAGCAACTCAAAACACAACTTGAAGCCATCGTAGTTAGGAGAAATAAGCTTGAGATATAAGAACCACTTAACTCAGCAAAATCTCTAAATGCAATATAATTCTTAGTTGGCGCTACAACCAAGTCGAAAGCCACACTAATAAGGTGCAATAAAGCGGTTGGATCCAGTTTTTCACACAATACGCTCGATAGAACCTTTTATAAAATGTTAAGGAGGCTGATTCCGCGGCAGCTGGCGGCAGTTTGATCACCCTTCTTGTCACATGCTTTTTACCAGCTCTTCGTCACCACTATTGAATAGCTAACCTGGTAAACTATCATCTCCAGCGGCTAGACTCGTTATTGCCATTCGAACTTCTTCGAGATCGGGTGATGCGATGCTGATACCATCATCAGCGATTTGGGGATCGGGGTCTTCGTTTTCTCCAACGACAGTTTCGCTGTCATCAAAGTGTGAGTGTGCTTTGGAAATCAGTCACTAGATTGCCATTCCTGTTCCTACAGGAATTTACTCCGGTCCTTAAACCTTCCATAAATCACCGCTGCTTTTATTAAATTTTTCAGGCCCTTTTCTTATCGGTTAGCATCTCAAACTCTTCGCACTCATGTTCGGCCTCTCTCTTCTTTCTGCGCATAACACGTCTCTCTTCCTTTGACAATTCCCGGTAGCGTTCCCATACAGCTGGCATTGCGCCCGATCGCAGCGTGGCCGTGCAGGCAGCATCTTTACTTTTCGTAGCGGCGCGTCATTCCTCATCGTACCTGTTATTTTTTCAGAGTCGTTGAAAGCCAATAACTCCTTCAGCGGTAGTACGTAGTGATAGAGAATTCCGGCTTAATGCGAAGTGCTCTTAGTGAGCAGGTGTGAGAGTCGAGTAGCGATGTTAGTATCTGTCTTTTGTGATTGCAGCTTTCCAACGTCCAACTTTTCTTGTGTATTCATGTGTATATATCGATTTAGTTTCTCGTTTTTCGATTTAAAGACAACCACGTGACTTGGTGTATTCTTTTGTGTTGAAACCTTGTGCTACAGACTACCACGTTTTGAGCCCCAGCAAAGTCAATCAGGCTCAGTACGTTAGCAGAGGTTTCATCATGAAGACTTAATTTTCCGACAGTGTGACCAAATATACCTTCCTTACTCACCCTGGCATTAAAGTTGTCTAGCACAATTTTGATATCGTGACGGGGGCAGAGTTCGTAGGTACTTTCTAGGTGCTCATAGAAGTGATCCTTAATCACATCGTCCTTTTCTTCTGTCGGGGCGTGGGAATAAATCAGCGAGATGTTAAAGAATATCGCTTTGATGTGCCAAGACGAATATCGAGGGAACGAAGTCTCACTCCCACCATAAATCCAACACCGAACTTGGGCTTCTTTACATGGCAGCTGTAGTAGACGTCGCAAGGTCGAAAGGCTTCCGGACCATTCCATTTCTTTTAATTTCTTAAATGGTGGCGAGGTCAGCCCTTGCTCTTACGAGGACATCTACCAGCTGGCCAGCGGCACCTTCCCCATTAAGGGTTCGGACATACCCTCAGCTCATAGTCCCTATTACATTGTGTGTGGTGGTATCAAAAAAAGTGAGATCTCGACCGAGGCTTGTTGAAATTTTTCAACGGCTTTAGTTTTTTACGTCGGGGGTCCCAACCCCAGCGCACAACCAGGTGACGTTTTTTTGTTTGTTTTCGAGTTACATTTATATAGCGAGCTGCTTGCTTTAAGACATACCCCGCTTGCAGCCGATGCTGACTTTAGAGGTTCCTTAAATCGAGTATGTCGGTGTGGCCCTACTAAAGCTGCCTCTCTTTCAGCCGTGACCCAAGGCTCCACACGAATCGGGATTGAGTATAGTCGCTCAACTCTTACTGCATACCTAAAAGATCGACCATGCCCCGTTGCACTGCGTCAGGTAGGTGTAAGGGATTATAACTATATCTCTAGTGTCTCGAATTTACCTGTGGAACTGCATTATATCTTTTCTTTTTCAAAAGTCGCACTGCAAATGAGTTCACGTAAATTAAATGTCTTTGTTTTTTTGGATTTGATTTAAACAACAGGGACCTAAATGTTTGAATTAAATTTTTTCCCTGTTTCTGCTCTTTGTAAGCAAAGCACAAAGTTGTAATTTCCATGTTCGAATTTTACAAACTGTTTCGAAGTGGAATTGATTTCGGGCGAAACTCATAATAAGCGTATTCGCTAAAGCTGTGTATCTTTTCAAGCGGAAAAATTATGATTACTTTGATATTTATTGATATTTATTTAAACATTTTAATAACGTTACATTAAATAAATACAGTTTAAAATCGGATCCATTTAGCTTTTTAGCTATAATTTTTATTTTTTAACAGTAAGCTGGCTATAGTATTGTAGACAAATCTATTATCGCCCTACACGGCGTATGAGTTACGTCGCTTCAAATTTTCGCAGATTACGAAATCAAACTATGTAGATCACGATCGCCAGATCAACCAGTTGCCATAAAGAGGCACGGGAGACCTTGTGGCGGCGTTGGTGTGAATTAAGAGATTACAAAGCAGCGATTAAAATTGCGTGTAGGCAGCTCCGCAGAACAAAGTGCGAAGCGGCGTGAAATTCAAAACGCTTAAAGCGCTATTGCTGTTTTATGTCTTCGTCTAAGGAAACTGGTTTCCGCTGTGGAATTTATTGGCATTTTTGCAAGTAATTCATTATGATAGATTTTGACGCGCCGCATTGAGACTAATATGCTATTTATGTACATAGGTATTAATGCATTTAAGGAGCTACACATGTACGTAAAAAAATGTCGCATGCATAAATTAATTTTTATGGCTTTTGAATGAGTTAGCAAAACTTTTGGTGAAACTAATTAAAAATGCGCTGAGATGAAAGAATTTCATTAATGCTTAATTAAATAAGCATAAATTAATTGGCAATCGCCATTGACAAGTTTTAGAAAAATTAAGCGTAAATAAAGACACTTTTACTCGAACCATTTTTTTTTAAATACATAGATTTTTTAACACTCAACCAAAATTGACCCGTATAAGTCGCATATCAAGCAAACGACTGAGCCAAAGTTGATTTGAAAAGTGTTTGTTTATAGTATGGTAATTTACTGGGCAGTTTTTCATTATGCAGTAAGTTTTTCGATATAAAATCTGAACACTGGTTATCCTAACTATAGCTCGATTTTCGTATTCACTATGCAATAAAAACCAGCAAGAACCAGTAATAATTTTACTGGATTCTTTTTGGATAAAGTTTCCGTACGCCAAAACTAGCAAAGTAGGATAAATTGAGAGAGCGAAAATGACAGCTGAACTTGCAAGTTTTACTCGATTTTTACTGGATGAATTTCTAATAGCAAGAATTCGCCAGTAAGATAAACAGCTGATTGAAGTTGAAAACAATTATTAAAATTGCAAATTATTTTCTTTGAAAAGGGTGAAAAATAGAAAAAGTGAGTAAATAAATAAACACTAAGCTTATGAAGTTTATTGTGAACATATACATATGTACAGTGGCTCCAAGCCAAAGCCACCGTAGAGAAAAATGTTCATTGTTAAAAATATTTGAACCAAAGCAATTAAAAAAAAGGTAAAATATTTTTTCAATTACTCATTTATTGCACTTATCCTCTAAGCGTGAAATTGCTGATATTGTCGACAGAAGTCATTCTACTGTTCACGATATAATTAAGCGCTTCAAAACCAACAAACAAGTGGAAAACAAGCCTAAAGCTTCCCACAACAAGATTTTTACCGACTCAGATAAGCGACATCTGTTGCGAAAAGTTAAAGATAATCCTTTCCTTAGTGCACTAAAGTTAACTACTATAGTTGAAAATGAGTTGGGAAAAAAGTCGAATGAATCTTTCATCAGAAATCTACTTCATGAGGCTGATCTAAATGGTAGAAAGACCCGACAAAAGCCGTTGATCAGCAAAGGCAATCAGACCATCCGTTTGAAATTTGCAAAAGAACATGAAAATAAGGATTTTTCATTCTGGAAAAAGGTTTTGTTTATTGACGAAAGTAAATTTAATGTTTGGTGGAAATTAAATGAGGAGCTGCAACTGCCCAATCTAAGACCTCCTGTCAAACATGGTAGCTTATCGGTAATGGTTTGGGACTTTTCGGCTTCTGGACCAGAATCTTTGCATTTATTGAAGAAATAATGAACCAGAATGACTATCTTAACATTTCGAAAAAAACTTACCAAAAAGTCTTGAAAAATTGGATCTCGGTGATGATTGATATTTCTAGCAATACAATGATCCAAAGCATAAGGGGCGCATTGTGCATTCTTGGTTGCTTTATAATTGCCACCATGTTCTGGAAACGCCACTCCAAAGCCCTGATATTAATCCTATCGAAAATTTATACGACTATCTTAACACAAAAATTCGACAGCATTCCGTTTCAAGCAAAAATTACTTAAAATCTATCTTATTACAAGAACGGGAAAAAATCGAACCTAGTTTTTGGGAAAAATCAATTCCTAACTGGCTCAAAATGGTTATTAAAAATAAAGGTATTCATACAAAGTATTAGTTCTTAAAATATATGTATTTCGATATTTCAAAAAACTTGTTGTTTGCCCGATTTTGGCTTGTGCATTGAATTTACTTTTATTTGCTGTTTTACTAGAATATTTTATAATACTGAATTAATTTATATGTTTTGTTTTTATATTTTGGAAGTGCAATAAATGAGTAATTGCAAAAATAGTTTACCTTTTTTTTAATTGCCTTGGTTGAAATATTTTTCGGAAGGAACATTTTTTTCTACGGTGTCCGACTTTAGCTTGGAGCCACTGTATCAGTAAGACGCCCCGAATCTGTATCTTTGCAAGGATAGTATTGAATTTTTAGCCGCAGTGACAGCAATTAACAATTTTGAGGCATAAATTATGAATTGTGGAGCTATTTCTTTATTTAAAGTAGATATGTACTTTTTTCAATTTCACGCCTAATAAAAATCAGCTGTAACAAAAACTTGTAACTTCTTGCTGGTTTTGCGTTTTCGTATTTTCTTGCATGTTTCTCTCATTGAGTGCAAATTTTGGTTATGCTCAGAAATTACGTTAAAAATTTTGAAGAAAATTTGTTGAGTTTCCATACATTTTTTATTAAGTTTCCATCATTAATTTGGTAAGATCTATATTTGCAGATAAAATTAATAAAAAAAAAATTATAAACATGAAATACCTTCCTTTGCTTGCCACTGTATGTTCGTTTGTAAGCAAGAAATAAATGTAAGCAAGATGGATCCAAAGAAGGGGATAGCAAGATAATCCGTTCTATATTTTGCGTGTAAAAAGTTAAAATCTGAATTCGCCTGCTATTGCTCATTTATTTTGCTTGTGTAAACAAAAAGCCAAGCGAATTTGAAAGGAAAAACAAGCATTCAGCCCATGGGATGCTATCATTTTGTATGAATTCGCCTTGACATGTAAGTTTTGAATTCACTTTTGATATTGCCACCACCTTACTGAATACTCCTTGTGCATATACAGATAGAATAGTGAGAAAAAAATAAGAGTAATAAAAAATGTTTAAAAAAAATATTTCATCACCATGCCATTGGTTTACTTGTTAAAATTCGACTTACCTGTATATACATATGTACATAAACATCTGCCTACCAAATAGTTCTGATGGGAAACAAATAGCCAACTCAACGTTTGGATATTCTATAGGGGTCATACTTTTGAATAATGTAGAATTTGTTTCTTAATGTCTATCGGTACTTCCACCTTCCTATCAGTTCTGTATATTTATTGAGAAAATTGTGTGCAACTCGTTATGTAATGAATAATTTTTTTCAGTATTATTGCTGCAAATCCTATCGCTATCAAATATCCGGGAGGTTAAACGTATTAAATGTAAAATTTTATAAAATTTTGAAATTAATAAAAATTGGCAAATGTTCGGCGAAAGATCGACTTTTTTGGGCCGAAGCTGAACCAAAACAGAACCGACCTTTGGTGGCCGAACATAGTCGAACTGCGGCCGTTCTCTAGTAATGAGGCACTTAAGACGCAAAATGGCGGAAATTGGAGGAACAGACGATTGTATTGAGAGTTGAAATAAAACGTCTGTTCCTGGTGATAATGATTTTAATTTATGGGCTCACTATAAGACTTTAACGCACAAACGAAGAAGAAATGATAATTACTCATTACATCTACAAGACGAACTGAGTTTCTTTTCTGGTTTTAGAATTGAAGCGTAATGTAATTCATACCTGGAAAAAAGGAAGTTCATTACGCTAAACACTCTTTCTCAAAAATGAACGTATTTCTTCCAGAACGTGTGCCATTACTGCAGAAAAACTAAGTAATCTTTCAACGAAACATTTGCCAAAAATGTTACTCTTGAGTTCTGTTCTTAAAAATGGGTTTTTGCATTGTGTATAAAATAAAAGTATTCGTAGAATTATATGTTAATTGATGTCATTGTTTCTCTTTTTGCAATAAATATAGTACCAAAAGGGGGAAAACTACAATTAAACCAGTAAGGAAGAGTTTAAGCGGAACGAACATTAAATACCCGATGCAAGTTTCTATTTTAAACTAGCTGGCAACGGTTGCGTGAGGCTTCGCCACGCGCTTTCTGTTTATGTAGTATATGTATGTATAAGAAATTACTTACTATTAGTTACTTCGGTTCTGAAATAGTTTGATTTTGCATTTACCTCAATTCCTAAATATACAAACTCATAAAAATAACAATTTTATGTTGCATACAATTGCAATTAAAACTTTTTATTGGACAAACATCAAAAAATTTCTTTGTATACAATATTATGCGTACCTCCCTCTGCAAGGACAAAAAGGTTTCTTTTCGATGTAACACGTGATAGGGCTACGTACAGTTGTCCGTGTGAAAAACATGGCTTACTCAAATCCACTCCGGTTACATTAAATGTTTGCCAATATGCCTTGTTTATGGTCATTCCAAAACAAACCTTTACCGGAAACTGAAGTCTTTTAAATCTAAATGGCAAATCTTTAGGTATCATCGGAATTCTAGGTATTAAAGTAGAAAACTCAAATGAGCAAACTCAACACGTACATACATACATATGTATGAATAAACTCATTCAGTTTGAATATGTGCGCAGCCAGCAGCGCTGCCTCTGCACTGCTGATGTATGTATAGTCATAAACACATAAACAAAACTAATTTTTGTATGGAAGAAAATGCGCAACACCATAAGCAAAACACTAAAAAACACTACAAAATTCAGCTGTAATTTCTAGTTTCTTGTATGATGACAAAGCATCTGAAAAACAAACATATCTAACAGTGTGGATCAAAGTTATCATTTCGCCTTGCATCGGTTTATCAACGAAGTCAACAGCACAGCTCTCTGCGCATAGCCGAACGAAGTAGTGACGAAGAGCAGTTGATTTACTACTCACACAACTACACATCTTCCCGCTACGACACTGATTTTACTTTACTACACTTTAATATTTCAGATGTGAATAGGCTAATTTTTAATTTAACTATCTATCATTGTAGTGCTAACTGCAAGCATTAATTTAAAAAAAGTTGCATCCCAATCCGTTCAGTAGTGCCCGAGATTAGCTCTTTCCAAAATTTTAGACTTTGTTTTATAATATGTATAGATAGATGTATAGATGAGCAGTACAATAGTGCAATCAAAAAAGTTAATCTCTTCCTTAAAATAAATTTGTATGTGTGTCCTTTATAGGTATCCAAAGTAATTAACCTATCTTTTTGAAATTTTTACCATAGGCTCAAGTGGCTCCCAAATCTAAAATAGGATATACAAATATAGTTATGGAAGAGAAATTTTTGAGTTCGTCTCATATCCGCAACTATTCGGTGCAGTTGAATGATATTTGGGTATTTAATCTATAGAGTTTTCCATTTTGGAAAAATGAGCGATGCCACACCTTATACAAAAAAAAACAGCCAAACTCCTTATAACTAGGCAACTATTTAACGCAGATGTACAATATTAAGTACATAGATAGATCCTATACATATATCATTATACTTTGGAAAAAGAAGAACCAACGCCCCTATTTAAGAAGAAACTTGTATTCCCAGCCTTTTTGACGTAGACATATGACATTCGATATATGTGTGCGTCCACGTGAAAAGGGCCCACTTCGGCGGTATTGGAGTTATGCATATAAGCGTCTTCCTGGTTGATTTCCGAACATTTTGAGACAAATTAGACCATCCTAACTGAAGAATTGAGGGAAATATAGAACTTTGCAGGTGAATATCCGAAAAATCACTAATTGAAAATCAATTCGAAGTTGAAAGTTGTCCCTTTGGGGCCCCTTTTTTTTTTTCAAAAAATAAAATTAATTACTTCTATTATACCTAGGAAGCTAAATTTGGTGTCATTCGACGCGTAAATGTATATAGTTTCATAATAAACCATAATAAAAAATTACGAAATTCGATCCATGTATCGAAAAATCTATATATCTTGGAAATTAGATGCGACAAAGTGGACCCTTTTCACGTGGACGCACACATATGTATGTGAGATCCATAAATTAAACACAATAAATTCAGGTGTTTTTTATAACATTTAATATCAAAAGTTTTTCAAGTACAACGATTCACTTATACATATACTAAGTACGAGTTTAAATATACAGTGCGGAAAACGTCTTCGCTTGGTGGCGGTTTTACAAAATTATCATTTATGATCGTCCTTCGTTAGTCTTGTCAAAGTATGGCGTGGTGTGTTCAGTGCGATCTATTCTATGTTTCATTCCATGTTTGTCAGGGTTGTACTATCGTTAGTATTAGTCCTAGTTTCTACTACTTAGTTAGTTGCGTATGTATGTCAATCCCACATGTATATATATATTTTCTTTAGATCAAGATATAAAGAAAATTGTAAACCCAATAGGATTGTAACAAAATACCTTTATTGGTTCAGCAAAGCATACGCTAGTATAAAATATTTTTAACACATAAACGAATTTCATTGATTAAAAAAAAAACACCAAACACAAATAAATATGATTTTAGCATACCGCACCCAGTTTCAAAAATTTTGATTTTTTAAGTATTTCTCTTCCTAATTGAATTCTTCGTACCAAGACTTCGTTGAAAGACTTCGATGAAAGACTTCGTTGAAAGACTTCGCTAATTTTCGAAATTGTGCTTCCAGACCAGAAATGCAAAATTTGCACGAAGTTTTGTAGCATTTTGCAAAGATGTTTCGGAGATATAGTACCTATTTGCTTTCAGCTGGGCGATGCCACGCACATATCGATGCCATGTATGTATGTACATATGTATATCGCATTTCTTTGATTTTTGTAACATACTCTTATATGAGAGTTTTATATGATTTATATAATTTTCAAAATTACTCCTATTAACTTAGAATGCAAAGCGCGTACTAAATTTAGTAGAGTTTGATGAAGTGGTTTCGGAAATATATTTACCTATGTGCTCTATTGTGGGCGGTGCCACGCCCATTTCCAAAAATTTGGCATACCATATATCTCGTCTTCCAACACATGAAGTTTGAGCAAATTGTCTTGCATACTTACTCTCAAAAAACAATCCTGTATATCAAGTTTGAGAAAATTATCTTTAATAGGTACTGAAATACCGCATTCTTTTGATTTTCATAACACACCGTTATGTGGGTATGGTTAATATTGAATTTGGCTCATTTGCAATACAACCTACTGTAACCACAAACATCGATTTTCTGATTTTCTGGAAATTTTGAATACAGAACGGCACACATCTGTATGTTTCCAGTGCACCTGCGTCATACTTCTTTAATTTCATCAAACTCGTATCATAAATACAGATTTCTGCATAACTCGACTTAGGCGCCACCTAACGGATTGAAGTTTAATCTATGTCCGTGCCGCGGGTCTAAGGAATATACTATTCAAATTTGATCAAAATACGCTCCTTATGGCTTGTCATACATAATTTGGAAGCCAGCTTTATATACCCAGTAAAATATATAGTAAATGATATAGTAATACACATATGTATTTCTTTCAGAACTGAAAATCGGGATTTTGCTATCGGCGTAATAAAGTACACATTGCCTGCTTACCTTTTACTACAAATGAAAGAACTTCTTACCGCACTTTTCAATCAAACTTTGGTAGTTTCCTTTTACATTCTACATATTAAGCTGAGTCGATAATTTTGTTTTTACTTTAATAGAATTTTGATAATTTTTTTATTTTAATAGAATTTTGATTAGTTTCATCGGGATATGTAGAAAATATCTTTAAAGTTTCAGATAAATCCACATAGTCATATTGGCTCAGAATGATAATAAATTTAGTGCGCTGTTTTGAAATTATTAGAACGATTTCTTGAATTTCTATCGACAAATGTAAAGTTGTATAAAATGTTCAATCTTTAGTTATTGTATAGAATTTTTGAAAATATTTGATTTTTTTCTGTACTTTTCCAGTAGATGCTGGCAAAGAAAAGAAAAGCAGAAACGAAAGAAAGTAAAGAAATGAAAAACTAGCAGCAATTAGGAAGTAAACAGCTTTTGACAGAATCAGTGTCATTCATTATTTCAATCCAGACGAATTCATATAAGGTGAAGTCGATCAAGCAGCTGATTGAATTTGTTTGGTGAACTTTAAGTCAAAATGATGTGTTTGTTGTAAACCATACTGTCATTGTGCAATAACACCACCTAATATGAATTCGCCTTGATTTCAGTTGTATTCAGAAACACTTAGATTTTGTAACATCATATCATGATTTATTTAACAAATTAAGTTTTTTTTATACTCAAAATAGTAGAGCGAACGAATAAAGACTTGTCTTTTAATTACTTTTCCAATAGCCGTTTCTTGCTTGGCTCTCTCGTTCTCTTACGCTCTTTATTTCTCTTCCGCCTGCTAGTTTTTTGGGCTAAGAAACGCTCTCCAGTAAAAACTAGTGATATTTATTGATAATTAGCAGTTCAGGAACAAAGCTATTGTCACAAGTTGCTTTGAAAAGATGAAATTGACCAAAAATTTATGTTTGCGCGAAATGGGCTTCTACATATTTAAATTTCAGTTTCTGATTGAAATTATTGCATATGTTTTATAATTTTCAAGAGAGTGGTTCCTGATTAATTTCAATCCTGTGTCAATACGGCAGATATGTAGATTATCTGAAACTTTGCAGGCAAACTTTAGCAATCGTAGAAAAAATTTTTGGGTTCTCTCCAATTTCCAAATTAAAGCAAACAAAAAAGTTATCGACCCAAACTAAAGGCAATCCACGTTGCCATGACAACAAACTTTTGTTTTGACCAACAGTAGTAGTTATTTTGTGGTGCGGAAAACTGCGAGCCCGGTCAAAATATAAAGCAGAGCAATATAAAACTGCAAAACAAAAAAAATTAAAAAAAAAAAAAAAAAGTATATCATTTTGATATACACACAAACACACCGTTACATGCGCGTTGTCCAGTTGATTGGCAAATTACTCCTACACTTCCGCAATTTTTCACTTACCTTTCTATATACTGGCCAAAGAAAAACCTGAAAAAAGTGAAATTCGTTGGCTGAGTGACACATAAAATTTTCTCTATTTTAGCAACTTCAATTGCATGGCCAGTGCGGATGAGATTATTTGTAATGGGCACGTTATAACGCTGCCCACGTTGGAGGTGGTCAAAGCAGGTGCGTTAATAAAATTTAACAAAATCAAAAAAAGAAGAAAATTAAGAAATAAAATATAAATAAATTCGCTTGTGCTCAATGGAAATTTATTATAAAATTTTAATTACACAGTTCCCATCATGGCGGCTGGCACTAACATCGATTGGTTGCTCCATCTCTACTATGCGCGTCGAGATTTTATACGCTGCCGTGTAATTATCGAACGGGAACTATATAGAAGTTTGAATCCGGAGTATCTGTACTTTGTAAAGGCATGTATGTGTGTGTGTGTGTTGGAAAGTTGTATGAAGTTTAGCATACTTTTAAATGCAGGGAAATGAGTAAGGCTGTACAGTTAAATCTAGTGCAGTTTAATTACTCAATTACATAATTTAAAAGCATCAAATATGTATAACACAATAACAGATACCTAGCTACATATATAAAATAAAGATGGACATTTTTTAGAGTCAAGGTATTCTTTATTTCTGGTTTAAATAACCGTTCTCTTATTGTTTGTATGTACTCCCTATTTTTTGTTTTTTTTTTGTAAAGGAATATTTTGCTTACGAATTGCTCCAAGATTTTATAGTGGACGTAGAAAGAATCATTATGACCCTTTTAACCTTTAAGCTTCAATGAATACTAACCCTGCATTTACACGCGATAAGACAATTTGGAATACATATTAGTTTTCCAAAAATAGAACAACTGTATGTCCAACGTAGGCGCCCAAACAATTATTAGGCAAACGCTGGTAGTGTCATTTCGTGATTTTCATTTGATTGACATCAATTATACACTTAGTTCTAATAAAGCGAACGAATTTGTTTTGTGTTGCGTTTTTGTTTTGCTTATTTTTCTGAAATAACAAAGAAATGCAGCCGAATTGGCCGCTTATATCAATTTATTGCACACAAATGTACATATACTTCAGGTAATTCGTTGTTTTTCAAGCATTAATAGAATGCCCGTTGTCAATAGACCATTTCAGAATAGTTGCTAAATTATAATTAGCTTTTAGAGCAAAATTATCAACATTTTCGAGTCCATTAGAGAAGTAAAGTTGCATACACTAAAACGTCCAAGAATTGGGACCCAGGAAATACGACCTTTTAGTTGCGATTTCTGTACAACCATTTAGGCAAGCTGAGACCTGCTAGTCAGATAACTTTTCAAAGGTGCTAATGAATATTTGCTAAATCCAAAATAACATCGGAGCTAGAACAAAGCAGTTGACCATCAACTGAGTCAAATACTTTCGAGAAGTTAGGTACACATAACAGTGTTAAATGCCTTTTGTCAAAGGGTACTCGTATGCCGACAAGAATTTTTATCATTGCAATTGAACAACTATGCACTGTTCTGAAACCGGACTGGAAAGGAGATAGTAAATTATTAGCGGTTTTCATATAGACAGATAAGTTTATTAGCTGCGTATTTTTTATGCGTTTGCGCAAATTGTTGTATGAACGACCCTGGCAATTTATTTGTGTAAACATATGCAATCGGCTGTCTAATTGTTCAACAATTAAATTAAAAAACAATAAAATGCTGTATAATGCCGAAGTTATGCAAAAAGAAGCAGTTGCTCAAATTTTGAACAGAAATTCTGCTACACGACATGCTAGGGGAGAAATTTTTGGAAATAATGATGATGTACTATATATATACTTATATATACATATGTTTTCATTTTTTTGCTTGTATGCTCATTAATGAAAGATAACGAAGTTTTTAATGGTCCACGCTCGTGTAAACAAGTTCCTCTGCAAACGCAAATTGTCATCGTGTTATATCGACTGGGCCACTAAGCAAAAATTATAGCTTGTATTTCTAATACTCGTAGCACATATTAATTTTTACAAGTGCAATATCTTTGTGCTTATTATCTCAATGGAATGTGACCAGTAGAGTTTTTGATGCGGTACTTAAACTGAAAGACAAGTTTCTATACTGGCCAGTTGCTAATACGTTGCATGAACTACCCCAAGGCGTTGGATATGCTCACGAAACAGAAATAAAGTCAGCGAAAAAAAACCATCTGAAGATTCCGAAACTTATTTTTCCTGGAAACATATGAATTTATTCCATAAAAGCCCAAGTTGTAAGTGACTATAATTATCTAATGTGCCATATAGTTTAAGGTTACCCGGGTAGTGTACACGATGCGAGAATATTTAACAACTGCGATTTGTCCACAAAGAATAACTAGAGCGGAATTGTTAGCAGGGGACAGAGTTTACAAATTAACTGCCACTCTAAAGCCCACTTGCGAGAAAGCCAGAGTTAAATTTATAAATAAAGAGCTATGTAACTCAGATTTCTAATTTCATAACCCAGACATTGTTTTGCATCGCATGTTTTATGCTGTTAGAACAACAACATGGCTTCCTAGTCATGATCAAAATAAATATCCATTTAAAATTTTTCCGTTAATTTCAAAAAAGCTTGTTTAACAAATTTATTTTTTACTTATTTATGACAGAACGTCACAAACTTAAAAATTTAACCCTGAATAATTGCTAAGCTAAGTATTTATGTTTTTAACTCTGAGTTGATGCCTAGCATTCCGCCGTGAAAGCAAATTTATCCATTTAACCGCTAACCTCTGAGTTAAATAGATAACCTGCTTTCTCGAAAGTGGGCCTAATAATTACTTTTAGAGTTAACTCAACGAAAAGTACTAAGTAGCCTCGAAATTCTTTCAGTAACCTAAAAGAATTGAAAATACAACTTTAAAATAATAATTCTATTAAACAAGCAATGGTAAACATTTTTAAATATCAAATGGTGATAATCAAGAAAAAAATCTTTTAGATGATAGCGAAAAGCATCTTAGAGAAAATCCAACGAAGGTGAAACAAAGAGACGTGCTTTATTATCAACATATTACTACTAAATTCTGCCACAAATTTTACTACCACTATTCTTACTAATTTCTAACAGCGTATTTACTAATACTACTCTTATTTCTCCTAATTTTTACCACTATTTTTATTAATGCTACTACTAGTTTCTACCACTATTTTCCCGAATGTCTTCCACCATTTTATTAATTTCTACCACTATATTTATTTATTTCTACCACTACTTTACTAATGCTACTACTAATTCCTTCCACTATTTTACTAATTTCTACCACTATTTTTACTAATGGTACTACTACTATCTACCACTATTTTTATTAAACCTATTACAGATTCCTACCACCATTTTTATTAATTTCTACCACCGTTTTTATTAATGCTTCTACTAATTTATATCACTATTTTTACTAATTTCTTTCACTACTTTTACTAATTTCTACCACTATTATCATTATTGCTACTGTTTATTTCTACCACTATTTTTAGTAATTCCTGTCGCTATTTTTTACCAATTTCTTTCACTGCTTTTACTAATTTCTACCACTAATTTTACTAATTTCTTTCACAATTTTCACTACTTTCTACCACAATTTTGACTAGTTTCTACAACTATTTTCCCGAATGTCTTCCACCATTTTATTAATTTCTACCACTATATTTATTTATTTCTACCACTACTTTACTAATGCTACTACTAATTCCTTCCACTATTTTACTAATTTCTACCACTATTTTTACTAATGGTACTACTACTATCTACCACTATTTTTATTAAACCTATTACAGATTCCTACCACCATTTTTATTAATTTCTACCACCGTTTTTATTAATGCTTCTACTAATTTATATCACTATTTTTACTAATTTCTTTCACTACTTTTACTAATTTCTACCACTATTATCATTATTGCTACTGTTTATTTCTACCACTATTTTTAGTAATTCCTGTCGCTATTTTTTACCAATTTCTTTCACTGCTTTTACTAATTTCTACCACTAATTTTACTAATTTCTTTCACAATTTTCACTACTTTCTACCACAATTTTGACTAGTTTCTACAACTATTTTTACTAATTGTACTTATGATTGTTACCACTATTTTAACTAATACAACTACTAATTACTACAACTGCTTTTATTGATTTTCTGCTCAGTTGTACCTCTGGCTCGCGCACCTGTATTTTTCTTTTATTTTACCTATGATTGGCGTTTTCTTTGTTCTCAATAGTAACGTTTTTATTTATTTATTTATTTATTATGGTGTATTTTCACTTTGCTGGTGTCCATTTTTGACGCGTGCTCAAACAATACTGAGTCAAGCAATCACAGAACGGTTTGAGACGTTTTTTTTTTTTAGTACGAAATCTAATCTTTCTAACGCCATATAGCGTAACCCGTAAGCCATCGATTGGAAAAATAATGGATTTCTTTTTACTAGGCCTATATTTGCAGGGTCGCAATTTAGATACGTGCAATACTTCTTCAATTATATTTTGTTAATAAAATGTTGACTAATACTGCGTTTTCCAAAACAGTTTAATGCATATTTACTAATTAAACCTGATTTTTAAATTTACATTCATTTATCATGTTGAACTATATACTAGGAAATATCTTTTTAACTAAAAAATGTGTTTGCGTTTTAGAAGCAATTGCAAAACGGGTCTGTTCAGAAAAATCATTTTGTTGAAAGTCTCATCATTATTTTTTTTTGTAAGGAATTTTGCGTTTTCTGTTTCCTTGAGCATTGCCAACATCCCATTCCATTTATTATTTATATTTATATAGTAAATATATTTATGCACATACATATCTATAGAAAATTACGTGTTTTTTTCCATTTTCGTGTCACAATTTAATGCGTTTTTCTCGCCCAATGCTACAATGTCTT
Organism: Anomoia purmunda; assembly: GCA_951828415.1. Classification (NCBI taxonomy): domain Eukaryota; kingdom Metazoa; phylum Arthropoda; class Insecta; order Diptera; family Tephritidae; genus Anomoia; species Anomoia purmunda. The sequence continues at coordinate 58,974,235 of OX639997.1, read as the reverse complement.
ATCAAAACATGTTTTTGTTTTTGTTTTACTTCCATTTCTCTTATCCTCATATTAACTGGCTGCATGTTCTGCTTCATTTATTTCTCGCATGCTTAGGGTTTAATTGACCGTGAAGAGGGCAACAACATTGAGGCGCTACGCAATTTACAAAGGGCACTTGATATGAATTCAAAAAATATTGAAACATATAAGGAGATTGGCAAAACGCTGTGAGTATGTTCATTGCATAAAATAGAAATGTATGTACACTATACACAACCTATTTATATATTTAATTGCACATATATATGTCACATACTCATAAAGAACATACATATGTATATACAATATCATATATACAGAACTTTATACATACATATGTTTTTATATATTTGAACCTTCCAAAGAGGGCTCAGCATATCGATTCCACCACTTAGCATTGATTTCCGTATTGTAGTCGTACGTGTTGTTAAATTTTCATGTCACCATATCAGTGTTGTCATTTTGGTGTTTTGGAGCTAGTTTATATCTTTATTTTTCCACTTAGCTCTAAATATTTGGCTTTATTCAGTAATTTATTAATATCGCAGGTAAATTTATTTTGGCTTCGGTGTTATGACAACTCATGCTATTTTTCGATAATCTTTTGTGATTCTGTTTCACTCGTAATACAAATATTGCTTTAATTTTGAGATATCGAATGAATTGTGCAAATTATTGAACTCAAACGACATTTATGGCTAGAATAATAATACATATGTATTTCTCTTCAGAAGATACGATTTTTGATCTCGATATGGCAATTTTTATTAAAGTGAAAATACAAATTACTGTAAATAAGAATTATAAATTTAAAGCTCAAAACTTGCATAATATTAAATTTGGACTTTTTATGTATGTATTTGTGTGATGTTCATAAATTAGCAACTTATTTATATAACGTTAGCTTCAAAATGGTATATTTACTTTGGATGACATTTAACTTTTTAGAAAAACTTCAACACAGTAATAGATACTATGTTTGTTCGAATCGACATCGAAAATTTCGATTGTTTTCGTGGCAACAACTGATTTTCGTCCATATAAAAACTACTGAAAACTACGTGAAAACTCACGTTCCACTTACTCCAACCTTTTTTAGTTTTAGTTCAGAATCTTGCAAATTCATATTCAGAATTTAGATTTCAAATTCAGAAAATTGAAATTGAAGTTCAGAAAATTACGATTAAAATTCAGCATTTTCAATTCAAGTTCAGAAAGCTACAATTCAAATTCAGAATATCCATTTTAAATTCAGAAATTTACAATTCAATTTCAGAACTTTTATTATAAATTCAGAATTTTCCCTTCAAATTCAGAAAATTACAATTAAAATACAGAAAGTTGCCATATTCATAATGTCTATTTCAAAGTCAGAAATTCTAAAATTTTATATTCACTGTACGATTTGAACGAAGTTTTTAAATTCTTTTCGTTTTATTCAGTATACATATTGTATTATCATAACCTACACGAAAGGCAACAAAAACTACTATTGTTCGCCAAATTACTTATATTATTTCACACATATACAAATTAATTTCTGTTTTGGTTTGTGTTATTATTGTTACTGAAATACATATGTATGTATGTAAATACACATGTACATATGTACATATGTAAATATATACCATATACTACAATTCTTGTATTTTTACTGTTTGAATAGCAACTTTCTGAATTTGAATTGCAATTTTCTGAATTTGCAGTGAAAATTCTGAGCTTGAATTGAAACTTTCTGAATTTGAATTGGGGCTTCTCAATTTAAAATTGAGTTTCTGAATTTGAATTGTAACTTTCTGAACTTTAATTGGAAATTCTTAATTTGAATTGTAAATTTCTGAGTTTGAATTGTAAATTTCTGAATTTGAAATATAAATTCTGAATTTGAATTGTAACTTTGAGAATATGAATTGCAACTTTCTGAATTAAAACTAAAAAAGGTGTAGTTTTTTTCGATATATTTATTGCAGTGGGAGGCGTATTTCGTCATCTCTGAATTTTCGCTTTTCATTATCACTTAACAAACCAGAATCGATTTCTGTGGTTTCTTGTACTATTTAAGATATTTGTTTAGTACCTTGATTTGATTAATTTCCTCATTCGTTAATTTGTCTGTTATAGCCTGTCCGTTGTTTCTATCTAAAACATTATTAATTTTTGCAATTAAAATATTATAGTCACTATGATCTGCATTTCCAGCAATTTAATGCCATGCGGAACCTATAAAATCGCCGCAATTAATCTAAAATTTTAAAAATAAAATAATAGATTTATTATGAGTTGCATTCGACGGTCGATTTTCGCTGATTATCGAATTCGTATTATGAGCTCAGCAACCCTGTCGAAGTTTTTGTTATGCATCTGATTGTTTGTCGAACAGAGTTTTGCTTTCGGCGCGGGTCATAGTATCAAATTAAAATTCGTTCGATCAGCAACTCCTTATAATAATGATGTAATATTATTTACTTTATTTATTTTTATTCACTATTTATTTTATACTTGCTATAATTTTCTAATTTTTTATTATCTATCTGTTGTTTTTTCCAATGCTTATTTTTTGTGAGTTTTCCCGAAGAGACAAAATTCTGAGAAGTAACATATTTTTTTAGGTTATAGTTTTCTTTTGGAATTTTTGTGTTATACACAGTCCTGGTTTTTGTAGCCATGCTTCTTCGTACTGTTCATGGTTAATGTAAACTTTACTTCCAAAATAGAAACCTTTAGTGGGGTTTGTCCGGTTGTAGAGTGAATTGAATAGTTTATTCGAAAACGGCTCTGTAATTACCCTGTCGACGACTTCGGTTTTTAAATAGTATCTTAAGATTTCTGCGAAGGTTGAATAAAAACGTCCGATTTGTCCATTTCATTTGCGTGTATGTGCTTGGTGCTTGTGAATTTTAATTCTTAGTTGGTCTTCTAGTATGAAAATTATCGAGTGTGAGTTAAACGATTTTTCGTTGTCAATAATATAGTTTGTGGCAATTTAAATGTAAAAATAATGTCTCTAAGGGGCTAGCTTTTGTCTTTATTAAAATACTCTTTAACTAATTTCTTATCGAATATAGTTTCGTTGTTTTTTATTGAAAAACTACAACGTTTCGTAATAGCTTCAATTCTTCGCTTTTTTTCGTACTTCAATAGTTTAAACAATTGTAATTTGCGAATTTCGCATAATATCCTGAAATACATACGGTTAATTTTGCATCCAGAGCTCAAACAAATTTTTATCAGGCAGCCCTATTTTTCAGTTGTAAATATGAAATGGAATGGCTTGCTGAAATTAAGTTTAATTGGTTGTGCCAATCCTTTGAATTATTCGTAACTTGATTGTGAAACAGGGAACACAAATATTTGATAAAGGCTTTACTTTGAAATTGTTCGGACTTTCGCTATCTGTGGAAATCAAAGGAAAATATTTTCGCAGCGGAAAGCAAAAAGGTAATTGAAAATATACGTGTTAACTTGTCCTGCGCATAACTGTTTGGTTACGGTCAAAATATTAACAGTGAAATTATTCGAAAGTTTCGATAGTTTATGCATCAACTATCGAAAACTAACGATGGTCTCAAATAGCTCTAGTTTGAAGGCTCTATTACTCGAGAACGACCGAACAAGGTTTAAATAATAAATTAAAATTTTTCGAAATTCTACTTTTTTATAATAATAATAATGATAATAATAATTTGGCCATAGCCACCGTCAGCGGTGGGAGCCATTACGTCTCCTTCTTTCTCTTAGAAGGTGAACCACCGAGTGCGCCTTACGTAGCATAAAAGATCGGGAATGCTTGTCGAGCTCAGGTCGGCCAAACAGTTTAGAAAATACCCATTTAGTAGTTGATTTCGGGTCTGAGACAGGGCTGGACAGTGGCAGAGATAGCGTTCGATGTTCTCCGCTTCCTCTTCGTTCATGCAGCCTCAACAGAAATCGTTAGTTATGCATCCTAATCTTTTCCCGTGTATGCCCATAAAGGAGAGAGAGAGGGTCGGTTCATGCGAATCAGTGCTTTGGACCGCTTTACGTCAACCTTTGGCCAAACTTCTCTGGTAATCCGACAGGTGTGCTCCATGGCCCACGTTATATGCACCTCTTCGATGAGTTTTGTCTTTAAACTGTGTTTGCAGGAGATTAGAAGGATGCCTGCTTCTAGAGCAGAATTTATCATAGGTAATTCCGTCCGTTTCCTTGCCAACTCATCTGCCGCGCAATCGCCGGAAATGTCACTGTGTCAGGGACCCATGCCATAGTCACAGAACGCTTAGTCGCGAGCAGATTGAGAAAATTTCTGCATTTTATGGCAACTTTAGCAGTTCGTTTGTGGGAATTATGAGAATTAAGAGATTATTAGCCGCTTGACTGTCTGAGTATATAGTGACAAGTCTGCCTGTAGAAGCGGACACTCTCAGAGATGGAGGAGCCTCCATTATGGTAATTATCTCTGGCTGAAAAACGCTGCAGCGATAATTCGTTGGTGTAAATCCCGCTGCCCAATAACGAATTGCGTCATTTACTTGAAATTTTACAATTCTATCTCCGAAAAATTATTGCTTTACAACCCAGGCAATATTTGTATTTGTAATGAACGCTAATTTTGCATTCGGTATTTCAAAATATTTTGTAATATTAATAAGTAATTTTTTTTGTACAACAAAACTAAATTAAATTTCTTCGCGGAAAAGTAACCACATTTATATTTAAGTTACCAAACGAAATAAAAGTTAGCACTCGAGATGATAAAACAGTGTAACAGTGTAAAACGTCTGCTTTAAAATATAAATTTTTTTTTTTTAACGAAATCATTATATTGAGATTTGCAAAGAAATAAAAAGTGTGAGAAAATCACTTTTCAGTGATATATTATAAGTTTAAATCCGTGAAATTTTTAGCTGATTTATTTAAGTTTTTCTTAAACCAAACTTCAAAAAAAAAACCAAAGACAACATAAAAAATTTCATTATTATGATTCCGTTTAAATTCTTTTTAAATATTTGTATGCAGAGCTTTTAATGTAAAAAAAAACCCTAGAAATGGAGGTAATTTAAAATCGGTCCATCAACAAATCTTAATATTATTACGAAATATATTGGTTGACGTCTTAAAATATTACGAATTTTATAATTCCGATGGGAAAGCAGTAGCGAATTTCATTTGAAAAAATAATTATTTAAACTTGTTCAGTATTGTGAGAACCAAAACGTTACCAACATTCTGCATACAAACAATTTTATATAATAAGTAATAAAGCACTTTTTAAATTTACTACTAAATATTTAATACACTTATTGAATATTACAATCTTATTATTTCATTTCTGGATTCATCTTTCTTTTATCGGTGCATACATACTTACACTTGTAAAGCACAAAGTTTTAAAGCAGTTTTACTTCTTTAATTTTTAAAATAAGTCAATCCATAACGCGCATGCTTATCGTGATTTTAAGCTTCTGGCACCAGTAAAATGTCGAACGCTTTCTTGTAAATTTATTCCAATAGCCCAATATTTTGAGGCTGTCAGCTACCGTAGACGATTTTTGTTTTAAAATAACTTTTCACTTTTTCCGCACCATCATTGCAGCTTCATTATGGGCCGTTTCAATCAGGCGTTAAGTGTTTTTCGCGAAGCTGAAGAGCTCTCACCACGTCAGGATCACGAAATTTGCCATTTCATTGGTGAACTGTTGCATCGTTCTGCGGCCGCTAGCAACCAGCTGGTACTCGCACGTCAAGAGGAGGCCGAGGCGAAGGTGTACTTCGAAAAGGCGGTGCAATCTGGCAAAAAGTTGGAAAGTTTTCAACGACTCGCGGAATTACTGCGCAAAGAGAAAGACTATGGCAAGGCAATCGAGGTGCTGGAGAACTGCTTGCTGTAAGTGGCATACATATTATATCTACATACATATGTACGTACATATACAGGATGTACCAAAGCTAACTGCACATTTTATTTTTGAGAATGCAAGCAAAAACAAATTTGGAATTGAAAGTGGAAAAAACTAAATTCACCATGTCACTTGTTTAATCATCAAGTTCTTCGATAGTTCTAACCTTAACTGTTTTTCATTAAAATATCTACGAAAATTTAAAGTAAAGCGAATTCATATAAGGTGGTGTTACTCAATGAATAGGTCATTGTGAATAAATACAAGTGAAAAATCTTAGCCTATAGACGCCAAAATTCGTTACAGCTGAGATCACCTGATGTGGCAACCCTCACCATTCTTGTATCATTCACTGAATGAATTTCTATGTCTGACAGTTAATAATGGCTATTTGTAGCACTTAATATCAGCCGCCGCCATCTTTAATTTAGAAGACTTCTCACTTGTATTCATTCACAATTATTAAGGTGGTGGCAATAGCAACAGCGAATTCATAAACAAAACTTACATGTATTTTGTTCTTGGTTTTTATTGTGGCAATTGTCAAAGTCAGTCTAAGGCGAATTTGTTGGGCGAATAGAGAAAATAGGAAACAAACAAACAAACTGTGGCAAGCAAAACCGGTCGAATGGTGGTCTTTTTAGAATATTAGCAAGGTTTTTTTGTGATAAATTTAACAAAAACCCTGTGAATTAAACAAAAAAAAATTATAAGAGTTTTTAGAAGTTTTTGAGTATGCTTATATAGCTAATTTAATTTTAGTATATAAGGTTTTCAAGTCCAAAATTAAAAAAAAAATTTATAAAAAATCAACGGTAGCCTCCAGCTATTTCAAACGTGTGCTTTGTAATACTAAAATTAAATAGGCTATAAAAATGAATACCCGAAAAATGTCTAAACATCCTTCTAAAAAATTTAAAAATTGCTGAGTTTTTATAAATTGTGTATAAAGTTGGGAACTTTAATTTACATGGCTTTTGTTACATTAACTAAAAAAATATCATGAAAAACTTTGGTAATATTGTCATCATGCGACCGGTTTCGCGCGCCAGTGTAAACAATTTGTTTCTTAGAATATCTAAAGTTTTATTGTAAACAAATATTCATTTTGACAATCCCTACACAAAGGTCTGGAGAACTTAAATTAAAAAAAATCAAAGCAGCTGTTCGTTTGACACCACCTGCTATAAATTCGCCTTAGTGTTACTATAGTAGTCGATTTTATTTTTTTCATTCACTTTGCATGCATTTTGTTATTGCTTTTGCGTATGAGCTTTCAAAAGCTAAAAACAACAGTAAAAAAAATACATGTAAATTTTTGAAAACTCTTACGCAAAAGCAAAATCAAAATACATACATATGTACATGGGAATTTTTTAGTTATCTTGTAACACCGTCTTATATGAATTCGCCTTGATTTGAAGATACGAATTTTTGTGAAATTTATTGAATTGAGTTGCTGCATCTAATCAAGGCGAATTCATATCAGGTGGTGTTATAATTACAAAAAAAATATTTACAGTAACAAATTATATGCTCAATGACAGTATGATTCACAACAAACACACCATTTTGACTTAACGTTCACCAAGCGAATTCAATCAGCTGCTTGATCAACTTGACCTTATATGAATTCGCCTTGGAAGAAGTGACAACCAATTCGAACTCTCGCAAACCTAACTGTTATATCTAAAAAATGGAAAAAAATTAACCCAGTTATATTTGCTTAAGCTCAATATCGTTTGAAATAAAAGTGTATGAAAATATGACAATATTTAAAATTCGCTTTTCACTAAAATTTATATCCCACAAGGAATTCTTGTTTCGGTTTTATCAGGGGTCGAATGACGTGATCAGTGAACGAAACGGCAATCGGATAACAATAATTTGCGTCACTGATCGTATATACGATAATATTGGAATTACAATTTTCGGTTACTGCCGTATCGTATTTTATCACATTATGTATTTTTTATTTATTTCGTCACTTTTTACTTTTATGTTTTCTTTTACTAATAATATCAGAGCAACAAATAGAAATTTTTGGAATACGAACGACGTCCTGCAATCATATGAAATTTTTTTACGTTTACGCTAAATGAGTAACGTTAACTTTTCGTATAATACCAAATATTCAGATTTACGTGACGAGTAGCTCGTTCCCTGAACGCATAATTCGACCCCAGGCATGCATTCGAAATTATACCTATCGATGTGTATGGAGACGAGATTTTCTCTTCATGTTCTGTAATAGACAAGTTTCTTAAAATAACCCTAGCTATGCATTGAAGACCACTAGTATTGCTATGTATGAAAAAACACGATAACTTCAGAAAAGTACCACTCAGCAAAGAACGTAGATTACAAAGAAGTTGCATGGCGTTTAGTTTGCTGTGGCAATAACTCTCCTCCGATTTCACCACACACCGAATCCAATTGGATCTAATCAGATTCTATCAGCAAAAGTCGAATTAGTTCTGTTATGGTGAAATTGGACGAGATTTTCTGTTAGAGGAACGGTGGGATGGGATGCAACTTCTTTGTAATCTACGTTCTTTGCTCTCAGGCTATGAGAAATCGCTTGATAAAGGAATTACAACTGAGAACGAATTCGCCCATTCGTCCCCGATGGGTAACAAATAAAGTTACTAGCACAAATATGATTTTCGGATGCATGCGAATCCTACTAATAAAACATCGCAGCTAGTACTTAGATGGCTCTTGCCATACACAACACACCGCTCGTAATTCCATTCCATTTAAAAATTTAAAATGAGTTGCAAACCTCACATTTGAAAAATGGAATGAAACAATTAAAATTACAAATTCTAAAGGGCTTTCAGTCGTAGTTCAAAAGAGAGAACTCCCGAAATCACTTCTTCTTTTTTAAATACACTTTGACGTCTAACCAACGCGAATTGAAAAAATTGAGTATTTAAGCAGCTTTTTTATTTCTGCGAATGTCAAATTGATGAGTTTGTTGTAAACCTAACTGTCATTGTGCCTATAATTTGTTAGTGTAATTTTTGTTTCTGTACGTGCAACACCACGATGAGAAGAGGTCAAACAGAAAAATTTGAAATCAACTTATATTCCACATTTTACATTCATTTTAAGTTTAAGAAGTTTTGAGCCACTATGTACATATATACATACATACATACATACATATGTATTCGTGAGAAGTTAAGAGAAGTAAAAAAGTGAAAACGAAATTAAGCCAATAGGGGATTGCGAGTTCCTATGTTCATGCAATCAATTTATTAAAAAGTATTTTACTTTTGTCTTCTCCGCAGCACTACCTTTTTAATCTCATTGTTTTAAGCCTTAAATTTAAAAAAAAATAATACATTTTCGATAACATGCAATCCAAGTAATCGACAACAAATTAAGAGGCATTGCGCTTTTCAGGTAAAGATGTGGTATATTCTTTATCTCAATATACACGGTCTCGAAAATTATGGAAATCTCATAAAAAATCAGTAGCTGCAATTTCGATAGTTGTACAATATATCAGTTGTACAATGTATAATATAACAGTACTTTACAAAAAATAAAAAATAAAAATATTGAAAAAATGTAATAAATAGTGTAACAACTTCATTTATATTGGATCGGAACAATTTATTCAGAGAAAAAGATACAAAAAAAAAAAACAATTTACTTAGACAGGAAAATAAAAAAATTCAAAATTTCAAAATGCAATTTTGCCCTTTAACACGTTGGCTGCCACGTCGCACGTTTTCATGCGACACCTAAATGTTACACTGAGGCCTCGTCGCACAATTTCGTGCGACGCCTAAATGTTAGCCTGAGGCCACGTCGCACATTTTCGTGCGACACTTAAATGTTACCCTTAGGCCACGTCGCACATTTTCGTACATTTTAATATGGAATTTTACATGGAATTTGGATTCTCTGGCCTGCCGTGAACATTTTGGTTATTTCCCATGGCCGCTGTGTATTTTTAATGTTTTTTTGGGTAATACGAAATACGAAAATGTGCGACACAAAAAAACCGTTATAACTGCAAAATTAGGGACCAAAATAAAGTCGCGAGTAGTCAAAACCTATTTTTAGGCACTAAGAAACAAAAAAGAACAAAAATAAGTTATTGGCCTCAGGTGACCAAAATTGTTAAATGACATTGCTACTGAACGATCAAAATTCTAAAAAGGCTTTGGCAGCCAACGTGTTAAGAGCAATAAGTTGCATTCGTTTGCGTTTCAATTCTGAAAATCATAGACATGGTGAAAAGCCCAATTTACCAAGTCATGAAGCGAATTCGTTTAACTTGGAGAGTAAGAAGTAAAAGTTCAAATTGTATTACATAATATCATAATTATTTTTGGTTTGCATTTATTTAAATAAATAAAGCGGGTTAAGTTTTCAAAATTAACAAGTTATGTACATTTATCTGAAATAAAAACAGCATATGTGTTTGCTTAAAGTTAGTAAGCATCTGGTCAGGGGTTTTGGGATAGTTGTTCGGAATTTCACTGAACATAACTTTTGTGAACATTCCAAAAACCGGAAAATGTACGTGGAAATAGCAAAAAACTTCAATCTTTTCTCAATTTTAATTAGAAGATATAGTCAAAATGCTCTCTCAGACTATGTCTTTTTTTATGGCTATTAAAACTTAATACCTCAAGGAAGTATTTTGGGCCTCCTACCTTGTGTTTTATTCATAAATGATATATGTAGTTGTTTTTCTTTTCCAATCATCTTTATCTAAATATATTATTGACTTCAAAGTGTTTGCCACAATAAGAAACTAAGAGTAACCTAGTATCCAAGTAAATAACTCCAAATCTAATAATCTAATAATGTCCTTCAACTGGTGGATGAGATCAAATACCTATTTGTAATTTTTGACTCACGTTTCTCTTTTTCGAGCCACATCAATTTTATTATCTCAAAATCATACTCGTTATTAGGTTTCGTAAGACGTAATATCTCAATTTTTTTCAAATCCGTAAGCAATTAAATTACTGTTTACTGGCGTTTGTTCGGTCTCGTTTGGAATTCGCTACATTTATTTGGGTACCTTATCACCAATTCGCTAACGTGAGTATTGAACGGGTGCAAAAGGTGTTTCTAAAATTCGCACTAAGATCTTTAAAATTCTCTAGCCTTATAGCGACTTATGACTCCCGTCTGCTTTTAATCTACTTAAAGTCGCTTGAACGTCGAAGGTCGATACTATGTAGTTGGTGTTGTAACGGTTACTCAGACTGCAAAATCGGTTCAACCATGGTCGATACCATCAGACTCATCTAGGGGGTGGCCCAAGAAACGCGTAGTTTCGACAGGGCCGAACCAAAGGGAAGGTCGATACTATCGCTGATTTTGTGTTTAATTTAATTCAAGGGGACATTGATTCTACGTCTCTACTGCAACGTATTAATTTTCTTGTTCCTGCAAGACTTTTATGAATCTCTTACCCCTTTTATCTTAGGAAATTTAAAACCAATTTCGAGAGCAATGCACCTATTGGTCGTGCGCTTTGGGAGTTTAATGAGATCTCGAATTCTACTTCGTTTGATTTTTCAATTTCTAAAAGCCAATTGTCTTATTTGTTGAATGCTCCTTTTTAGTCTTTAAAACATTTATGAATTTATCTAACATTGCTATATTCTGAGTTTTTAATTAATATTGAATTAATTTGAACAATTTGTGTTATCGTTAAGTTGTCAGAGTAAACTATTGTGTTTTTGACTAATAAAAGAAATAAATAAATATAAATAAAAAATCTTAGCAGACGCAGTGCTGGAAATTAATGAAATAGTCTTTTAAGCAAATAAATGAAGTATTTCTTGAGCCCAATGCTCTTCTAAACGATGGGCAGATAGAGTAAGCTTTACTTAAATTACGAGTATATACAATTTGTTGAGTAACTGAAGCTTGTACAAAAGACTTTTCTGTACTCTATGACGCTTCAATTGTAAAACATTGCAACAAAAATAATATATCTCAATATTTTACATGCACATAAATGCACATTTTATAACTTTGTAGATCTTTTCTGAAAGAAGATAAACTGTCAACATATACAATACTCGTTTTCTTATCTTGTATTTTCCAACCTTATAAATCAATATAACTAAAACCTTAAATTTTAAAATCTTAATCCCATTTTCGGAAACGGCTCCAAAGTTGCGGAATGAATAAAAGTATTTTAGAGAAAGAGTGGACGAACTTTGGCAAATTTATCATTAGGTTGCAAATTATAGTTATCACAACAATGGATATTAGACATAATAAAGGTGAAGCGATCTCTAGACATGGCGTTGAAAATAATGGGCATACCACAGTCAGTGCCATTCTCCCAATACATTTGTCTCCTAGGTACGATAACATAGCCACTGAACAGCAAAATTCCGAAGAAAGTCTGCATTTCCTCATTGGTCACATTCCCTACTTTGTTTTTTTGAGTGGCGTACATATTCGTGTATTTTACGAACATACTTATGATGCTATTATCAAATAGACATTCAAAATAATACAAGGGAGTATGTTTAAACGTCGCTCCTTCCATGTAATTCCAACTAGTACTTCTGGGTTGTATGTCGCGTGATGACCAACTATATTCTTTATTTTTGGAGATAACAGTTTCAGCAGTTGGCTGAGAAATTGTTTGTGTTGAAGTAGTGGGTACCTCTAAATTTTCCCGTATAACATCTGAATCTTTTCGAAGACGTTTAGCAAGTTGATGTAGCGGCAAATCGTCGTCTTCGCTTTCAGAAGAATCATACTGAAGCTCGGCTTGAGTTCGTAGCTGCGAACCAGGTAAATTATTCAACAATATTTCATTTTCATCCCCAGAATCTTCATCTGTGACATCTGCATTACAGTTTTCTGGTGGAAATATTGTAATAGCGTCGGGAAACGGACAATCGTCATTGCTTTCTAATTCTTCCACAATTTCATGAAGCTTCAGACCGCGCATTCTCGTAGGTCTAAAGCAAACAAATAAACAAGGCAATAGTAGTATATTTTACTACTGGCGTTTATAAACAACATGGAATTCATTTGCTAATTTCTCTATGACAAAACGGTTGAACTACAAGCTTGTTTGCAGTTTGGTGTAGCTCACATGTGCAACTAATTTAATTATTAAGCGATCTAAAAAATAAATATATCTGGTATTCCATACTTACTTCGAAAAACTCATGTTAAAAAACTTCTGGATTAGCCTCAAAATACCACGTGCAGCAACTATCACATCGGATTCACAACACTGACTGAAGATGGGTACAATGCTAGTCTATCGAACTACACACAGTAAATATAACGGGACTATCCACATGTACACAGAGATTTTTTTTTTTGGTCTGTTGTTTTAAAACTACGGTAGTAATAAGTGGGTTAAAGAAAATTTACATTTTGGAAATCGACATTAAAAATTTTTTAATTTAAAGTATTCAGGCTGAAATTAAAATCTCTTTTATCTTCTAAACAAAAACCAAAACGCTCCGAAGTCATGGACATGTAAAAAAAAGTTAGGGTTTCGCCCAAAAATCGATATCTCGAAAACGGCTGAAGAAAAAATTGAAACAAATTAGAGAGTCATATGGTATGACCCTCCATACATTGGTACTATAACATAAAATAATTATAAAAAAAACCAAATTGCATCCGATGTGGCGCGAAATGCCCTATATATTATATTTATATATAGTAGGTATAATATAAATTGGAATGTTAACAGAAGTATCATTGAAAACTCTCAAAATGCATGATCTGCTTTAAACATGACTACAAACATATATCGAAAGATAGCTAAAATCACTAAAATCACTAGCTGCTAGCTGCTAAGGCTATCGACCTGAAAATATTCTAATGAATTTTATAAAATACTTATAAACTATCCTTAGAATAATATGCTGATGAGTATTATAAAATTAAATACAATGGAGCAGTTTATTTTGGTAGATGAAGTCGAAGGTGTGAATTATGTTGTCTGAATATGATTCCTTTAAGAAATTTGATGGCTTTTCATTTCCGAAGATGTTTTTCCTTGCGTTTTCAAATTTTGGACAGTTATCGAGTATGTGAGATGCTGATAGTGGGCAATTACATACATGAAGGGCACAGTGCTGTTGGGCTACCGTTGAGTAGTTGTTGGTGAGTGATCTTCGTGTGCCCTAGTCGAAGGCGCGTAAAAACTTTTATTACGAGTATATGGGATGGAAGTGCACTTGGCGTGAGGGATTTTGAAAGGGTTGGATTGACATGTTTGTAGGGATGTAGGTACGTATCCCATTTATATACCCCATCTGTGTGTTCTTTAGCAGCTATTTGTATTAGTTTGAAAATGTCGGCTTTCAGGCTAGGACTGAATGTGAGACAAGGCCAGTGGGACGCATTTTTGGCCGCTGTGTCAGCGTTTTCATTTCCACTAATAACGCAGTGACCTGGGATCCACATTAGCTTTATTTTGTTAATGTGTTAATGTAGTTGCGTTTTGATTTTTCCAATTAGTGGCTCCTTGTTTGTGGAGTTTTGTGTCGCACTAAAATAGGCTTTGCCGTCGGTGCCGATTACATACATATCTTCCTTTGTTGGTGGCAGCGAATTCAATGGCGGGACTGATTGCTAACGCTGCGGCAGTGAAGATAGAGCAATGTGAAGGAAGAAATCCTGTTTTTATTATATTGCCATTTTCTTTGACAACTGCGAATGATGTTGTACAATTGTCCTTAGACCCGTCAGTAAATATAAAGCTCCAGCCATTACTTTTCTATTGGCTTTGTACTGCGATGAACGATTTTTGGAAGAATATTGGAGCAGTATCTCGTTTGGAGTAACAGAGTAGAGTAGAAATAAACGCGGATGTGGGTACGCACCAAGGAAAGAATTTGAGAGCTGAAGTGAGAATGGGCTTAATATGTTAAATAAAATCGTAGTTTTAATAAACATTCTCCACAATTTTTCGAAATAATTCGCAGTTAGTTAGGTTTTGTCATTTTGAATTTTGTCATATGCATAATCGCAAATACTCACCTTTGCTGGTGATTTTTAAATAAAACATTGGACATAAAACAAATATATGAACAGATTCTTATAGTGTGGACATAAGAATGGTTAATATATGACAATTCTATAGCCCAGTAGATGACCTCAAGTAAAGCTATGATTTATAGGGAAGATCAACTATGCGTGAGTCTGTGGCGGTTAAAGCATTGATACAAAACTATTTTAAAGGGTAAATCATAAAAAACACGTGAATCATAAAACGGAATTAGTTCACCAGAACTTGAAACCCGAATGCGAACTTAATTGATTAATATAATTTTCTTACTGATTTTTCTGTAATTTTTCTCATATTTTATGGGTGCTCTATTATAAATAATATTACATTATGTGTATTTTTTACCACGATATAATTAAATTTAAAAATGAAATTTTATTTCCTTCCGCAGCTTATCGCCTGAACACATTGAAGTTCTCACGGAAATTGGTGTGCTTTATTTGAAAATCAATGATACACATAAAGCTTTCGACCGTTTATCCGAAGTCATCAACTTAGATAAGAAGTGTCCTAAAGGATTGCTAGCTTTTGGCGCTATATTACAGGTAATTGTAAGAATAAATATTTTGTAAGTTAACTTGAACAAGCATTTTAAATTCGTTTTAATTTTTATGTGAAACTTCAAAAATAAGTAAGTCTAAATGATTCCAACCACGAAAAAAATAATATAGGTTATTATTTTACTTTTTTAAAATACACCAACACTTTTTCCTCATTTACTAGGAAATTTAGTCGACGCGTATAACGGGAATTGGGACCTTCTATAGTAGTTCAGAAAATATTTAAAGATTTTGTTGGCCTGTAGTGCGCTTAACTAATTTTAAACGATGCGATAATCGCAATTTTCGACGACAATATTTGTCGTTTGCACTAACGATTGTGCGATTCACTAACTTATTCTTAATGACACTTAACAGCTGTCTCCTTGTATTTGTTCAAAGTGATAAAGATTGACACCTCTGTCAAACTAAATCTCAAAATAAGCGAAAAGCACAAAAAGGAATGCAAAACAAATCAAATGAGTGCGGGCTGTCGAATATAAATTTGAGCGCGTTTTTATTACATATGTACATAGATATGCATTTGATTATTTTAAACTACAAATCTTTATAATAGTTTTTATATATTGCAATGTTTCATTGTTGCCGAATTTCGGGCAAACCTCTCGACTACAAGAAATATCCGGAATATCCTGCAAATATGCTATAGTTTTCGTTTTCAAAATTCGCTCCATTATAAATCGTGTTGTACTCCGGGGTATTTAGGTCTTATATTTAAAACTTTTATTTAGGAACATTTATCTACATATATGTATGTACGTATATTAAAAAAAATTATATTTCTGTTTTTATACTCGAATCCTTAATAAAAATTTGATTTTACCATTTGTACATTAATTGAATAGTAGATTTGGTGGTTGATACAAGCCGCCTCATGATTATTTGGCTTCAAAATTGATACAAGAGTACAATCGACGGCCCCAATAGTGCCTCCCACAAAAGGTAACGATACAACTTCTGTAATTCTGTTGCAAGTCATATTGCTTATAAAATAATAAAACACTCAACACTTTGTTTGAATTAAACATATTACTACTTTATTTTAATTATATGTTATGTTGACTTCGCAACTCCCTAACATCACCAGGACTGCTCTCGACAGGCAATGATACCACCTTTTATACCCTCGCGATCAGGGGTAATCACCTGCAAGTTTTGTTGTGCGGAAAGGTCGCTTGGATTCTACCGCTAGCAACACAATTGTGTTGTTGCATGCGCATGAGGCATGGCGTTGCTATGCAATGGGTGGTTCACTAAAGCAGGCAAGCATTGATCAAGCTGTTGTCATGCAGCTGATCTGTATCCCAAGCTCACGCATGTAGTGTTGCTATGCAGTGGGTGGCCAGTTGCGCCAGACAACAACTGTTGTGTTTTGGTCTGCCTGCCTAACATGCTGTTGCCAAGCCAAGTGCAAGCAGTGATCGCCGTTTGTTGTTATGCAGTGGGTTGTTTTGTGAGGCCAGGCGAGAGTCTTTCTATTTGCGCTGCCTGCCCAGCATGCTGTCGCTAAGGTAAGCGCAGCTAGTGATCATCATGTTTGTTGGTGTTGGGTTGCATATCAAACTCGTGCATTGATGTTGCTATGCTGTGATAATTTGTTGTTATGATAAAGGTATAACAATGAATTTTGTTAGGCAAGTGGCGAGCATATTGGGGCTGTTGCCAATAGGGTTTTTGTAGGCAAGTGATCATATCATACTAGCCTGTTGTCAGGCTGCATCGACTGAGCTTAGATGTCAGCACTGGGCTGACAGAAAGAGCGGTAGGGTATGTGAGGTAAGTGCAACGAAATGCTGTTGCTATATCAGGTTTCGGTATCATGCCTTAACTTGCACATCCCGGAAAAAACGGCGATCCACTATTGGAGCGCTTACTTCTTCATCACCTCGATTTTTTTCTTTTCTCGATTGAGTTAACAACATCAAATTTGTTGTCGTTTAGTTTTCTATAATCGACTAACTAACGCCAACAGCTGATTCGGCGATAGCGAAAATTGTTAAAAATGGTAGTAGAATAGCAAAATCGTTAAAATTTTCGTTAAGATGAGTTAACCATGCGAATATCGTTAAAATAAGTTAGGGAATCGCACTATTCGACAACAGTCAGTTTCAACAGGCAGCTGTAACTTTCGGTGTACACGATATCGATTATATTTGCTGCTTTAATTGTTACAATTTATTTAACTGCACAAAAGTAGCAATCATTTAAATGATTAGTTGGCTCAGTCCATATCATCCGAACTCCAAAATGAAGACCTTTACGTCCTCCTTGGCTCCATTATCGCAAAGATTCTACACAAGATTTACAGACGATACTGGATATTTATTCTTTTGTGCAAGGTGTCTCCCAAATTATGCTTCATAAGTAGGTATTTTTCACCAACTCTGTGATTGGTTTTCTTTGCGTTTTAAGGCAAAATTTCCCACATATATAGCAAAAATTGTTGGAGTCGTTAACACAAGGTTTACGTTTCGAACTCATATTTTTCAAGAAAAAACGAACTATAATACTCGATATAAGACACAAACTGATAAAGTCAAGGTCAAAAAGCAGATAAATGAAAAAGAAATAACTAAACACGTGAATATAAGTTAACACTAGCAAACTCGCCTCCGGGCAAAACTCTGTCCCCACCGATATTGCTGACAGCGCATCTAAACGTTTGCGTGTGACAACAACGTAAACTCCTACAACAACTTGCAAGGGAAATAAAATATTTAAACTAACGAACTACTTGTTTTATTAATTTATATAACAAAACTTATTGAGGAATAATTAAATTAATACAACTGGAACTGGGTCATATAATTTTTTTCCATTAATTTCTTAAGTTTCGTTTATCTCAAGAACTAGAGCCAATCCCAAAAAAGTAAAAACACAGTTCGTAAGCCTGCGACTAATGTTAATAAAAACTATTAACAAAATGATCACCGCTGGTTTTTTTTTTTTAATTTTTGTTACGCAGTGTAATGTTTTATTTTATTTTTTATAAAAATCGCTCTTTAACGATTGTTTTGTGAATTTTATTTAATTACTCATTGAATAACAGTTATTTGTGAGTTTTATAAATCTAAAATAACAGTTACTGGACAGAATTTTATTTTTCTAAGTTATACTACTTATAAAAGACATTTTCATGTATCTCAATCATCCGATCAAAAGTTATTTTGATTTCAAAAATAAAATGGAAAAATATGTTACTATTTATTTATTAAATAAAAATCTTATATAGCAGTTACATATGACGTTTAAAATAAAAATCAAAACAAAATGTTATGGTGGATTTATAAAATAAAAATAAAAAATTACTGTCATTTTATTAGTAAGTTAAAAAAAAAATTCTGTAATTTTTATATTTTATTTTTGTGCAAAGTTTGAAATTCTGCTTTTTATTATATTGCGAACCGTAGTTTAATAAAAAAAATTTACGAAAAAAATGTATGATGAAATTCGCTCTATGTTCCGGGAATATCCTCAGCAGTGGTCGTCAAAGGTTTCGGTACGCTTAGCCCTATAATTACCTGCGGTCCAATGGGGCCTGCCAGAGACCCGCAATGAGTCAATTCATTAGTTTGAACACCGCTTTGTCCCGGCACACACATGAGTGCAAGCTTATTCCATTGGCTTGGGTTTCACTACAGACTCTGATTTGACATCCAATTGGAAAACTGTTGTACAATGTACCAAAGACCGAGAAACATCTGAAATCGTCAACTAGGTACCATCTAGCTTCAGTTCCATTTTCTGTCTTGGAGCCGTCAGTGTAAAAAGTTTCCCCCGAGTCTTCTACTTTGTTCTTTTATAGGAAAGCTTACCGTGTACTTATTTACTACCAAAAGAGACTCTCACTTCTTATCTTCTGGTCGAGACAAATGTAGGTACTATATACATATATTGAGCTTGGAAAACCGATTTCGGATTTCTGACCTATTTTAATTCCATTCCAAATATTTTACTGATATTGCTAATCAAACTACAATATTAGTATTTTTACAGAAATTTCTTTCAGTATTAAGTAAAAAATATTTTTACTGCAATTATTTTCAGTAATCGTAAAATTTTACTGCTAATGCAATTTTATACTGCAGTGGGGCAATCTATGGTACATAAGTACATATGTACATATTATATATGATCTTAAAACTTAGAATCTAAAACTAAGGATTAAATGCAAAGAGGGTTCCCAAGTAAACAGAACTAATGAAGTATGGCACTACTAATCACGTCTACTATCCGTTCGAAGTGTAATTGAAATTTCATGGCATTTAGTACATTTGGAGCGGAGTTATAATGAAATTGGCATCCGAACCACATAACACATATAATTTAGTTGGAAATTCACTTGGCCAAATGAAAACATGAAATTTAAGTATTGTGGTTGCCAAATTAGATAAAATTTTACTAATTTTTTTTGTTTTTCATTACTTGCACGCTGGCACAGATACACTTATTAATTTACATATACACATCTATATTTGTACATATGCATACATATGAACATAGGTTTGGTATATGAAAAACCCAATAGAAATTTCAAGCTCAGCAGGGAAACCTTACCGCTTTTGTAGAAGTTCTTGCCAATTAACTTGTTTTCCTCTAACATTCGGTAACAAGAAAATAAAGAATTCTGTGAGTTCATTTTCATAAATGAAAAAAGGAGAAGAAAAAAAGGGGTCATTTGATACCCGATGCCCATACAAAACTAACTGGGAAACTGACCAATAGTTTGGGAAACAATCCATGAACTTGCAAGTTTTTACACGAATTACAGGAAGTTACAGAAAAAATGTTCCCGTACCTCGAAATCTCGTAAATGAGTGCAGTTTTTGGAGAGTTGTGTAGAAACTGAAGTTGTAAGATTTCTCTGGTAAGATCATCAAAAGCGTCAAACAGTCAGTTTTTGTACAAAAGTAAGCAAAAAACTTACTTTGGGAAGTTGATAGCGAAAAAAGTGAGGAATTTTTAAAGTAAATTTTTATAAATTTGGAGCATTTGAACAAAATAGGCTTTTAATTGACTGTTTTCCATTTTTTACAGAAAAAGTTTTTTTTGTGCTCCCGTATTTTTTGGGTATAACTCTCTTTACTCTAATTCCAGAGAATAATTTTGCTGGTTGGTATTTTTACAGGATTTTACTGGAAAAGTACTGGATTGGAGCTAATGCGTGCCAGATACTAACCTTCCTAAGTCAAACAGACATTTCAAAAACTTGTTTACGTTGCATTAACCCATAAATTATCACTGCAATAATGCGGCCTGATACAAGTCTTAATTAACTTGCAGGTTATAACTTTTAAATTTTTTTGTTTCGTAATACTTTTTTACCTACTTGCATGTAAGTGTATAATTTTTGGCTTAAAAACGCAAACCGAAAATTTATTCAAAATTTTAAGAATCTTTTTTGCTTTTCGGTAAGAAGTATTCATTTAAATTTGGAATATTGTTTATAGCGTCCCCAATAACTAAGTTAAATACTTTTTCTCAAACATAAAATTTGGGACAAAAATTCTGATTTTCGTTTTACTCGCCCAATTCATTGATAGGTTAGTTCGAAATTTCCCCTTTTAAGTTTAAGTTGTTCAGGCTAAATTCAGATTTTCCATTTCTTAAATAGGGTAATTTCACAATACCATGCAAATAGTATAGCACCACGGCCATTTCCACTGGATTATGACAACCCTCAATTGTTTAAACTAAAATCTTGCACAAAATAGGGGTTTGCAGTCTTTTCCATTTTCCATAAATAAAATCATCCTTCATAAAAATCTGGAGCGCATATTTTTGGAGAGTCATGAAAATTGTTAGGAGCTACCACTGAATCAAGAATGATAGAATACAAGATTGCTCCTTCTGCGAACCGCTAGGCCCCTCTTTGTCGATTTGACAACATCGACCAATTCGCTGACGAAATAAAATCAACTTGCTGTTATTTTACACAAACAATGCTAACAAAACTTTCGAACGTTCTGTCGTTCGCCCGCTTCTTTTGCGCTTCTTCCCTTTCTTTTTTTAGAATTTTTACTTTGCTATTTCATTCCCTAGCTATTCTTACGTCACTATCAGTTTCCCTCAGTGCAGAAGACGTAATCTTGTTTTCTATCATTCTTGTCAATGAATGCTTCGAAGCTCGAATTTTCGTGAAATTTGCGAAAAGACTATCACATTTTTAAACCTCCGAAAATCGAGTTACGTTGGATTTAGAAATAGGGCTGATTATTCAAGATTGCAGTCGCTCTTAAAAAACAACTAGGAACTGCATGCATCCCAATTTTGTGGTTCAATATGGAACCCAATATGTTGGCATTTTCTTTCATAATTAAAAAAAAAAGTTTTATTTTTATATTTTGGAACTTAGCTCGATTGCTTTGTTCTTTTCAGAAAATTGAAAGACGAGTTAGAAAATTCGATATCAATATTTCATTTGGGGGTTAACAATTCGGAAAAAAATGAACATAACAAAACTGTCGAGTGACAACGCGTCCCTCTTTATCACACTTTGCTCATGATGTAATAATAAAGCTGGTGTACGTCAGCTCATTTGATGCTACCTAAGCTCTTTGTGTTTTGGAAGTAGAAGAACAACGGGAAGCAATTAAGGCCATTTTGGGGGCAAAGTGTTACAAATTTACCAAAATACTCTTGATTTTAGGACAAAAAAAGAAAACTTTCTTTAAAATGGCTACAAAGATATGGTTGCCTTAAAATGAGTAAAAGATTTGAACCAGTTTGAGGTACAACCTTTTCCTTGATTTCCAGTACTAGTTTCTTTCTTTTTATCAAAAAATAATTTGTCACGAAAATTTTTTGTCTTAAGAAACTGAAAATATGAATTTTTATTTTATTTATACTTTTTAATATCATTTATATTTTTTCCGTTGATTATATTTCATTTTTATTGTTTTAAAATGGTAGGCACATACCTACGCTTTTACAAAAGTGCTTTGGTTTAACTATGATCATATTGTTTACAATGCCCATATGAAGAGGATATTTTGCATATTTTATTTTAAAAGTTTCAATTCTAAATTGTGGTTTTTCTATATTGTTTGTTGTACTCAAGGAAACTATTACTAATATTAAGTAAATTTACTTCCTCAAACAACAGACAATATTTTCCGCATTGAGGTAATTTTTTTTTATTATTAAGTAAAGAAGAGTAATTCTAAAATAAGGAAATTTAGTTCTTGTTTTAAGGAAGTAATTTTTTCTGATTCTAGTATCAAACCGTTAAAAAAAGTATTCAAGTAAATTAAACTACAGTTTTTAATTCAACTTTATTACTTTTAGGTTCTCTAAAATGATAACTATCTTTAGAAGTAAACTTTATTTTTACATGATATAAAATACTTACTTAAAATATAAAAAAATATGGGTGTATATTTTCTTGCAATTGTATGAATATAAATATAAGAAGAAGGCAAAAGATTTAAAACCTCAAAAACGTATCAATTCTGGGCATAATTTAATTAACTACCATTATTAGAAAAGAGATCATACGGTTTTGCTAAGAAAGTCAACATAGCGGAATTAGAGCGAGAAGCTGTCTACGTGCATCACCTTTCATAATTACATCATGAACTTTGCTTACAATAAATTATAGCTTTCGATCTCTGTTCGCTCATTCTCGAATATCGAAATGACAATCTCAAGTATCGCTGGTCTCGCGAGAAATATCGAGTATTTATCGAGACGAGTAATGCGTTGGCATTTAGTAGGTTGGAAAATGCCAACCATAATGTGTTCGTCCGAAATTGTATTGAATTTAATATTGCAAAGCTTGTGAAGCTCGCGAGATAGCGATCCTCGCAACAAATTGCTTCTCGAGTAGCATCGAGAAATATAAAACCCTAAAATTTGTATACCTAGTGTGATACGATATGCAGTGCAATATTTGTGCAATCAATCCAGTTATATTTTTGATTTGAATATTCGTATTGAAAGGCTCGCGAGCCTTACGAGCTTGACGATACACGAGAAGTTCGCAAAAAATAGCTTCTCGGTCTTCGGGAGAAATAGCTCGGTTAGTCTACTAGTTGTTTATGGGCGGTTAGTCGAAAAAGTGGAAAGGAAAAAGTTAGGAGATTATGTGAAGTTGACTACTTACTTTTTCAAAAAACGTTTGCTAATCGATTAACCCTCTAGTCAATTAATAAGTACCTCTAGCTTTGAGGACATTTTTGGTATTGTAGAATTTGTACTGACTTTTCAGCTACTCTTACCTCAATTACTGCTGGGTGGCACATAAAAAAAAAATACAACACACAGATATACAAACATACATACAAACTAGATAACTTCATTTTATGCTTTTGTGTTTGTTGTTATTTTTCTTTCACAAAGTTTCAATGCCAATGTCCATGTTCATTCGCACTATGTTAACGTTCAACTTTTTCAACCCAAATACTGGCTGAACGTGGTTTTCATTTCATCGAAACATTCAAAATGTATGCATAGTAAATAATTTAAATTATTTCATTTTTTTCATGATTTCAATTTTTAATGTCACACTGGCTGTTCGTCATAGTCGCGCAATGATGTCGACGGTGCCTTGGGAAAATATCAAGAAATCGCTATATCAGAACCGGACATCCCTGAATTGTGGAATAATATTGGCTTGTGTTTCTTCAAAAAGAAGCAACAAAAAATAATAGCGGTAAGTAAGGAAACATTAAACAGAGTGGATAGGGGGGTGGGCATACGCTGCAATTGATATGGTATTGATATGGTAAATAAAGACGGAAGCGTAAAAAAAAGTTTGCATATTGAACGTCTGCTCTGTGTTGGGCAGATTTTCAGTCCAGCAGGGGGCATTGTTTGCGAAAGCAATTTTGCTACTAGCATAGTGCAGAGGATATTCCTTTATATTTAAATAAATATTAAATAAAGTTTTATTGTTTCACATTGATCCAAATTTTGCTTGATTCAATTGGTAAAAATCGGGAAAGTAATCAATGTCGAATACGAATGGAATGTTTGGAATAGCAGGCAAAAGATTCAAAAATTTGTCAAATTGTTATTAAGAAAAATTAATTACATCCATCAATTTTTATGATAGGAATGACCTTCATTGCATATAAAATAAAAATAGATTTTAGTGATATTGTATTAGAACGGAACGTAAAATAACAATACTCGGTTTTGCAATGAATTTAATTCCTTGTTCCCAAAAAGCATACATAGCGTTAAAGACGTTATGAGTTTTCTCCAACATGCAGCTTCATTAAATATTTAATGAATTTTATTGATAATATTGATCAAGGTATTAATTGAACTCGGTTTATTCGGTTATATTTCTTAATTATTCGATTAGGGCTTAATTGAAGATAAATAGGTTAAAACTGTCTATACAATCCTATTGTTCCCCTTTTAACTACTGCGCCTAAAACTATGACGCAGAGTATAAATATTGTACTGTTGTCAGGTACGCTTAACTAAAACTATGCGGAAAAATGGATTTAAGCCCTTTTATGATGACCACTGACATTCTAGTTGTTATCTCCTACTGAATACATGACAACGACGTAAACTTTTTTTATGTACTGTACGCTAGATGGAGCACAGTGGTATTTTGCTGACCACAAATGAAATTGCAGACCAACGAATTTCAAAAATTTAATTATGCAAGTTTAATGGAAACCTAAATATTGATGTTAAAGAAATGATAGTCATTAAATAAAATATTTCAATATTTTGGTATATTTTGAAATCCATACTAAAGGAACAAAAGAGGGGTTTAACCTATTTCCATAATATTTGTAATATTTATTGACTTCTTCAAACTAACCAAACACTCGAAATTTCAAAATTTATGAAGCCATACCACTGTGCGATGACACGCCCCTCCTTTAAAACTTCGATACAGCTCTCAAGGGACTTCGGAAGTCGGGCCAAATATTAAATTTGAGAATTCCGCTAAATAAGAATTATAATTATTGACTTGAAATATCACTTTACGTTGTACCAAATTTTATAGAGTCTATCAAAAGTGGATGGTGCCACGCCCATTTTCCAAAAACTTTTTAACCATGTAATCCTTCTCCAACCCAAGATGGTGTAGCATTTATATTTACTAAAATATAGCATTTTCTGATTTTTGGAAATTACCGTTATATGAGAGGTAGCTGTTGCAGCTGTTGTCCGATTTCATAAATGTTGACCAATTTTGAATACTTTTCATAAGAATAGCTTGTGTGCTCGGTTTCGATATTTTTTTTATAACGCTAAAATTAAAAAAAAATGTTTTTAGAAAATTTTTATTTTATTAAGCAATCATACAAAATTTCACACTCCTTCTATTTTTTGCCAAAAAATGTTTAAAATCATGTCACTGTGCGTCGCTGCGGCCGAAATCTTTCGCAAATCTGTAATTATTTGGCAAAATTTTTTAAAAAAGTTATCGAGAACATATCGGCTAGTATTGGGTCTTCTTGTTTCCGCAGAATATAAAACGCGAACCCATGAAACTTTTAATTTTTTGCCAGAGAATGCCAAAACAACGGCTTGAAGCTATAATTTAACTATGTTTATATTGTTATAATTAGATTCAAAGTAATCGAATCTAGTACAGCTTTTTTGTTTTCAAAACTGTACATCTTCTTATGATCTTCAAGCAAGTTACAACAATAATAAAAGTTTATATTTTTTTTAATATATTTTAATATTTTCAGGCAATTTCTTCGCTGCGTAAATCCATTTGGCTCTCACCGCTTAATTATAATGCTCTCTACAATTTGAGTTTGATTTATATAACCGGTAAGCAAAATTCCGTCCTTTGATCAATGGCACTAATTTAAATAAATACATTTACATCATTTAAATGCACATATATGTATATACAGTAGCTCAAACAACTGATCACATGGTGATCTTTCTACAATATTATTGTTTATTGTTTATTATACCCAATTGAAAATATCTAAGTATCGAAGGATAAGGGGGTTTGTTTCTGTATTTCAAGTATTCTCAGTCACAACGCACTCTATTCCAAGTGTCGTGTTTTTTGAGGAAATAATTGTGCTTTAAAATGTCTATGTAAAAACATAAATTTCAAAATTTTCAAAATTTGCGGTAATGGCATTGCAGTGTTGTTCTAGAGGGAATAAAAAATGCATAACTTTATTTGGAAATATTTTCAAAAATAATGTGATTAACTCGGCAGCGGCGCGTTTGAACTGGTAAAAATCGGCGGCGTCGGCGGCGCAGCTCGGCGGCGTAAGTGTCTAGTATGGTTCTTATTCAATAGCTTTTGTTTTGGCGGATATGACAGGCGAATTTCCTTTTTTAATATACTTATACAAAGAATAATAATTCTAATTTATGTACTTTTCAAGATGAGTTAAATGAGATGCAAAATGGTCTAAAAATTGGCATTTACAGAAAAAAGAATTTTCAAATGAAAGGTTGTTGAAAGAACTTAAAGAAAATGAGCCAAAAGTCTAGCACGAAGATAGGCGATGAAATATTCGGAAAGTTATTAGAAATGGTCAAAACTAAAATAATCGAAGAGACCGTAACAGAATTTACTCATTTTTTTTTGTATTTTTCCGCCTTTGCCTCCACACTCTTGTTGTTGCTGTCTGTCAGCTCACTTAATTTTAGCGAACTACATAAATTTATAAAATCCGTACACAACGATAAACAAGAGGTAAGCGGCAAGGCTTCAAACACAAAATATCAAAATTTTTTGATTTTCGAACAACGGTTGTGGCAACACAAATTTCAATGAGCAAAGCCGCAGTGTTTGCTTTAACGGTTTTCTCGCGTGAAATTAGCATTATATTCAAAGAAAACAAGGGATAAATAAATTCCTTTTTGCTTTTTATGCAGTTCACTTGAAATATACAAATTTTATATTTACTACAGTATCGCTTTAATTTTTCCGGCAAATAATTTGAATACACACTTTTGTTCATAAAATCATGATATAATTATAAAACGTAGCGCCCTTCAATGATTTTGGCCACCTTTTGACCGAAATCAAGCTACTCGCCACAATAAATAAATAATTTTTTAACTGCCTTTAAAAAATTTTCAAATCAAAGTTAAACTATAAAAATGAAAAATTCAATAATTCTATAAAAACAATAAATAAATGTTGTGAAAACTATGTACTTTTGTGGAAGTTTTCCGGAGTGAAGTTTTTTAAATTTACTACGCAAACTTTAATTAAAAATAAGTGTTTAAAAGCTGGTGGCGTTAACGAAGAAAATCTGCCCAAAGCACCATTTATCTACTCCATGCATTTGGCCACAACCGGTATATGTAACTATTAGAAAAAAACGCATATACATTTTTGGCCTGTAAATATATGAATATATTTATTTTATTTTATTTATTTATTTAGAAGAAAAATAATTAGAAATAATTATTCTACTTATAGAATAAAGCACTAGCTACAATGTCTTTCAGGTTATCTTATACTAAATAATTCCTTAGATTTCAGTTTAAGTTCACTATTCGTTTTGGAATATTAACATTTTTAACTGTTTGATATCTAAAATATTTTAATATACTGTCAAAGAGAACATAAAATATACTAGACTATATTATAAGCTTGCATGCTGAAATAAGCTTCCACATTAGGTCTATGTATATTACTGTCATCTGTCTTTCGAAGGTATTCCGATGGTTTATTGTTGTTGAATATGGAGATCCTGATGAAATTTAGTACCACGCGGGCATCCAAAATATGAGAGACTGTTAGCACTACTGAATTGCAAAAAGGGCATGTTGGTTTATCAGTACCTTTCAGTAGATGAGAATGAGTGGATAACGTCTGACCAATTCTGAGGTGAACAAAAGTTTTAATTTTGCAGCACGGTATGTGTGGCGAATACAGGGGTTTACTTCCATAAGGGTTATAATTCCTGCACTGGAGTTGATAGCTAAGCCATGCTGAAGAGAAATTTGAGGTCGTAAAGTCGTTTACAAGAGAAATAATTAAACATCTTTAATGGTTCGTTACCACCAGCCTTAGCTCTTTGATCTGCATACTCATTGCCTTATATACCGACGTGCCCAGGTACCCAAATGATTTTAATAGATTTTTTGTGTTGGTAGAGTACTTTGCGGATACTGAAAAGTATAGGCGAATCATTGGAACTTTTGAAAATGGCTTCAATGGTTGATTTACTGTCAGTACATATGACAGAATTCCGTTCGTTTTTTGAGGTAAAGTATACGGCTTCTAGCAATGCAGCTGATTCAGCACCGACGGAAATAGTAACACCTGGCTCTTTTGTTTAGGATGCTCAAGTAAATCGCTTATAAGTATGGAACTAGGCAAACACCAGTGAGGCAGCGTTTTGACTTTTCTAAACGTCGGCGTGGATATAATATGTATGTATTTAATTCTTTAATGAAGCGTAAAATGCGAAATGGGAAATTTTGCTGATGGTTTATTCATCTGGGTTTTTGCTTGTTGTTAGCATTCCACGGTAGAGTATCGAATTTCATTTATGCTGTGTAAAATTTTGGGAATTAACATCATAGTATTGTAGTCAACCCACTCTGGAATTCCCGGCAAACCGGCCTCGGCTAAGATTGCTTTTATTGGCGAGGTGGGGAATGCACGAATGCTTCTTCTGGCTGCGGCATGATATGGAGTTTGTAGTTGTTTTAGGTGCTGATTTGCTCAATGTCCGTATATAGCAAGTCCGAAGTCAATTTTACTTAATATTAGAGCCTTTGTAACGTTAACGAGCGTGATTATGTGCACAAAAGAATGCTTGGAACATGATGATATTTGGTCTAGAAATTAAACTAAGTCTAACATAATTACAGTGCTGCTTATACGAAAGTTTTTTATCAAACAATATACCTAAAATTCTTAATGTGTCAGTATGGGGTATGATTGTGTTACTCGTACACAAGGAAAGGGTTGGGGGAGAACATTTGTGTTTTCTGCAAACGTGAAATGAAGAACTTTTACTGGCCGAAATCTTTGCTCCCGATGATTTGGACCAATTGATTAAGTCCCTTAAGATATTAGAAAAAATCACTTTTACTTGCTCCAGGTCTTTGATTTTTGAGAAAATTAGAACATCGTCAGCGTAGGCAAAATGATAAATATTGTCATAAGACGATATGATGGAACTAACTTTATTAAAGGCTACCGTAAATAACAGAACCGAAAGAGGAGATCCTTGGGGGATACCATTAAAAAGGGGAACAATTTTCGAATGGCAATTATTCACTCGAATCAAGAATTTCCTGTGGCAGAGGCACGACTTGACGATGTTATACAGTCTCTTTCCAATTTTCCAGCTTTTGAGTTCTAAAAGAATTGCATGGGGGCCTGTTCTGTCATAAGCTTTCTCGAAGTCCAAACTTAGGACAATGATTTCTTGTAACGAGAGCCGAGGAGGAGAAATTATCAAAAATCAATAGAGGATCTATTACACCAACTCCTTTTTGAGAAGCGAATTGGTGTGGATTAGTTAAGTTATTATGTTCGGCAAAACCCAAGAGTCGTGTGGAAATGATTTTTTCTCATATCTTAGATACACAGGGGATCAGAGAAATAGGTTTATAGTTTGAAATAAATGACTTGTTTTTATTTGGTTTAGCGATAGGAAGAGCAGACGCAGTTTTCCACTCTTGGGGATATATACCCTGAGCTAGAATAGAATTATATAAGTTTATAATTCTGTATTTAACGGTGTAAGGGAGATTTTTTAGAAGCAGGTAAGGAATTTTATCTGCACCAGGGCTTTTGCCGGTCATTGAAGAGATGGAGGCTCCATACTCTTCAATTGAAATAGGAGCATCTGCGTTTAGGGCTTCAGGGCGAGGAAAAGGGGTTTGGTAGAGAAAAGAAGAGTTATTACTGTTGATGAGAGTCTTCTGACCAAGTAGAAGCGAATTTATCTGCAATGTTTATCGGTTCGTAAATGGGACTTTCTGAGGAATGTATGAAGGAAATATGTTTGTGTTTTTTGATATCTGACCAGAGTTTTTTTGTGCTGGAAGCTGGCGTGATTTTAGAGGTAAAGTTTTCTAATGCTTGCCGTTTAGACGACTTGAGTTCCCGTCTAAATTCCGCGTTAGCTTTTTTGTACTTAACGTAATTCTCATCTTATAACTTACATTACAGTGTTAAATGTCGAATTTTAGAAAAAGTGTCCACACCTGCAATATAATTTCGCAAAAAAAAAAAGAGTTATAAACCATTTAAATAGGAGGAAAAGGCGGACCACACCCATGTTTTTAGTTGTTTCCATACTTTATGTTAAATTAAAATAGTTATTTTTTTTACAAATATTCAATTTCGAACCTCGAGGGCTCCATATCTCTATTTCGGAGACTAACTTCGTAAAACGGAAAATTATCTTTTTTATGACTTAACCTCTTAAAAACAGTTCGTTTGACTCAATCCCTAGTAAAAAAGTTGATTTTGATCTGTAGTGTTATATAATATATTAGCTTTTACCCGCGGCTCCACTCGCACGGCATTCAGCTTACCATTATAAATTCGATTATAACAGAAATTAAATATTTAATTAAATCACCAAAGGTCACAAGTTTCAATTTATTTTTAGATTTGGTTTTTAATTGTTTATTATCTAAAAAAAAAAAATCTACCCCTACTTCATAATTTCCGATAACAGTTGGTTCCTGAAACTTTGTGCTCATTTGAAACTCCGCAGCATGTCATTCAGGTTAAAAAAAAGTTAAGTTATTATTAGCCAAGCACAACGTAATGAAGCGATGGTGACATTTAGAAGTCTCATATTCGTGATTAAGTTTTCTTAAGCCAACTTCCTTTTGAATCCAATGCTGTATTTTTCCTTTAACTTAATAATCTAATTTGATTTACTTCATCAAGTATGTAGGTGGCAACCCTGCCCAAGGTCTTTTCAAAATAAAGCATCCTTAAAACTTGTCGGTAAAACCCCATATTTCAATATTTGAGTTAACTTATTATAACTTCAATGGATTTGCTCAACCCTCCCAAAACAGATTTATGGAATTTAGTGTTCCAATAATTTTACACTCATATTTTAAAATATCACATAACTAAATTGAGCTTTAAACAGATCACAGGCTTTTTTTATACCTTTCATGAGAATGAAATGGTATATTAAGTTTGGTCCGATGTTTGTAAGTGCCAGAAGGAGAAGAGATAGACCCATCAAAAAGTATACCTAAATGATCAGGACGATGAGCTGAGTCGATTTAGCCATGTCCGTCTGTCTGTCCGTCTGTCCGTCTGTCCGTCTGTTTGAACGCAAACTAGTCCCTCAATTTTAGAGCTATTTTGATGAAATTTGGTGAGCAGGTGTCGTTGTACAAATGATTAAACATTTGTCGGAATCGGCCAGATCGGGTGACTATAACATATAATACAACCGATTATTCAGATATTGAATTTTGCGCCATAACTCCTCCATTTAAGCAGCTAAAGGCTTGAAATTTTGCAGAAATATCAGCCATTATTAGCAACGTATCAGTATTGAAAATCATGAAGATCGGAGAAATATAACATATAGCTCCCATACAACCGATTGTTCAGATATTGCATTTTGCACCATAACTCCTCCATTTAAACAGCCAAAGGCTTGAAATTTTGCAGAAATATCACCCATTATTAGCTACGTATCAGTATTGAAAATCATGAAGATCGGAGAAATATAACATATAGCTCCCATACAACCGATTGTTCAGATATTGCATTTTGCACCATAACTCCTCCATTTAAACAGCTAAAGGCTTGAAATTTTGCACAAACATCAACCATTATTAGCTATATATTAGTATTCATCAAGATCGGAGTTCACAGTGTAAATCGGCAAGATAAATTCAGGACAAATATTTATTGCGAAAAGTAATAAGCTCAGCGCAATATCACATGAATCATAGCGTTAAACGTTTGGGAACTATTTACGGATCTGATAACTGTTTTCAAAGACCGACATATGTAGGTCTTACATATTAATACTTAATTATTTGTATTTTTTAAATGATGAATATCAAGCGTCGATACGATATTAAAAATATTCAAAAACCATTCCCTTCTTAAAACATAGTTCTTTTTAATTACATAAGGAAAAGCATTAAATAATTTATAACAATGCCTTTACTAGAATTATTTTTATTGATTTGAAGGAAATTTTCGCTTTTAACTATAGGTAATACGAAATTGTAATACAATAACACGTTTTTTACTATTCTTCCATTCATGAAAGGTATGAAGCCTTCGGCATAGCCGAAGACAGCGCTGTTTTTACTTGTTTTCAGAACATTTTGGAAATGAAGCATTATCGAACTCTTTCTTGCTGTAGCACGTCAGAATTTTGAGAAAATCGATTTTAAGCTTCAAAGGACCGTGGAGGTTCACTTTTAATGTAATACTATTATAAAAAGTTATATAAAAATAGAATGGGTGAACCGGTTGAAATGCTTGAGCCAGTTTTGAAAAGGTAATTAGATGAAGCTTTAATTTTTATGTAAAGTTAAAAAATAATCAAAAATGTACGAAATTCATTAAAAATACAAAAAAAAAATTATAAAAATACAAAATTTAATATGAAATCTTAACTATTTTGTTTGTGTTAAAAATGTTGGTCGTTTATTTTTTCGGGTGTAAGCTACAGGATTTGCATCACGGCATAAATCCCAACAATATTCAGCAAGCATGTGAGCCATGTCTTTTCCTTTGAAACGATTTTCTATTGTAACAACATCTTTATGGAAACGTTCTCCATGCTCATCACTTAAATCACCCAAATTTGAAGGAAAAAAGCCTAACTGGTTGTGCAAAAAATTAATTTTTAAAAACATTTTAACTTTCATTTCACCATACGCTGAAACCATTTCTTTAACAATATCTTTGTAGTTATCCGCTTTCTTATTCCCCAAAAAAATTTTTACGACATCAATGAAATCATCCCCTGCACGTTTTTCAACAGGATTCAATAAACTCTTAAAAACATCATTTTGAGTTAGTGTTTTTGTCTGTGGACCATCGAGTACACCTGCAAGAAAATAAAAATAAAATCAATTAAATTTAGTTCAAAAATAAATTATAAATTTTAAATTTGTATTACCTGCTTTAATTTTGACTTCACTTACACCAGGAAAAGCAGTTTTTAAATACTTAAAAGCTTCACTTTCATGATCCAATGCACAAATGAAACATCTAATTAATCCTAATTTGATATGTAATGGTGGTAAAATAACTTTGTTGGCCTCTACCTAAGGAATGTGATCGATACTGAACTGGCCAAGTTTGAAGTGTATGCGTGATTAGTATAATATAGACGTCTTTTACGTGCCTCCCAAACACATAAAAAACATTGGTAACTTGAAAATACTTTTTTTACACCAGTTAAAATTCCAACAACTTTCAGATCACAACAAATCATCCACTTATGTTGATTGTTATTAATTAATTTACTATTATATTCATTTATTCACTACTGATTCCCACCAAATAATAACGTGTAATGTCAAAGCAAAAAAAAAAATTCAGCATTAGCTGCCATTTATTTATTTAGTATGGTTCACTGTGTGAGTGTGTGTGCGTGCTCCTAGGCTCTATGGCGCCCTCGTGCAATGAAGGGCGGTGAATTAAATAAAACTTGGCCCAAACAGTATGGTTCATATAAAAATGTTATTAAAAGTACGTTAAGAAAATTTTAGTTTGAAATGAAATGACATGAATGAAGTATTAATAAAATAAAAGTATTACATTAGAAGTGAGCCCCCACGGTCCTTTGAAGCTTAAAAATTGATTTTCTCAAAATTCCGACGTGCTACAGCAAAACGCCGAGACACGTACATATTTCTTTATTTTAAGCCTATTTTCATATTCTGTTAACGTTTCTCATGTGTAACCTACCTGTCGTACTGTGTTATAATTTCAATTCAACAAGCGGCAACCATCTCAAAAAGTATTTTTGAAATGAAGTTTTCTTAAACCTTTTATTTTATCCCTCATATTGTAAAATGTTCATTTATTTTTTGTTAACTTAACTTAATTTGCAATTAAGCAACCTTCTTTCAAAACAATTGGGGAAATGAAGCTTTATGAAGCCTCTTTCATTTGATATCCCTATGGCAATATTTGATTTCATGCATTGTTTTAATTGAATGTAGCCTTCTAAACAGGTGGTAAATCCCCATAAAAATCGATTTTGTGGTAACCGGACCATATATGTGCCAAATATTATTGAGACGTTATATAACAATGTGTGATTTAATTAATTTATTTAATTGACTATAAATTTTAACAAGTGGCAGCTCTGCATAAAATTTAGCCTATATACATATATACGTAGCCGTTTGGGTCTGAAAAGGTAAAAACGAGACTGGGAATGTTTATGCATTATAAGCCTTTCCATTTCAAGACAACCGGTCGATTTTTTCTGTTTCCATTAAGCTCGAATATGTTGCTTCTTGGTCAACATAGTCAGTCACGTATTTTTTAATTTGGCTGAAAAAAAAGTTTTCCGATATTTTTCGGCGATTTTAAATTCGCTGTGACAATTGTATTTTTCCGTCTGTCAATTTTTTTTATTGCACATAACTCCTCTAAAAACTGACCGATTTTGAAAATTCCGTAAAATGTTCGTAATTAGTTGAACACTAAAATGCGAAAGAAAAAATTGCCAACTCATTTTCAAATTTTTTTTCTTTCGGAAATATGTAAAATACACTTTCTCAAAATTGAATTTCTCGAAAAGTGTACTTTTTTTTTAATTTTATTTTTTTTTCACATCCGAAAGAAGATACTTTAAAATATATTTGGGCCAAGCGGCTGTTAGCCAAATCACTTTGTTTAAGAGATAACATTTTTTCTTTAAAATAGTGTTAGAATTATTAATTCGTTCTTTTTTTTTTTTTAAATGGGTAAGTTGTTTTATAGTTTATTTAATTTTAACATAATAATGTGAAAGTATGAAGTGAATAAAAATGCCGGTTGATTTTTTACAACTTTGAACCAATAAAAAAGCAAATTAAAAACTATTTTTTTACCATCTGCAAGTGGCTGTAATTTTTTCTTTTTTCTTGTTAACAACTAATTATTTGACTCTGCATTTGATTTCAACTACTTTTAAGTATGTTTGACAGATAGAACATCAAAATTACATAGTTTTTTCCAGCTGCAATAAAATTTTTTTATTTCCAACTATTTGAAATTCCATTTTTTCAAAATGTTTTAACGCTAAGTAAATAGTATAATTAAGGACTACACAGTACGACAAGTACATAGGTACACATGAGAAATGTGAACAGAATATTAAAATAGGCTTAAAATAAAGAAATACGTGTATCGGCGTTTTGCTGTAGCACGTCAGCTTCAAAGGACCGTGGAGGTTCACTTTTAATGTAATACTTTTATTTTATTAATATTTTATTTTTTTCCTTTTTTTTGTATTTTTTTTTCATTAGAAGTGAACCTCCGCGGTACTTTGAATTTGATTTTGTCGTACTGGAGGAGGAGTGGATGCAAGGATATGTACGTGTGTTAGTTTTCAGTGGGCAATTCTTAAACGGTTGAAAATACTGGTTTGCCTTTTAGATAGTTCAGATGGGAAAACTGATTTTTTGCATTCTGGGTTAAAGTTAGTGTAGGGGTTAAAGTGTGACCATGAGTTGTGTTGGTATAGGGAGACTGATTTTTTGCATTCTGGGTTAAAGTTAGTGTAGGGGTTAAAGTGTGACCATGAGTTGTGTTGGTATAGGGAGACGTAATTAGTAGTGAGCTTGCGAATATCCTTTTTTAAAAACATACTGAGTTATAGTTGACCAAAATCAGGTTTTTTTTTAATTTTGGGTTTAAAGTTTTTTTTCAGATTTTTTTTTTCGATTTTGTTTTAATTTCGTAAATTTAATTTAACATGCGGCTGACTGCCAACTACTTTTTAAATTGGTACATGGTACAGAGTGTCTGCTTTTCTCCGACAGTGAATATACTCTCATACTCACACACACCAGCTTTCACATTTATAATATTATATTAGTAAATTGAATTTTTCTCGAGTTTTTGATGTATGAAAATATGTACGTAATTTCTCTAGCAAAGGTTCGATATGTACTAGAATGATGATACCTTGCCATCACCATCGCAGGCAATCTCCGTTGTCAAGGATAATTACTGCCATTATGAGCACATCCTGTTTTGTTGCTAAGTCATTCCTAATTCCTCAGGGTGTTTCATTCATATTAGTGCATATTAATTTGATGTTATAATAAAATACATAATGCATAGTTCAGTTGGTATCAGGATCATTTGTACCTACCGAGTATGGCTGTGCACAAAGTGCTGTGACTTAAAGCAACCAAATTCTGATGTAATTTCAATCTACATTTTTAAATAGAAGAAGTAAATTAAAGTATTCCATTGTCATATATTCTTTAGAGAAATGTGTTAAAAATCAACAATATATTATTGTCATTTGGAACTTTACTAAAATTGATTGGGTAAATAACTACCTACATACCCAAATATCATGTTACAAAAAAGTAGGTAGTGCCATTAAATGAAATTCATTGTTATTGCTCACCATTTGACTTTTAATAAAATTATGACATTCAACTACCAAATTCATGCTACCTTATTCACTAGAAGTAATTTATTTGCTTGTGATAGTAAACGAAATTTTTTAAGTTTAGTGAAATTAAAAAACATAAACAAATAAAAATGTAGTGAATAATTTTATGTATATTCGCAAAAATAACAAGAGAAATAAATGAAGTCTTGCTAAACTTTGAAAATTCATAGCAAGCATTTGTATTATTCTGAGTCAAGTTTTCTCCAGTGCAATTTTTAATGAAGTAACTTGAGAAGAACATCAAGTTGAAGAATTATGAGTCCATTGAGGGGCCGGGCCTACCGTTTTATGCCATTGTCTGTCGAGGGGCGGTCGGTATTAAAAATAAAAACATTTTTTGATTTTACTTACTCCGAGCAAGATATGAGCCCAGGACGAACCAGGTGAAGCTAAAACACACTACACACGCTGCTATGGCGCACAGTGGGCTGAAATCGGCAGGTAGGGACTTAGGTCTTTAAATGTGTTTTTTAGAATTCTTTTATGTCATGATTATAATTTACAGATTTTCCTTTTTCATAAAACTTAAATTTAAAAAGTTCTTCGAAACTTAAAAAGTTATGCAGATGAACTAAGATTGCCTTCTAAGTATACCTCTTTACGGACTGCAAATGGCCGCCTAAGCTTTGAATTATTTTATAATCTTACAATAACATCCAATTCATTATTGCAGATGTTAAGTTTTACGAGAAATATATATTTAAATTCCAATATTCCTTAATGCCCTTTTAACGATAGTAGAAAATTTAAGATTTGTCTCTTATGAATAGCTTGGATTATATTACGAATTTTTCATTGGCCAATTGTTAAAATAGAATGCTACACGTTCTACTTTTTTTTTTATGTGGAACCAAGCATCTAGCATCGACAGAAAAAATGGTCAGAAATCAATGGTCGTTCGGAGGTTCTTCAAATTTCAAATTTATTTTAATGAAATTCAATGGACTACAAAACTCTCCGTTGATAGCCAGGTAGAAAAAAAAATTCGCAGATCTGTAGTTTGTTTGTATTATAGAGATAGTGGGCCTATTCTGTACTCTTGACAAATTAGCAAAAGTTTTACAACCAATCAAGATATTTATTAAGATAAAACTTAAATTTATTTGTACTAAAAGCTGGCCGCCGTAGCCGAGTGTGTAACGTTTGGTCGTTTCATTCGGTGTGTATCGGGTTCGAATTTCGGGAGGCGCAAGTGATATCAATGAATCGGCAGGTAATGGTAAACCGCCGAGCGTGTTTTTTCTTATAAAAATCATTTGCCATTCGGAGTCGGCGAAAAACTAAATTTGTGTTACAACATCAAAACGAACACTACAAATTGTAGGGAAAGTTCATCCATATATATTTATTATAAATAAAATGAGCTTAAAAACTGCATACCAAAAAATTTTCGAAATTCGTTGAATCGTTGTGATTTTTATTTAAAGCCTAATGTTTGAATTCAATGCATTATGTTATATTTAGAATTAAATATATAGTTGCATGAATAAAATATACAGACACTAAAAGAAGTGTTTGGATAAAGCATTAAATCGTACTTTTGCCAGGCAAGGAAGTGACAGAGGAATGTTTTATACTCTCTATCTCCTCCTAGTCCCTGCAGCTACGACATAAATCGGGATATCCCCCATTCGTATACCGTTCGCTCCCATTTAGCAGTGCCCATTGATAATGCCGACCTCTGCACTGATGATGAGTTTATTGTATAAGAGTTTTGGATCTTTTTCATTAATACTTGGCCAGATAGTAACTAAACAGGCTAGTTCCGTTGCCCATCGACCGTTTGTTAATTCAATGAGAGATGATTTGAATTGGTACTTATGTACAAGAAGATAGGGACCCCTTATCACGGGCAGTGTTAACTGAGAACATGATTGTAGAGATATTGGGGCCATTGTTAGCCAAATGGCGGCCTCCTCATATAATTTGGAAAACGTGGCAGTAGTCAGGAAGCTGCTACCAACCATGTGATTTATGTAGCCTTTATCCATTCGTAAAAATAGCGCTGGACTCTGGTTCTAAGTCCGAGCGGTCTATCCATTACACAGCTCCACAACAAAAAAAGAAGAAATTGCTTCATTCGAGCAGACCATGTCTATTATATGTTTTCGGGGTCGCTGAATCTAAATCCGAGGTCAGTTTTGCGCCATCACGTCAAGTTTGGACATAACCTCAAAAAAAAAACGAATCTATTTTTTTATTTTTTGCCGTTTTTTGACGTGATGGCGCAAAACTGACCTCGGATTTAGATTCAGCGACCCCGAAAACATATAGTAGACATGGTCTGCTCCAATGAAGCAATTTTTTGTTTTGTGGAGCTGTGCTAGCTTCTGTTTGGAACAGGGGCATAAAATAACAGTTATTTCTGAAAACTGTCTTTGAAAGATTCACTCCGAAAGAAATGTTCTACCACCAAGTGTAATATACCAATAGATTTCTTATTTTACCGATAATCAAATTTTAAAATACAAATTTTTTTTAATTTGTATGCACAATCCGCCTTAAACCAGGGCTCTTTTAGGAATGAGCAAAGAAAATAGCTACAAGTTCCTGGCAATCTACTCAGGGCACTGACCCTTAGGAGTGTATGCAGAAAAAAACGGCTACTCCTAGTGCCCAACTCTCGCTAGGATGAGGCTAAAGACACTCGGTAAACAATTCCTGCCGACCATTTCAGAGTGTAGTCGCCTCTCTCTGAAATTCATTAAGGCCGCCGGATGGCTGTAGGTTGCCCGAATTTGTGGAATCGAAATGGTTAATTTGCTAATTTTTTGTCACCAGTGTGACAATCCACTTAAACTAACCAACCAACGAACAGTTTATTTTTTTATATTCATTTAATAAGTCAAAAATAACAGTTATTGCAGACTTTTATTTATATGAGTTATCAATATAAATCAGGCAGTGGCTTATATTTTTTAAGCCTTACTTACAAAAGTCATATTAATTTTTAGCAGAAAATAAGTTGTTGGGAAACAAAAGAAAAAAGATTTATTATTGATATTATTTTCAGGGAAAAATTAATATAACTTTTGTAAGTAAGACTTAAAAAATAAAAGGCAGACACAGATTTATGCTGATGACCCTTATAAATAGTCTTAAATAATTGTAATTTATAAAGAAAAAATTAAAAATAACTATTATTTATGATATTTATTTAAAAAAAATCCTTATTTTGGATTTATAAAATTAAAATCAATAATAACGCTAAAAAGCGATGCTCAAAATAAAAATTGTAACTCTTCTTGGGCTGGAATTTTCGTTACAAATAGAAATTCTGAATTTGAATTGGAATTTTGAGAATTTGAAGTGAAAATACTGAATTTGAAATGAAAGTTTCTGAATTTGAATTATGACTTTCTAAATTTGAAATGAAAGTTTCTGAATTTGAATTGTAACTTTCTGAATTTGAAATAAAAATTTCTGATTTTGAATTGTAACTTTCCGAATTTGAATCGTAACTTTTTGAACTAAAACTGAAAAAAGTTTAGCATTTTGTTTGCAATCAGCAGAGTATATCGCATTGTGAATCTTGGCAATTTAACAAGAAAATAGCTTTTTTTATATGACATAGAATACTGAAACCTTGATAAATAGTTAATCTTGATAAATATAATCAATGAGTTGAACTTGTCAAGTACGCAAGATAGAATGGTAGGTCGGCCTCCTTTATAAATATATAAACTATATTTTGATTGTGATTTTTCACAAACAACTTTTTTCTTAAACTACCCATAACTGTTTAATTAAAGTTTAGGCAAAAAATCCATCATCATTTGCTTTAATATTAATACCAGTAATATTTTTATTGGCTCTAACTCTACTACCCGACAATTTCAGCCCATTGTGCGGCGACCTGCGCACAAATGTATTAATATACTCATCATACTTATGTAAATATGTGCTACATACTATATCACAAAGTATGCATCAGTTGGCAATTTTAATACTGTAAGCCAATAAAATTGTCGCCAATATTGTGTGTTCATCTTTACGCTTCATAGGCTTCTGAATTCCATACTAAGTAGTGCAAAATTCTTGTTGATGTGTTAATTTTCTGATTTCCACTTTTTCAACGAATTTATGAATTTTGCCTTTTTCCGAGCTTCTCTAATCAGCTTTGAATTTCCCAATTTTGAGGTCACAAAAATAGTTCTTGTAATATTCTAAAAATTATTTTATATGTCAATGATATTGATTAATTTAAAATAGGTAAGGGTGTATTGTAAACTTTTGTGTCATTCTATGTAATTTATGTTAGTATTTATGCAGAAGTTTTTATGCATGACATAGAATCATATCTGTTGACTTCTAAATATATACAAAGAATTTATTGCGTTGACATTTTTATTCGCAGACCAATAAATCAGGTTGATTTATAGAAAAAATAAATTAAATTACTAAATTGTTTATCAAGATACATTCTCACTGTAACTGAGTTACTAACGTACATAATTTTGCATAAAAATGAAGCAATTCCAGATTCCAGCAGAAAAATGTGTGCCATAGCTGTGGTGCTTGGTCGGAAGTATTCGTACTTCAATGAAAGCTAGACTATAACGTTCACTATAAATTCGAAATGTTTGAGTTTGTGTACTCAAATCAGATTTGACGAAATGGTTCAGTTATATCGCGGTTAGTGAAATACAAAAAAAAAAAAAAACCTGAAGAAAAACACTCTTTGAAATTCGAATATGACTATGTTTTTCACAATAGCTCATCTTTTTTACTTTACTGATTGTCAATAAAGCGTTAATAATATTCTCATCCAGAGTTTATTCAGAGAATGCAATTTTTTAAACACATTCTTCATTCATTCTTTTATTTAATATGCAAGTTACAAAAGTCTAATTGTACGGATACATTTTTGAAAAATTTTAGAAATTGTGATCTTAGAAATTTTCATATTTTTTTATGTTGAAGAAAATGTGCAATACCGTTAAAAAAATACTAAAAATCAACGGCAGTTTAGATTAAATCCATCTGTTATACATATCAACAGGATCAACAGGATTTGGTGTTTAGGGCTTGCACATTACTCAAATTGAATAAGCTGCAAAACTGCATACCGAAAAGTTTTCAAAAACTTTTGATTAAAAAATTAAAATATTGCTGCAAATTTTTTGAATTTTTATAAAATTTTATGCAAAGCATAAAAATCCGATTTAAATTCTTCTTGTTACATACATATATTACGAACTTAAGTTTTATAAAAAATTAATAAAAAAAAATTGATCACGACAAATAAGGCGAATCTCCATTCATCGCCATCCTATGGTTTGATCGTCCATACCTCTGTTAGCTAAGATCATATCGATCACTTCTTGTCTTCTGGTTTAGATAATGTAGGTCTATTGCCTAGTTCGGTATTACCAGAACCGAGAACTGATTAAAGTATAATTGCTTGTTTCGGCGAGGGTTGCCCTTGGTGCTATCCCACATAGTGTGCTTTGAGTTTTCCTCACATCCCACAATTAGCCCCAGACCATTAGAATCAGCATAAATAATGTAAGATGCCCATAATCTCCCTCGAAGGAAGGTGGGATATGGAGTCGTATGGCAGGTAAGCTGAGACTTAGATTACCTCGGCGCCAGCACGGGTGGGATTTTTATCGCAGCGAGATCCTGAGAGAAAAACTCTCTAAGCATAGCACATTCGACTGATCGCGTTGTTATAA
The DNA here is from genome assembly GCA_951828415.1 of Anomoia purmunda. Lineage (NCBI taxonomy): Eukaryota > Metazoa > Arthropoda > Insecta > Diptera > Tephritidae > Anomoia > Anomoia purmunda. Next base: position 58,931,503 of record OX639997.1, on the reverse strand, counting down.
TGAATGCCCGCGGCCTTTCTGCTACTTTAAATTGCAGGACGTTACCCCAACAAACTGTTGATTTCCAACAATTGTAACAGTTGCCTACAGGCATCTATGAAATAGAAAAAATGTCGCCGACAATTCAGAAAAAATCGATAACTAAGTAATAGAAAGTAAAGGGATTTTATTAAAAAACTTTTGTATAAAGATTTCTTAATTTTCGAAAATCGTAATGAGTTCCTAACACTTATGATTTCGAGCATGAAAGGGCTGAAATTTTGTATACATTCACATTACTCCAGACAATTTCGGTATTCTGTATGTCATCTAAACACCAAATAGTTATGATGGCAATTTCATTGCCTTCGATCTCAAGGTGTTGGCTAAATGCAAGTTTGTTTGCTCATCTTCCTGTCTACGTTTTGCTTTACTTTACTTTGCAAGTTTCGATTGCCGAATGTTAGCTTTAACTGATATCAATGGATCCAGCTGGTAACTCAAAATCTGCTCGTTTCTACATATCTGTTCATAAGAAAAATTGAAGCTACGAAATTTGGAAAACTTGTTATTATTTCCTCGGGATAAAACTTAAAAAACAAAATTGTGAGCTCTCATTAATTTGATGAGATCAAATATTCTTAGGATTTCCTTTATTTGCATACATTCCAACATTTTTGGCATTGGCCAAAATTGTTTTACAACATTTGTGATTTTTTGCACGATTACTTTGGAGTAACAAACACATCTCATCTTCAGTTGAAACTTTGAAACGCTTCATACGTTTGAAGGACGATTGGAAGGGACGTTTTTACGGAAGTTTCTCTATAAAATCAGTTTGGTTTCTTAATCTCGAAGCGTTGGCATAAACCAAGTTTTACTAAAATAAATTAATTTTTTAATTCGTTTTGAGTTCAGTCTTCCCTAGTTCCCACACTTCCTATGGTCCCGCCCGCCTTCTTCTTCTCCCGATGTCTCTTACATCTTAGCGCACTTTGCAAAACATTTATAATCGCATATAACACTATGTATAGCTTAAGCGGCGGAGAGCTCAAAAACAATAATATTGATATAGGAATTCATAACACACCCTAACATAATTACATATGTATATTACATATATCCCGGCCGGCGCAATTAACATACATACAGAATTATAGGAAAACTTTTAGTGATAGCAGTCACACCTAGGCAGGAAATCGCAAACCTCCGAGTGTTATTTTGCCATGAAAAAACCAGCGACAAAAGTCATCTGCCGTTCGGGGACTCGGCGTAGGCCTCTCACTTTGTGATACAACATCAAGACGCACATCACAAATAACAGAAGAAATTCGGCCAAACATCAATCTATATGATGTAAGCCCTCATTTACCATTATTATTATACCTAGCGCATAACACTAAAATTTATTAAACAGTCGAAGCTGTAGAAGTTGCTTTATTAATAGCTTCCAAATAAAAATTAGTCCTTAGCTATAAAAAAGTATTCTAAAAAAGTAATACCGGCAGACTGCCGTTTTTGAATTGTGCTTGAAAATAGGAAGATAGAAATGCAACAACAGTTTATAAGCTTAGCTTGGTACAGATTGTAGCGTACTTGCCTTGCGGCCCTATAAAGTCGTGGGTTCAAGCCCTGCGAAAGTCTAAAAGAAGATATAAATTCTACCGTTTTGACTGCTGCAAGAACCCAATAACTTCCCCGTAAAAAATGGCACTAAGTTGATATAAATTATTACAATTTTTCATTTTTAAATAAAACTTTGATTGCACACTTGTGGTCAATAAAAACGCACCACCACTTTGGTAGACTATCTTCAGCTATATAACTGTAAATTTGAAAAAATTTCTACTACGAAATAAATTATTTTTTATGAAATTGGGTTGCACACTGTTCAGTTATAGTCGTGTTTTGGTTGTGTATTTGAAAAGTTGTCAAAATGCCAAATAATCGGAAGAAATCAAAAAATTCGCATATTGGCATTACATGAAGAAAAGTTATTTTCTCGGCAAATAGCAGCTAGAATTGGTTGTAGCCATTCAATTATTGTTCGCATTTTACAAAAACAAGGGAATAGTGATGTGTTGGAGCGTAAAATGGGATCAGGTCGTCCTCGAAAGTCAACTGAGAGAACAGACAACATACTGCGGCGGATAAGTTTAAGCGACCGCTTTATAAGTGCAATTTCTATAAGTGCGGAGATGCAGAATTTTCACCAAATGGATTTATGTGTCAAAACAATACGCCGACGGCTTAGAGATGTGGGTTTATATGCTAGAAGCCCTGTCAAAAAGCCACTATTAACACAAAAAATGAAGGCTGGACTAATTGCTTGGGCTGAAAAGTACCAAAATTGGGATCAAAGTGATTGGCAACATATTATGTGGTCTGACGAAAGCAAATTTAATTTGCTAAGCTCACAAAATTTGCTTTACGTGCACCGTTCAGGTGGTGAAAGTTTCCTGGATAATTGTGTAGTAAAGAAAGTTAAGTTTCCTCAAAGTCAAATGATTTGGGGCTGCTTTTCATTTTGATTTGATTGGAAACAAATCTTGTATAAAACATCTTTACAATATCGGTGGATATGATCCTATTCAGGTCGAATTTTGATTTTTAGTTGGCCAATACATTTCACAATCTAGGGATTCAACGCTTGGATTGGCCAGGAAACTCTCCAGATTTAAACCCTATTGAGCACTTGTGGCACATAATGAATTGTGAAGTTGCTAAACAGAAGCCAACAAATAAAAGTCAATTGATAAAGATTTTAGAACTGGTTTCGTATGGTCCCGTTATAAGGAAATCATTGAGGTCCTAGTGAATTCCATGCCTTCAAGAATTAAGGCAGGTATTGAGGCTAAAGGAGGAACGACTCCTTATTAGGAAAACCTATTGTGAAGTCTATATTTCTACCGTTAGTGGTGGAAATGGTTTAGTCGCTTTAAGTTAACTTCACATTGTTTTCTTTTAATTAATCACGAATATCATCGAATGTACATTTTTGTTAATTTTTTTAAATTAAGTGGCTATTCTTTATAAAAACCATTTTCGAGAAAAAATTTTGTGGATAACTAATTTACACTGTATTGCCAAACAAATAAAAATTACCCTAATATTCTAACTTTATGAACAAATTGCTCATGTGATCTTATTTTAATTATATTTGGTGGTGCGCTTTTATTGACCGCAAGTGTATGCTCATAAAAACTAATGTATCTACATACATATATATTTTCATAAATATAATATTTCATACATACAGGGTTCATTTTTTAGAGGTTCCATTTTTCGATAACGATTAAAAGGCCACACATTGGTTTCGAAAAGCATTATTCAGTTCAAACGATAATTTTTATGAGCTCAAGGCAATTTTTAATAGGAAAAATTATAGACAAAATATCAATGGTGAGCTCATAAAACTTATCGTTTGATATAAATATGCAGTCCGAAAAATTAATTATTAATTAATATCATTTTTGCTTAAGCTCATAGAAGTAGCTGCAATAGATATAGATCCTGATGAAAAAACCGTTGAGAAAAAATTTTGTAGTCATACATAGAAGCAACGACCAAACTGTATGGTGGCCAATGCCAAACCAAACTGAAACTGGAATTGAAAATGCGCAGACAATCAACATCAATATGAATGGAAAGTTTTCATACGCGTTTTCCCAGTGTCTTTTGTTGAAGCTATTGCTCTTCAGATGAATAGTTCAAAAATTGAGATGTTGGGAAGACAAAAATGCGGATTAATTATATGTTTTACATTTTAACTTTTGCAAAATTTAAGACCGGAGGTATGGATTATACGAAATATTACCTGGGAAAAATAAAAAGCAGAAAAGGCGTGTGCTTGAATCAAAAATTGCGTCCATACTTTCAAACATATTTTAAAATTTTATATTTTAGCCCAAGATCAAAACTTTGAAACGGCGAACTATGACACTTCTGCCGGAAAAACGTTGCAAAAATCAAAGATTTCATAAAAGTGTTCGATAAGGTGAACATACATATATAATAGAGAATTTTCCAAAGTTTAAGAAAATACAAATTTTTTTACACACGAATTTGTAGGTTAGGAAGTTGAGCCGCTCAAAGTTGAAAAATTGTTCACATGTACCCTGTATTTGTATTTCAAAACTTAGATGTCTTTCTTTCAGTGGCATTTTAAATCTTTACCGAAAGCACGTCATCTGCAGGTTCCAGAGAGATAAGCTTTTATCATAAGTAGGCCCTTTTCCAAAATTATTAACTTATTTTATCTTTTGCTTGAATTCAACTTTCTTAATAAACTTCCACAAATTTTTCTTCAGTCTTTGAGAATAAGTAGAGGCTTTTGCATTTTTCAAAAATATCTCAAATATGATAATAATTCAAAAATAATTGCAAAATACAATGCCGATGCTGATTAGGATTCAGACATAAATCCAGGTTTTTGTGCAACCGTCCAGCAAAAGAACGCTCCAACTCGTATAAAATTTCCTTTTCATTGCAAAATCAAACCAGTTTTGTATCTTTAATAAACCATGCGACTTAGTTTAGTGCTATAAAAAAACGAAAAACAGTTGTGCTGGCAAATTTTTAATTGATTTGACTATATCTTGAAAAATAATACATTAATGAAATCAGCTGTTCTGAAATTTCGCATGTATTTTATTATGGCTCATTCACAATAGCGCATATTTTTTACTAGACAACACTGCATCTCAGGTCGGGTTTCACTTAACTGAGTTCGCTCAACACGTTCATTTTTTTGAGGTTGTGTTGTTGTTTACATGTAATTTTTAAGAATACCTAGTGTTCTTTTACTAATCGGTTACACAAAAGCAGACCTATTGATGAAAATGAGGACTGTACTCCAACAATTTCATCACTAAAACAAAACACAAATAAAACACAGCAGAGAATTTCGCGGTTCAAAACTAAAACTTTATATTAGGGCTTTCGATTTCAACTCGTGCATTTCCAAGTTCTTCGATATTCGAGAAACCGAGAAATCGAATTCTCGATACTATCGCGGGTATCGTCATTCTCGCGAGAAATGTCAAGTATTTGGCTGCTTTGCTCACTGCATTCTTATAAATTGCGGGATAGGGTAAGTAGTGCAAAATGCGTGCAAGATATCTAGTTATCTTATGGAATAGAATATTGAGAGGCTCGTGAGCCTTACGAGCTTTTCGATATACGAGAAGCTCATGAGAAAGCGGTCCACGTGAGTAATTCCTTCGAAGACTCTACTTTATATATGATTTTTATTAATTTCCATTAAAAAACTTTTGCATCTAATAAGCTTATTAAAAACCTTAAATTCCCATCCAAATTACATTGCTGGGCATTGAGTGTCGAAGTGACGAGACGAGATTAAGTTGTATAGCTATGTCACGATTCTAAGATTAAGGAAGCATTTGACGAACGCTTTACTTCTCGAAATGGGTCAGTCTACTGGCTAATGAAATTGTTCGATACAACGACTCTAGTTTAATTTCTCTGGGTTTAAGTGTAGTTATTGTTTTATGAGAACAAACCCCAAGCTTTGGACTTCTTGGAAGACAACGTTGTACGAACAATCGGCGAGATGCGGCCCCCATTGTTTCAGAACGTAGTCGAAAATTGGATCTAAAGCTTACGGCATCTATGAACAAATCTATATTCAGATACTAATGCCATCAAATCATCTGTCTCATAAAATAAATTTTCAGTTTTTATTTGAATTTAAATTTCTACACCTCTAAAATAAACACCCCTTACATACTATGAATGGCGCTTAAAAATGTGTACATATATAACAATTTTTTATTTTTTATTTCTTTTCATGTCTTTGCTTCACAACAATGCAGCACAACAATACGCGAGTGCATTTCACACGCTTGCAGCGGCCATCAACTTGCGAAAGGACAGCGCTGAATCTTACATGCTACTCGGAAGTAAGTAGCTAACTATAAACATAGATATGTAGATACATATGTACATATTGGTATTATGTTTATATTTTTATTTGTTTCGTATGAAAATGCGCACCGCCTCACCTTTGTAGATGTATGCATATAAAGTTGTGTCTGGATATAGTGAACTAAGTAATGCAAGGCGTGTTTACAGTACTGAGATTGTTCCTTATATTAAGGTTACAATTTTTGCTCAAAATATCGATTTATTTGCTCTAAATACACTTTTAATATACATACATATGTGCATAGGTAAATTCAAAATATCATTAAAATAAATTAGTAGGAATAGACGTTTGCTTCTTGCGTTCACAAAATAACTTTTGAACCGCTTTTCGCATGACTACGCAGTGCTACGTCCTGTTGTCTTAGCCCATGCGATAGCTTCATCGAAATTTTGAATAGATTTAGTAGCATTTACAGGATTTCTGATCTGTATTTTCTCTTTGTCGTCATCATCAGATACTACAATATTTTCCGTATCTTTCTCATCTTCGATTGCATTCCATTTATCAATATCGGTTTCAGTGTAAGTTTCTTAAGAAAGAATTCCCTCAGGAGCAATAACTTGCAGTAAACTTCATGGACTTCTATGGAACTATGCGAAGATCGTCCGCTCGATTTTGCTGTACGTGACCCTACTCTGATGTCCATCACTTGGTAAATCGACAACGCTCAAACAGTTCCACAGGGTACAAAAGAGCGCGGAGTTATTCATAAGCGGAGCCTTATGCTCTTCACCTACTGAGGCTCTGAATGTGATTCTTCCCCTCCCTCACCTTGACGTAGTGGCCCGAGTAAACTGAAACACAAGGCCTCACCGCATATGCAAGGCCATAAACATGTATACTGATGGCTCCAAACGCGACGGGAATGTCGGCGGAGAGCTCGGTCGGTCGGTCAGTCGGTCAGAGCTGCAACTTGAAGCATCGTTCCGTCTTCCCGAATACTGTAATGTATATCAGGCTATCCAAGAGGCCACTTGGCACCTAGTCAAAAGATCCAAGGAGAAAATAGAGGTTTTCATCTTCTTTAGTCAAGCGGCCCTCAAAACTTTGAACGCTGTAACTGAACACCTCAGATCATTAAACGAGATGGCCCAGCATTAAACAATACGTCTCAAATGGATGCCTGGACACCGAGACATCGAGATTAACGGCAAGGCCGACGAGCTGGCGTATAATGGTACCACCGCCCCCATCCTTCCGGGTAAGGACTGAGTAAGGATAGCAATGAATGCTACTACGTGCTAGAAGCAGCATCGTTCCTTTGTGTGAAACCGCTAAGCTAACGCGACGCTCATATGACAGAAGGCGTACTTCTGAGGTTAAATCAAAACGTGGTTGCCATTCTTACAATAATATCTTATTGGCGTACATGCGTTGAGATTGGGAGTGAGCGCGCTGTAAATGCGAAGAAGAAGGGGAGAGCATAGATCACCTTATCTGTCACTGCCCAGCACTTAGCAGATGACGAATGCACACGCTAGGAAAACCGTTTCTGCAAAACCTTGCGGAGATATTGGAAATAAAAATAAGGCCAATTTCGAAGTTTATTACGCTAACGAAATGGTTTGATACAGGGTGAAGGACGCAACACCGTAGGCGAGCTTCGTTTGCATATGACATCACAATGGGCCTACTATTGGTCTGGAGGGGGTCTCTGCCGGAGGGGTGTCTCTATCCAGCCATTACAACCTAACCTAACCTAACATAACCTAACTTAAGCATAAAAGGCATCGTCTCCATCTTCGATTTGATTTGGCTATGTTGCATTGAATCATTTTACTAAAGGCTTTCAACATTTCGCTATTAAATTTACCTCCAGCTGATTCTAAGCAAGCATTAAAAATGATACAGCACCTGGTGAAGTTAAAGATTAAAAAAACTGAGTGATGTCATCCTTCAGAATTGCTAGTAACAACAGGTGATTTTTCTAGTACAGCTTAGTTATCGAATCATATTATGAATTAAGAGCACGACAATTGGTGGCATATAAATCACGAATATAGAGCCATCAGCGGTTTTAAGTTCATTTTCAGCCGGATGACTTGGTGCATTGACAAGCGATAGGATAGCTTTAGTTTTTAAACCCTTCTGTTGCAAAAACTTTTGGATCGAAGAAATACCATGTAGAGCTGCAACGAATTTAAATGTCCATATATTATTCATTGTACATGGGGGACAAAACAATGATTGAGCCATTCTCTGAAGATGTCTGCCGACATCCATGCACCCTTGGAATTTCCTGCAGTCTACCGGGATAAGACATACGACTTAAAAGATCGCGGATTCTTTGTATAGGCAATTTTTATGGCGTTAGTGCAGGCAAGTCAGAAAAGTTATTCTGGGCTTTTCTGCTTTTCTCCTGGAGTGGGGTTTTCAGCTTGCCTGACATAGATTCTCTCAAGAAGTATCTTCCAGAGCAAACCTGTCTTGTATGTGTTGTAACTTTGGTCCTTGCAAAGCTCCAAATCATAAATAATATTGCTACGTTTTGGCTTAAACGGTTAAACTGCTTGGGTAACGGCTGACAACTTTTCGCCGGACACTTGTAACAGTCGAACTCCAAAGCGAGATTTAAATCCAGATAGCCATCCAGAGTTGGCATGAAAATTACCTTCTGTTTGCTTAATACTGGCGCGCAACTTTTTTAATTTTATCTTCTGCATTACCCCACTGACTTTATAGTTTTTTTGTTATTCCCAAATTGTTGATTTAACCACTCCATATAATTTTGCCAAAGATGAATCAAATCTTTTAACAATTTCCAACTTTTCCTTAAACGACAGGAATTCCCGCACCCAGAAGCCACAATCGGTTTGCACTCGATAAAAAAACATAACCGCTAAGACCAAGACACACCAAAAGCACAAATTAGGGGAATACCCTCTTTCATTTTTGAATCTATCTTGTGTTTTTTGCCTGAAATTGCTTTAAAAATTCTCTTCACTATATAAAAATTCTCGATTGTTCACTGTTTAAAAATGTGGATGTTTCCTATATCGAGGTGTTCACTATACCCAGACACAACTACATATATACTTATGCGGTATAATGGCGTAGAAGCCGACCTGACCTACGTCCTTAGCAGTGTCACCATAGTTCAGCCATTTAATTTTATATGTAGGTTGGCGTGTTGGGCGTGACCTTTTAACTTGGCTGCAATTATCAGCGCAGTAAATAGCAAAAACGACGGTTTACTCGCTTTTCATAAATACATCCTCGTAAATACCGTTATACAGACTTATCATGACCGCTAACCGGAAGTCCTTTGCACTGCACTTAGGTTACATAAGTGTTAATTGTCGCTGGGAATAAACCCACCCATCGGCATTGCGGTTCCTTCGCTTTAAACAGTGCACTTAAGAATGCGGTGAGTGATGCAAAAATAAGAAAATAAAAAAATAAAAGGCTGAAAGACAAAACAACAACTTTTCGTGCAATGCATTTCCTTTAAGCAGATTCATTTCGCCTAGTAAGTAATGGAGGATACTGAATGAAAAGGGTTGATTACGTGATTAGATCGTATTAAATTATTAAGATTTTAAAGACATGGTGAACATTTTAAAGAGCATACCATAGGTTCCTGTTTGTTCTACTGTTTTCCGGTAAGGTGAAAAGTTTATGTATTTTACATTGGATTTCCTGTCATGCCTTGACAAATTGGCTTCGTATTTTTCGTTTATCATCCGAACCAAATTTGACAGGGGGTGACCGAAAACCTTTCTAACATCAACGTGACGTAGGCTTAGCGGTAACGTGGCGCGCAAGGTTTGAATTGTGGAGCATCCAGGTTTGATCATCGATAATTCAGAGTAGCTACATACTTATGTAACTACAAAATATATTTATTTTGTACAATTTCTGTCATGTTAAAGAAGTTTCACAACTCATAATTTAAAAAGTTGAAATGTATACATAAATTCAAAATTCTCGTTCACTTCATCCGTACGTGGAACTAAGGGGGCGGGGGAGCAAACTGATTTAAACACCAAGCTATTTATATATGTATTTAATACTTATATCAAGTTGATAACAACACACAAGCGAAATGAATAAATGACTTGTATTTTTTAAAACTCAAAATTCCGAATTTCAATTTTGAAGCATGACTTTACTGTTTGAACAATACTTTCCCTCAGCGGAGCCGCTCCTCGCCTTATTCGTAAGAACTTTTTCATTACTGTCGTCGCCTACGAGTGGCCTTTTAAGACATGAAATAATTCGTTTGAATAAAAAATGTAACTCTGATTTACATATATGTTTTATACTTTTATTCAAATCGAAGCTGCAGTGGAAGGCATTTGAAGCATTTCGTCAGGGAATTCTAGACGCCCATTGAAGTGTTCTTTAATCATATCGTCCTTCTCTTCCATCGTGGCGTAGACACAAATCAGCGAAATGTTGAAGAACCTCGCTTTGATGCGGATCGCTTTGAGATGCTCGTCCATCGGAGTGAATGACAATACGACACTCGGCAGATCCCGATTTGTATCCGACCAAGGACTGTCTGTCACTTCAGCATCATTCCCTTATAAACTTAATACCATGCATGTGGTTTTCGTCAAAAAAGCGAAATCTCGTTCGAGGCATACTCGAATTTTTCATTGGTTATAATTTTGTACGAGGTGGGTTCCAAGCCGGGCCCGGAACCAGATACAGAGGCGTTTAATTGGTAATGAAACATTGAAATAGCGAGTCGCCCGTTTGCAGCCACACCTGTAGATGAACAGATACGGCTTACTGTAGTGGACTCTTAAGCTGAATACGTCGGAGTGACACCACCTAAGTTAGCTATCTTAATAATTAAATTAAATTTACATTCGAAAAAAGATGGCAACCCTCTTCAAAAATGTGTTCGTATAAAGGATGTTCATTCGTACCAACGTTGCTATTTTTAATTTAGCTAATTCATTTTAAATAAATTAATATTTAAAGTCTTCTTCCTTTAATTACCATACCGTTCTTCGTTTGAGACCCATATTGCATTGTTTGATTTAACTTATTATTATTTTAATTTAAACAGGTGACAGCCCTCTACAAACATACGCTTGATTTTAAACTTTCTTTGTGTAAAATTTCATAGAACTTATTAATTTAACTTAATTTACGTTCTGACATGTGTTAGCTTTCTTTCAAAATATTTTGGAAATGAAGCTATCGAGCACGTATGTGTATCATTTGCAATGTTTCGTTTTATTAGTCTACTCCCTTTAGAATCGGGTTACATGGGAACCTGCATATATAACGGACTATATACTTATGTCCCAAATCTTATTCAAATCTGTCTAGTCGTCATTTAGCAATATTTGATTGAAAATCGCGCGTTGAACTATAATTAAATTGAACTGAAACGAGTTGTGCGCTTACAGCACCACCTGTTGAGTTTTTTCTTACTTTTTTATCCTCAATCTTTGCGTACCAAACGCGCTGAAGGAAGTATCCAATTAGGTCCAGTCGTTTTCAAGTTTTATTCAAACCGAACAAATTCGGTTTCGATTCGTTTTTATATGTAAATACATATATATGTAGATATACACAAGAGGATCTATTCTATCATAGGCCTACGTCATATGACTGTCTTCATAGCATATTTCTAGGAATAATTCTTTACTTATGCGCTGTCGTTAAAGGCTATGCTAGATAGAAAACTTGTTTTGCTTTACGTGACAGTTTCACTTTCACAACTACACATTCACTTAGAAATACACGCTACATTTCAATTTTCTACGAAATAGCAAAAATAATTTAAAAGATCAGCATTATGATGATTTTTTAATTTTTCACAATAAATAAATAAGTGTTGTCAAAGAATTTATTCTGGCATCCCTTTTACGTTTTTTTTTGCTTTTCGGACAAAGCTACAAATGTCACGCAAAGCCAAAACTTTTTAAGTGGCATCGTTTTAAGTCTTAAAGTAAATACGAATTATTTTGCAAGATTTATTTTTTTAGGTTGCTTAATAGCAATTATTGTCCAACATATAATATTAGGTTGCCTGATAAAATGTATTTCATCTTACCCTTATACATACAAGGTGGCGCAAAAGTAATCCTCCTATCAGAAAATGCTATAAATTTTGCGATTGGCCCCTAATGTCAGTTCTGTTTTGACATTTGTGTAGTAAACACATGCGAAATACACGTTAATAAACAATGTTACGCTACACTGCTCCAGAACGCGGAATATTGCTGACTATTTATTTGACCAATAATCGGTCGGTGACTTTGGCACAACGTGAATTTCGTCGCAGATTTCCTGGCCGTCCAACGCCTACTGGTGAAACACTGCGACGTTTAGCCGCTCGCCTCGAAGAGACTGGCACAACACGAGATGCTGCCAGGCGTGGCAGACCCCGAAGTAGCCGTTCTGCAGAGAATATTGCTGCTGTAGACGAGGATGTCATGGAAGCGCCGTCGACATCGACCAGACGACGTGCCACGCAAATGGGTATCAGTCGACGGTCTTTACAGCGAATTTTGGTACAAGATTTGAAGATGTTTCCGTACAAAGTCCAGACGGTGCATCAGCTGTTAGCTGCTGACCGCCAATCGCGTCTAACATACGCTCAAGCCATCCTTAATCACCACCAAGAGGAAGATGATTTTTCATCAAAAATAATCATGAGTGATGAGGGCCATTTCCATCTTAGCGGGTACGTAAATAAGCAAAATTTACGCTTCTGGGGCACTGAAAATCCGCGTGTAACCCACGAAGAGCCATTACACCCGCTCAAAGTCACTGTGTGGTGTGCTGTTTTCGCTGGAGGAGTCATTGGACCTTTTTTCTTCGAAGATGTCGCGGGCCAAACGGTTACTGTGAATGGTGAGCGCTACAGAGCAATGATCAACGAGTTCTTTTTGCCGCAACTTGATGAATTGGGATTGGAAAACATGTGGTTCCAACAGGACGGTGCAACGGCACACACTGCACGTGCCACAACCGATATGCTGGAGGATGCATTTCCCGGGCGCCTAATCTCCCGTTTTGGCGATTTTCACTGGCCAGCAAGATCGCCTGATTTGACCGCTCCAGACTTCTTTTTGTGGGGCTTTTTGAAGTCGCGGGTTTATGTCAACAAGCCTCAGATTCTTGCAGCTCTTAAAGAGAATATCTGTCAAGAATGTGAGGACCTATCGCCGGTAGTTTTGGCCAAAGTGATGGAAAATGCCATAAAAAGGGCTCAAATGACAATCAACTGTGGCGGCGGCCATTTACATGACATCATATTCTCGACTTGATGTAAAAAAAAATTAAAAGACCAAATAAAAATAATCCACAAGAAGAATCAAAGTTTTTCATTTTTTTTTTAAATTACAGCCAAAAAACATCGGAAGTTTACCACCTTGTATATATCTTTGTATTTCCTTTTATCTTTAAGTACATATTCACTTTTATATTCATCAATACCATTACCTTCCAATGTTTATCAGACACTGTAAAATATAAATGTAGGTATATAACTCTTATCGAGGTGAAAAAAATGTTTCTCGCCTAATAACTGTTATGACTCTCCTAAAAGCACTGAACCTTTCCATTTCAAGACACCGCTCCAGTCGGGTCATTTTTTTCTTTTTCCATGAAACTCCAACATGCTCTTTATTGATAAAAATGATCAGCTATGTTTTTTTTCATTTGACTAGAAAACATTTTTTCCGATATTTTTCGGCGATTTTAATTTCGCTGAGAAAATCGAATTTTTCCATATTTAAAATTTTTATTTCTTTAAATGCACATAACTTCTCTAAAAACTGACCAATTTAGATAATTCAACTTGCAAAATGTTCATAATTAGTTGAAAAATTACGTGCAAAGAAAACAAATTGCCAACTCATGTCCAATTTTTTGTTTGTTTGGAAAAAATGAAAAATGCACTTTTTTCAAAATTCAATTTCTCGAAAATTTTTATTTATTTATTTTTTCGTATAAGAAAGACAAATTTTTTTATTTAAAACATTTTAAAATATTTAAAATTTATGAACATGAGTTCGCCACTTGTTTTTTTTTTTGCATTTTAATGGTCAACTAATTACGAACATTTCGCAAGTTGAATTATCAAATCGATCAGTTTTTATAGAAGTTATGTGCAAATGGAAAAAATACGTGTTTGATCGTTTTGACCAAGAAAATACATATTCGAGTTTCATGGAAAAGGAACAATATGACCCGAATAGACCGGTTGTCTTGAAATGGAAGGGCTCTACTTAGAGTATACAGGAAATTTGTAGCCCCCATATTACACTTGAATGAGTGTGTAGAGATAGAGGATACAAAACAAAAACAAAATATAACTCCTACCACTCCTACTCCTAAAAAAAACAATATACCCCCCTCCTGAAAGATTTTCAGTTTCTGACCAAAACTACTTAATCTTTGCCGTGCACCATTTCCGTTACTTTTTATTGTGTTAATTACTCATCTTTTTCTAGTTACCTAACTTTCCTACCTTTCAATCTTTGTTACTATTATATTAAATAACAAAAACTTTATTTTCAATGCGCGCTGATCCATCAACATAACAACCCATCATCTCTTGCCAACACAAACCAAAAAAAAAAAAAAAATCAACTCTACTCAACTGGCGACCAATCGTAGTTTGTTTGCGTAAACTGGAGGATGGTGAAAATGCTTTTAAGGCCTTTCAGCGTTCCAATGAAATACAACTACAACCAAACGCCGGACGTAATCCACTTGTGCACTTAAACTTTGCGCTCTTCTGCTACGAGACCGGACGCATAGCGCTTGCCACTGAGCAATTTACACGCTTTGTTAGCTCTTCACAGGATCTTCTTCTACCGACCGAAGTAAGTTTGAAGCAATTACAAAAAGCACAATGGGCGTATGCGGCGAGGAATTGGCGTTGATGATGTAATTTGCTCTGGCTGCAAATGCAGCTGCAGTAACATTGGCTGTGGCATCGTGAAATTTTATGTGCACAGTTTTTTTTTGTTTTTTTTTTTTTGGGGTTTGTGGAATTGCTTTCTGTCCTTAATGTCCTTGCTTGTTTGTTTTCTTCTGCGGAAGCGTTAAATGAAATTGACAGATAGCTAAACGAATAATTGGAACATTCAATAGTAGCGTTTGTTGTAGTCTTAGAAAGCACATGCACACTATATCTAAATAGTTATATACGAGTAGTTGTTTCGTAAATTGCCTCAGCTACCCAGCCTGCAGCAAGAAGGGATTTATAGTTTTAATTCGGAAAACCTACACAAAAATGGCCTATCATTTTGCCGACACATAAAACTTCCCTTCGGCAATTTGAGATTATAGACTGAGAGTAAAAAGAGAATGAAAAATGAAATGGCAGATGGCACAACGCCGAAACCGGTTTGTCTCCAAACCAAGTTTGACAAGGGATGATGGAAAATCGTTCCAACATACATAACGAATAAAAAACGCTTATCGACAAATTTTCCCCTCCGTCTCGTAGAGATAGCGAGTCTCACAAAACCATAATTTCTACATAAAATTTCTCAATGAAATTGCCATCGGATGTTACAGATTTAAAATGCTACCCGGTTTGTGGGAGTTAGAGTAGGTATAGTATTGAGTGATATTAGTGGTAATCAAGTAGCACATAAGACCTCATCCACAGACTAATGGTGAAAGGAATATAGACGGTGACGAAGATTGTGGTACCGCTAACCCGCTCTTGGAAATTTTGACAGAATTTCTACGTCACAACAGATTATATTCACAAAAACCGTATATGCAAGCATACTCTCAGTCATGTGTATTCTTTCTAACATGCATACCAACGCGTTTCCTCTCATTTTTCTCCACGGGTAAATCTGGTGTGACGTCACAGCCAAGTTACTCTCCGAATTTCAGATCAATCATCATTCTTGCCACAGACTGATACATCGAAGCGAAGAGAATTCTACAAGAACTTGATACAAGGAAATTAAAATAGAACATAAACTTCAACTTCTGACCCTCGGTGGGGCGCGGATCTCATAACAGTCTGTATTAGGCGATGCATTTAGGGCACCTTCATAAAATAAAAATATTGCTTAAGTCGATTCATTTTAAGTTCCCCATATTGTTCCCAAAGGTACTGGAAATGCCCTAGGGGAGTTTAGCGTCATATGGTTTTTTTTTTACATAATTTCTAATTATGTTTACTGTTTTAATATCAGAAATGAACTGACGCGAGTTGCAAAATTTATACTCGTACGATCTTCCAAAAGGGTCATTTACTTAAAATGTACTAGCTTAAAGTTGTGAATTTCAGCTTTGTTTTTGTTATATAAATATACAAAATTTATTTTAGTACGTATGACAGACGCCACAGCCTACTTTTTCCTTAGTTCCCACCTTTCTCTATTAGAACGGTATTGATAACTTCTAACTTCAATAATTTCGATTTTTCTCCATGAGTATGGCATTGATTTCATTTCTCTCCACATCAAATTCCAGTAGTCTGCCAAACATACTTCCATAGATAGTATGGAAAGTTCCGTTTGAAATTATTTTGAGCCCATGGCGTTGATGCTTTTGAAGTCCACAGTAGATGTCAAATTTGAATGTGATCGGTACAGCGGTTTAGGAAGGAAATGCCAACATATGAACGCCTTCGGGGGCTCACTTAGGCCAGTAATAGGAGGCCCATTGTATTACCACAAGAATTTAATACCATCCGAGGAAAGATTACCCCTCATCAAACCAAAATAGATGCAAGACCAATTGCTCCTATTCGTCATTCCTGCAGCTCTCGCAGCATCTTCGGAAAGGTACGCCCAACCCTTTAGCATCTTTTCCTATCGGACAGTGCCCGGTTAGAGCTCCCACCAAGTTAGAGATATTTTCTCTTTTTAGAGAGTATACTCTTCGTGACTGTTTTCGGCCCCATTTAGGCCACGTCTGCTTAAAAGCTCAACAAGTCGGAATTTGACTCGATCTGTCGTGAGCTTGTTTATATCGAGTCTTGCAATAGGAACCCACAAAAGTTTTTTTAAATGAAACAAAAACGGTTTGGGATATGAATTAAAATCTTTATCCCAGTGAAAGTACATTCGATGGCATTATGTATGGAACCCGATTTTTTTTTTGCATGGGCACCATGGGCACGCTTGCAGAAGTCCAGACACTGAACCCAAACTTTCGACGGCTTTCAAGCATAAATCGGCCGATACTGCTGCAATTTCACGTTCGATATTCGTACGAAGTTCAGCAATCGTCGCTGGCTTGTTGGCATAGACCATAGGCTTGACGTAGCCCCACAAGAAATAGTCTAACGGCTTCAAATCGCACGACCGAGGCGGCCAATTGACTGGGCCATTTCGTGAGATAACACGTTCACCAAACTTGGTTTTCAATAAATCGATTGTGACATTCGCTGTGTGGCTTGTGGCGCCGTCCTGTTAGAACCACATATTGTCCAAGTCCATATCATCCAATGCGGGCCAAAAATATTCGGTTATCATTAGCGGTGCGATTCCCATTCACAGTAACGTGCCGGTCTTGATCATCAGGGAAGAAGTACGGCCCAATGACGCCGCCGGCCCATAATCCGCACCAAAAAACCGTAATTTTTTCGGGATGCAATGTGAACTCATGGAGTACGTGTGGATTGCTGCCTGTCCAATAACGCATATTTTGCTTATTGACGAAGCCATTCAGCCAGAAATGACGACGACCATAAATTGGACGTATCGCTCTTAAAGCTGAGGCCATTGACTCCGAATTTCGGTAGTAGTTTTTAGTAATTTCGACTCGTTGTTGGATCGAATATCTTTCCATGGGGAAATGGCAAACCTTACTGAAAAGAAATGTCAAAAGAGCGGGAAAAATATGGCGTCGTTTGCTGTCACTATCGGTCTACTTTTGTAGCGTCCCTATGAAAAAGCCTTTCCGGCTTTGAGAATAATAGTTATATTAAATAGCAGAAGATTTGCTAACGTGAACTCATTGAATTCCTTTTAATACAACTGTGGCTTACTAGATCAAATTTAGTTGTTTGGGTATGTGTGTATGTAAAAAAATGCTTAGTAACATATATTTCATATAAATTTTGTAAAGTTCTTTAAGTCGAAAGGTCTGATTTACCAGGAAAAGCAAAAAACAATTCGCATTCAAGCTATCTTATAGAAATAACCGTTCCTGTAACAAAAATTTGCAACACATTATTTTTTTAGATTTTGGGGAAAGTTTAATGTATGGGTTATATAAATTTTTAGTATATACTGAAAAAAAAAACAGCAAGTTTTGAGTTAATTGTATTTTGAAATCCATTAGTAAATAGTTGTTGGCTTAGTTGGGTCAAGTTCTAATTGCCTGCCATTTGAGTTAGCAAACTATTTATATTTGCTGTAATGTCTTCTAGGTGATTTTGCATTTCTATAAGTATGCTTTATATATATGTATGTTTGCACTGGTAAATTCGTATCGATTTGTTATAAACTGATTTGTGGTTTACCCAGAATTCACAAATTCTCGCACTATCAATAGCTGTGTAGCGGCACAATTGTATTAAGTATTTCTTTGCTAGTAATTGGAAAAGTTTTGTACCTAAATTAGTTAATTTTATGTAATAATGTACCTAGTATATTTGTAAACTATGTAATTTAAAATACAAATGTAGCAAATGTGGCTATTTTATGATTTATCTCTAAATGTTAACATTACCACTTTAATACTGCTTTCACTTTATAATAAATGCCCTAGATGTAATCAAAAATGCTAAATCTGAAATTTATATTTATTTTAAATGGAAATATAACACTAGTATTGTAATTTGAGTTCAAAATTTGCAATCATAAGTAGCGAGTAGTTAAGTTGGTTAGTATTATTGATTTGTGGAGAAATATTTTTGCATGATTGAGTTTGAATGAGCTGAATTCAAATTATGTTGAAAATTTTAGAAAATATCATATTCGAATAATACTCATAAATGTTTTCCTTTTAAAGTACTAATCAAATATCGATCACTCTCAAACGCAGCAGTGCATTGAATAATCAAATTAAGAAACAAATAGAAAGCTTGCAATCGAAAGGAATTGTTAAAAATTGATTAGATATTTTCCGTTTATTTGCTTCAACTGTATAAGTGTATCTTATCTGCATCTTTTCGTGGAAGGAAAATTTTAATCTGTGTTATTGGTGAGTCGAATAGTTTCACTGTAAAAAATAAAATTACTACACACATAATGGCGGATGACATATATAATTTTATGTGTGTGTATATCCTATATAGCGTTTAATAAGCAACTAACAAAAAGGTTGTGCATAGAACAATTTTAAATAAACCTGGTAGCATTAAAAAAAATTTTACCGAGAAGCCGTCTTTTTCCATTTATACCTATTGACAATAGGAAAGGAGGAGGAGAAAAGAGTAAAATTTAATCAAGAATTGCTATAGTAATAATATACAAACTATTCGAGTAATCTATAATTATTATTCAAAGACTTACATTTTAAAATTCTTTTCATAATAGTTATCAGCGAGTTGATATTTTTAAGTCTTCAAAGACTTTTATTTTGGGACTAATGTTATAAAAGCCTTCTCATAATATTTATCAGCAAGATAAACTTTTGTGGGTCTTCAAAGACTTTTATTTTGAGATTTATATACTAAAAGTCTTTTCATAATAATTATGCGTAAGAAACGAATTTTTTAAGGGGTTACACCACTGTAGAATTTAAAAAAAATCGAAAAAATTTTTTTCATCGTAAAAGATCTTTTAGGATCTCAAAAATAATATACTAAAGTATGAATGGCAGAAAAAATAATATACTAAAGTATGAATGGCAGAAAAAATGTCTAAATGTCTAAATTTCGTGTTCTACCATGTTGAGACCACAGACCATAGCTATACAGTACCGGAAACTTTAAACGCGTTTTGCTCAAATCCACTTTTTTCGAGCTGGCCGGAAACATAACTCAAACAAATCTTTACCGATCGATTCAAAATTTTTACAGTACATTTGAAATCGTTATCTCCAGCGACGTACGTAGCGGTTTTTCGAAATTCAGCATATTTTTTTATTTATAAACAATTTTTTGATGATTTTTTGGTTCGAATTTGAAACTTTTTCTTTAAAGTGTAGCCATTTTACGAAAAATTAATTCATCAAAAAACCCCTACGTACGTCTCTTGCTACTGTAATATGAAATTAAAAAATGTTTGGTTTGTGGACCGATGCGAAAAAAACGCATTTGCGGGAAAATGCTGCAGAACCGCCATTTTGTTTTTGAATTGCTCAACTTAATCGTTTTTCTGTACTTCAAGACTCATATTAAAAAACGCTTTTTACAGAATTACAATTATTCAATTTTGATTGACCAAAAAAAAATCCCGAAATATGCCTTTTTTTCGTGCTCTACAGTGGTGTAACCCCTTAAGTCTTTCAGGACGGGACTTTTTTAGGAACATTTCGGGATTAATTCGAAACAGTTTCGTCTTTCAAAACTGAAAAGAAATTTGTCCTTGTCATAATTATTATGCAAAGACTTTTATAATATAAATCTCAAAATAAAAGTCTTTGAAAGATGTGAAAAAACGTATCTCGCTGATAATTGTTATGGAAATACTTTTATAATATAAGTCTCAAAATAAGAGTTATTGTCAATTTCAAAATTTGCTCCCACTAATAATTATTAGCAAAACACTTGTATAATTCTTATCAAAATTAGGACGACTCTTTTAAAACTCAATGGTTACAAAATTATTATTTTGGATCTCTGTTCTATTCATTGGAAAAAATAATACATACAATATGATAAATGTAATATATGCATGTAAAAACCTAGAAGTGTAAATAAAAAAAAAAATATTTTGAGAACCCCCTATAGTGATTAATTACAAGGTGGTACAAAAAAAAAATTGGCATGTTGTTTTTCTGTCGTGTTTTCATTTTGGCATTAGCAAAATTTTAAATAATACAGCCCTAAAATCTAAAGTTATGGCCAAAAAACTGCAAATCTGGATGTTGGAGCAAAACACCATACCGGTCATAATTAGGCCAGCTTTCAGCGGATTAAATTCGTTAAAAAAAGGGAATGTTAAGTTTTTCTTTTAATTTTCAAAACTTTAAATAAGTTAAGTTGAATACAAGCGACAATTTACTCTAAAAGAACCTAATTTCTATCCCCTTTTTACAGGGGAGTTAATACTGACCTCGATTCTACAAAATTTGCTTTTTGTTATACTAAAATTAAATGAGCTATATGCAGTTTGCATACCCCTTTATTTTTGCACAATATCCTAATCTAAAATTTTAAAATCTAGCGTAAAATTTGTTGAATTTTGAAAAGGCTTTATAACTAAGGAAATTTTTTTTTTGCAATTGAGCTCAGTAATAACATTTTACAGAGGATAAATTTTAGTTGGTTTTAGAGAAAGCATTAAGAATTGGGTTAATACAAGTATAGGATGTAATTTGAACCCAAAGCCACCAGAAATATTTATTTGTGTATTTGTATCAAGCTGTTTGGTTCAAAGAATCCATGGTATTAAATTTAATTTACAGTTTTGAAAAGCGATAAAACTAAATAACCTTTCTTTCTCTTTTGAACGAATATAATAGTATAATAATCCGTCGAAAACTGTCTACATTATGACCGATGTTTTGAACCACCATCTAGATTTGCTGGCTTTTTGATCAAAATCACTTCTACTACATGACTTAAAAAGTACATGTAAACTTTTCTGTTGTAGAACCGTGGTAATGGGTTTCACAGGACCCCTATTAAAAATATAGTAAATTACAAAATTTTACACACAATCCCCGTGAACCCATCTTATGGTAAAACACCGTAGACAAAATTGAAAAATCCATTTGCTCAGCGATATCGCCACGTTATTCAAACTATACCGTAATTTTGACAGTTCGTTGGCGCTTGATGCACCAATTTAGAGATGGGCCTTTCGCGATTGCGTTTGCTGATTGTAACCACACTAGAATAAAGTTTAGGTGTATAAAGTTAATGATATACTACATTTTACAAATAATGCTACATGTAAAATTTGATAACTCTTACGCAAAAGTATAAACAAAATTCATGGGAATTTTGTAGTTGTACTCAATGCGAATTTATCGAAGGTGGTGTCAAAAGAACAGCTGAATTGATTTTTTTCATTTATATTCGTTTTGTATTTGTGTTGGGATTGCCAAAATGAAAATTTGTTTACAATAAAACCTATGATTTTTGAGTTTTCATGAAATTATTACCAAAAAATTACCAAAAAAAAATCGATATCAAAATATCATAAAAACTCTTGCTAATATTTTAAAAAGCGCACAATTCGATCGCATTAGAAATCATGGGACATTCCACATAAACTTATGGGAAATATTTCTAAAGAGACAATACCTGGCCGGATCTAAATCCGGGTCGTTCCGGCATCGTGGAACCGACTGTCGTGACAACGCTACCGCTTTTGCTTTGTTTGATTTCTACGAGTATTAGCTCGCCCAACAAATTCGCCTTAGACCGACTTTGGCAATTGCCACACCAAAATCCAAAAGCAAAATACAAGTAAGTTTCGTGAATGAATTCGCTGCGGATATTGCCACCACCTTATATGAGTTCGCATTGAATGTTCCATTTCTCAAGGTCAAAGCCAAGAAGTTTGTCGCATTGACATTAATTCCTTCCATTGCCATTTCAAATTCAAAGATACCTTCTTTATAAATATCGTCTATCACAATTGTTGTATACTAGTTTTGCCGAATAATTCTTTCGGTAGAAAAGATTTAAATTTCTACATTGACTTGATTAGTATTAGTGTATTAAAAGATGACACGAGATTTGTATGAGATTTCGTTTCCTATAAATTTGTTCTAATGATCTAGAGATGAATCGCAAATATGGATTCAAAAGGATTTTTAGCCTTAAGACATGAACAAATAAAAGGCAACTATTATAATAGAAAATGGTAAAAGTGAATCAATAATTATTATATATAGTAAAAAAAAATTGTTCTATATAATCTATAACCATTATTAAAATACATATATTTCATAATAGTTATCAGGGAGATAAATATTTTTAAGTCTTTGCAGACTTTTTTTTTTGGGACTTATATAACAAAAGTCTGCTCATAATAATTTTGAGTGAGAAAAAAATTTGTATGTCTTGAAGGTCTGAGCGTTTTGAGGACCATTTTGGGCTTAGTTCGAGGCTACTTCGAAACGATTCAGGATCACTTCTGAACTAGTTCGGTATTATTTTGGGTTCCGCAATAGTCCATGTTTCAAGACTTTATAAAAGTTATCTTACTCATAATTATTATGCAATGACTTTTATAATATAATGGCAGTATTCCGTAACTCAGTCTCATCTCGAGTGACTCACTAAATTTGTTACTTTCCATTAGATTTCAGTATTCAGTAAATAACAGTGTCAAAGAATTCCACCAAAGACTGTGGTGAAAAGCAGAGGAGACAATCAGCTGATGTTACGTTCAGCTAGATATACACAATCAATATTATTGAAAATGTCTTCATCGATAGCACAGACTATACCTTTTCAATTCTTTGTCAACAGCATTATTGCTCTTTAGAAATTAAAACAATATGGCTATCGTAAAATTAGCATTGAAAATAACAGTTCAAAATTCTTATTACAGTATTGTATGTGATTCGTTTATTTAAAATATGTGCAAAAATTAGAACTATAAACAATCGATAAATGCAGCTTCTCAATGACAGGACAAGATACATAAGTAAATGTAAACTAAAAGTTTTTTATTATTACGTGTTATGAAAATTAAGTTTTATTTTCTATAGATTTAGGCAAAATATAGCGTCCTACCACGGGGAAGATCGAGTGCTCTTTCATTTTCGCGTTTGTTGTCGCGTTTCAATACTTCATTCAATTTCTTTGCTTTGTGACCTGATCAGGGCCAGCTGACAAATTAGTGACTTTATTTGGAGACTAGAGACTTGAGACGGTTTATTCAATACCGAATAGTCTCAAAATCCGTCTCACCATCGAAAGTATCAATTAGTACTAGAGACTGCTTACAGAATACCGGCATAAGTCTCAAAATTATAGTTATTGTTGATTTAAAAAATTGTTCTCACTAATAATGAAGAGCCTTTTGTAATAAAAGTCTCAAAATAATAAATAACAATAAATTAAAAAATTTATCAGATGCATAATTATTTTTTAAAACTCAACTGTCAAATTATCTGGTTCTCTGCAAAAAATACACCTCTGCTTTCAGTTTTTGTCGACATTTTTATGCAACCTAGTATGTTCGCTTCCTGCCCACCAAGCGTAGATATTTATGAGAACTGTAAATATTTTAAGAACATAATTTTAAAATAGCAATTTTTGAGTTAATACTCTTTTGTAGACTCTGTACGATATGTGTAATACTGGGGGGTGGGAGAATCAAAATTCTAAACAGTTATATATACTACTTATACAAAATATTTAAGTAAAGACACCCAGAAAAAGAATTTATAAACTGTTTTTCATTGTTTTTGTTTTTCTTTCCTATGCACGGTGTATTTCTTTGCGCCACTTATTATCGAAATTAAAAGCACCATGCTGTTCCGAAAGCACATCTTATTAACAATTTTTCAAACTCAAAGTGCTATACATTTTCCACAGATGCTGTTTTCCTATTCCTATTTGTTGGCTATTTCAAAGTAGATTGCAATTTTATGTCTTTACTTTGTCATTCCCGCTGCGCACCGTAATGGCACATAGCGCGAAGGGACATTCATGTAACTTATATATTGGCTTAATATTTACTACACATATGTAAACCCAGCGCAGCAAAAAAAGTCGTATTCATATTCGAAGTATTAAACTTCATATATAACTCCAAAAGGCTTAACATATTTGTGAATTTTGATTGAAATGTTTTGTAACTACTTTTTTTGTTTAGTTTGAAAAAGACAGGATCCATTTTTTGTCGTTTTACAATTTTCAAGCACTTGAACAAAAATTATTGAAAATTTTGACAAATTGGAAAAACAAAAAAAATTGCTTTGGTTGTTGTTAATACTTCAGTTCTACAAAGTGTGACTAAAGTTTGAACGATTTGCTTTTTCTTTATTTGTTAATACATTGCAAACTGAGTTTTGAAATGATAATAAAGGGTGACCACACTAAAATTGCGACACGTTGGAAAACTTATAACTTACCCAAAAATATTTAAATATTTTGAAATTGAAATACTATGAGTAGACCATGATTTTAGTTTCACGTACGTATGAACAATTTTATTTGGATTCGATTTATATTTTAGTTGAAAATGGCAACCGAGTTAGCAGTAAGTCATATTATTTTGCACGAGTTTATAAAAAATCCGGCGTAAAATTGCTAAAAATTTAAATCGTTACAAAGAAATACTGGCAGTTACTCGAAAGCCTGGCAGCGGAGGTGAAAGTAATTAAAGTAATTAAAGCAGTGCTCGGAAGGTTCTCAGGGTGTTATCACAAAATCAGAAGGTTTCGTCGCGTACTGTAGCGAAATCTGTACGTAAATCGTAGTCTTTTGTACGAAAAGTAAAGCGGCAAGTTTCATTGAGAAGTTTCAAAACTCAAAACGACGAAACCTACTGCTTGAAAAATTTCAAATATATTGGAGGTCAAAATGGTAATGTAAATTAAAAATCAAGTTCAAGTTCCCGTAAAAAACATGGTGTGGCAAGCCATTTATTACTGTGGCCGTAAAAGCGGACCTTTTATTGAGATGATTGCCTCGAAAAGTTGTTTCTTTTTGATCTTCTGTTTTACCGACAGAGTGAAAAGTTGATTTACATATATTGGAACGATTTTGTATTATCTCTTGCCAAGCTTGGTTTCGAGATAAACCGGTATCGGCGTTGTGCCATCTCCAGTGCCATTTTTCGTTCTTTCGTTCCTTCGTTTCTGTCCAAACCAAACTTGACAAGGGATGACGAAACATCGTTCCAATTCACATCACCTCAAAAAGTGTATTCTGCTTTATTAACAGTCATATGCCAAGAACTTAATGCAGTGCTACAATGCAAATAACATCGATTTTGCACCTCGCGACTGCAATACACCAAATAGCCCAAAGTTGCATCCTCTTGAGGAATATTGGTCAATTGTTAAAGGAATATTGTAGAAGACAGGTGATCTGATAATATATATATTTGAGAATTTAAAACAAAGTGGTTGTGGGCAACGCGTAAAGTCGACGATGCACTCGTGCAAAAGATGATATCGCGTGTGCGACATTGTAATTATCCATAATCCTCAGAGTAATATAATTAAAACAAATTTGATTTCAAAGCCTTCTAGTTTTTTTTTTCTGGTAGTAATTGCTAAGTGCCACAGTTTTTGTGAGTTCACCATTTAGCTCACCCTCATCATCATTCAACGTATTTTATTAGCATTCGGGGAATTCCCAGTAGACAAAAATCAAATTTCCGCGACAAACTTAAGGCTGTGCTAGATAGAAAGCTTGGTACGTTTTACGTGACAGTTTCGCTTTGACAACTGAGATAAATACATAAAATTATACGAAGTTTCCCATATAACCAAAGCCGAAGTTCGCCAACTCTCATCTTTTCGCGTGCTTTGACAATCAAGTGATTTTCGTATTCTTTTTGGTACTCATATTCGCTTAGAAATATACGCTACGCTTAAATTTTCTACAAAATAACAATGTAAATTTAAAGCTTAACCAAAATAAATGTTCAGCATTCAAGTTTTTCAGTCTTGCACAATAAATAAATTAATGTTGTCAAAGCGTTTATTGTGGTATCCCTATTTCTTTTTATCTGCGATGCGCTTTAATGTGGCTTTGTTTTTGTTGAGCTGGGTATACATACATATAGACTTATAGATATATGTGTGTGTGTATTATTTATGTATGTACACATGTATATAATGAATGTGGATATTAAAGCAGAATGTAGCTTTAAGTATAGCCATTACCATCATTCTCAAATTGTTCATATTTTTTGTTGTTGTTGTTTTTATTTTGCTGACACTATTCTTCTTCTTCTTCTTCTTTTCTTCCTTTACTTCCTGCCATGCTGCATTTTTAGTATAAATACCAAGCGACCAAATTGAAATCGTTGCTCAAAATTTCAACAAGTAATATTTTAACATCAACTCCAACTGAACCTAAATGTGACTTAAATTTTGAACCAACTGCGGCGGCAAACAACAACCACCAAACCATCGACAACAATACCAATAGTATCGACGATATCTATGGCATTTATGGTGTAAAACGTCAGACAGCAGGAGATAGAAACGAACTAAAGGATACAAAGGAAAAAGCTTTGGAGAAAGCTGCCTTAGCGATTGCATCCTCGACGCCCATCGCCGCAGAAATGCCATTTGAGGTGAACGCTGTGGTCAATGCCTGACGATTTGAGTGACGTGCAGGCAACGACAGCGAAATTTTGCAACAACACGCCGAAAGCATAGCAAACCTTAGCACCAACAATAACACCGATGACAACGGTGAAATTAAAAAAAGCACTCAAAGAAATAACGGAGAAAATGTAGATGATGGCAATGACGCAGTGACGGAGGAGGGTGGACATGCCAAATCAACGCCGACGAACATCAATGCAAAAAGACACTTGACCCTCAACAATGGAAATGTACAAGTGAAGAGGATAGCTGTTGTCGATATTTTGCTTGTATGCCATTGGCAGCTTGGGCGAATTGGCCAAGATAGTGTCATGGTTTCGTTGAGTTATTCGATATGCGCGTTGGCATGCAGTGAAATTGAAAAAAAAAATGGAAAAGTAATTGTCTAATAGTAATAAAACGCAAACATTTTTGGTAAATGTATATGCCTGTGTGTGTGTGGGTGTTTGTGTGTGGGTGTATTCAAGCGCTTAGCTATCGAGCGTTGAAATTGTTGGCCATTATGTGACAGGAAGTGGCTGTCAAATTGGAAAGTGAGAACAGGAAGCCGATGGATGTGGGAAAATAAGTGGGAGAATACGGAAGCGGTAGTTTCGGCCGAGTTGATTTTGATGATTTTGTGCCAAGGAAAATCTTTTATTTATATTTGTTGTTGCATAAGCTGCCGAATTTTGCTTACAACTATGCTTTCGCTTTTCGCCGCTAGACATAATTGGCAAATTTAAAAATATGTAGGTACAATAAATAAAAAAGGCTTGGGAAGGAAATGAGTTTTGTAACTTTATTTACATTTTTTTTTTGGCTTTGGCAAACAAAGAAGAGCTTGATAAATGCGTAAAAAACTGAATGAGGTCAATTGGAAGTATATTATACGTTTCCTACACATGCAATAAAAAAAGTGATATGAAGAAAAGGTAAACAGAAAAACAGTCAAAATCAGCAAAAGTTAGTCGAACAAAAATAGGCTGCTAGGCGAATTTTTCTGGTTTTATAATAACTTTTCCAGGAAAATTACTTTGTTTTAAAAGCGGTTCTACTGCCTCAGCTATTTAAGTGCATTGCTGTTTTTTGTATAAAATGGTAATGTTTTTATGTACATACATATATGCAAATGTTTTTTATATGTACATCCACGGCGGGATTTAAAGGATAGACTTGATGTGAAAGGAAAATAGCGGGCAAAATTTACACGTTAAAAATGGTATGTAGGTTGTGGTATAACGTTTCAGAATTTTTTGTGCAATTTCGTTCACACTATTGCGCAGATTACTTTTAAATAAAATCCATATAATTTTTATACATATATTACTAAATGAGAAAAAAATCTAGCAAAGGATGCTTTTGGGAAGTTATATTTTCCGGTAACTACAAATGGGCCACGCATTCGCGAAAACTAGTGAAATTCATACAGGATTCACTGCCTACTAAAATGATATCATTACTCAATTTATTAAGGAAATTGCTTAAATAATCCAAAGGTTTTTCTTAATTGGAATTTTTTTACAAAATCCCTAAGGTTTTTGTTAAGATTTGCTTACATTTTTCATTCACTACGACATATTGAAATATTTCGGACTAGACAAATCAAATATCCGAAAAACTCGAATACGAATTCATTAAGTCAGATCAGTACATTTACGACATTCCGCGGAGGTCTGATTTACGACTAATTCGGACATAATTGCATTCGAATTAGTCTGACATAATCTTCTGCTGTAAAAGAAAATACAGCTTTAATCCTTGTTGTTCTTGTTGTAGCAGCTAGCTATGCCCTGTAAAGAACGGATTCACCCATGGTCATTGTCGTCAAACTCATGTAGGGGGAGGCCCAGGAAACGTGAAGTTTCGACGGGGTCGGCATGTGACTATATGGTTGATATTGTACGGGGATTCTTTACACGTCGGACATGTTTTTGGCATGTCGGGCTTGATTCTGGATAGGTAGGAGTTTAGTCTATTACAATACCCAGATCTTAATTGGGCCAAAGTAGCGCGAACCTCGCTAGACAGCTGGAACTATTCGTCTGCAATAGGTAGTGGTTGGGTTCGTATTGCGGCCTTAACAATTATGGATGTTGCTTCGGATCTGCTGGTATGCTGTCGGATCCAGCGGCTGATGTCTAGGAGGTCGCTTGTCGGAAAGCAGATGCAAAACGGTGACATCCAGCAAGGAACTGCTTGTTGAACATGAGGTTGTGCTTCTTAACCCGGAGCACATTTGCCTCTTGATGTAGGTGCTCCTCCGGCGACATCCCGTCACTGTAGGGAGTGCAGCGTTCTAGGAGGTCTGCAGCCTCACCCTCTTTGTCCTACTGGTTCCCGGAGACCACACTGGCGCAGCAAAGTTTATTACCGGCGGGCGGGCGGGCCAATCGCCTTGTATGTTGCCAAAAACGTTTTTTTGCCTTTGTGATGGCGGTAGTCTGCGTAGAAAAAAGAGCAGGCTGTCACATGTAACCCCCAAAATCCTAGGATGATTAACCATCGGAATGGGGGCGCCATCGACATGAATGTTGAGATCCTGGTCCAGCCTGACCTCCTTCGTCCAGGTGGTGAAAATATTCGCCGAGGACTTTGTAGTGGGCAATGCCAAGTTTCCGCCGGTGAAGAAACGGTAAAGTCGGAGAGATATCCGTTCACTTTCCAACATACGTCATCAATTACATGAACGGTGGGCATTATCGAGCAATCATCGGCTTATGAGACTGGGGTGACTCCCTATGGCGGTTATTGGAGATGTAGTGGTTAAATACAAGCGGGGACAGAACCCCACCTTGCGATGCCCTTGTTTAACTCTTCTCAGCTTAGTTGTTTAGCTTCGAAATAGTGCCGATGATTGATTCCAAACGTTTCGGAAAAGCAGCACAAGCTGTACGCAAGGCTTCGTTTATTGTTTTATCCCATATCTTCAATTAGCGTCATTTTAATTGCTCCATCTCCAAAAGTTTTAGATTCTTCATTTTACCTAACATTTAGCCCCATATGCAGAAATCTATTGAATATAGACCCGGGTAAGAGCACGGTCATTAATCTGAAGAAATAAAATTCGTAAGGAGGGTTCTGTATCAGCTCTGAACAATTCTAGTCGTGTGAGCTGGAGTAGAATTTAGCTGGAAAAACATCGTAGTTTGTCAATTAAATGCATGAACTTTAACAGTATTTGCCTCTTTAAAAACTCTTTGCCTTTCTCTATAAAAGAGAAAGTTTGTCTTTTCTGAAATCGCTTCCCAGACCATAACGAATGATTCGCTTTGGTAATGCTTTTTATAGGTGAGGGTATCAGTCATACTTGCTTCACACACGCGATAATTTTGCGCGTTGTGACTGCCCTTTAATAAAAAACTTTCCACTTTACGTGCCGACGCTTATTGTTGGTCTCATTTTCGTCAGGCGATCTGCAAGGCCATTAACCCGCTTTTTTAAAGCACTCATCTGTAAGAAAGCCTCTTCTTAAGTCACTTAATTTGAGACACTCAATTAGAGACATATTTTGTTAGTTGAGACGATTTCCGTATTCAGTAAGTAACAGTCTCAAAAAATTGCACCAAAGACTGTGGTGAACCGATTAGACCGGTTAGAACTATCAACAGTCGATAAATGGAGCTTCTCATCCCAAAAATACATTCGAGCAAAATGGCGGAGCAAGATAAATAAATAAATGTAAACAAACTGGTTTTGTTTATTATGCGGCTGGCAAATTAGTGACTTTATTTTGAGACTAGAGGCCGTTTACAAAATACCGAATAGTTTCGAAATCAATCTCACCACCGAAAAGGCTCAATTAGTGTCCACTTACAGAATACCGGAATGATACTATCTTTACCACTTTACTTAGTCAGTCCTATTCTGTAATTTAGAATACGCGATATCAGGTTTAACAGATAACAGATAGCACGAGAAAAAAAGCCGTTAGTGTGTGCGGAATTCATTAGGTGTACCCCAGGTTGAAATCCTGACCGGGGGAAGTAACATCCAAAATTTTAGCGGTCTCCCCTAGGTAGACGATCTCAAACCGCCGAGTGCATTACTGCCATGAAAAAATTGCTCACAAAAATAATCTGCCGTTCGAAGTCGGAGTAAAACTGTAGGCCCTCAATTGTGGTACAACATCAAGACGCACTCCACAAATTGTGGGAGAAGTTCGGCCCAGCATCAAGCCAGATATTTTTCATATTTATTATTTAGCTGTTTTTACGTGAATGAAAGAATTATGCCGAGATCTTTTATTTCCTCAACAGTTTCTAGCAAATAGTTAGTAATGTACATACATATACTGTAAGGAGTCAACAAATCATTTTAAAATTTTGCTAAGGTGATTTTTGAAGAACTTCTTAATATTCAACAAAATTTCTATTGAGATTTCATTTGTCTCTTTGCGATAGATTTGCATGAGTAGAGAAAAAATGCTTATACTATCGCTTTGTATACTCGTAAATATTCTAATAGTTTAGTTGGATTTGCATTATCAGTGAAATATTTACTGTTTATTCAAAACCCAACCACTAGTAAGGGACACACATACATATGTATATTTGGATTGCTAGGAATTTTCCCCTAATTTTATTTATTCACAAGAGTGCACTTTGGGACGAGTGTGTCATTCGGACCAATTTTTAGGTATTCATTGTCATCATCATTCATATCGAACTCTTCATGCTCTGTGCTGTGGTGTTGTGTCGTTCGGATCGGTCTGTTCGTATTTATCATCATTATCAGTGACGTTGCCGATAAATTTTGGTTATTCGAAGGCGTTAAAACTTGTCGAAGCTGATGCAACGCAAATCGGGTGTTCAATTTTCTGGCATTCATTGCCATCAATGATGGATGGGTTGTTATTCCATGAGATTAACATTTTCCGAAGCGGATGCACCACTGATATTGTGAGTTTTGGATGGCGATGAACAATACTTGTTTATGTTGTATCGTGAATGTACATATATATTAGGCCATCTCGGTATGCAGTATCCTGCTCTTTAATTGGATCCATAGCTATCACCGACGATGGCAAAAATTACTCAAAATTACTTTGAGTTGAAGTAAGAACGGTGATCAACTTTTATACTCTCGTTGGTGATTAAGAGAGGACTGGTGGCGAAGGTGATTAAGAAATTGACAGTATTTGGCATTCGCTGTTACCTGTTCTTGGAAGGCTGTTAGGGTTTTTATCGAGCATTAACTGACATTCAACGCTTTCCTGCGCATAATAGAATCAAGCATTCTCTCCACATATATTTGCCAAAAACAGTTATTAAAAACCTTTCTCAACTAAATCAAAACATGTATTTAGTTCCGTTTATTAATTTAGCACATAAAGCAAAATATAAAAACAAGAATGTTGCAACGAAAATCAAAAATCCAACTAAGCAATATTTTATAGTAAACAATATCAGCAATGTTCAATCATTTCCAAAAATTGTAAGAAAACATTTCGTCGGCACAAAACCAAAGCGGAAGCCGTGCCGCCGCAAAGTGTGCCGTTTCTCAACCAATCTGAGGTTTGCAGAAGTTTTCGCTTAGGTTATCATTATTTGATGTATAGAAATAAGTACTAGTAAGTAACAACTCGTACATATGTAAATTTTTAGTAAGTAAGCAAAATTTGATTATAAAAAGAAATTTTGTTGAATAAAGTTCAGTTAAATTTTTGCCATCCACAAAGGCGTTTGGAATTGTGATTGGTGGCCAGCATTAATTTGAATAGTTATTTCATTAAAGAAAAAAAACTCTTTTAAGGTAGACAGTCGTGAAATTCAATTGACAAAAAAATAAACTAGAAGCAGAGAACTAAAACTCGAGAATAATAATAAAACTCCATTAAAAAGTAGACCGACTTTGGTATAGAATACCAAGCTTCCTGAATTCTTTGCCAAAATTTTTCCTAATTCTTAGACTTAGCGGGCACAAGATTTTCCTTTACAATCTTCCACAAGTTCTCTATCGGGTTTAAATCCGGAGAATATGAATGCAACGTCATCACATCGAGTCCACGATCCTGTGACCACGTGCTAACAAGACCCGAAGTATGTGTCGGGCCATTATCCTGTTGAAATTGCCAATCAAAGGCATGATCTATTTAGCATAACGTAGGTATCGGTACTGGCCCATGTTTCCCCGAATCCAAAATAGCGGTCCGACTCCATATCATTATTCTTCCTCCCCCATGCTTGAAAACTTTTTTTTGTGTATCTGGGATTCATCTCTGCATTTTTCGGGCGTCGGATCCAGACCTTACCATCATTGTCCACCATGTTTACTTTAGATTCGTCAGATCACTACTTTAGAATTTTCTGGACCGGGCCAAGTTATGTGAGTTCTCGCAAACATCTGTTGTTGTTGTCGTTGTCTTTTTGTCAACATTGGAACTTTTCGTGACAATCTGTCGAAAAGGTTTATTTCTACAAGACGCCGGGCTACGCTAATTTCCTTCTGGATTTAAAGGGTCGAGCTAGTATCTCAATGAAATTGTCGTACTCTGGCGTCGTTTTTGGCGGTCGACCTCTCAGTTCGCATTCTTTTTGAGGCAAAAGAGCAGTAAAAACAAATTTTTGTGATTAGTTAATAATTTTTACAGTTTCCCTTTGCGTAAAACTATTTTTTTTTTTTTTTTACAAATTTTGTATGTGTTTACGTTCCTCTGCCGTGCAGTGCGTTACGCGACCCATTTGTTCAAAATTA
Source organism: Anomoia purmunda (assembly GCA_951828415.1). Taxonomy (NCBI): domain Eukaryota; kingdom Metazoa; phylum Arthropoda; class Insecta; order Diptera; family Tephritidae; genus Anomoia; species Anomoia purmunda. The sequence goes on along the minus strand of OX639997.1, from coordinate 58,897,587 downwards.
AAGCAAATTTCACTAAACACGACAATTTATAACACAATGTACACTTACACAATACAATATATACGACAAAAATCACTTTTATTGCTTCTTCCCTTCTTTGATTCTATTATACTGTCACTATAGTAAAAGTCCATCGTTGCAAGTTTGAAGCGCAAAAGTAACAGTAAAACGAAAAGGTTTTCAATTATTATGTTTTCAATCACAAATAGTGTACAGATTCGATTACAGACATAAGTTATCGGAAATATAATAGCCAAAAAGGAAGAATCGCTGATTGTTTCGCAGCAACCGACTTGATTCTGACGGACAATAAAACCGTAACTGTTTATATGTATATTCTCCAGATTTACAACAATTGGTAATGAAAAATACTTATTACATTTTTTATATATTAGACACAATGTATTTGCTGTTTTCTCTTTTCTTTTTTCAAACATATACATACATATTTATTTAACGCAATAATCACACATATTTTCAGTATCATACAAAATATACACAATCTTACAATGTGGGTCCTTTTTTTCTATACATACGTACCAACTACATACATATGCACATATGCACATATGTATGTATGTATTTATACTATAAGTACGCAGCCATTCGAGTTATACTAATATTTAGATATAAATAGCTACAAACTTACTGTATGGCATACAAATCGTTTGTATTTCAACTAATTTGATTTTATTATAAAAATATCTCTGCAAACGTATAATTTACAATAAATATTTGAAATTTAGCATCTACTTTTTTTAAGAATTGCTTATAACCTATTTAAATTCAAATTAATTTACATGAAACCGAAATACATAACTTATATGGCAGCTACTAATCGCCAATTTAGAATAAAAATAAATCGGCATACAACCATTGACGTTTTGAGTTTACCTAAAAATCTCAATTATTATTACAATAATTATTTTTATTATACATACGTTTCGATGAAAATACATTTTTGTTTTAAACCTATGAATAAACATAGCCTGCTATTTGCTTCGCAATATTTAGCATTAATTAGTTGGAAATTTTAAACTCATTTTAATTTTGCTCTTTATACTTCTCTTTTTTCTTTTACTGTTTATTTTGAATTATTTCGTAATAAATTGGAAGTGACTGCGGAGCAATTAGTAAGTTTTTCGGCAATTGGTATTTATGTACATACATATATATTTCTTACTTGGGTCTAACTTACCTATTTATGTAAGTATTGTATGCGTGTTTTTGTTTTAAATGTAACTTGTATGGATATCCAACTGCAAAATACATTTCTAAGGGGCTCAATAAGAAGACGTATATTGCGCTGGATGTGTGTATAAGGAATTTTCAGTTTTAATGGCTAATTTTAAGTAATGTTGTATTATCTAATTGCAAACATTTATATTAGTATATATGTACATATGTGTCATAGATTTCTATGCAAGCATTTGCACACATATTCACATATAGTAAGTAGGTGCATATTTCGTATTCAAAATCCGTCTAAGTTAATCGTTGTCATGCTTTCTGTTATTCTTTTGCTTAACTATTAAATAGATGCGTATTATTTTACAAAATTGTTTCGCTAAGATTCGTACAGAAATTGTCATTGGTATTTACCCTAAAGTAATTTAAAAAAAAAAAAATTAACAACTTTGCTTGCTTAAGTTTTTTTCTAACTAATTTTAAATACTATATATTCACAACCCTGCTGCGAAAGATTAAAATTCAGCACTACTTACTACTACTAAAGGTAGTTTGCCGCTGGAGAGGACTCACATGCATATTTTTTGTAGCACCAGTATTATTTTGCAAAATAAAAACCATTTCAGAAAAGTAAAACAGAAATCCAAATGCACTTAGTGTTGTTCCCATACCGCAATGTACTCGAAATCTATAATTTATAACTGTATCGATAGCAAGTTTGGTTGGTATAGAAGTATCGAACGTTATTTGTATCGGATATTTACTTGTATCGAACTCTTTCCGAAATTCAGCATTCTTGTTTAAAACCGCGTGTCGAAAATAATCGTTATTTTGATTTTTCCAGATCAAAAAATTATTGGCAAAAATTCGTTCAAAACAAAACTCGAATAGATCGATATACTCCCTATGCCATAGCTATGCAAATCTGACATATCATTTTTTTCTTTAGAAGATATTTTGCTGTAAACCATTTCACAATCGTTAGTGTGTAATTTTTATTTTTGCATTAATCAAAAATAGTTGTTTTCCGATAACTTTTGATCGATATTTTGTGATGTTATTTTTTCGATTAAAAATAACCGTTAACCTTGTATACAAATTTTCCCGATCATATTTGATAGATATTTTGCCATTTTAAATTTTTCGATCAAAAGTAATCGTAATTCTTGAATTTTTATTTTCCGATCAATTTTGATCGATATTTTGTGATTTTATTTTTTCGATTAAAAATAGTCGTTAATCTTGTATACAAATTTTCCCGCTCATATTTGATAGATATTTTGCCATTTTAAATTTTTCGATCAAAAGTAATCGTAATTCTTGGATTTTTATTTTCCGATTAATTTTGATCGATATTTTGTGGTTTTATTTTTGTCGATTAAAAATAGTCGTTAATCTTGTATTTACAATTTTTCGATTATAACAAAAGCAAACCAATTTATCGGCGATGACGATAAAATCTTTTATGATGGAAAAAATAAAAAATATCGATCAAATATGGTCGGAAAAATAGGAATTCAATAACAACAATTATTTTTTATGGGAAAAATAAAAATTAAGAGATAAAGATCAAACTTGATCGCAACAACAAAAATGAAACAAAACTATCAAACTTGATCTAAAAAAAAAGTACGGGTTTTTTTAAAATAAAAATTGTAACCCCTCTGCCCCTGTTTAAAACTACGACTAAGAAAATATTCGTAAAAATTTTCGGGAATAATTAAATAAAGTCACAACGTCTATGTATAATGTTAGTGTTTAAAATAATATTCGTAACATCAGGTAGCAAAATTATAACTGCATCATTTCATTCTTTACCAAATTGTATTATTGCACGTTTTGCGAAAGTACGCAAAATATGAAATCTGGATTATTGAGGGACATGCCACAGCCAGAAATATCGTTTATCAAAATATGTACATACTTATTTCTAACTTAATTCAATTAGGCAACAAAAACCAGTGGCCAACTTCGAAGGTGTTTTGGACTTCATAATTGATTATTTTTTAGTGGTTTAATGGATCCTCCTCTTTTTTTACACAATTAAAATGCTTTTGTGAAAATATTAGCGACTGTTCCGCTGATTAACTGACTGACTGTCTTTTAATTAAGCAAAAAGCTGTATAAAACTTTCAGCAAGTTCCGTTAGATATTCGAATAATCAAGGTTCTTAAAATTCTGCTCTTCATTTACTTTCAGAATTCTCATTTAACATTCAAAGAAAGGTACGTTCTCTGAATTTTACAAATCTGCTCAAAGTGCAGACTCTTTTCGGATCTTAAACCATTTCGTTAGCCGGGATATTCTTACCACACAGGGACATTTTATAATGGATCAAAACTATGCCTTTACTATACTACAATTTTTCTAAATAGTTACTCTTCAATTAGTACGGTATTTGCGATCCTCAGTGGCCCGCCTGAAGTCACACGCTACAAATTATAACGTGCTGTCTGTTCTTTTGGTGTTGCCAGCTTCGACAAATATGTAGTGTCGAAGAAAATCTTTAAAAAAGTTTAAAAGCAAGTAAATACTGTAATCGATTACTCTATACCCATCTGAGTACTTGCATTAAGAATTTTTTTAGCACAGGGCACCAGGCGAATGAATGGCCAAAGAAAATACATATGTAGATCGTTTAAACGTTAGAAACGCGCAAGAAAAAGTCAACGTGTAAAGGCCCGAACATTTACAAAGACTTTTTAAAAAAGAACTGGCATAAAGCGCTAGGTAAAAAGTCAACGCAAAGTATCGAGTATTAACTCGCAGCTACTTCTATCGGTACAACGCAAATTACACTACTCGCTGGACCATTCTATTAGCGCCGCCCAAACGGAGAAGTTCATCATTTTATTTGTGATGAATACAATTTTTGATTTGATCTTGATCATAAAATGGGATTGAATTTTAAAAATTTGAATGCAAAGATTTCCTATGACTTCGACGTAAATTAAATCAACAGCAGTGTACCGATTAACTCCCTCCTATCTTAGGTGAGAAAGCATATCGCGGCAATGTATTTCACTGGCTTTTTGAAATTAGTCGTGGTCGTACATCGGTACGGGAAGAATTTCGTGAAAGTTGTTCAAAAACGGCTGTGCGTGAACTGATAATGCTAGATCGTCATGTGGTATGTATATTCTGAGATCGAGGCATGTTTGAGCGTTAATTCCCTTTGGATGCGTTCAATATTCCATGAGGGAATGCTTTGAAAAAAAACTTGAAATTTAATCGCTATGCTTTAAAAGACATTTATAAAATTGTGATAGGGGACGAGTTATGGATCTATGAACACGAAACTAGCCAACAAACGACTGTAAGGTTCTTTCAATACCAGCGAAATTTGGAAATATACATAGAGGAAAACAATCGCAAATCAACTACCAAAATCTAAAGCTAAAACAAAAACGCTTTTGAGCATTCAAACACCGCATTGATGAACCTATCCGCCGCACAAGCCCCACTGGTTTGGCACCCAGTAATTCGCTTCTTATTCCGGCAGGTCGAAAATAAATAGCGAGGTCAACGTTACTCATCGCCTGAAAACTAATGTTTTGGAGGTTCCCCAATTGGTGTGAAAAAACTGTTTCTAAAACTGGTTCAAACCTATGCAAAAGTCTACTGATCGCCGTGGCGAATATTTTGAAAAACAATAAAGCGATCTCCTATTATAACTATTTGTTTTTGCTTGTTCATATAAACTCTCTTACAATGGCACGTTTTGACAATAATGACAATCTGACGGCCTGGAAGCCTATAATGGGCCATAGAAAGTTGTGACAGCTCCTTAATTTAGTTTAGTTGAATTTTGTAAGATTGAAATGGTTCTAAAAAGTATAGAAACTTTAGATTTAAAATTATTTCTTTCTACAAAGACGTAATTAAAATAAATACATATGAATATTTATTTTCAACATTTGACTTGATACTAATGCTTAGTTTCCATTAGGTAAAATTTTACGTCAATTGCTGCCAGTTCAATGAAAACAGCCAAAAGCTTTAAATATTTCGATGTGACGTCAATTCGAAATTATCAAATGTCAACACGCTGGCATTTCGTGACATATTTTGTCGTCGAAAATTTGACCTAATGAAAACTAAGCTTACTTTTTAGTTTTATGTTTTGTTATTTTATTTATGTTCGTACTCCTAGCTTCATTTACAGGTATGCTGTTGGCAACATTTAAGATCAAGATAATGCTTAGAAAATACTTGTTTTTAAGCATAACAAAGAAGTTGTATTAATTAGATCTACTTTATTATGTATATATAGGATATAGTCACTCCAAATTCAATTTAACCAGCTTCTGGAAATGATTTTCGATTTCGCTCAAATTTCGCGCATGAGTTAAATTCGTGCGCAAATTTACGGAAATGGACTTACAAAAATATTCAAACGTTTTCAAAGAGGTAGTGGAGGTGGCAGAATTCAAAAAAGTCCATCACAAGGTAAACTAAAACCATATACAAGTAAAAATTGTTTAATGCGATTCGCATAAATGGGATATTACCGTTGATTATCGTTTTTATTTTTTTTTTACAATTTTTTTAAAGGCTCTACTTTAAAATTTCAATAGTTTTGGTCCATATTTTCAACGAATGTTTCGACAAAACTATAACCATTAAAAATATTGAAAATTTATTTTTTAGATGAGATGGAGTTTAAAAGGATTTAGATAGGTTCTGCTAAAACTAAACTAAAATCCAAATAAAAAAGAAAATGGTGCCGCCTACCAAGTGATTTGGATTTAGATAGGTTCTACTAAAACTAAACTAAAATCCAAATAAAAAAGAAAATGGTGCCGCCTACCAAGTGATTTGGTTACGCAAGGCATACAAATTTTAGAGAGTTTTTGAAAAGGAAAATATTATTTTGCTAGATTTTATATTCAATGCTTGAAGTGAATTAAAGTGCGGATTTCTAAATTTTCAAAGTTCAAAACGCATAGTGGTGTTAGGTATTTTTGAAATTTACCAAAAATTAAGTGCATTTATTCTTTCGGCACAACAATGTGTTTGGAAAAGTTGTTGTTAATTTGCAGTGAATACTTTTTGTTATACTCTCAACGTCAGTAGAGGGAATACTCGAGCATTTAAAGTAAAATTTGGTAAGTTGATGTGAGCAGATTGCGCCACACAAAAAATGTGACTTGAAAATCTCGTCACCGAGAAGATCTATATTTAATCCACCTTTATTTAATCTGTGCAACCCTGATTTGCGCAGTCTGTTTGTCAAAAGGCCGTCAAACTGCAGTGAAAACAAAACAGACCAAAGCTGATTCATCTAAGGTGGTAGCGTCGCATAAACTGAATGCTTGTTCTATCTTTACCTTCTGCGGCGAAAATTTCATTTACATTTGAATTAAAAAAATCACCTTTTATTTCTTTTGCCTTTCCACCCGTTCGTTTATGGTTGCATGCCTTAGCTTCTCTTGTCATTCACTTTACCAAAAAGCAGAAACAAATATACCAGGAATTTTGTATTTGCAATGACGATGTCACATTATATGAATTGTAAACCTCAAACCGCGGTGTGGACAACTATAAGGTCTGTTCGATGAGTGCACTAGAAGTGTAGAACAGAGCAAGGCAGACCAACATCTGACAGAGCTCAGAGTGGTTTTGTGAACAATTTGGGGAAGAAGATTCAATAATTTTTTTAATTCGCTTACCTTTGTTTCGGGTTTTCCTTCTATGTTTTTGTGCTGCACTAACTTACACCAGATAAGAAGCTAAAGTAGTTTAGTGCAAATAGTGGGGCTTAGTGCAGCCTCAAAAAAAAAAACAGTTCAGTAGTGCGATTGACTAATTTATTTTAATGATATTCGCGGCGTTAACTAATCTTAACGAAATTATGACCGATGTTGCTATCCAGCAGCCATTTTATTAACGATTTTGGCATTCTGCGAACCAGCTGTTGTCGTTACCTAGTGGGTTATTGAAAACTAAACGACAGCAAATTTGATGTTGTTAACTCAATCGAGAAAAGAAGAAATTCGTGATACATATCAACTTAAATAAAAAATAAATTTAAAATTCGGTGATTTGTTTTCTTCAAATTAAAATAGGGACATTAAATAATTTTGTTTGAGTTCTTGGCTGATTTATCACAAAGTGACGAACAAGTAAGCGCTCCAACAGTGGATCGACGTTTACTCCGGGATGTGGAGAATCCCTTCAGAAGCTAAATCGGTTAACTTCAGAAGTGACTGAAGACATAATTTCTCAGCTTGACAGGTTTCCTATGACTCAAGTAGAGCGTCAAGCTGCTAAAAAAAATGTTTGCTTCAGTGTCGTCTCCTTTTGTGGGAGGCACTATTGGGACCGTCGATTGTAGTCATGTATCAATTTTGGCGCCAAAAAATCATGACCCTTATTGAAATTTTTAAAATATAAAATCTAAATACCCTGGAGAACAACACGATTAATATGGAGCGAATTTTGAAAACCAAAACCATAGCATATTTGTTGGTGATTGGGGATATTCCTTGGAGTCGAGTTGATGACAAATCTACCAAATTACTCAGAGGTGAGTCCGAAATTCCGCAACAATATGAAACCAATTATCAATACTTGTAGTTTGAAATAAACTAGTATCTTAACTCTCTTTAATGAAATATAATCAAACCGCGCTCAAATTTATATTCAGCAGCACACCCATTTTGGCATTTAAATAAATACAACGAGACAGCTGTTAAGTGTCGTTAAAAATAAATTAGTGAATCGAACAATCGTTAGTGCAAACGACAAATATTGTTGTCAAAAATTCCGATTGTCGCACCGTTTAAAGTTAGTGAATCGCACTACAGAGCAGTTTAGTGCAAACAAAATTTCATCGTACCCTCTTTTCCGCACTAGAGTATCCTAGCGCATTCATCGAACAGACCTATAGTTAGTGATGTGGATCAGCTTCACTTTGAGAGTATTAACTATTAGTTTGGACATGGTATAACATATAAAGTTTCAAAAGGCAAGCAATTTATCAGTATTGACTACCAACATGGATCTTGTGAAAAATAGTAGGAGAGTTAAGATTAAGACATTTGAAAGAGGAAAATCATTTCCAAACCCTAATACTAAATTCAGAAAGATCTAAATTTTCTATAGTAATAATAATAAAAATAATAAATACCAGTTTGGCGCTTCCATCAAAAGGTCGATGTTTGGCCAAACTTCATCTAAAATTTGTGGTTTGTGTACCACAATTTGAGGTTTGTGCTTTGATGTTATGCCATAAATTGAGATACCTAAAGTTTTACGCCAACTCCGAATGGAAAAGATTTTTGTGAGAAGCTTTCTTCAAGGCAAAAATACCCTCGGAGGTTTGCCATTGCCCGCTGGGGCGACCACTATTAGAAAAACTTTGATGGGTAATCATTTTATTAAAATTCCATAATTTGGTTTGATAGTGAACTCCATCTCTAAACCTCATTTAATGGGTAAATTTTTAATATTTTCAATGCTTACATAACAAAATTTTACACATTAAAAAGTAGAGAAAATACTATGCCGAAAAAATTATGAAGATAAACAATATGAAATACTGTCAGACTTATGGCGTTTCCAACGATACCACATTTATGTAAATTGGGTCAAACAATTTTTGACATATCTACATACATATATAAAGTTTTAGTACCACTTGTTATCAAGAAAGATACAAAGAAAACCAGATTACGACAACGCCGGTAGCGTACGTGTCACAGAGGTTCCTGCCCCAGGAATTGTGGGAAGAAAAGGAAGGTGATAACTGCACTTGGGCATTTTAATTGCAGTGGAGCAAATGCTGAAATACAAAAAAATACACTTCACTTTTATTATTCTGTGTTTAACTTTATGTAAAAATCACTCAAAACTCTGAAAAATCAACCTTTTAAAATCAAGTTGTGACGTCAATCCTTCAAACGAGGCAAGTACGAAGCAACGGAAGTGCTTTTGTCGCCACCTTCTTTTCTCTGCTTTGTGACTTGCTACGGTTTTTTTTTTTGATTTTTGCCACCTCTGTAACTTCTTTACACTCTTTAAGTCCATTTCTGTCAGTTTGTGCAAAATTTGAGCGAAATCACCAAGTTTTGTTAGATTTAAAGTGCAATAACTGTACATGTATGTTCTATATACATATACAAAAAATTTGCAACATTTTTGTAAACAAATTTACTTATGTGCTTACTTAAGAATTTAGTAGATAAGAATATTTATATTTTCGTTATTCATTTCTTTTCATACATAGTTTATTGTATTTTAATTTTTATTGCATACAATATTTAAAAAAAGGTGTATACAAATATTATTTTCTCTGTTTCGTTTTCACATGAATGACACTTTGTATTGGTACAGTGTTTTTGCTAACATTTTTAATAACCAGAAACAACACGCTTTACATAATAATTAGGAGTTTTTGTGTGAGTGCTTAGCAAATTATTTGAAATGCTATGCTAATCTTGATCATATATTTTTTTAATTTTTAATTATTTTTATTATTTTTGAGATTATAAAAAGTTTAAAATTATTAATCTCAAGTTTGTAACAGCATATTATCTTTGGCTGCGATCTAATGGAAAAATCGACCATTAACAAACAACCAGTCTCAAATGACTAGTAATATCATCTTTTGCATTCATATTCTCAGTACACAATTAAGCTTTGAATTATCTTTACATCCAACTATATATTAGGAGGGGCACCTTCACTGATGCATTTCATCAATTCTTCAATGCAATAACATTTTAAGTATAAACTACTACCGTTCCTAAACATTACGTATAAATTCGTTTTGAACCAAAGTTTCCAATAGATAAACTCTAATACGAATAACCAAATTATCTGAGTAACCCCAAACACGTGGAAAAAGGACCAGTAGAGTCCATACCTCACTGACCGCATAACTACATACATATATACGTCCAAAAAAAAAAACAACTATGTATGTATGTAGTTGCTCAGCAGTTTACACAGCCTCTGCAGTTTTTGCAGTATTTAAAACAGTTAAGGTGACCCTCCACACCGGAGTCAAACGCACGTCGTGGTAACCCGCGTTAGTCGCGTCATTTCCATGCTACCGAAATTCTTTTTGAAAATTAATGATTTGAATGCTGTACGGAATTGTTTTGACATTAGGCCGTATAGGACGAAACCAATCGCAGCATTTATGAGCGCCAGTAGATCCATTGCTTCACCGAAGGGTGGATAGCAAACAAAGAAGAAACATTTCTCCAACACGCCCGACAATAGGCCCAGTATACCCTGTGGAAATTCGGTTAAAAGAAAAAGTGAGAGCACGGCCAATAGCAGCATTGTGGTGCGATCTGTGCGGCGATCACATTTTGGCGGACTGTGGAAGAAAACAAAAAATGAGAAGTATTAAACAAAAGTTATAGTGAAATGTAATTGATTTTAGTTTTGTGCATTCAAAAATTGTATAACCCGATCTTTCGGTTTATTTTTGTTGGTCTGGTAAATATTATTTCCAGCATAAGCTATCAGCTATGTAAATGTAGAACTACGAACGCATAGTCCTGGGTTTTTAGTGGATCATAACTCTGTTGGCGTTTAACCTAAGTATCGCTGTGTGGTTTTTAAGTAAAATTTAAACGTAGTTTAAACTAAGTTGGATTGCAATGTGGTATGGTCGATCTTCGGGGTATGCAGTTGCAGTTCAACGGCTATACTCAATCCCAACTTTTACCTCCAGTAGAGCTTTGGCCCACGCCTGAAAAAAGGGAGTTTTAGTGGGGCCACTACGTCTACTTGGTTTAAGAGTCCACTAAAGTCAGCAGCGTCTGTTCACCAATAGGTGCGGCTGTAAGCGGGGGTCTGACTTGGAGCAAGTGGGTCGATATATAAATGTGTCCTTAAAAAAAGCCCCAGTATATGGTTGTGTGCTGGAAGTGGAACCCTTTAATGCCGGGATTAGTAAGGAAGGAATTTTTGGTCACACAGTTAAAAAAATGCAATTTCCACGACGAAACCTCCACCAACGAACTAAAATGGATCGACATTGCTTGTAGTGGTGGTGTGTAGCACCAGGTTTCAGCATAGAAAGATTTACCTAGCTACGTGGCTATCTCTAGATCGAAAAACGAGAAACCGAATCGATTATATTGCGATAGACGTAAAGACATGTTTCTAGTGTATTGGACGATCGTACACCTCGAGGACCGAACATGGACTCGAATCATTATCTTATCGGAGCCAAGATGCATATAATTACGTCTCTACGCAGCAAAAAACGTGCGCCTTAATACACAAAGAGAGCTTGAAATCGGAAAGCTGCAATTGCAAAATATACCTACTAATTTCGCCACTCGACTCTCACATCTGCTCATTAAGAGCACTGCACAACAAGCCGGAATTCACGACCATTGAGAGTACATTTCTCTATTACTCTGTAGCATCGCTGAGGAAGTCCTTGGGTTTCAGCCACCCCGTAAAACAACTGGTACGATGAGGAATGCCGCGCCAGTACAGAATGTAAAGATGCTGCCTACAGGGCCATGTTGCGATTGGGCGCAACGCTAGCCGTATGGGAACGTTACCGGGATTGGATCTTACTGGTGTTTCTTTAGATCTTGAAAAGCTACCATCGACCAGATATTCACGATACACCAAATATTTGACATTACTCGTGAGATTAGGATCGACACCCACCATCTAATTGTCGACTTTATGCCGGGATATTCGGATTTGGTATCATTGCAAAACTATAATGGTTATGTAAAATCAAGTTAAGCAACACCACCAGATCAGTCAGAATTGGAAAAGACTTCTTCGTGCCAAATAAGATGGTTCTTGGAGTATTCGAGAGAGAGAGAGAGATTCTCCGAAAGATTTTTGAACTCTTACGTCTTTGCGACGGCGATGATACATGAATATTAGCCAACAATCATTGCCAGTTATCTACCTGGTGTTTAAAAAATTACAGATCAATTTCTTGTTTATTATATCTTTTGGCATTCGTTTTACTGGATGTATATTGGAACAAGTTTCACATCTCCTGTGTATCCGTTGGTTTCTGCTATATTATATAAATCATTGAAAGACAGTTTTAAGAAAGTCTCAAAAATTATCTTCCAGGATTTTGAAATTTATGTAAAAGTATGAAGAAGAACTTGCCCTTGAATTTCAACGTGACAATCTTTCTCGAAAACGTGTCTTGATAAGTGCATATACTAGGAGTCTTAGTCTATGACCACCTTTAATTTTATTCTTTCTCTTACTTTATTTCTCACATACACAAATTTCTTTAACTTTGTAAGAGTGGAGACTCTTTCACAACAACTTTTGTGTAAACAAATATATATCTATATATCTCCTATTTTCACTTACGTTTTAAATAAATTTGTATTTAATTTCCAAACAGTTGGCAATCCCTCAAAATTCTTTCGAGTTTAAATTTTCCTAAACCTGTAATACATCATTTTACTAATAAATTGAGTTGAATTTAAATTTTTTTTAAACTCGTTTCACCCGCTCCATATATATATATATATATATATATATATTTCTTAAAAGAAACTTCATTATCATTATTCAACAGGTGGCAACCCTCACAAAAAATATTTTCGTGTGAACGCTTTCGTTTCACAGCAATGCTGTTGTCTTTCAGTCTTTCAGCTTTGAAACTAATATTTCAATATTTAATGTAATTTGACGTATTCTAATTTTAGTTAATTTTTTAAACAGGTGGCAACCTTCTACAAATATTATTGAAATTAAGCTTTCTTAATTTCTTTTCGTGTGATATTTTTATTATAAAATTTAGTATAACTTATAAATCTAACTTAATTCACCTTTAAACAGGTGGCAACCGTTGATACCCATATTACAATATTTTTAAACAGATGGTAACTCCATTTAAAAAAAACTGCTTCTATAGTAGCCCATATAACGAACAATATGTGCCAAATCGTATTCACATCTGCCCAGTCGTCGTATTGCAATATGTGGAAAATTATTATTATTTATTTAATTGACTATAACTCATCTAACATGTTACAACTCTCTTTAAACTTTTTTTTGTACAAAAATCCATTCAGCCGTTTGACCGTGAGAGGGTAACAAACATACAATGTGGGGGTTTTTAAATTTCCATTGAAAACGAATGCTGTTGTATTGACTTACATAAATATTTAAGTATTGACATTTAAATGTGTACCAAGTTGTCTGTAGTTCGGGTGTTCCTTAAGGAAAAGCAACACTTTCACCAGCTTGCGAAGTCAGCTAAATTTACGAGCATAAGTACCGTTAAAGTAAACTCTATTTTCAGTTGAAGTACAAATTTAATTTTTGCTTTCGTTGTGCCCACTACTTGAATACTCAGAAGAAGCTTCAAACATACCTTGCGCTCATTAATATGAGCAGTATCGGTAAGTGCGCTTTTTATCATCAGGATCAATTAAATTTACAATTAATAAAAGGCCTTCATTTATATTGCACTACCAAGTAAACAGCCACTTAAGATTTGAATGTGGGGCATGCTGTATAAATCTGATTACCAATAAATGAAACAATTTTTTCTAAGGGATATCCATTCTTTTGGTTTACCGAGTTGTCAAAGAAGCTTGCTAACTACGGACTGGAAAGCGCTTGCATTGTCCGGCAAACGGAATTATAGCTCCAGCCACGCATTCCATCTTTGACCCGTCTGTAGAGACAGTCCAGCCCGTCAATGGTTGGCCCCTTCCATGAGTCCAGTTCAGTCCAATGGCTTGGCAATTTCGTGCGGTTAACCAATGACTTTGTCAGGCTATAGTCAGCACTTCGTTCACAGGTAAAAGTGCGTTGAGAATGGAGTTATGCCCGAACGTCCGTTCTTTCTAAAAGCCCAAGGCACGTAGTCGGATAGCGCTGTTAGCAGCTGAGTTTTCGGTAAAGATATCTATAGGTAATAAATCAAGCATTGGACATGATCTCATAGCATCCGATATGCCAACGGCTGCTGTCCTTTGAATTCCTCATAGGTTCTGAACAACGTAATTCTTAGTAAGGGCTGGCCATCAGATTAGCGGTCCATAAGAGATTATGGGTACCAGAGTACCTTTTCTGGTTTTACGTCCCATCTATTGCCTAACATTCTTTTAGTTGCTTAGAGAGCCACTGAGGCCTCCCTGGCATCCGCTCGATATTCAGACTTCAATTAAGCGTAGGGTCCAGGATAACACCAAGATATCTCACTTGCTTGACCCTTTGTGAAAAGCGTCAGGTCAGTTTTCTCAGGGTTCAACCCAAGAGAACAACTAATGGCCCAGGAGTCCAACATCCTTAGCGCCCGTTTCATAATTGCGCTTTTAACTGAAGGAGACTGACCCGATACCAATATCTATCTTGATTGTCTGAGAATCTAGCTTTACCAGTATTTTATTGAAGACCATGAACCATAATACCGATGATAGCACACATCCTGCGGGCTGCCATTCACTGCATATACGGCCCTGCTCTGTGATCCTGATTTGGCGTGAATTAGCCTTCCCCTCAGAAGACACACGATCAATACCTGCTTCTATGAGTCCCTCATGTATATAATCTATACAGACATTATTGTACGCCCCCTCAATGTCTATAAAGGAAGCCATAGTCAAATGTTGATAAACAGATAGTCGATACTTTTCTCCGGCTCCAAGTAGTATCGGATACTTTTGGACCAAGCACTGAGTAGGTATCTAAAAAATATGGAAGCCCGATACTAAATTCAGAAATTTTTCCTTTTCTGTTATTCCTTATATGAAACGCTCTGCGCTTTATAAATAATTTATTAATTAAAACCTGGAGAAGGCGCCAAAGTCTATATAACGCGTGTATACGATCCAATTGTTTCATCAAAGTCGATGTAATGCCAAGTATACGTGGCACATCTGTTCAAGTGGAATTATGAAGTGGATGAATGTACAGTACAGACATTTCAACGCATTGTAAAAGTCATTGAGTAACTCCATTAACCTCCAAGCATTATTGAACTATACTAAAGATAAGAGAGACTAGCTCAGTTGTTGAGAAAAGGAAACAAAGAAGAAAAATTATTAGGTGCTAAGAATTTATTACAAAAAAATTTTTAGAAAATGCTAAATTATTCAAAGTGGTCTGAAGAAATATATAAAATATAGAGAAATTGTGCTAGTTTAGTGTCACATTTAGCAGCGCCATAAAGAATTCGTATTCAGAAGAAAAGATCAACGAAAGATGTTGATGCTATGAAATGAATTTTAATTAATGCAGTTCCTAAACTAGAAACTTTTATTATTCAGCTTAGAGAAATAAAATTTTACTTAGTTCACACGGAATAGCCGAACACATCAATACGAGCAGATATCGATAATTTAGATCCGATATTTTCCAACTATCGAAACTTTTTTTCAATACTACTTCCAACTAATACCAGTATTCTGTAAGTCGTCTCATGGTTCGAGTCTCAAAATAAAGTCACTAATTTGTCAATTGGTCCTGAGCAGTCCACATAGAAAAAAAACTGAGCAAAATATTGAACAAACATGAAAATGAAGTAAACCTCGATCTGCTCCTTGGTCGTACGTTAAATCTGTAAAAAAAAATAACACTTAATTTTCAACACGCATGATAAACGAAAGATTCTTTATATTTGCTTATGTATCTGGATCTGACAATTTGATCGAATGTGTATATGAATGAGAAGCTGCATTTAACGATTGTTGAAAGCTATAATTTGTTACATATTTTAAATAATCGGTTCACATAAAATGCAGTAATAAGAATTTTGAACGGCTAATTTCTATATTAATTTTACTACAATGTTTCAAGGAGCAATAATGCTGTTGACGAATAATCGAAAAAGTATATTGTGTGCTATCGATGAACATATTTCCATTGAAACTGATTGTGCATCTCTGTACATACCATCAGCTGATTGTCTCTACTGCTTTTCACCACTGTTAAGACTATTGCTTACTGAATACCGAAATCGTCTCAAGTCACAAAAAGTGTATCAATTAAAAGTGTCAAATTTAGTGACTAGAGATATGAGACTGAGTTACAGAATACTGGCATAAAGGTATCGATACTTGATCCGATATTTTCCGTGTATCGACACTTTTTTTCGATACCACTGCCAAGTAAAAGTATCGATACCTGCACCCTATATATCTAATATAAAGCTTTCCACATTTGAATAGAACAAACAACAAAGTTTGTATCTTAAATAGATTGGAAATATAATAATTACAAAAAAATTACACTCATACGCACCGTTGAGGGTGTCTCTGCTCCGTCAGTGGTATTTCAACACCGCCATTAGCGCCCCCATTTCCGCTGGCCAATTTTCCTGGGTTATTGTACTCCTTCAGTTTTTGCTTTCTCTTCGACGCTTCACACAACACTCGCACCAATATGAAGCTAATCACAGTTAGTACGCAGCAGGGTAATAATTTAATAATCACCGAGTGAATCCAAAAGTTAATTCTGCGCGAAATTGAATTAAAAATGAAAAGGAGGAGAAGAATCAAATATTAATAGCATATTTTGTTATATAATTTCCTATTAAATTGTAAGCACTTTAAAGCACATTCATAGATAATTATTTTTGTATTTGCAGTAAATCTACATTAATAATGCGTGACGTGTAAGTAATCGTCATCAGGTCAAATATTTATGTAATCATTTAAAATTTATTTGAGGGTTAAACAAATATGGGTTATTTGAACAAATATTACTTACTTACTTACTTACTTAATTGGCGTTATAACCGCTTAAGCGATTTTGGCCGAACTTCTCCCACAATTTGTGGTGTGCGTCTTGATGTTGTAACACAAATTGAGGGACCTGCAGTTTTACGCCGAATCCGAACGGCGAATGTTTTTTTGTGAGAAGTTTTTTCATGGCAGAAATTCACTCGGCGGTTTGCCGTTGCCTGCCGAGGGGTGACCGCTATTAGAAAAAACTTTTTCTATAATTTTTGAATGTTACTTGCCCCGAGCTGGATTCGAACCTGGGACTCACCGCATGAAGCGCGCACACGCTACACATTCGGCTACGGCGGTAAAAAGAAATGCATTATTTTTACATTAAATGGAAAGAACGGAGTGAGCACTACTCTCATAGAAACCCTCATTCCTATTGGTAAAACACAGGGGCATAGGGGATTTTCATTAGCTTCTCTTGAGGCGAATTTTTCACCAGGAAAATCATTCTTTATAGACAGGACATAAGAACCTTCCAACCATGCTCCTGGAACTTCTGGCGAGTCAGTATAGATGTGTGTGGCGTGCGCTTTCGCCTTTATCGAAGAAAAACTGTAAAATATGGTCTTACTTCTCGTTGCTGGTGTCCATCTTTGACGCGTGCTCAAACAATACGAAATTTTATCTCTCTAACGCGATACAGGGTGAATGTGTAGCGAGAGCGCGTTTCATTCGCTGGGTCCCGGGTTCGAATCATGGCCTCGCAAGTAACTTCAAAAATTATAAAAAAAATTTTTTCTAATAGCGGTCACCCCTCTGCTGGAGTGTATTTTTGACATGAAAAAAAACTTCTCACTAAAAACATTCGCCGTTCGTTAAGTAAGTATGTAAGTATACAACGCGAGATACAGATTACTAAAGCCATCTGTTGGAAAAATAATGGATTTCTTTTTAGTACACCTAATAATTGCGGAAATAAATATTCTCTTATATTGCAGTTTTTGTTTTTTATACGCTAGTTTTGAAAAATATTTATCTGGATTTTCAGCAAGCTTGGACAAACTAAAGGAAGGAAAGGTAGACGGGAATACGAATAGCAAAATAGAGCTCGTGGATTCCAAGTAACCGCATACGGTCGTATGGAGATTTAAATATATTACGTCTAAATAATTGGTGGAATCTATCTTGATTGGACAAGATGTTTACAGTGTGGACTGAAATTTATTTATTATTGTTATTATTATTATTAGTGAGAATACCTTATAATAAAAATTATAACCTAAAAGGTAAGCGATCAATGGTAGCCCTTACTTTCAGCTCTCCTAAGTAATTCGTACATTAAGATATTACAAGCTTGTTTGTTTGTATAAGATATATATAAGTTAGACTCGTAGTTATTTATATCTTATACTAGAAAAACTCGGCAGACGTTGTCCTGTATACATTTATTTATTAATTGCCGTTAGCAAACAGTTTGACACTCATATTTTAATACGATATATTCTTTTGTATAACTAAATTAAATTTGACTTTTAAAAAATGTGGCAACGCTCTTCAAAATATATCTTCATCCTGGCGAAACGGCCGATGTGTTAACCATATTTGGCTGTTTCATATAACTAGTGTATACTTTAATTTAATTCGACTTTTCAAGCAGGTCGCAACCCTCTTTAATATATTAACGTTCTCTTCAGTGCAACGCCCCGTTTAATACTCATATTTTATATACTTGTACATATATAGTTTATTATAAATTAACGTTTCAAACAGGTGGAAATCCTCTCCAAAATATAGCTAGCCCCAAATCTTCTTCTCAACGAAACGGACCGTTTGATACTCATTTTTTAATATTTCATAGAGCTAGCGTATAATTTAATAAAATTCCACTTTTTATTCATGTGGCAATCCTTTTCAAAATATAGCTATCTACGAATCTTCCCCTTAGCGAAATGAACAGTTTGATACCAATATTATAATATTTTATATTCCTGTGTATAATTTAATAAGATTGCACTTTTCATAAAGGTGGCAACCCTCTTCAAAATATATGTAAGAAACTTCTCCTCTCCAAGACAAACCGGTTGACAACCTTATTTTAATATTTCTAATAATTGGTGGGTAACTTAATTAAATTTTACTTTTTGAGCTGTTGGCCACCCTCAGAAAAGTTTGTTATAAACCTGCTATCCGAAACGAACTGCTCGACAAGTGGCAACCCTCTCACTAGCATAAAATATACTTTACGACCTTTTCGGCATATTCTTTCCAACATTGCGTCCGGTATCTAACGAATAAATGATTGTTGGCTTCCAGTGCATCAATCGAAGCAGGTCGGTATCGACATGAGCCTTTACATAGCCCCACAAAAAATAGTCTAGAGGCGTTAAATCGCGCGATCGAGGCAACCAATTGACAGACCCCAAACGTGAAATAAACTGTTCACGGAACTCGCCTCTTAATAGGTCCATTGTTTCGCGTTTCACATGTCATGAAAGTCAAGCTCTTCCATTTTGAGCAAAAAAAAGTTTTCCAAGTAGTGGAGTAACAGAGACCCAATTGCTGGCAACGGCGCCGAATCGATAACTCACGGTTATCTTTGACACTGGGCGAGACAGGTGCGATATTTTCCTCAGTTCGCACACTACGTAAGCGTGTTGGTAGTTTAATGTCCAACAATGAAAATTTGGTGCGAAATTCAGTCACAATAGCCCGAATAGTCGCCTCAGTAGGTCGATTAAACTGTCCATAAAATGGTAATGATAATAAAGTTGAATATTTTGCAAGCGTTTTTCGTGTGTAGGACAATTCATGGTTAAATTATAGACCAAATTAAAGGTGTTTGACAGTCTTGTGTCATGAAACGTGCGTGAGCTGTCAAAACCAGGGTTGCCAAAAAGAAAGTAGCTAAAAAATCACCATTTACTTATAGATTAGTAGGTTTGAGATGCTGACATTTTCAGTTGAGATGTGTTGGATAGAGATGCGAAAATATTCCCGTTTCTGAATGTACGTGGTCAGATTGATTGAAGTGGTGGCATTCCTCTAGTAGGTGTAGAATCGTTACGCTACCTGAGTTAATAAACTAAAAAATCTGTTGGGGTGTACATTCAATTATGTATTTCTGCGTAGTTCAAATTTTACTTCGCCTAACCTCGTTGCAGAGTCGGGCGTGAGCCTCTAAAACGTGTAGATATTGCTTTTATTGGTGTTGATGGGCTGGCACGTGGTTGAGGTGTGTTGCAATTTTTCTTAGTATTTGTATCTTTGGTGTGGATTTTACTGGTTAATTAAAGAATTTTTTGCGGATAGACTAATGTAGAGGTGGAACATTTATGGGGTTTGGAAGGAATTTCCGAGTTGAATAAGCATATGGAAGTATGGATGGAAAAATGAGGAATGATAAAGTTAGAACTTGGTGCAATGAATTTGTTCTTTTCACACACAAGTTATTCTTGTTGTAACTTCCATTAAAAAAATTCGAAAAAGTAGATTCGTCAAGCACTTTGGGTGAGAGCTCGTGAAATCGCACTGAAAAAACTGTCGGTTGCTTTTTAATGGGTCCAATAGTTCCCATTTGCTCTTATACTTAACTTTTGTTTTTACTTTTTTTTTTTAACTTTTTTTTTACAAAGTAAAGTTTTGTGTAGCATTTAATTCAAATTTAAATATCATCGGTTTGATTCCCTTTAGAGAGTCCTATATCAGTCCCATAATCTTAGAATGGATAACAGGCACTTAACTCTATCGGAAAGCACGAGCTGACCGCCACCCAGCGAGGGCAGGGGGACGCTAGAAATTTTGTACTTCTTGGTGAAAAGAACGACCTCGGGTTAACCTGGCAACCCTTTCGCTCCAGTCTTAGCAACAGGTCGTTGACTACCTACAACAACTCAGAGTAATGGTGAGAGAACCCCTTTGGGGGGTGCCCCTGCTCACTCTTATCTGACTTAAGGCAGAAATTCACTGCGAATTCTGTGAATTCTGGCGATGAACAGCTGGTCGATGAGGCTTATGAGGTCGATTTTGACACACAGCCTGCCTAGAGGCTGCATTACAGTCCCAAGAAAAGCGTTGTTAAAGGACTCCTTGATGTCCTTAGAGTAAAAAACAAATACGGCAACAACGAAATTAGCTGATAATAGCTTTAACTAATTTGACAAATAGCGAACACTCGCGATGAAAAATTCGCCGTTCGCTGGTACTGTGTTTCAAGCATTACATGTAAGTTGTCAGTTAATATGGACAAAGGTATAAAATTCACTAAAAAAACAAAAATTGTAAACGATTTTAATGGACTCATTAAAAAAGCATTTATTATCCAATCATATAAAGTTATTATTAAAAATATAGCCTCTTGAAAAGGGTTTCTTTTAATTTTTATTTTATTTTATTTATGTAGATATTTCTGAGGATACATTTTGGGTACATGTGCATATTAAATAATGCGAGTTGGTAGCAGCAGCGTTGTTCTTAAATCAATGTGCAGTGGTGGAGAAAATTCGTAAAATGCAATTCTCATTTCGCTTATATTAATAACAGCGAAACGCCATCTCCTCGTTGTTGTTCCCCACGAATGTATGTATGTGTGTATGTATATGTGTGTGTGTGTGTGTGTATGTAGTTTTACTTAAGAGATTTCTCTTATCGTTTACGCTCGTCATGTGCAATCACAAGAAAATAGCAAAGGAAAAATTGTTGATTCAATTTATTTTGCTTCACGGGGTTTCCTCCGCCTCTCTACGTTTCTTCCTTTACGAATACTTCCAAGTATTATATCGACCGTTTACGTGACATCAGCGAATAATTCGCCATTTCCCACAATGCTTATGTAGGTTGAGGGATCAGGAGTAGAGAGCTCAGCTGCATCACCTTCGTAAATCAGTTTATCCAATTTGCATAAACACTGGGGTAATTTTCTTTTAATTGTATTTTGGTTTAAGCTTTGAGTTTAATTTGCAAAGACTGGTTTTAAATTTATCTTATTTATTCAATTAGAGAGAAGGAAATCCTGTATATGCACATTTTTACGCAAGTACTTATGTATGTTACGCTTTTTCTGTAATACATTTTGTGTGATACATTTCCGAAAAATTTTAACATGAGCATTCAAGTAATACGAAATTTTACCGTTCTTGTTTTTTATTTCCTGATTTTACATTTGGGTGATTCATAAGGTGTCATAATGTGTTGTAAATCATAAAGTCATACAATTTTAAATTTCAAAAGTTATATTTTTGGATTGCATTGAAACAAATAATTAAAACTAAGAATTTTGCATTTTTTTAAATTTTAAGACATTATGACTTATGACACATAATGACACCTTATGAGTTACCCAATTATTTTTATATTTCCTATTTGTAGATACTATAAGAATGGAATTTGAAGTCAATTAAGTTTTGTATTTTACAGCACAAGGTTAGGTTAGGTCAGAATGGCGGCGAAGGAGCGCAACGCCAAATTAGCACCTGAGTGCCGTTTTGATACCACAGAACCTCGGGTTATTTCCTTTTTAAAACTAACTAACGCAATTGCTAAATATTAAAATGTTGTTAAGGTTATGTTTGGAAAAATCCTGTAGTGAATTATATTCGAAGGTCCCCAGAGTGCCTTACGTTTTCTCATTAGTTCATTTTCTTCTCTACAGTTTCTGCAGTAATCATTGTGGGCGATACCACGTCTTTTGACGTGAGTTCCGATGGGCTAGTGTTCCGTGAGAACTGTACCGAGTCTTCACGACGTTAGGCCTGCCCGTTACACAAAGAATATAATTTAAAATGATACTGCTAAGAATTCAAAAAAAGGTACCATTACTTTCCGAATTTCGTTAGCTTGAGGCGCATCAAGAAAGTGAAATAAAATTCAACATCTTACTTACTTAATTGGCGCTATACCTGTTTGAGCGATTTTGGGCGAACTTCTCCTACAATTTGTGGTGTGCGTCTTGATGTTGTAACACACATTGAGGGATCTACCGACTTCGAATGGCGAATGTTTTTTGTGAGAAGTTTTTTCTTGACAGAAATATAGTCGGAGTTTCGCCATTGCCTGTCGAGGGGCGACCGCTATTAGAAAAAACTTTCCGATAATCTTTTGATGTTGCTTGCCCCGGCCAGGATTTGAATCCGGGACCTTACGAATGAAGCGCGCACACGCTACACACTCAAAATTCAACATCAAGTCTTGTTAAAACTCCACGCTTTATATAAAGGATGGAAGATCGATGGAGAATGGTTCCGTGTACAAAGGGCAAAGTTTCTTATTGTTATTAACTTAGGAGTGGCTAGAACGATTACTTTGCAAGCTGGTCAAACAGCTCATGACTTCTGGACGCTGCACCCAAGTGTCCTCCGGTTTGCTCCCGAATACCCGAACCAGATGAGTAAGTCTGAGGTTTCGCTTTAAGGGCTTATCAGGGTTGGAAACGTCTGGTTAACATAGATGCGGCTACGAGCAGGCCCAGATTCGGGGCAAGCGGCTCGCTATATGAAAATATTTTGAATTTAAAAAACCTCAAAATCAGGTTGCGCGTTGCTCTTGGTACTTGCAATGTAAAAACAGAAAACCTCGGATGAGTTCCCCTTCTCTGATGATTTACTTTAAGGAGCATGATGTGCAGGCATGCTTCTCGAATATCCGGACTCTTGCTTGCGAAGGTGCCTCTGTCAATTTGGTTGAAGCCCTCGTAAAAGCAAAGGCTTAGGCCTCGGCCACGCAGTAAGCGGCTGAGCGTCTGAGCGGCTAAGCGATGAGCGGTTGAGCGGCAATTCTAAGCGACGTGTGGCCAAGCACTGAGCGGCTGCTCTTGAGCGATTAGTAGTTAAAATGCCGTTGTCAGAAGCAGGTCGCCGTATGTTATTGTCGAAAAATCGTTTTTATGTATATAGATTACTTAAACGGGGGAAAAAAGAAGATTTGGTGTCCATACTATTAACCAATTAAGATCAAAATTCGGTGAGTTCAATCATTTATTTAAGAATCTTCGAAAATTTCCAAATAGATTCTGGCAATACCAACGTATGTCTGTATACCACAAATTTCACCAACTTCATTCCATAATTTATCAGTTATATTTTTATTTTTAAAATTAAGCAGTCTGTCTTGCCACAAATCTGATCGCGATTGCACAGCCGAAATTAACATTTCTACATTTATTGTTGACATGTTATCTGTTTGCCGCTCAGAAATCAAATAAAAATTAAAACAAGTTTGGTTGCTGAGCGGCGTCGCTCAGACGCTCAGAAATTGATTGCGCCGCTCGCTCATTGCGTGGCCACTTCCATGTAATTTCATATGTTTTATTTTTTTTTTGCCGCTCAGACGCTCAGCCGCTTACTGCGTGGCCGAGCCCTTAAGTTGCCGCTTTCTAAGGCCTCGGCCACGCAGTAAGCGGCAGAGCGTCTGAGCGGCTAAGCGATGAGCGGCTGAGCGGCAATTCTAAGCGACGTGTGGCCAAGCACTGAACGGCTGCTCTTGAGCGATAAGTAGTTAAAATGCCGTTGTCAAAAGCAGGTCGTCGTATGTTATTGTCGAAAAATCGTTTTTATGTATATAGATTACTTAAACGGGGGAAAAAAAGAAGATTTGGTGTTCATCCTATTAACCAATTAAGATCAAAATTCGGTGAATTCAATCTTTTATTTAAGAATCTTCGAAAATTTCCAGATAGATTCTGACAATACCTACATATGTACATATGTCTGTATACCACAAATTCCACCAACTTCATTCCATAATTTATCAGTTATATTTTTATTTTTAAAATTAGGCAGTCTGTCTGGCCACAAATCTGATCGCGATTGCACAGCCGAAATTAAAATTTCTACTTTTATTGTTGACATGTTATCTGTTTGCCGCTCAGAAATCCAATAAAACTTAAAACAAGTTTGGTTGCTGAGCGGCGTCGCTCTGACGCTAAGAAATTGATTGCGCCGCTCGCTCATTGCGTGGCCACTTCCATGTAATTTCATGTTTTATTTTTTTTTTGCCGCTCAGACGCTCAGCCGCTTACTGCGTGGCCGAGGCCTTAGAAAGCGGCAACTTAAGGGCTCGGCCACGCAGTAAGCGGCTGAGCGTCTGAGCGGCAAAAAAAAAATAAAACATATGAAATTACATGGAAGTGGCCACGCAATGAGCGAGCGGCGCAATCAATTTCTGAGCGTCTGAGCGACGCCGCTCAGCAACCAAACTTGTTTTAATTTTTATTTGATTTCTGAGCGGCAAACAGATAACATGTCAACAATAAATGTAGAAATGTTAATTTCGGCTGTGCAATCGCGATCAGATTTGTGGCAAGACAGACTGCTTAATTTTAAAAATAAAAATATAACTGATAAATTATGGAATGAAGTTGGTGGAATTTGTGGTATACAGACATATGTACATATGTAGGTATTGTCAGAATCTATCTGGAAATTTTCGAAGATTCTTAAATAAAAGATTGAATTCACCGAATTTTGATCTTAATTGGTTAATAGGATGAACACCAAATCTTCTTTTTTTCCCCCGTTTAAGTAATCTATATACATAAAAACGATTTTTCGACAATAACATACGACGACCTGCTTTTGACAACGGCATTTTAACTACTTATCGCTCAAGAGCAGCCGTTCAGTGCTTGGCCACACGTCGCTTAGAATTGCCGCTCAGCCGCTCATCGCTTAGCCGCTCAGACGCTCTGCCGCTTACTGCGTGGCCGAGGCCTTAGAAAGCGGCAACTTAAGGCCTCGGCCACGCAGTAAGCGGCTGAGCGTCTGAGCGGCAAAAAAAAAATAAAACATATGAAATTACATGGAAGTGGCCACGCAATGAGCGAGCGGCGCAATCAATTTCTTAGCGTCAGAGCGACGCCGCTCAGCAACCAAACTTGTTTTAAGTTTTATTGGATTTCTGAGCGGCAAACAGATAACATGTCAACAATAAAAGTAGAAATTTTAATTTCGGCTGTGCAATCGCGATCAGATTTGTGGCCAGACAGACTGCCTAATTTTAAAAATAAAAATATAACTGATAAATTATGGAATGAAGTTGGTGGAATTTGTGGTATACAGACATACATATGTAGGTATTGCCAGAATCTATCTGGAAATTTTCGAAGATTCTTAAATAAAAGATTGAATTCACCGAATTTTGATCTTAATTGGTTAATAGGATGAACACCAAATCTTCTTTTTTTCCCCCGTTTAAGTAATCTATATACATAAAAACGATTTTTCGACAATAACATACGACGACCTGCTTTTGACAACGGCATTTTAACTACTTATCGCTCAAGAGCAGCCGTTCAGTGCTTGGCCACACGTCGCTTAGAATTGCCGCTCAGACGCTCAGCCGCTTACTGCGTGGCCGAGGCCTAAGAGAGGTGATCGACTGGGCGAAGTAGTGGAGAGTATCAGGCCCACTACAGCTGTCATGCAAATGAGCGCAGATTCGGGTTCGAATTTGTAGTGGTAGAGAGATACTGTCGTTCACTCCCGTGGGAATTAAAATGAGATTCTATAACATTTCGTGAATTTACGGAAGAGAAGGAAGTTTTGAACAAAGATTGCTTCTATGAGCGCCTAGCGCTGATACAGCCATTTTACGCGATTTTAATGACAGGACAGGAAGGGAAGACATCTTTGGTCCCGCAGTCGGTAAATTCAGCCTACAAAACGAAACATCCACTAAAGGACTGAGGCTGATCAACTTCACCTGGGTCTAAAATATTGTAGTATGCACTACCAGGATCCAGCATGACAAATTCATCAAGCTACATGGCTATCTCTTGATGGGAAAACGTAAAATGTTTTGGGATAAGTAAGGCACACTTAGCTACGGAGAAGAAAGAAGAACAGAGCTACGCAGCGATCTTGACCATAGGAGCTGGGCGGGAGAGAGAGAGACCGATACAGAAAATTCTATCAGAAGGTAAGGTGGCTTGCAGAAGATTTCAATACCGACACCATCTCTATCTCATTTATCACCCTGTAAATCATAAAGTCGCTGTGTATTATGTAGCTATTCACATATTAGGGGTTCCGCATATTGCCTTTATGGCTTTAGATTGTAGCCTTCAAATTTTTGCTAACCTAGATTTAGACGCCGAACCCAAAAATTAAATCTCATATGTCTAAAATGGTTGTATCAATATTTTCAAAAAAAAAGTATTTTATTTTCTAAGCTTAATTTATACTTAGGGTCTATAATCAAATGAAAATTTGTGATTTTAAAATTTAGTATTTGTAATATTTTGGCTATGTGGTTTTTCCCGGTCTTCTATTTAACGTTGGAAAATATTGAAATTAGACCAATAGGTTAATACGAGCTAACCATGGTAAGATCTTTGTCTGGTCTAGGGATCATAATGATCTCGGAGAGTTTGCAGGAGTGAGCAAAGTAGTGCAATTATGCTACGGAAGCTCTTTTATCATTTCTGGTTTGATTTTCCGAATATCATTGGTAATAGGTTCAGTAAAGACTTTAGACTGCAAAATCACGTGAAATGATTCGAAAAGTAAAGAAGCGACTTGAGCGAAATCCACGACGAAATGATAATCAAAAGGCTAAAGATCTGAAAATATCCGACAGCAGTATCCAACGCATATTGAAAAATGAGCTCAAGGTTAAGGGGGCAGAACCCGCCCGTCTCAAGGGCATAATCACAGTAAAAGTTGGCCATATCGAACAAAAGTGAATTGAAAATTCTGAATTTTTGATTATTTTCACACAATTTGTGCGTTGAATTAAATAAAAATAAGTTTCCAAACTGAATTTATGACCTCTTTAACTGGTTACACTTCAAGTGCTGAACCTTAAACGTTTCTTACAATCGCTCCACTCCTCATTTAGATTTTGTATTGAAGCTTCGGGAGGTACTGATTTTATGAAACTTTTAACACACCACTACAAGGAACAACTAGTTTTAGATGTTGGAGATAGGGATAGGAGTTTATTTTGAATTCGTTGAGTTCACGTTTTTAAAGCAGGGGAACGAAACCTTTGTCAATCTCTTAAGTAAGTAATATAAAGGTTGAAAGAAATGGTCTCTTATGATGATGATGAGTTTTTTAGCCTACGATATAAGTTTCCCTGCTGGATTATTATGTAAGCCTTCAGTGTTTGTATACTTTCTTTCATAATTATATACAGTGTATTTATGTTCAATGCTGATTTCGCTCACCTGTACAATCTGGTGTCCTTGTCCGCATAGACGTGATACAATGGCTCCTTACTACCCTCCACATAACTTTCGCGCACCTTGAACACAAACAACGTTGGAGCACAAACAATCGGTGAGACGATGAAGGAAAATATAATCGCTGCATTGCAATGTGACAGCAGGAAGGCAGCAAATCGACCATGTGGATGTCTGAAAAATAAAGTTGGAAATAGGTTGCTAAAAGAAATAAAAATAACAGCGAAAAGAAGCCAGAAGCGAGTAAAGTGGTTTTGAAATCACAGAATTAATAACCCGAGAAGGAATCCAAAAAAAAAAACAAAATGAGTTTGTGTTGCGCAAATAAATAGTAAAATAATCATAATGAAATGAAATGAAAGAGAGATAGAAAGATTTTATTTTTATTATGAATAATGTCTTTTCAGCAATTTCAAAAAACAATGTCGGATACGCACTTTTTCAAATTACAGCTACAAAACTATAGAGGGCGTACAGATCTATGAATGAACATAAATAAGAGATATAAATAAATATCTAGACAATATTATAAAATAACCTATTTTACAAATAAAAATACAAAATTTAAATTAGGTGCCTATTTATGTACATTTTGTGTGGTGATTTTAAGTATGAAATTTGTAAACGATTCTTGTATATATCATAAATCAATAAATCAAATGTGTTCTAAATGTAATTTTATTTTTAAATAAATAAATAAGAAAGTTAATGCATGACATTCAGCATTTTACACTATGGCTTAATGGTAATAAACTAAAGCTAAATGAACAGAAAACGAAGATAATGGAAATAAATATGAGTAGTGAAATTCAATTAAAAATAAATAACATTGTTATTTAAAAGGTGGACAAAATAAAATATTTAGGTATTATAATAGACAAAAATATGAAATTCGATGAACATATTAAATACATATGTAAAAAAATTGGAAAAAATATTGGTTTCTTCAAAAGAATACGTAGTAAAGTCGATACACTGACCGCAATAAATATTTATAATGTAATCATAAAACCACATTTTGAATACCGTTCCACCGTCCTATATACATATTGTAATCAAAGGCAAATGAATATGAATAGACTACAAAAACTGCAGAACAAAGGAATGAGATGTATATTAGAATGTAGTATCTACACCCCGGTTAAAATTATACATGAGATGTTGAAGTGGCTAAATATTTCCGAAAGGCTTCAACTCAATACGTTACTGATAATATTTTAAATCAGGAACAATGATGCTCCGTCATATCTAACAGATAAAGTTGAATATGTAAAGGATGTCCAAAAGTATGAACTCAGAAACCTAAACGAGATTACTTTTACTAATATAAAACATGATGCAATAATAAAAATTGTCTGTCAGCCCTCTTATTTTGGCCATGTATTTGAGTAGAAAATTTGTTTGAAAATGACTTAGAAGGTATAAGAATCAAATTCTTTTTCATATATCAATCATTTCTGATTCCGTCTATCCCCGAAAAAGTCACGGTTGAGGAAGGAAAATTTTTGAAGGATAAGTTAAGGAGTGTAAATAATCCTACCAATATTATAAATGTGAAAGTTTGTGTGTATGTGCATATGTTATTACATTTCCAGGTCAAATCGGCTGGACGGAATTATGCAAAATTAAACACACAATTAAGTTAGCCCTACATTAACACATAGACTATATTATTTGGAAAGTTGCCACTGCAAACAAAATTATAGTTAATTAAATAAAGAAGTTGAATCACATGTTTCTATATGACGACTGGATAGATATGGATACGATTTGGCATATATTATATATGTATATACATATATATTATATGGGTTATCATTTAATAGATATTCCAAAGGGAGCTACTATCTATCTAAAAGGTAAATCAAAGCAATGAATGATATTCAATATTGCAATACGAATATCAAATGCAAGGGTCTAATAAAGCTTAATTTCCCAGATGTTTTAAAATATGGTTGCCACCAGTTTAAATGCAAATTAAGTTAAATTAAAAAATAAAAGACAATTTACAATATAAGTGCCAAACTAAAAGCTTTAAGAAAGCGGGATTGCAAAAATATTTATGGAGAGCGTTGCCACCTGTTTAAAAATGTATTAAAACTTTAAGTCGATTCAAATATTGAAATATGGGTGGCAAACGATAGAGGTTTTAGAAAACTTAATATTAAAACCCCCTTTAGGGCGTTGCCACTTACTTAAAAAAATAACCTAAATGAAATTATTAAGTTAAAGGAAGTAGCGTTGTGCATTTCTAACAACTGCGCAGCTGTCAATGGCAGACAAGTTTCAGCAACCAGCCATAATTGACAATTATGAAGAAGGGTAGAATTTTTTGGTTAAATCAGTGGCACGGACTTTGATAACTTTTATAATAAAAGTCGTTAGAAACAAATTTTCTTTGGGATTTTATTTTATTGGAAATAAAATAATCGGTCAACCTGGAATTTTATTTATTAGTCCATAAACAAAAGATTTAACAAAGAATCCATAAAATTTTAAAACTTTTTAATTCAAATTTTTAGAAATTTTTGAGTATGCAGTTTTGTGTCCCATTTAATTTTACTATAATAAAGTGCAAATTTCAAATGGCTTAGTAATCTGGTTGATGTTTTTTACAGACGGTTTTCAGCATAGAAAAATGGAGGAAAATGCCCAGTATTGTTAGCTAAAAAAAAACTTGTAAAAAATCAACCACAATTTCCAGTCACCTGAATTTTGCACTTTATTATAGTAAAATTTAATAGACTTTAAAATCAAATTATTTAACATAATATAACGTCCACATACTCAAGCCTTGTTCCATGGTAATCAAGTAACATTTTTAATTGAAATATTTTGATATCAAATTTGTTCACTTTGGATAAGCGGTCTGTTTATTATCAGGAAGGTACTTTTGTTTCAGACTAAAAAATATTTGGTCAAGTTTAATTTTTATTACTAGACTAAAAAACAAAAGCGCGGGCTTTTCAATTATTATTGGATTTTTACCCCAAAAATTTAAGAAATAAAAATAATCTAGGCTTCTTGTCCACAAGGTCCTGGAATCATAATAACTTTGATAGCTTTCTTCTATAACAATATTTTGCATCGGAATTTTATTACATCGAAAAAAATGTTATTTTCGGTCCCTGGTTTAGATAATAAAAAATGAACAACTAAAAATGAATTGAAATTGTTAGCTTTGGTGAAATTATTTTTTTACTTTTCTGTTACACATGAATTCATAACGTTAAACCGAAAGCCGCGGGTAAAAGCTAGTGTTTTATAGTTATTGATTGAAAGTGCTTATTATATTTACCTTTTATTGCAGAACAACTTGCAAAAATAAATTTCCTTAATAATAGCTAGTAAAAATGAAAATAATGTCCGATAAAAAAAATTACTACGACTTCGGCAATAAAAATGTCGTGAAATGTAGAACAGTAAATTTAGCAAATTATTCTTGTAGTAAAGATAACTCCCAATATTAGGCAGCTATTTAACGAACGATTGTTATTATTTTTATTATAAAATCCTTGCAAAGTTCAAAGTTTCTTTAGGGAGAATCGTGTAACCCGTCGCCTTTATGCTATTTTTTCGTTCTCAGTGGCATTGGCAGCCACAGTCGCGATATTCCCGGCCGACCGACCAGTCCGTTAGGGGCCAGACCCTGCAAGGTCTCGGGTATTTTCAATCCGTTCGAGTTGAGCAGCTAAGCGCTGGAATGTTTGCCCATTTGGCTCGAGTTTTTTCGAAACTTGCTCAATTTTATTAAATCTTTTTAGAGCATAAAAATCAATTAAAAACTAACAATGATAGAAAACCAGATTACGACATCGCCGGCAGCGCACACGTCACGATATTCAGACCACAGGAACAGCGCGAAGAAAAGGAAGGTGATAAATGCACTAGGGCTTTTAATTTCGCTGCAACTGCTGCAATACAAAGCTCGGCACTTATTCTGTGTTTAACTTTTTGTAAAAATCACCCAAAACTCAAAAAAATCAACTTTTTAAGACCCATTTGTGGCGTCATTCCTTCAAACGTGACAAGTGCGAAGTAACGGAAGTGCTTTTGTCGCCACCTTCTTTTCTCTGTATCGTGATTAAAAATTATTAATTGAAAAAGAGTTTCATAACGAAAATGTGGAGTATAAGAGCACGCTGTATATCGAAGGGAAAATATAAAAGGCATAACAAATTAAACTAAAGCGGCTAATTTAAAATTTTGCTACATTCTTTATTTTAGTTGAAAATATGCCAAAAACTTTTCATTTCACGGTAAAACAGCCAGAAAGTACCTACATTTGACACAAGTATCACATTTTATATAGATTTGGGACCGCTGATTCTGAAAATGGTACCCAATTTTTCCTATCAGGTCTAGATTTTGTGATATAGGATACTGAAAGCGTTTTATGAGTTTGCCACAACAAGTGTTGGCTTTTCCTCACTTATTTTCACAAAGGTTTTTCGTAAAGTAATTTTAAAAACCGATCTGAATTTAGCAAAAAAAATTTCAAATTTTAATATCTAAAACGTTCACATTCAAATAGATTTTCTTTCTTTTAGAGTCAGTTTTATGCCAAAATTTAACTAAAAAATCGGAAAATTTTTATACTTTTTCTAGATACACATTTTTGGCTGTAACTTCTGAATCAAAAAATCTATAAAAATTAAATACCATTATATTGTAACAGCTGATTTTTCTGAAGAGCTTTTTCATTGGCGGAAATACACTCGGAGGTGTGGTGCCATTGTCCGTCGAGGGGCGACCGCTACTATTGTACGAACTAGATAAATGGTTTCTATAATTTTCGATGCCCGAATCCTGATCACCCCGAGTGAGTGAAGTTACAGGAGTGATTCTGAAAAGATAAATCCGTATTTTTACACCTTAGAGCAATTAAAACGCGTTTTTCACTGAAATATTGGAAGTTATTCATTTTTCTCTCCCCCATATTTTTTTTTACTAAAGGCGAGATCTGTCACTTCACCCCGGGAAGGCGCAATCTTATTTTCTATCATTCTTGATGTGTACCTACGAATTTGTATCCCGAAAAAAAGATCTTGATTACGGCTTTGCTTTAAAGTTGCAGAGATATGAACTTTCAATGGTTACGAATGTAGCGTTTGCAGTGTAAAATTTCAAACATATGTGTTTGCATATAAAAATATAATTAGTGAATGTAAAAAAAAACTTAAAAAAATGTCGGCTATTATTTAGCATAACTACATACGTGTAATGTGTCTGCATTTGTGGCGTTCCTGTGGCGCGCTATTGCGACGCATATGAATATGATACAAAATTGCTGTGAAGATTTGTGAATACACCAGGTACCAAAAGCAAATATATTCATGTAAATATATTGCAAATAAAAATGCAAACAATGTACAACTAAACAAAACGACATATAAAAGCTAAGAGAATAAGTATGTATGTTATTACGGCAAATATGCAGCAGAAGTAGGTAAGAAATATTTCCACAAAACACGTAAGATTAATATGTATATGTATTAGTGTATTATAGAAAACGTAGAGACACGGAAATGTTTACATACAGTTTATTCTTGTTGTGGTTTCAAAGGAAATTGTAAAGAATTAATACATTTCTTCTTCTTCTTCTTCTTCCTCTGTTGATATGTAGTTTATGGACTTGAAAACTCCTGAATCTATTTAGCTATAAATCACAGGATGTGTTTGCAATGGTGCCTATTGTGCATAGGACAAACAAATATCCGATAGGTAGCGCTGGAGCTGAGATATCTCTAAAACCGGATTTATAGTTCGATTTGAATGAAATTCAGTAGATGTATTAGCCATATAAGGGTGATTCCATTTCAGATTTGCAGTCGTTTAAAACGATTTTTCATTATATCTTTTATAAGAGATCTGATTTAGCGAAATATCTCAGCATTCGAAAAAGCGTTTGAATCGCCCAAGGTTTTTTTTGCTTTGCTTAGTTCAGCTTCTTTCTTTGAATTGAAAGTTGAGCTGTTCAAACACTGCGGCCGCCGCAGCATACAACAACTCTATTGACTTTCACAAAGTCCGGATGCAAATTAAATTGAAAATATGTGGGCTCTAATGAATAACCAAACAATTGGCCAGGACTGCCTCCAGATTATGGTAGAAAAATAAGCGATCAGATGTCGGAGATTTCCAGACTGGTGGTTCAATAGGCAATCAGTTGTTTACAAGCACCGACTACATTTGAACCAATATTTGGTTCAGCTAATGCCTTTGTTGCTGCGTGGCCTTCGGATAAAACAATTATCTTACCCGTTACATTCCTGTCTTCAAGCGATTAACAGCCCTGGGAAAACATCCATCTGGAACACTTTGCAGTAAGAGGAGAGTTTGATCGTCTTGGATAGTTCCGAGGATTCATATTAGATAACGACTCCAACTTCAGAATTCACCTTGGATTCATCCGTAAATATTTGTATGGCGGTATCGGCGAGGAACTCACCTCTCTTCCATGCATTTAAGCTTGGAAACACAACGTCAACTCTGTGCTCAAACTCTAGTTTGCGATGGCTGAAATCCGTCCTGCTGTTAACTATGTCTGACGGTTGTTGATTAAGGATACTACTGTGCCCGTGCTGTGTATCCCTCTAGCATCCAGATTCCCTAAGTCTAAGTGCTGTATGTGAAGATGGTATATATAAGTCAATTGGAAGCATAGTTGCCGTGGGACAGGTATGACAGGCTCCTGCGGCACCAACACACGCAGTGCATTGAACTTTCTGCAGATCGGTGAGGTTGTGGCTCTTGCGGAGAGTTTCCCACTAGACAATATAGACCGAGCTCAGCGCCGGTCGCACTAAGGCTTGGTACATCTTTGGCTTGGGACCCAATTGCTTGCCAAACATCGATTAGCAAGCGTAGTAAGACTTTTCGTACTCGCTCCTCAATGCACATTTTCCAAATTAAGTTACAGTCGATAGTCTAGCCTAAATACCTGGTACTGGAAGATTAACCTAATTGTCGCTGTTTAGACTTGGAGGTCAGAAAATAGGCGGTTGTTATTTCCTCGTGAAGAGCAACAGATCCATCTTATCTGGATTTAACCTAAGGCCACAACCTTGTGCCAACGTGCTTAATTTTGCCAACGCTCTTTCCATGATTTTACTCATCACGATGGGGAGTGTTTTAGAAGTAGTACGTGCTCCAACTCCTGATTGGTTCTTCACATTTGCTCTAACGAGGGCGGATTCTGTCGCATCAGCCCTGACGTTGTTAAAGGTGCCCTTGACATCAACAAATGCAGCCAGAGTGAGTTGCTTCTGCAGAAGGGATTTGTCTACAACACGCACCACTTTGTGCAGCGCTATCTCCGTAGATTTTTTTTTTGTATACGCATGCTGCGCCGTACAGACTGGATGCTCAACTAGTAATTTTATTGTATGTAATTTCTGAAGTCCCCTTCTACAAAACTGTGGAATGAAACCCATCCTTGGTTTTCTTCAGGTAGTCGGAATATGGTTATAAAGAATGCAAGCAATGGCGATTTTTTCAGTTCCCTTACCAAAGTTTTTTGAGTCCTCTGCGGCATATTAGGAGGGGTACCATCCATTCCTGGGGATTTGAATGGTAAGGAGCTATTAATTGCCCAGGCAATCCTCTATTAAGTTAAGATTTCACCCAGTTGGTACATCCTGCAACGCCTGCTCTCTCCTGTGCACTGTCTCAACAGAAGAATCCGGAAAGTGGGTATCTTCTTGAATATCCAGAGTTTCGGCTAATGATTACGCTCATGTATCGTCAGCTCGTTTTACGAAAGTTTTATTTGCCGCCCCTTCGTGGACTCAATGGTCTTGCATTTCTATTTTGGGTTACGAATGGCTCTTCTGTATTTCCTCCGGGAATCATTAAATATGCTCCTGAGATTGGATTCCTGATCACTCAAGGTCTTATCCCGTACGGAGGGTTGGCCATTTTGCTCCTCGAAATTGGACAGCGACGCTGTATGCCACCTGAAAGCTTTCTTTCAGAGGCTTGATTCGACTGTGCATCACACTGTATATGTCCAACTTAGTATAAAAAAATTTAACCGGCGCTGGTGCCTATAGATAAGTTTTCTTTAAGTGGTTGAAACCACTGACCCGACCTTCTTCGATTTTAGGTGCGCAGTTTGAAAATCGTGTGTTCCGTTTTAATTTCATCAGTTGTTGTTTCTCGAAATACTAGGAACACGAGAGTTTTTTTGGGGTATTTTAAATATTAAAGGCTGTTTTTTAACCGTGTGGTTTTCAATGAGGCAATATTTTTTTCAGAGTTGGTCTTTTTGACAGCTGTTACTTGAATTATACTCAGTTTGGTTTGCCATCAAGCGCGCAGTACGTTCGGTGAATGGGCCTAAAAGGACTTGGCCACCGATTCACAAGAAAATGTTGTTCCGCGATGAAGCTCACTTTTGATTGAATGGGTACGTTATTAAACGAAATTGTCGCATTTGGCGTATTGATAATCGACAAGCTATTGTTGAGATGCCGTTACATCCTCAAAAAGTCACTATCTGGTGTTCTCTATGGGCAGAGGGAGTCATGTTACAGTCAATGGGGAATGCTCTAGAGCCATGATTAATGACTTTTTCGTGCCGGGATTGTAGGATGTTGATGATTATTAACGAAACAATAAATTTATTGAATGAAACTCGGCTGGAATTTATTCGAACCAGCCGCGACGGTCACTTGCCCGAAATCATTTTTAAGACATAATGACAAATCCTTATCTTTATAACTAGGCTAAATTCTTGGCCATAACATTAAATTTATGCGTTTTATATCTTCTTGAAAACTACATGTCAAAAAACCACCCTATAATAAATGAACACCACTTTTATGAAACCACAAAATGAATAGAACTTTATGCAGTATTTACATATGTACATATGTATGTAGTACATCTGGCATGCAATTTGTTCCTTCTTCTATTATCTCTTCTCATAGCACTATAATTAATTGTGTGAAAACATAACCTCACATGCACAACAGCGATAATAACTCTAAACATGCATTCATATATATCTACATTTATTTTTATAAAAAATTATAGTAACATACCTTATGGCCACATAACGCCATATCGCCAATGTGACCGTCAGTCCAATGGAAATTGTATGCAAGACTTGTGTAAAATGCATGTGAAACAGGACGAACAACGCCCAAGCGTAACTGAAATCCTCTTCGCCTGCAATACGGTAAAATTATTATGTAACACAACAACTGATTAATGCAAATTCATGTCAGTAATTATGTGTAGATGTACTTAGTATCTGTAAGTATTAATTTAATGGTTAATTATATGCGAGTTTTGTTTGAACTGGTATGAGTACGAAGGACATGAGCTTGAAATGATGGCGCCAAGGTTTCATTAGATTCGCAAATGCAACTGATGTGGATATTGTGGACGTTATCTTACTCACCTGGTTTCCTATAAATATAATGATAGAAAGCGAATGGTATGTATTCGATCATCACAAACATATCCGCTATCGCCAGCCATTTAAGAATTTTGTTAATCGGCGATTTGGCCATATCCTTTTTGGTTAGAACGATTATATTTAAAATGTTCGCAATTGTGCCGAATAGACAAATCTATAGTTATATAAAAAGAAAAATTTCTTTAAGTTTATGTGTGGCTCATATTTTTAATATAGATTGTGAGTGCCATAAAAAGAAAAGTTGAAAACATGCTCTCGGATTTGTGAACATTTCAAAAATTGTTTTTTTTTTGTTTTTCCGCCTCCTTTAAAATTAACTAAATTGAGGTTTGCCTATAATTTCTCTAAATGATCTTCGATTTTTTATGCGCATTTCGCTTATAGTCTAATTATGCCAAATTCAGATATTCAGTGTTTATTCAAGTCTTTTTTAAATAACACCCTGTTTTCAAACACATTATTACAAAAATTAGCTCCACAAAAACTATACAAATTATTTTAACCATAAGAATATTTATTTATATTTTTCATATATATTTGTAGCATACATATATCATTTATAAAAATCGAAGATCGATTACAGTCATTATAGGAAAGCAACCAATTTAGCTGTTTTTACAGGGTGCCGAAAAAGCTTCCATTTTCGAAATCTTCAAAAATTAAGTGTTCAAACCGAAAGGCACATGCTGCTCATTAGGAAGGCCCACAAAAAAAATGTATCATCTTAATTTAATGCTCTCTCGTTCTGGGATAGTTCTAAAACTGCCTATTTTCATATATAAAAAAATATTTGAAGGTTGCTCAAAAAATTTTTTTTTCATGAAAATGTTACTTAATAGAATACCTGAAACTCAATATTTTTCCATCGGCAATCTCCGTTTTTCGTCAGGAAACTTCAAAGAATAATGCGCACTTTTTAATATACCTAAACTATTTTTTTGGGTTCATTTTTGTATTTTATGTGGTTTGAACGATTCGATATTGACAGAAGCGAACAAGGATAAATACATGATACATGAGAAAGCAGTATTTTCAGAAGACTGGGGTGATTACGTAAGAGCTAAGAATTTTAAATATTTAAAACAAAAGTTGGAATTAAATAAAGGAGACAGTCGACTGACGTGGAAATATCTAAAACAGTAGCCAATATCACAAATCGCAGAGAAAATAAAAGTTGTTTTTTTGTAGATGTGTGGTTTTCAATGAGGAAATATTTTTTTCGAAGTTCGTCCGCTTGACAGCTGTTACTTGATTTATACTCAGTTCGGTTTGCCATATCATAATAAACAGACTTATTCTGGAACAACGTTTGTAAATCGTGCAAATTTATTACCAAAATAATGGTTCGGTTCGCGCGACGCATCGCGCGCTGCGTCCAATATTCGGTCCACATAATTTCCCAGCAGAGTTGGGTAATTCGAGCAACCGCCGGGGATCGTACGGAACAATTGGTGCTTAGCCCATCCACTTTGCGGAATGATGTTGGTTTGCGGGCTTACCATATCCAACTTGTGCAAGAAGTGAAACGGAACGTCCATCAAACGCATCGCACGTTTGGTGAATGGACCCAAAACGAGATGGCCACCGACCCTGATGTTCACAAGCAAATTTGTCGTTGGCCTGAATTTATTCGAGCCAGCCGCGGTGATCACTTGTCCGAAATAATTTTTAAAACAAAATGGCAAACCTTTGTCTTTATAATAAAGCTAAATTCTTGGTCATAACTTTAAATTAAATGTAATTTCGTTCTCTTTGAAAACCACATGTCAAACAAAAAACACCTTCTTTTAAGGAATTGCAAATAGATGGCGACACATTTGTAGACAGAAATGAAATCGCCATTTATGTTTTTATGGAAAATTGTAGGAAAAACCCTCCTATTCTCCTATTAGAAGGGATGTTTGGTGACTTAGTAAGATAAATAATTAAATAATTCTAGTAATCTAGGTAAATAGAAGTATCCAAACGGGGAATATACCGAACGAATGGAAACTATCGTCAATAGTGCCAGCTAAGAAAAAAACTGTCAAAGCTGAGGATCTTATACTAATAAATACTCTCCCAGTTATGGAAAAAATCTTAGAAACTGTTGTGAAAAATCAATCAACAGTCTGGATTCAAAGCTAAACACCCATGGGAGAGAGCACAAAATTTGGTGGTATCTAATGGAAGGAAGACCTTAACGGCAAAGCTAAATTATTAGCGGTATTTATTGATCTCAAAAGAGCATTCGAGACAATTAATAGGGTACGAACGTTGGAAAAACTAGAAGAAATTGGTATAAAAAGCGCTGAATTTGATTGCTTCAGCAACTTTTCTCTCGAAACAGTAGTTAATTCAAAGGTGACAAGCAAAATAGCTGCCGAAGTCCGGTTACCACAGGGCTCAGTTTTGACCCCCTATTCTTTAATATCTACATATATCAACGATATAAAACTCCATTTGAATATTGCAAAATAAAACTTTTTGCTGATGATGCTTTATTAACAATTAGTGAAAAGGAGCAACCGTATGCATTTACTAAATTCCAAGAAGATATTAACTCGCTGTATCAATGGTTGTCTTTAAATAAACTTAAACTAAAAAAGGAAAGACGCATTTTATGAAATTGTCCACAGTGTCAAAGGTTGAATTTCCCAGGCGTGAAACATATTGAATATATAAGTACAGTTAAAAAAATTGCTAAAAAAATTGGTCTAATAAAAAGGATATGTATTATTACACTTACTCTCTCTACTCTTTTGTAGAGCTTATATACACTTAAAATTAAATTTCATATCTAACTAATATTAAGTGATGTACATATTTTGTGCACTAGATAAGTATTAAAGACCGTGAAAAATAAAATAAAGAAGTAAATATTTACGTATTAAAAAAAATGAAGTTTTTTGTTATAGAATTGTTCTAGCCGGTGAGAGCATTCCGACATTACTTCGCTCCTTCCGAAACCCTTCAAAATATTTTTGGACTACCGTAATGTGCAAATATGTATCCGAAATGGTAATCTGCTAATGAACTCAGAAATATCATTTCATATACATATCTATATTTTCCGCTTGTTATTTTTTCGAATTGCATTATATGAGGACTCGATGTTTTCTTCGTTTATAATGCCCAGCGTTTTTTGGGATAGAAGTGGAAAGTTGTCGAATTGTGGTCACCTGTCCTTGAACTTATATTGGAAATTATGAATCAAGCGAAGCTGTAAGTGCCTGTTCATTAGGGTAGCTAGGAATTCATGGGGAAAGGCAAAGTCGGAATTTTAATGCTCTCACCCCCTTTGATTGTTTGATATCGTAAAAACCAGTAGCCCTGTGTTTTCTTTTCCAGAAAACAAAAAATATTTATAGTTCGCTGGAAGCGCTCAAAGTTTTGTATGTATTTTATATGGAGAAAAAACCAATTCATTCTCTTTAGGATACTACAAAGAGTAATACCCAAATATTTAATTCCATTTTTTAATAATTAAGCTATTTTTAGGGGTGAATTTTTGCATTTTGGTCTTAAGAGGACCCCTAGGAAATAGAAAATATTGAAATTGAGTATTATAGTTATAATTGAGTATTATCCTAAGTGCTGAGAGTAGCAAAACTCCGACCATACACTTTTTTGGACTACCCTAATATTCATAATAGTTGATTTATCCCGTATACAGTTGTTTTGGAGCACGGGAGGGTCACTTCACACGTTGAGCATGCTATTTGATTTCTTCCGTTGTAAGTTTATGTCAAGTAGCGACTGAGCGTGAAATTATTTATAAGCATTTGAAATTTATTTGACGTTTTATATGCGACCACCTAACTAGTCATAGATAACTAGGCAAGAAACTCTCTCAATTGCTCTCAAAATAGGGGAACTGAACTCGTGTTTGATGATGGCAACTATGCCACTTCAATTCCTCTATTATCATCTGATAGACAAAAAGGCGGGCTGCCACAGACAAATACACGAAATAATTGGCAAAAGCGGTGCGTTTACTAGTTGGATAGAAAAAGGGAGTGGATGTTGTTTTGCTAAAACATTGTGATATTTGAATATTGAAATATAGTAAAAAAGGACGTGCATTTGATGTTTGAACATTAGCAAAGAATTTAGTGTTTAATTGCACTTGTAATTATTGTTTGTACTTAAAAAAAATCCATTAGCAATGCCGATTAAATTTTTTTTAAAGAACCTGGTATTCATTGATTTTTAAATTATTCTAAATTTATATATAATATTCATATATACTGTGTTATATACGTATAATTTATTGACATTATATTGGCATTATAAGTTCTTGAAAATTGATACATTTCTTCGATAATTTTATGCTATTATGTTCATTTAATATTTTCCGAAATTAAAAGCAAAAACTTTTTCATTCCTAATATTCAGTTTAATTTTGTAATGTATTTTTCTTTATTAAATTTCAACGGTAACACTTAGATGTAAAATCTCCT
Organism: Anomoia purmunda; assembly: GCA_951828415.1. Classification (NCBI taxonomy): domain Eukaryota; kingdom Metazoa; phylum Arthropoda; class Insecta; order Diptera; family Tephritidae; genus Anomoia; species Anomoia purmunda. Next base: position 58,855,710 of record OX639997.1, on the reverse strand, counting down.
ACAAATTCTTTTAAAATTGCCAAATTTGATTTTTTTCATAGTGGAGCCAATGGGAAATTTTATAAAAAAATACGCATTTTGACAGCGCTCTTACGAAGCAAAGAGTTTCATATCTGGTTATCTATGACCTGGTCAAAATATACACACACTATATCGAAAAACTTAAAAACAGTGAATGTGTTTTACCATATTCGTAATGTTTTACATCAGGCCTGTTTGCTTGTAACCGACTGGACGGATAGCGTTTTATTTTCGTTGTCAAAGCAACACGGTTCGCTTATTTCATGAAACTTAGCTTAGTGTTATTTAAGAACGAAAAATAGCAGTGCCTGCAAAATTTAGCTTGATTTAGTTATATATTTTAACTTATATTTCCTATATATTCCCTTAGGGCTCATTTACAATAACTCAGTTTTTTCACTTCCCAACACTACATCTCAGGTCGGATGTCATTTTACCAAGTTGGGTCAACTCGCATATTTTTCAGAATAAATGTTGAATTAGTGTTCGTTTACCAGTCGGTTACAAAAAAAAACAGACCTGTAATACATTATTTCATAATAGTCTTTACAGCACCCTGGTGCATAACATAACAAATCCATACAAATAAAAATGAAAAACTTTGTAATAAAAAATTTAGAAAAACACTACTACCTATTTGAAACTATAACAAAAACTATGTAAATCAAAACAACGAACGGTTTACTAAAACTTTTTGTAATTGTAAACATGCTGTATCATTAAATTTTAAAAGTTTGGAAAGGCTAAAAATTACAGTTGATTTTGCATAATTTTTTGTTTGCTGCGATAGAACTTTCACGAAAAAAATTATCTAAAATCGGAGTAGTTCTACGAATAGTATTTATTAAATTATGCATATTCGCATGAAGAAAATTATGCTAAATTAATTGGGGAGTGTAAGGCGAATTCATATCAGGTTGTGCTGAGCGTACGAACACAAAAATGTGCACTACTCGTAATAATTATTCCAGCCAATTCTGCATTTAAAATTTGAGTAAATTACCCTTAATAGCTACTAAAAAATTTAATATTTTTAAATTTTGCAATAGGAGAGTAAGTGGGCGTAGGGTCTGTCCAATTTCTACAATTTTTGTAAATTATGCTCACTGAGTTAACAGTGTACACGCTTTACAATATGGTAGAGAAAGGGAGGCATTACAAGCTTTTGTATCGCTGAAATGAAAATAGCGTATGGAAAATCTGCTTTTGATGGAAACGATTTCAAAACAATTGCAGACTAAATCCGCCTAACTTTAACTGTAGAAGCAGTACATTCGGAATTCGATAAGATTTAAGTCCAGAATATAAAAGCATACAAAAATAAATAGACTACCTGACCCGACCTGACAATGCTAATAAAACTTGCGAACGTTCTATCGTTTATGCACTTCTTCCTCTTCTTAACCATTAGAGTGTTTTCTTTGCTCTCTCTTTTATTACGTCCCTTTCATTTGCTTTCAGCGCGGATTGCGCAATCTTGTTTTCCATCATTCCATCATATGTAAATCTGCAACATATGTTTTGAAGAAAATGTTACTCGTCTATTCTCACGATTCGGTCATATGCTGTAATTAACGTCATTAGAAGCCATTTACCGGTAGTACAATATTATTCCTTTCATTATTCATTAGGTTGTAGCTTACTTTTTTACTTCTAAATATAATCTCTATCAAACTCCTTTATTTACATTTACTTTAACGGTGTATCTATATATAAATACATATGTATATACATTAAGGAACTTTTTCTTGTAGCTTAGCACATTCAACAAAAAGCTTAAGCTTAATATCCAATTCTCATGAAAAAAAAATCCTCGAAAAATCAATTTGCAGCTCTGAACAAATAAATGCTTGCAATTACAAAGTATTTTATCAAACGATAGAAACAATGAAACATGATTTGTTTTTAGAGCTAGATGCTTAGCTTTTATTTGGTAACTTGGCAGTAAAAAGAAAGTAGAATTTTTCATATACACCCCGATTATAAATATCCGCTCGGAATTATTTCCTTGCGGAATTTTCTATTCGGCCGAAAAATTTCCGCCAATTCTCTTTCGCTAGTGAAAAGATCTTTCGAAATCAGCTGTTGCTGTTTGACGTTTTGTTTTGGTGCTATTTTTTGTGAACAGTGAATGAGAAATATTATAGTTTTTGATAAAAAGTTTGAAATAATAATAAAAATGTTTAGTATTGCCTTTCGAATGGTAGCAGAAGAGGAAATGGAAGATTCTGTAGCACAAGAACCTCACCAGAGGACTATAAGAAGAAGGTTGCGCGATAACACGAACCCACTTGGGTTGCCGGAATCATTGTAAGAGCTAACAAAGTTGTTTTTAATCCTTTTTTTAATTCAATTGTGGTGCAGATTTATTAAATACTATAGGGTAAACAAGCCCGCATTTAAATATTTGTTGGACATTTTAACAACGCACACACAACAGCCCAGAAAACGTTTTGCAGTGTGCCCGATTATCAAATTAAGCGCATGTTTACGTTTTTTTTGCTGAAATCTATTAAGCACTTCCTTGTTCCCTTTATAGAAATTTGTTGCAATTTGCGGCTGCTCTTGCATAAGGCTTATTAAAATTTCAATTTGCTGCTTATTTATACTCTTCGTCCTAAAAAAAACCAAAAACAATACAATATTATTTTATAAAAGTTATTTTTTATTATTCAAAGTTTTATTAACTCACATTTTGTTCAGCGTTCCCTTAAAATTTTCTTATGAGTTATTTCCCAATAAATTTGTGTGTATACTCACTTTTATTTTCATTCGGGATACCTACTTTACTCGCCAAACCACTTTTCGATTTTTCGAACATCGTTTAGAATAGGCGAAAAGCGAAAAGCGAAAAAGTACGTGCGGAAATGGTATTTAGAATACGGGAAGAGGGAGAAGCGAAAAAATACGTGCGGAATTGTCGTTTATAATCTGGGTGATAAGGTATTTTGGTAAAACTTCTGTGCCGACACTAATAGTAAATAAACAGTAGTAGCATCAATAAAAATAGTAGGGGCTATTAGTAGTAGCATTAATAAAAATAGTAGCAGAAATTTGTAAACCAGTGGTAGAAATTAATAAAAAATAGTAGTAATTAATAGTAGCATTAAAAAAAAAATAGTAGTAGAAAATAGTAAAAATTGAAGGAGTAATTAGGTAGTAGTACCATTGTTAAAAAAGTAGTACAAATTAGTGAAAATAGAGGAAGAACTTATTAAAAGTAATAGTATTAATTAAAAGTAGCATTAATATTAGTAAAAAATAGTAGTAGTAATTAGCACAAGTAAAAATAGGAGTAGAAGTTAATAAAAATAGTAGTAGAAAAGAGTTAAAATAGTAGTATAAATTAGTAAAAATATTAGCATTGTTTAGTATAAATAGTAGTAGAAATTATTAAAGAGTGGTAGTGACTAATAGTAGCATAAGTTAAAATAGTAGTAATAAGCCTAATTGCTGTAATTTGTGTGAAGATTTTCTCCTTTAATACGAGGCAGAAACTGGAGAAAGCTGAAAAGCTTATATGTACTTAATTTTTCATTAAAATTACGCGCAATTTAATATATGTACAATATTTACGAAGATTCAAAAATGTTTTTTTTTGTTTGCAAAATTCGAATATTTTCGTTTTGTGTTATAAAAAATATTTACGAAAACAATTTTCGTAAATTTTTCACATTTCTCATTTCTTAAAACCCGCATGTTTATTTACTAAAACTATAAAATGAAGATGAAAAAAATCCACAAATAAATATACAATGAAGTGTTCATAATTTTTTGTGATGTACCATTTTCATTTCCAACAAAAACCGGTATTTGGCGATATCGAAAAAAAATCTTAATTATTAACTAGTATTATTAAATAAGAGCGAAATCTGACTTATAAATTTGTAGCCCATTATAATGTTATTATGGGATTTTAAGCCAAAATAATATCTAAATTTTGGGTTCCCATGAAGTTTTAGATGCATACACATTTACATTTCTCCATCCGTGGCCACAACATCAAACATTGCAGAGTCGCATGCCATGTTGAATATCACAAGTTTAAAATTTTCAACTTAGGAGGTGTTTCAAGCTCTTTTGTCATTGCCTAATGACGCCGTTCCGGGCGAGGTTGGATTCTCTCCCATATTGTTAAAGAACGGGGAACAAATCTGACGTTCAAAACTATCGCCCAATCTGCAAACTATCATGCATATCCAAATTGTTCGATAAACTCGAATACTATTTTTTGCTTGCAAAAGAGTACTTAGCTCCATATCAGCATGGCTTTATAAAATTCGATCCACATCTATAAAATTGAGAATGTTTTCAAATTTTGTCCTAAAACAATGTGGAAACAATGCGTTGCCGTATTTACTTGCTTGATAAACTATATTAGATGGGAATCAATTCGAAGTTTCTCAAATGGTTCACCTCTTATCTGACCGATAGAACTCAGTTCGTTTACGTAAATAACACAAAGTCTGAATTTCATGATCTGTTTGCCCTCACCAACCTATACTTCTCCTTTGTTAGATCCAACCTTGTGTACTGTAGTATAACCTGGGATCCTCACTATACCCGACATGGCTTAAGGCTCGAAAAAATTCAGAAATGGTTTACCAGGTATAACATGCACGGCCTGAACTGGAATGGTATCGTGGCCGAGTATGGAAGCAGAAGCCTCTTGCTCGGGCTGTCATAATTAGAAACGCTTAGTTTATAAGAGACTTATTGACATTCCATATTAACTGGCAATTTTGACTGAAGTTAATTATTTTTAATTGGCCCATACGTGATTTAAGGTCCTCTTATACATTTCGTATATATCATCGTAGGACCAACTACTCTTTAAATGAACCGCTCCATCGCTGTCTTAGCCTTACTCGAATGAGATACGCAGTCAGTTGGACTTTTTCACGGAAAGTAGGGATAGTTTTAAGAATGAATTAAACGCACTACTACAAAACCATTATCGCATATAATTAAAACTAATTCAAAAGTCTAACATAGTTCCAGTAATTATATGTTTACAACTAATTGGTGAAATAGATAAATAAATAAATAAATCAAAAAATAACTTTATGAACCCAAGGCCACTTGGCTCATCTCGTTTAGGCTTTGCCTTAATGAGTATAAGCTAGGGGACGTTAGTTCGAATCCCCTCAGGAATTCTAATGAGGAGATGGGTGATCTCCGAAATAACTATAACTTCTACCATTGCTGTTTTTTCTATTATTCTTCCTATTAAAAATTGGCCTTGAGCTCATTAAATTATTATTTGATATAAAATAAATATGCCAAAAAATATTACTATATATAAATATATATATAATTATTACTACAATTTTTAATAACTTCTACTACAATTTTTACTAATTTGTTATTTCGCTCATCTTATTTTCATTAATGCTAAAACTAACAAAAATTAAAAGAATATCTTATGATACTTTCTCCCATATTTAACTCAACATATATCTCTTTGTGAAATCGGCACAGAAGTTTTCCATCTGGCTCACACACTTCGATACACACGCGTTGTTTTTTTTTTTAGTATATTCACATTCCAGCCATAGCGGCATAATGGCACAAGATTTGTTTTAAAAATAATCAGTGGTTGACATGGAATTATCGTCAAGATTTTGAAAGTTCACAAACTTTGACACTTCGTTGATTATGCGCAATATATCTTAATTTTTGTGAAGGTGACCAAAATAATTTCTGTAGAAATTACACAGCTGTTCAAGCGGCTGATTGTAGTGTCGGTTTTATTCTGAATAAAAAGCACACACATTGCCATAGGACAACATACATTGGTATTGGAAAAAAACTGCGTTACAACAAGAGGAAATATTCTTGAGTTTTACTTAGCGTTAATTTAATTAAAATACCGGCACTTAGCGTCATTATCTGAGTTATTTAAGTACAGAGGTAATACTGTCAGTTGCGAAGTAGGGTAATACAACAAGGAACCCAAAATTTTTGTTTTTTTTTAAATTAGTATTTGAACTGGGAGGCCAACAAGGGGCTGCCTTAGAATTGAATAGGTAGATGGCGCGAAAATTGCTTGTTACGTGATTACGATTTTCCTTAGTTATACTCACACATCTATACATATATTTTACATATCTAAATGCGCAGAAAATTTTATGCTTTAAATCATGGCTGGAAAATATGCAATTTTTTTTTCTTAATTTAACCAAATTAGTCGCTGCTGCTTGGCTTTCAGAATTTATTCCATGTCATGTCCACTCAGCTACACCTTTGAAGAAACGAACAGAAGAATGACAAGCGCACGGCAATGACGTCTACTAAGGAATATTACGCATTTATTCTGATGCCACAACTGCCAAAAGTTAATTTATATAGAAAAGTTAATTTATACAGCATGGGCTCTTTGTTGTTGCAGCATTACTTTCACAATTTGTAGGCTTATAAAAAAAACCCACACGAACACTCACCTTTACAAAAATCGTTTGCTTTTTTTGTTTTTGTTTTTGCTTTGCGTAAATTACCATGTTGTTTTTTTTGGGTGTGAAATTTCGCAGATTTCAGATACTTATTTGGCAGTGCCACTAATGCTGCTCTTCATTTCTTTTACAGTTTTTTTTTTGGTGTATTAGCTGTTTACTTTGTTTTTTTTTTTGTTAGTCATTCATTCAGTTGTTATTCTTCTGTGTCAGTACATGGGCTTTGTGGTGCTCTTAGTTGCCTAGATAATTTTGGGTAAGCAAAGTCATTTTGCCGCCCATCTGTCAAGGAGTATAGCAAATGTACAAAGTGAACAGTAACTGCCATGGGCACATAAACCCCTCTTATTGTCTGCCGCTAATCACGCTATTAGCCTTGGACTGCTGCTGATCATCTTTTTCGTAAGTCAGAATACAAAGTGATGTTTATTTAATTCATTAATATTTGAACTGTGGCATTTTGGGTATGCAAAATAAGTAGGCAATTAAATTAAAATTAATACAACTTCTACATAGGGCATTATTACATTTAAAAAATACCTCCTTTTAAAGTCCTAAAATAACCAAATTGCTGCAACGTTTAGAGCACAGTTGAGTCTAACCTTTAAAAACCGAAATTCTATAAATTCATAATTAAGTTTTCTTGTCTTGTTTGTGTTTTTTTTAGTAGCTGTGCCAACAGCTTTTGGAATTGGTATGTAAATAACCACCTCAGGCTATCACTAAGATGATAGCTAGGTGGATTGTTAAATAAGAGAAAATGAGAAATTAAGTCATGTCTGTCTGTCTCGAATAAAAATTGCGATATCTTAAAGAAATGCATATCGCTCTGGAACCAAGCTAGGTGGAATTGAAAATGGGGAAAAATCTGGCGATAAAAATGCCTATATCCCCTATTTAAAAAAAAGTATAGTACTTTTTGCGTTACTGGCGTCTAAATGAAAAAGTAAGGCTATTTTTGAGCATTTTTTGTAAAAAAAAAATTAAAAATGTTTGACTGAAAGTTATTAAAAATTCAATAACAACGGCCAATTTGAAATAACGATTGTGTGAAAAATCCGCAGAAATTAAGCTTTACTTTCTGATAAATCTCAAGAAATAATGAGAAAAATAAAACACAAAAAAATGCCACTAGTTTACAAATATTTCATTGGTGAGTGGTACCTCGTTGGAAAAGTATAATTTAGACTAATTTTGGGTCACTGAACACGAAAATTAATTTCATTTATTTTCCCGAAGAAGAATTTTCGAGATATAAGAAAAACCCCTGTTTTTGACGTCTATTTGCAGTTACTACTAAAAAAATCCAGAATAGCACATACAACTAAAGATATCGTTTTTAATCTGTATTAAATATTTCTACGCTAATATATATTTTGTCAATCTCGTACTTTTTAAGTTACATGCGTATAAATGGAAAAAGGCAATTTTCGAACATTTTCGAAAATTATTAACTTTTATTCACGTTTTTAAATTAATAAACTTTTTTAGCAGTCAAAGTTTATATGTATTTTGTTTTTGCTTTCATGGCTTTAGCTAAAATTCGTAAAAGCAAAAACAAAATACCTGTTATTTGACATTTTTAGCCGTGTGACGAAATTGCTCAGCTATTCATTGAGCTCAATTTTATATGGATTCGCCTTGATATAAAAATAGTATTAAAAAAGGAGTAAAAAGGGCCGATAATTTTTCCGTTTTTTACTATATTTATATACATACATTTCCGAAATGGGGCTACCAAAATAGTGAGGAGATGTTATGATATCAATCGTTAAAACTAGAAAATACATCTTTAAGGTCGTTATAAGAAGAGTTTTCATGTATTGTCGACTTTGTAATATCTCCAGAAAACTTCAATAAATGTTCGTTGTTTTGTAGTAGGGAAATTTTTTAGCAATGAATGTAGACCAAGTTAACTCAACCGCATTCCAATGAATCCTATAAATATTAAAGTCTCCAACCAAAACCTATTATTTATGATTTTCTTAGTAGACCTTTAACTGTCTAAATATAGGAGCTTTAAAGTAAAACCTCATATCCGAACAATCAGTCGTATGGGAGCTATAAGTTGTAGTGCCCCGATCTTAAAAATTTTTAGTAGATACTTTCCATTTCTAATAAGTAAAATCCGATCCGATCTTGATGGTTTTCATTAGAGTGAACCAAATTTCATGTTCCCAGCTCCATATGATTAATATATTGTATTTCTATAATATGCCTACCAAGTTTCAGTTAAATATGTATCTCAAAAACTGAGGGACTAGGTTGGGATATTCTCGAATCGTTGTATGAGCATAAATAGCATATTTGCAATACCAAGTTATGGACCAAATTGTTTTTGACGCTCCGCCTTTTTGCTTAGTTACAAAAGAAATAACAGCTGACATAGGTCAAACAGTTTGCTATCATATTTATTTAATAATTTATAGTCAATGAAACAATTTCTTACATACTATTGATAAAAAGCATTAAAATCACCAATAAAATTAACATTAAAAAATAGTGTTTAAAATATTTATAAAAGATTGCTTCGATAACGCGAAGTCGATTGCTACATTTTCAGACAATTCATTAAGTTCACGCATAGATCCGGCTAAAGGTGCATTTATAGCAAACTGAGTTTTAACATTTGCCCAATAGGAACATTAAAACTAGTCCTCTCCAAAAGATAGGGACAATCAATTAATCCTTGAATAACGTTAGATGTGAAGGTCAATGACAAAACGGATCTACGACTTTCCAATGGCTTTAGGTTTATCAACATCAGACGGGATATGTACGATGGCACTGGGCTTGTAAAGTTCAGGGACTTTAGAGCAAATTTGAGGAAAGTTTTTTGTATACGTTCAATTCTCCCCGTAGAGAGCTGACTATAGGGCTTCCAAACAAACACAGCATACTCGAGACGAGAGCGCACAAAACTAGTAAATAATATTATTAAGGTGTATGGGTCTGAAAATTGTGTACTATTACGACGCATAAAACCAAGAAGTGAGTAAGATTTCGCTACAATATAGTTGATATGACTACTAAAAGATGGTTTAGGGTCAAATACAACTCCTAGGTCTTTAATTTCACTAACATTCAGCAGAGTATAGTTCGAGATGTTATACGACGTATTGCGCGCGCTAATGATTTTAGCAAAAGTCATTTTAAAGCATTTTTTTGTATTCAGATAGTGGCGGGACTTTAGGCACCAAGAGTGGACAGCATTTATGTCTCGTTGAAGTTTAGTTTCATCGGAGGAATCTTTGATCGCTGCAAATAATTTAAGGTCATCAGCATAAAGTAAAAAATTTGCAAAGGTGAAACATTTACTTATGTCATTTGTAAAAATAACAAAAAGCAGTGGACCTAGAATGCTTCCTTGCGGAACCCCGGAAAAAGCTAAGAATGGGGCAGAAAGCTCATTATCTACTTTAACAAAGCAGCGTCTATTGGTCAGGTAGGAAGTGATCCAGTCCAAAAAACAGGAATGAAAGCCCAGACAAAATAGTTTGTTTATTAAAATTTAATGCGACACAGTGTCAAAAGCTTTACAAAAGTCCGTGTATACACAGTCCAACTGCAAAACAGCTGAGAAAGAAGATATGCAAAACTCAGTAAAAACAGCCAAATTCGACACCGTGGACCTCGAGGATATAAACCCATGTTGATTAAGACAGATATAAGACTTTACAGCAAAGTACCATTTATCATAGACTATGCATTCAAAAAGCAATTTATCATAGACTATGCATTCAATAAACTTTCCGGTCACTAAAGATTTATTAAAAATTATTTTCAGGGGCAGTACCAGAGCAGGACAGTTTTTTAACAACACAGCAGAAACCCCATCGATGTCAGTGTGCCAGGATGGCTTAAGTGCAGTTAATCCCTTTGCAACATCTTCAGAAGATAATGTAAGGGAGCCAAAATTAAGGCATGAATCAATGTCAGACGAGAAATTTGGTAAGGGTTCATTACCATCTGAAACAAAATTCGACTTGAAAAAGTCAGCAAACAAATTAGCCACGTCTAGTGAAGACTCAGCCAAAAAAACTGAGGTTGGTATATTCGGGCCGGACCCTTTCGACTTGATATACTTCCAAAAATATTTACTCAGCCAAAAAAACTGAGGTTGGTATATTCGGGCCGGACCCTTTCGACTTGATATACTTCCAAAAATATTTAGGATTAGATTTAATGTTTCACTCTGCATTTCGAATGTAGTTATTATAAAGAAATTTATCCACTTGATTGAATTCCCTTACATAATATTGATACTTGCCAAAAAAGTTGTAATCTTTAGTTAACTTAAACTTTTTATAAGATTTATTCCTTACGTTTTTTAGCTTTTTAAGTGCAGTTAATCCCTTTGCAACATCTTCAGAAGATAATGTAAGGGAGCCAAAATTAAAGCATGAATCAATGTCAGACGAGAAATTTGGTAAGGGTTCATTACCATCTGAAACAAAATTCGACTTGAAAAAGTCAGCAAACAAATTAGCCACGTCTAGTGAAGACTCAGCCAAAAAAACTGAGGTTGGTATATTCGGGCCGGACCCTTTCGACTTGATATACTTCCAAAAATATTTAGGATTAGATTTAATGCTTCACTCTGCATTTCGAATGTAGTTATTATAAAGAAATTTATCCACTTGATTGAATTCCCTTACATAATATTGATACTTGCCAAAAAAGTTGTAATCTTTAGTTAACTTAAACTTTTTATAAGATTTATTCCTTACGTTTTTTAGCTTTTTAAGGTCGTTAGTGTGCCACGGTATTTTATAACGCAAATGTTTCTTAACCGGAATATTTGAAGAACATATAGCCAACAATTTTGGTTTAAAACCGGAATAACACTCAGAAGTATTAGCACCACACAGCAATCCGACACACCGGATTCATAGTAACATGACCATGAAAAGATTGCACAATATATGTACATATGTATACTGAACGCATGAAACAACAACAAAGTTATCCAATCATACTATTTATGCTCAACATACACCATGCAACACATTATGCAATGAATCGAGAATACCCCAACATCTTTTCGCGCAAAAAAGTGACAGCTTATTTTTATTTGAGAGAAAAAATTCACGCTTTTTTTGTGGGGTTCCACTATAACGCATTTGTAGTAACAACTCAAGAATGATAGAATGCAAGGTTGCGCCTTCCGCGGACCGCTAGTTCTCTCTTTGTCGATTTGACAACCACCAAAACGCTGACAAAATCAAAGAAACAAAACAACAACAAAATTTTCGAACGTTCTTCTGCGCTTCTTCCTCTCTTTTTTTATAATTTTTTCCTTGCCTTTTCTTTCTCTAGCTATTCTTACGTCACAATCAGTTGTTCTCAGTGCGAAAGACGCAATCTAGTTGTCCATTATTCTTCGTAACAGCTGATATTGTAACGCAATTGCGTTATCAAAATGTTTTAATACCGACTCTGGCGCTAGCCCTTATGCTACTACTAATTACTATTAATATTTTTACAATTGCTGGCACAAATTCTTTACTATTTTTTACTTATGCTAGTAACAGTTTGTTCTACTATTTTTACTAATCACAGCTACTATTTGCATTAATGCTACCACAAATTACTACTACTATTTTTACTGATACTACTACTAATTACTACTACTGCTATAACTGATGCTACTACTAATTACAACTATTATTTTTACAATTTCCTGCTCTTATTTTTACCATTGCTACTACCAATTTCCACTACAATTTTTCCTGTTTACTAAGGCTACTAATATTTGTACCAATGCTACTACTAAGTACTACTAACCACTACTACTCCCATATTTAGCTCTCTATCTTGTTGTGGAGTCGGTGAAGAAGTTCTACTTTTGGCTTGCGCTTTTAGGTGCACACGCGTTTTTCCCCTTCAATCGAGCATTGAACTAACCTATGATAATGCGCAGAGAGAGAAGGATAACTGTGTCATTTCGCCTGGTTCCGCTATATTTTCGGGTAATGCTGGGAGGATAATTTGCCACCTTTAATGCCAACGATTCGTCAGTTGATTGCATAATAAAAATATCATGAGTACTGAACTCGTAACTTTCTTGCAGGAGAATGCTTCTTATTTTCTTTTCATATGCTTTTGTGCCAAGCAACCACTGTTATTTTTTTACATAGAGAATGTATACATTCATTTAAAAATAGATAAATATGTGTGGGTATATGTAAATAATTATCGAACCACTTACCATCAACGCCACATATCCATGAATGCCATTGTAGGCGCGTAACATCTGGTACAATTCGCCCTTGCAGTAGTCATGACATTTTTTATCCAATCCCAGTTCCTGTGTGTTATTACGTTTCGGGTGTTTATATAGTTCGACTAGCTTAATAAAATCACGAAACTCATCGTCCGTTACTAGTTTTTCCCAATTAGAAAGATTCACATTGGGCAAAAGGTCGGAGGAGAGCATAGCATGGGCGGCGTTCAATAAACCCGTGTTAGACGACATGTTTACCGAGGTTTGCGTATATGAGGAATTGGAAAAAAGTGGCGCTTCGTTCTAAGTTGATTGGAGCTGTATAATTTTAAAGATGTTTATTCGTCCATTCGTTGGGTGATGGAAAGTAGAAAAAATTTAGTCAACCAACTGCAAAGAGAGAAAGATACATATTTTAGATTAATGGATGTAAATATGTATATATTTAGGTTTAAAACGAAATCTAATTCAGTGAGAAATTATTTGTTCAAAATTGGTTTTTGAAAAATATAAAAGTATTCCATCCCATCTTAGCACAGAAAATGAAAACAATTATAAAGTAATCGAATAAAGTATGGGTTTCGAAAATAGTCTCAATAATGATTACAAAATACATTTTTCGAAAAGAATGTACCGCAAGAGTTCCGAAGAAAAGTTCTCCCAATTTAATTCCCAAATTTTTTGTTAGAATCACTAAAAAAAACCTTACAATGAAACTGAGGTTTCGAAAATATGATTGCCAGAATCTGTACCTATTTTTTAAATATAGAGTATTCACACTGGATGACCTGATGGTTTTTCCTCGATATCTTTAGATTTAGGTTCTACCGAAATCAAAATGCAGAGCTCCGATTCTGGTGGCTACATGGCTAATGGTTTAGTGATTCGTTAACCTCCTTTTGAATAGTGGTACTCTGCGGCTGGCCAATTTTGATCACCTACTGTTTCAGCATTTCAATTTTGACCGAGGAAAATTCCACGCACAGAATGTTTGGTCTTGGGCCTTAGATTATTTCTTTGCACACTTCTCTGCAACCACCTTGTGGAAAACAAGCGTCATTAGTACGTAGCCATTTGATGTTCGCGGAGTCAGCTGTTGTCAAAACGACCTCACGACCCTGCATGGTCCAGTAGCTGTCGAGCGCTTACTAAGCTCGTCGTAAAGGTCATTCCGCATTTATCCAAAGAAACCCCGAAGATCTCCGTGCTTCGGGAGCCCTTTTAAAGTGCAACCTGCGTGGTTAACTCATCTGCTACACAGTTTCCAGAAACAAAGCTGTGCCCGGGACCAAGACTATTTTTACGAAGAAGTATTCCGGTGCGTCCGAATCCATAATCACTTTCGATTGTAACCAAGAGCTCGAATTACCACTTGGCTATCAGGTTTTATATTAACTTGCCTTACAGAGGCCTCTCTAGTACGGATCCAAGCCCGCTTCCTTGATGACACCTTCCTCCGCCTGAAACCGTTGCAGTGATCTGGTAACCAAAATTTTTATTTCAGACGAAGTTCTTGGCAGTCCGCCTTTAATTTTTCCCTCAAGCTGTGATCCATCCGTGAGCTTATTCAATAGTCCTCGGTGCGACATATCTTACACCGCCCAGTGCTCTCTAGAAGGAATGCCGCTGCAAAAGTATCGATTAGAGACAAGGAAAATACGGAGTTTGTAAAATCATCGAATGACCACAATCCGAGTATAATTTATATTCAATATCTCGCAGCCTGACAACAGCTTAGCCTGTCAGGCTTTTCCCCGTATTACTTATTGGAATTATATTCAATATGACTTCAAGCTCGAGCTCGGTTTGGCCAGTGTTTACAGTTAGTCCGCGAGTCCCAGACCAGCTGTTAACCGTACGTAGATATCCTTGCATTAGCTCACACAAATTACCCAAAAATCTTCCTATGAAAATGAGGGCCGAGTCATCCGTGTCCGCAATAACTTGGCAGCCATCCCGCTTTAATCTCAAAAGGAGGTGATTGACCACAATAACCCAAAGTAGTGGGAAGAGAACCCCACTTGAGAAGTGCCCCACTCACCCTATCTCATCTTATCAAAGGAACTGTTCAGTAATAAAGAAATACTAAATTTAGGTAAACCAGCTGTTGTGTCTAAAATAGATATCGGAATTGACCAGTCCACAAATCCGAAACCGGTTTTCCAAGCACTCAGGCATAGTTGCCCATTGTACTTCAGGGCTTTGAAGGACAAAGGGGAAAAATAATAGGGGAAAAGTGTGGATGGAGCATTATTTCTACTTCACCAATCCTCCCAACTTTGCTGTATCGGAAAAGTGTGTGTAGATTGTGAAGTGGTGGAGAAAGGGGAACCTTTCTGTGCCATCTCAACCCTCCAGGCAAGAAGTGCACATTGGGTCGATGATGTCAATGGTGGCCATATGCTGATCCATGTATGGCATCCTGTAATAAGTTCCACCAGGGCTCGCAACTCCCTACTTCGGTGGCTAAAAAGGAATATCTAACTCTATTTGTTTTTTTTTCCAGCAACCATTTGGTTATTTTGCACTAATGGTTCTCATGCGTTTTATTCATGACATTCCCGCTCTACCCGCATTTAGCCAATTCGTCAGCCAGTTCGTTACCTTAACCACAGTTGAGTTCAAGCTTGTTCAATTTTGGAACAGAGTTCAGCCTAATCTTAGTTGTCTGTACAATTTTTGAAGAGGTATGAGCTCTTTAGTACAACTAGCCTGCCGCTGCAGATTCTGGTTTGATATCTACATCACCTTTCGTCAATTATCCAGTCCGCTACCTTAAGTATTGCAAATACCAGAAACCGTTGTGCCTCAGGCAGAAAAGCATCCGAAATCGCCCTTCCCATGCCAACCAGCTCTAGTTTTATTTTATCTCATGGAGCCGTCTGTGTAGAGGATTTCACCGAGCTTCCTAAGAGATTACATAGTACTCTCCATTGTTGTCCTGTAGGAATTGGTACTAGTCAATGCCATTATCCTCAATTGAAATCGATTGTATGGTTTATCAACTCGCCAGTAGATAGTGCGGCAAGTCAATTAATTTGGCACAAATATCAACACTTTTTTATCTACATATCTTTATTATGATGCACAACTTAACGAAAGTTGGTAAATCGTCACACACAATCAAATGTGGTTAGTTGTTCAACTGGTTGAACGATAAATCAATGCGTTTATTTGGCGCTTTAATTGGAGATGTGCACTGTGAATTCATTTATGTACATATGTAATCGATGTGGAAAAAACCTAGTTATATCTCTTTATGGGTGATATATGTGCTGATAGTTCATGAAACTATAACAAGAGTAAATTTAAAAAGTGAAACTAAGAAACTTTGTTCGTATTTCCTCTACTCTACTATTTATTATTTTTTTTATTAAAAAATTTAGTACATTAAAAAAATTGTGCGTACCTACAAAATTACAATATTAAAAGGCAATTCTCAGAAATTCCATTTTTTTCGCATAAAATTTGTGTCTTATAATTAAATTTATTTTTATTTCAAATACATGTTGTTAAAGTGAATTACAGTAATAATTTAAAAGTGACACCGCGCACAAATTTTGCGTAAAATACAAACCAAACTAACATACAAAGACCAGATAGAAAAATTGTGTTTACGCAATTATTTGTCGCAAGCAATTAAAATCTCAATTAATTTTCCGTTAGCATTACGTGCGTTAATTACAGCAATTAAAGTTGTGAAGTTGGAAAATGTATGGTATTAATCTAAATGTATGGCGGTGTGAACGCGAACACAACCTGTTGACCTGAAATCGATAAATCGGCAGAGGAAAAATGTCGATAAAGTGAATAAAATGAAATTAAATTTAATATTAAAACAGAAAGACAAAGTTTTATGAAATTGTTGTTATGGCCTTTAACTCTCGTGGTTTTTACAGGTTTTGGAAACTTAAGTATAAATTGTCAATATTTCCTTGTTGAAGGCGTTATTGAGGTTTTTATTAAGTAACATTTTTTTAAATCCTCAAATACTTAACTATTTCGGGATCATTTTTTTTTATTTTTATTTTTTGCGGTGCCATTTCAGAACTGACCAATTTGTGATTCCTTAATGGATCCTGACCTAGTGCCGAACTATTTCAGAATAGCTCTGTAAAAGTGTTTCACACTTATAGTTATTATTAAAAAATATTTACAATGTAAATATCAAAATTAAAATCATTTGAAGCCTTAAAAAAATTATCTCCCCCATAATTATTATGAAAATACAATAAAAGTAGAACAATTATGGTGAAGATGCAGATAAAAGATTGGTTGTAATATTAAAATATTTCATTGATAGCCATATTAGATTTTGTAAATATTTTAAAGTTATTTAGTAACTTAGTAACTTAGTTTGCATCTACCCGTTCTTATAATTATTTCTTGCGGTTATTAGTTTTGTATAATTTAAAAGATAATAATTTGAATTTTGTGAAATTAGAAAATACTAAACTTATTTCCTTAAACCATTCTTGAATATTAAAAGGCTTTATTCCTATTACACATGTATACAGTTTTATTATCGTTTTTCAAGTTTGTCTCTTTTTAAATATAACTATATTAAACGATTTTACATCTCTTTATTCTCAACACAGTTCGAATATATCGGGCCTATCCTTATGCCTTAAGCTATGTAAATCTGATCTTATCTTTATTTGGAAGTTTTTTTGTTTTAAATCATTGTCAAATCGTTATTTTGTGTTTTTCTTGTTTTTTTTTTGATAAAAAATAATCGTTATTCTTGGATATTTATTTTTTGGTCAAGTTTTATTGCTGCTTTTTATTTTTATTTTTTCGATATTCTTATATTTTTAGATATTCATATATATTCGATCGTTAAATCAATAAAGCGTATTGTTGTTGTAGTGAGTAATATCGTCGTTAATATTTGCGTTTGTTATGATCGAAAAATTTTTAACCTAAAAATAACGAAAATAAAAATTCAAGTATAACGATTATTTCTGATTGAAAAAATAAAAAACACAAAATATGATCGAAGATATAAAAGTCACAACTTAATTAATTCATAATTTTTTTTATAAAAATTGCGAGCGTTGCGGTACATGCTTTTTAATTTAGTCTCATAGTTATACAGTGGCGAGCAAAACCGGTCGAACCTTTTACAAGGTTTTTCAAGGTAAATTTTTTTTGTTACTTTTAAATAAAAGTATACTTCAATGTAATAAAAACCATGAAACTTAATGTTTCAAACTTAATAAAAAATTTATGGAAACTCAAAATAATTGCATCAAAATTTTAAAATTTTTTGGAAGAATGTTCAGAAATTTTTCGGGCATGCAGTTTTATGGCTTATTTTGGGTCTATAACTTAATTCGAGCGGGGGGTTTTCCGAAATTTGAACGTTTATTTAAGAAAAACAAGTACAATAGTATTGCCCATCTGAAGCTATGGCTTGTTCCCATCTTTCTGGCAATTTGTAGATCCCATCCCAAAAGAACTGCGCCGGCTTGGCAGCCAAGAATGAATCAAGCCAATTTTTGATATCCTGCTCTGATGTGAAACGTATTCCAGTGAAGACATCCTGCATCGATCGGAACAAATGGTAGTTAGAAGGGGCAAGGTCTGGGCTATAAAGCGGGTGGGGTAAAACTTTCCATCCACTGTTTTCCAAATAGTTCTTAACCGGAATAGCGACGTGGGGCCGAGCGGTGTCATGGTGGAAAATTATTGCCTCGTGTCTGGTCGCATATTCCGGGCGTTTTTCGGCTACTGCTCTCTTCAAACGGATTAATTGTGTTCAGTAGCGTTCTCCATTGATGGTTTCACCCGGTTCTAGCAGCTCATAATACAGCACAGCCTTCTGATCCCACCAAATACAGAGCATTGCCTTCGCGCCATGGATATTCGGCTTAGGCGTTGATTTGGCTGGTTGGCCGAATTTCACATATGATTTTTTGCGCTTGGTGTTGTCGTAATGGATCCATTTTTGATCACCAGTAACTATCCGATGCAAAAATGACTTTCTTTTGTGGCGTTCCAGCAGCATTTCGGACATGCAAAACCGCCTTCGACATCTCTCGGCTTGAGTTCATGTGAAGCCCAATTTCCTTGCTTTTGAATATATCCAGCTGCTTTTAAACGTTTTGAAATGGCTGCCTGAGGAACACACAAAGATTCGGCGAGCTCTTTCTGCGTTTGGCAACAACCTTCATCGAGTAATGCTTCCAGTTCTACATCTTCAAACTTTTTTGGCTGCCCAGGACGTTCATCGTCTTCCAAGCCAAAATCACCACTTTCAAATCGTGCAAACCACTTTTGGCTCGTTCGCTCAGCTAGAGCATGTTCACCATAAACTTCCACCAAAATACGATGACTTTCGGCAGCAGTTTTCTTCATATTAAAGTAATGAAGGAGAACTCCCCGCAAAAACACTTTTTCAGCCACAAAGTTCGACATATATGAGTGAAAAAAAGTTATTTTTGTTTACGCTTCAAATGAATGACATATACTGAAAAGACGTACAATGACAGTAGCTTTCCAACGTATGTTCGGAATATATTGGAACGATGGAATACATACAAGTTACGCCATCTCTTAGCAAACCGCACGAATTAAGTTATATACACAATAATTTCAAAACTAACGCTGTTTTTTTTAGAATTTTTAGAATTCATGGTATATCGAACTTTTTTTTTCATAAAACGCGTGCATTTTATAAAAATTCCCGTTGATTTGTAGTAACTTTATGTGACGACAGTATTCTGAATTTTCGAACACATAAAATTTGTGATTGAATAGGCAATATATATATGTATGTATGAAAAAAAGCTTCCAAGGCCAAAATTTGAAAAAATTAAAAAAAACAACGGTAGTTCAGTTTTTATACATTTAGTATAAAATTTGATATTTAACTTTTTTGGTTTTTGTTGTAATATGAGCTATAGTTTTATACAAAATTGCCGAAAAAAATGTATTGTGAAACAATTTGCTAATATTGTAGGAAAATCAACCTAACGACCAGTTTTGCTCGCCACTCTACATGGCTTATTATTTTGTTTCTTTAGCATACATTATGTGTATTAATTATTGATTGACTTTTATTCGTTTTTTTAATTATATTATTTTTCTGATTCTCAGTAAATTTTTTTTTAGTTCAAACCTTCGCTCCTTTACAAAATGTCTGCGCACAGTCTTCGTGCTTTACTTCGATTTTATTTAGCACCTTCGAAAACTATCACGTTGATATGCAAATGACAAGCAGACGGCTTCTGCAGAAATCTCCTTCGTCTTGTGTATGCATGCAAAGGAGAGAATTTGATTGCACTATTTTCTCCATGATTTACAAGGAAATTCATACATATACTATATGCATATACTCTATATTCACATTTGTTTGTTTATTACGTACAGGTGATATTGGTTGTGTGTCGATTCTCCCCCATAGTGCTGTGTCTGCAATTTATGCATCTGTTGTTAGTGGCAGTTAGTTTCGTGACGTTGATGGTAAGCCATCCTAACATTTACATATTTTAATTTATTATACTATCTGTATGTATGTATGTATGTATATAAAAATATTCCCCTGCATGTGTATTATTTATTTGTGATAAATAGACAACGATTGATCACTGCTACCTTGCAGTCTCTGTCTCTACCAGATATTTATATATATTTTTTGCGATAGTCTGTGGGCGTTTTGAATACCTGCTGATAACTCGCAGATCAGGTTACGCTACATGTCGTTAGAAAGATAATATTTCATACTAAAAAAAAACGTTCGAGACAGTTGTGTGATTGCTTCACTCAGTAGTGTTTGAGCACGCGTCAAAGATGGACACCAGCAAAGAGAAAATACGCCATATTTTACAGTTTTTCATCAATAAAGGCGAAAACCCATGTCAGCCGGTTGCAAATGTGAATAGTAGTTATGATTCTGATCCCATCACGTGAAATTTTGGTTTCGTCGATTCCGTTCCGGTAATTTTGGTAACAAAGATGCACCACGCATCGTAAAGTCCGACCGTTAACGTGCTTAGTTTCGATTACCCGGGAGCTAAACATTGCACAAAAAATTGTTTGGAACCATTTAAATAGAACTGGATACAAAAAGAAGCTCGATGTATGGGCGCCAAACGAGTTAACCCAAAAACCCCCAATGAACCTAATTCCCATCTGCGCATCGCTGTTGAAGCGCAACAAAATCGATCGAGTGGTTGGCTACTGACGCTAAAAAGTGGTGCACATACGACAAGGTCAAGCGAAATCGATTGTGGTCGAACCCCGATGAGCCAACGTAAACGATGGCGATTGACGGTCAGGAAGGTTTCGTGATGTGTTTAGTTGTTTTGGCAGGGAGTCATCTACCATGAGCTGGTCCCTTAGGGCCATACGTTTAATTCGGAGCGGTACTGTCAACAATTGGACCATCTGAAGAAAGCAATCGCCCAAAATCGACCAGCTTTGGCCAATAGACGAGGAATTGTGTTCGAACAGGCCGCATTCATCGAAAGCGAAACGATCGAAGCTCCGGAAGCTTGGTTGGAAGGTTCTTATGGATCCACCTTATAGTTCGGACCTGTCACCAAGTGATTACTATATGTTTCTGTCTATGCCGAATTATTTTGCTGGTGAAAAATTCGCCTCAAGGGCAGATTATGAAAATCACAGTTTTTTGCCAATAAAGACAAGGGTTTTTATGAAAGTTGCATTATAAAATTACCTTTAAATTGGACTAACAGATGATAGTATCAGGAGTGTAAATGAAATGTAATCTCAAGGTGACAATGATATGAGGTATGGGCTCACCATAAGACTTTGGCGCACAAGCGAAGGAGAAAGAACAATGATCAAAACGGGTGCTACGGAAAAATGAAATAGCCGGACAACGAAACACTCGTAAAAACTGTTATTCTTAAATTATGTTCTTAAGAATCAATTTTTGCAAATACTTTTTAAATAGTTCTTCGTTTTTTGTCCATTCAAAGTACAATAAATTTCGTACCAAAAGTGAAAGAATTAAATAAGAATTTGATATACATTTAGCCTGGTACGGATTCGTTCTCGGAAATAATCCGTGCCTCATAGGTCAAAGTGACCCAATTTATGTTTGCGACTTTGGTCTCATTTTGAAATCGTAGCAATAAGTAAATATTTAACTTTTTCATTGTTTTTTTATTTAAAAAAACAGAGAAAAACGAGGAAAATGAAAAAAATTAAGAAGAAAATAATGAAAAATCGCACTGTTATAAAATGTTTTCAGCGCAATTACAACACAAATGATATCGTTGGGCTATTATAATTCACACATTTACCTTAGCAAACACTGTGCTTATTGAACTTTTAATCAAATTTGCACATATAACAACACCCCTTTGCTTTGCATCTGGTGCTTGTGTCAAATGAAGCGAAGGTGAAGCGGATGGTTCTGGTAAATTTTGAACATCACGAACAACTGCGCGAGCATTTTGACTATGTGTCATACCTTTGCGACACAACATATTCCATATTCCGGATATAATCTTGTGTAAATAATAAAGGCGGTGCTAGCTGACACTTTGAGCTTATTACAAAAAACAATTACTGTTCAACGATTAACATTTCTTTTGTTACGACAAATACCAACAAGCTTTTCCAAAATATCGATACCGCCTTTAGTTTTGTTATCATGTAAACTACTTCTGGTTGGCCATATTTATCATTCCACAATTCTTCGGTGGGTTCACTATTGGAGCGATAAACACCAGCTAACAAAACCACACCATAACACGCTCGCATTGTGACAATTTCGAAATTATCCTATTCATCCTTACGCAGACGTACTCCTTGTAAATTCGTCAAACCCAAATACTCTTTCGAATAACTCGATGAATAACAAAAATTATGACAAGGGATCAGCAATCTGTGACGCGGCAAAAACTGTTGGTCGTAATATGTGAAAAAAACACAAATTTACCAAAAAAAAAATCAATAAACCATAATAAATTTACTTTATTACGAATCCAGAGCACGAGAAACAACTGGACGAGTAACAGTCAACGGATTTATCGAATATTTAATAGATTTGTCTTTCAATAAGCATAAAACATGCGGCCGCGAAACAGCTTCGTCTATCGAGGCTTGGGAGAAATATTCGATGTCGGAATCATTACTAGTTCATATGGCAAATAATCTTCATCATCGTCTGTATCACATTAGTCGGATATTGGTCAAGAAGTAATAACTCCATAATTTTCCGAAATATTTTTATAACAATGCCAACTGCAAGGGTCTACTGAAGAAAAGAGACCAAAATGAAATGAATACTAACGGTAAAAACTGTTCGTATTAACCGCAAACAAAGGTACACTGGGTCAATATGACCCCCATACGAATTGAATACTTTTTAGTACAGGCTTAGGGGCAAACGTTTCGAAGATGATTTAAAAAAGTTTGGTAACTTCATGTACGATTTATCCATTAAGACGAAACCCCCGGCCAATAGCTTCAAATTGTAAGCGAATCATAAGCAATTAAAGTTGAGATTTGAGCTAAATTGTTACAAAGACCGGATGAAGGTTAAAAAAAATTAACAGGAATGATGCGAAACTGGTATCGAAAGAAAGGTAAGGAGAATTGCCTTTGGAGAAAAAAAATTTCATTATTTATTTATTTATTTATTTATTCAATATATATAATCTAAAAAATATAAAAGTTTCTTACAGATTATTGTGATAAAGAAAGACACAGTTAACAATTACATAACCAATTCATTTAACAAAAGCTTAAATTTAGTTTTTGGCAAATAGAAATCAAGTGCAGTGGAATTCATGATTTTATTATATTCATTTAGAGTCCTTAAAATAGGAGAATTAGTTGCATATAGCGTTCTTGCTCGTTCTAGGAAAAAAGTATCATGATTACGAAGGTTCCTTGAAGGGATGTTAAAGTGAATACGTTCTAGTAAGAATGGACAATCAATCGCACCTCGAATAATATCAAAGACAAAAGTGAGAGAAAGTATAGTCCTTCTAGAGTTTAGAGATTTTAAATTAATTAGCTGACACCTAGCGCTATAAGAAGGAAGCGGGTCACTAAAATGTAAAGAGCGTAGGGCAAACCTGATAAACGTTTGCTGAATTCTTTCGAGTCTCAATATGTGGCGTTCAATGCGTATAATATAAAATGTTTCTTGAGTTCTATTGTGTTATATTTAAAAAGTTCGACTGGATTCGTCGCCCAAGTTTCTATAATTTAACAAGAAACAATTAAAGAAGTCAGTTTTTTTAACTTTTCTAATGGTGTTCCTTTTTGCGACTTTAATCTAAACGACTTTTTAATCGGTAAATTTCACTAAATTCAGATGTTAAACTGCAACTGCTTGCACGTGAAGTTTCATGGTTTATTTACTTTATTTTTACCGAAGTTTTTGCACTTATTTTTATTTGCGTTTTTCATATACTTTTCAAATATAACTTATACTTACTTGCTTTTTTCGTTTTTCCCCCAGCTGCCCGCTGTGACTTTAGAACGAATATCGGCTTATCGCCCGCGTTAATCATAAGAAATGATATTTTTTTATTAACAACAATTTATTGTTGCAAGTTTTGTTAGCTGAAGCAGCAGCAGCAGTACTCGTATTCCTACCTACATACCTAGTTTGTGGCATGTGGCATGAGTGTCAATGTTGTTTTACTAATTGCCTGCATTAGTTTCGGCGTCGGTGTTGTGTCACTTTTGACGTCTTTTGCATATTTTTACAACTTTTCATATCTCGCCCGCTTTAGTCGATCATTAAGCGTACAAATTGCATGCAAATCTACTATTTATGACAAGCCGGCCTATTTGCAATGCGTTGTTTGTGGTATGTGCCTGGTCTTTAATACATTCATATTTTAATTATTTCGATTTACCAATGTCAAAATGATAGAAAGAAAAAATTTCAATTTCAATTCCAATACAAATGTGTCAACATTCACTCAAGTCTGCAGCGTTTCAGTTGCTATTGATTTATGAGGGTCACTTTTGTGTGTGCGGCTTGATAAGTGGTTTAAAGTATAAAAAGTGATATTTATTCACATATTACACTTTTCGCTAAACAAAAAATAAAAAAATAAACTAGGCATATTGTAATTTTTTAAATCATTATCTATGAGTTTTTCCAAGCAAAAAACTTTACAAGTTTTTCTTCAAGTTTTATTTTTTTTTGTTTACAAAGACTTCTTGTAAAACTCTAAACTCCATAAAACTCTGATTTACTGTGCAAAAACTAACATAAATATTAGAAAATATTCATTGCATGTTTTCTAACAAATAATCTTACTATACACAAGCACCGGAATGATACCAACCTTGTGACCTCTTTCTGAAGGGAAGAGCTTGACATCATCCTAGAATCGAACAGTTCTTGTGATCAAATAAGCGACTAGCAGGTATCCATTCCTCTACATTAGTTTTAAGTTTACTTTAAGCTTACTTACTAAGAAACGAATCGGCTCAAAACTCATTCAAAGTAATAGAAACTCGCACCTTAAAATACTATAATCATTTATTTTTATTACGAACAATGTGGAAAAGGTGTTTTGTAGAACGGTAATATGCCCCTAACACTAATTTCCTAGTATGATCTCAGAGTTCCTAGTGAACTGAGGTCTCATCGCATCAATAGACAAATTTAGCCGATGCATGTAAAAACGTAGGGAATTGTTAACGATTTGGTTACCGGCAATATGTCGGATATTAGAAATACGAAGTAATGTCATGCCCGTTCTACTGAAAAGATAGCCGAAAGACTGAATCTACCTAAGAGCCCAAATATGTTCCCTAGTTTCGACTCCGCTCTGAGCCTTTTTATTCAGTAACTACTACTTTTGAAGATGGCCAACTTAGACCACAAAATTGTTTATAATGCCATTAGGAGATTTTCGAACGTCGGGCAACCCGTCGGCGATCTCGTTACCTTCGATCCCAACGTGACTAGGTACCCAGAACATCAAAACTGATTTTTTCGATGTTGGCAGTTGGAGGGTGTTATAACGGTTCTTAATCAGTTTCTATGAAAACATTCGTTTGGAGAGAGCTTAATAGACGCTGGGTTGTCTGAAAGATAATTAGGAATTTCATACCTTTTTCGAGGTTTAGACTGACGCAGGTTGAGAATGCCCGCCCCTTTGATTGAAAGACTGTGAGCCATTTGCTCATCGCGATGGAAAGCCTAGTACCAGATTCATATAAGTATTCGTGCTCGTGACCCCCGCCATCTATCTTTGACCCCCCATCCGTTTGACTAAACGTTTTAGTCTGCTAATTTTGACATGAAACTTCCTGCCGAAACAGAGTTTCTTAGTCATGGAGTCATACATATTTCTCATAGGTCCAGTGACAGAGATACGGGCAAAGTTTTGCGGTTTGATTAATCACATTATGGTGATATTTTCTAGCGGTTTTAGCACCATACCACAGAAGTGCAGGTTACAATCGGCCGAACGAACGTACAATATGTAGATGCCTGCTATAATTTATGGGCTCAGTCCCTATGTCTGTCCAGCAAGACTTCTCTAAGATAACATGGCCGATGTAGCTTTATTTACAGCGCTTTCTTTTTTAAATAATGTTGCATTTACTCTGCCCCGTGCTGTATTGTATAATATTCGTGTTCTTTTCCCAGCATTTTCTCCGCATGGCTTATTACTTTCCCAAAATTTTGAATTTCTCCGTTACAATGTTCTAGAGATAGATACATAGGTACTAAGGAAGGCGCACAAATTAATCTCCATAGGCTCGTTGGCATTTTCGATCTTACTATTTAACTACTGTAATGCGGATCGTCAAATTCCCTTTAATATGTGTTACACAAAACAGATTCGTCTGTAAAATTTTAAAGAAGAACTGTGTAACAGCTTGAATAACTTTCACTTACTTTTGTAGCATAACCTGGAGGCATATCCCTCCAATTTGTTTTAGCTTCCTAGTATCTTCCCCGTATCTTCGTTTGCTCCTACACATTTTCAATTGGGTTTGCATCCGGACCAGGTGAAGACGAATTTCGTTTTTATAAGGCTTTTTTTCTACAGGGTGGCTGATGAAAGCCGCTACCAAAAAAAAATTAAATAACTTTTTTTCTATTTAATGAATCTGGTTAATTTTTTTTTTTATTTTGCAGATTGACTTTTACATTTAACAAAAATGGATAACTGGGACACTGAAACAAGAATTTGGATTGTCCGCCGCTATCACGCACTGGAGTCCGTAGTTTCGGTTCAAAGAGAGTATAGGCGCACAATTGGCGGCAATCCTCCGAGCAGATGGACCATAATGAGACTTGTAAACAATTTTGCCGAGCATGGGACAGTCAACAGAAGACCTTACCATCGAAACCCTTCAGTTCGAACGGAGGAAACAATCGCTGCTGTAGCTGCTGCCATACAAAACAATCCATGTGTTTCGACAAGAAGCTTATCTGCTCAAATGGGTATAAGCAGACAGTCATTACAGTCAATTATGTACAAAGATTTGGACTTATTCCCATATAAAATTCAAATGGCCAACAAACTGAACGCTGCAGACTTGCCGATTCGCTTGGAATTTTGCCAGAAGATGCTTCAAATGATGGAAGAGGATGGAAACATGTTGAACTGTCTTTTCATGTCTGACGAGGCCCATTTCGATTTAAACGGCAACATAAACAAACAAAATTGTCGAATATGGAGTGCTTCCAACCCACAGATACTCCATGAGACGGAATTGCATCCACTTCGTGTCACAGTGTGGTGTGCAGTTTCATCACGCTGCATTGTCGGGCCCTACTTCTTCGAAGAAAACGGTCACACCGTTACGGTTACTGGAGACCGTTACTTGAGCAGGTTGAGAGAGTTTTTCTATCCAGAATTACGCCGAATGAGAATTTCTTTCAACTCTGTGTGGTTTCAGCAAGATGGTGCAGCTCCTCACATAGCCCAACCTGTTATGACAGAATTGCGACGAAAATTTCCCGATAAGCTGATATCCAGGAACTCCACATTCCGTTGGCCACCCAGGTCGCCTGACCTTACTGCACCTGACTTTTTCTTGTGGGGTTATTGCAAACAGGAAGTCTACAAAGCAAAACCAACAAATTTGAATGAACTAAGGCAATCCATTCGAGAAACAATTGCGGCTATTCCTGTCTCAACTCTCAAAGCAGTAATGAACAACTTTTTGGTAAGATGCCGCACATGAATCAACGAGCAGGGGGGCATTTAAATTCCATTATTTTTAAAACTAATTGAGCTATATTTAATAAAATTGAATGAGCTTTAACATGAATAAAAGAAAAATGAATTCCATAAACTGAAAAAAAAATTATTTGAGTTTTTGTTAATGTAGCAAAATTCATCGCCACCCTGTACTTTCCAATACGAGCATAGCAGTATCCGGTAATTTGATCATTGTCTTCTTGAAGTCTTCAATCATTTAAACACATGTTTTATACAGTGCGGTCATAAACTTTGCGTCGCCCTATCGTGCAAACACAGTCAAAATACCGAATCCCTTTTCAAAAAAGTATCCCTAAACAGATCGCTGAACAAATTTAGTACTTTTAACTACTCAAACATTCTTTCAGTAGCTCCAAACAACGGCGGATGATTCATCTGTAAACATCACTTTACTCCAATCATGGTCCAAATTCTCCATGCACTTCAGCCAAACGGGGATTTTAAAGTGTGCTCCGATCTCTGATATCAGATTATTGTAATCTTCACCTGATTGAACAAATCGAAACGCCTATACTGTTTGATGAAAGCTTTTGTTTCGCTTGCTTTAGGCTAAGAGTATAATTCCCCTTGTTAATTTGTAATTGCTCGATCTTCGGTTTTTGAGGGAGCTTTAGGCAAACCTATCCAGGCTGTTCGTCGACATTGACCCCAAACTTGAATGGGTTCCAAATGTTAATAAAGTGACTTGGCTTAGCGGCCTCTGTTACGAACTTTAAAATCATTTATATCATTTCTCATTCTTTGCTAAAAATCTTGGACTACATATAAGTTAAATTATTTCGAAGTCTCACTCGGTTTTAGAGATTATGAGGCGAAATAGTTCAAAATTTTCCAACCCATATACTCTTGTTTTATCTGCAGGCCAAGCCATCAAAATTCTGTGAATAGGATGAATGCGTCCAAAAAATACGTTGAGTTTTGATGGACCAATTCCCTCATATAAATCCCGTTTGCTTTTGATAAACCTAAAGTCTTTAGAAACAATAAGATCAGTATTATTGCTTTCTTTTAGAAGGAATTAATTTCAACATATCACAGCGCAATCTTCGCTATGAAGATAATTGTAAAAGATTATGTTCGAGTAATGCACCCCTTGCTCGGATCCAAATTGAATATAATTTAATATCGAATCCAACTTATTTCCTAGTCCTCTAAACACAATATTCTAAGTTTTCATAATCTTAGCTGTTAGTTACCTTACTTTGTAAGAAGTCTGTAAGAAACATGTGTTCATAAACTGAGATAAATAAATAGATAAACAAATAAAACTTTCGGGTCCTTGGAATGATTTACGAGGAACACAGCTTCAAAATGCATCTTGTAAATATTTAGCACTTATTACCTTTAAAGGTAACCACTTAAAAATATGTCATAAATATTATCAAATGCACTTTATTTACTGATTTGTTGGCTGAGTTATTATACAAATCAAGACAAATCTGCTTTGTGAAACACACTGATTAAATAATAAAGGGTTTTCAATAGGGACGCTACAAAAGTAGACCGATAGTGACAGCAAACGACGCCATATTTTTCCCGCTTTTTTGACATTTCTTTTCAGTAAGGTTTGCCATTTCATCATGGAAAGATATACATTCCAACAACGGGTCGAAATTATTAAAATTTGCTACCGAAGTTCGGAGTCAATGGCCTCAACTTTAAGAGCGCTACGTCCAACTTATGGTCGTCGTCATTTCTGGCTGAATGGCTTCGTCAATAAGAAAAATATGGGTTATTGGACAGGCAGCAATCCACACGTACTCCATGAGTCAACATTGCATCCCGAAAAAATTACGGTTTGGTGCGATTTATGGGCCGCCGGCGTCATTGGGCAAACACTTCTTTCGTGGCGATCAAGACCGACACGCTACTGTGAATGGGAATCGCTACCGCTCAATGATAACCGAACATTTTTAGCCCGAATTGGATGATATGGACTTGGACAATACTCGTATGTGGTTCCAACAGGATGGCGCCACAAGCCACAGGGCGAATGTCACAATCGATTTATTGAAAACCAAGTTTGGTGAACGTGTTATCTCACGAAATGGCCCAGTCAATTGGCCGCCTCGATCGCGCGATTTGAAGCCGTTAGACTATTTTCTGTGGGGCTACGTCAAATCTATGGTCTATGCTAACATACCAGCGACGATTGATGAACTTCGTACGAATGTCGATTGTGAATTTGCCGCAGTATCGGCCGATTTATGTTTGAAAACCGTCGAAAATTGGATTCAGCGTCTGGACTTCTGCAAGCGTGCCCGTGGTGCCCATGCAAAAGAAATCGATTTCCATACATAATGGCATCGAATGTACTTTCACAGGAATAAATAATTTAAGTCATATCCCAAACCGTTTTTGTTTTATTTAAAAAAAACGTTTGTAGCGTTCCTATTGCAAGATCCGATATAATGCGAATTGAAATTTGATGGGCTCCACAGTGATTTGTTATTTCTATTTCGCAACTACCTATTTGAGATCGATTTTAACAATTTGTCAAAAATCTTAGTAGGCGATACACGCAGATATCTTTTCATATCATTTGAGCCAGTACGTGATGGTGATTTTAATAATTTCAAAATTAAACCTCTTTTATTGAATGGTAATGCTGCATTGAAAATCCATAAATTTAAAAGTCTGCCAGCCATCACCCGAAACACCAAAATTGCGCAGAAAAGCGAAGGCGTTGCTATTTTCCAATTAAAAGAGTAAACCAAACCACAAATTATACGCTGATTTATTGATTTATGGGCAGTAGCGCCAGTCAAAGCTGATCGATCGAATATCATGGTTAACATTGTTGACACTCGTTAAGGTATGATTGTCGAATTGATTAAATCCATTTAACCAATTATGTAAGTAGCAGACAAAATGTTTTGCAATCGCTATCATCGAAAAACTTAACAAAAATATATGCACTGTAAATATTTATTCCTATAGAGGAGCTACGAGAATCGATTAACGCAAAGCAAGTGCAGACAGGTTGTCGAATAGTTGACCATTGACTAGATGTAGCGAAGTGACATACACCAGTTATTTTTGAGTGCATTTGAATTGGCGCACCAGACACATGGCAGCGTTCGATCACAAGACTGCCCAATTATGCCATCACTGTAATTGCGTTAGTTAGTAAGCAATAATTTTTCTGGTTTATGCCAGCATAAATTGATCATTTAATTAAATATATACTTAAGTAAAACTGAGCTGAAGCCAAATCAAAAAGGCGTACACAAAAGTAAATGACTTAAGTAAATGCGTCGGTTAATTTCCGATTGAGTTTATTTCTCATACATAAATAGTGTTATTAAATTGTGAGGCGATTCACAAGATGTCATAAAAATTTTGAAGTAGCTTAATTTATGTAATTTTGATTGCCATTATTGGATTGCGAGTTATCTAATTGTATACACTTTTGCTTGTTTTATTAGAAAAGATAGGCAGAAAAGGAAAAAAGACAGTCAACATGAGCAGGAGCAAGAAGAAATTGGGTGAATTCCGATGCACGCTATCAAAGCTCAAAGCAACTTCCCGCTCGGCCGTTGGTAGACGCATTTCTTACATCAGAAGGAGCAATGCCGTACGTTTCATTCCTTAAAAATATTATACTAGGTCTAGATTAACCAAAGTGATGGGCGATATTTTATTTCTTTGTGGAACAATGTTACTCGTGACAATGACTTTGCAGACAATCAGGCCTGTTCTGTATTTCGATTCAATTCAAACTTTGCGTTCAAACTCTTTCGGAATCGAAATCAACATTTTTTCGTTTTTGAAACGTTTTGCCAAAGAACTTAGATTAAATGGAAGTTGCGTGGCGCTTCGCTTCCTGTGGCGAGAATTCGCGTCCAATTTCACCATACCAGAAACCACCTAACGGTCACTTATAATACAAAACATGCGGGTTTTTATACCTTTCATGATGTTTGTTAGTACAAGAAGAAAAAAAGTTAGACCCGTATCCAAGTAAATTAAAATGATCAGAACTGCGAGCTGATTCGATTGAGACATGTCCGTCTGGCTGTTTGAACGCAAATTAGTCGTTCAGTTTTAGAGATATCCAAATGAAACTTGGTAGGGAGGTGTATTTGTATAATGTATTAATAATTTGCCGGAACTGACCAGATCGGATATTTTATTGCAACTATACAACTGATTGTTCAGATATGATATTTTCCATACAACAAAGCAATTTGGCAATCCTTTCCTGTATTATTAATGAAAAGTGTGTAATGAAAATTCCTAAGGTCGGATTACTATAACCTATAGCCCCCATACAACTGATTATTCAGATATAAGGTTTTGCGATATAACGTCCTACACGAAAGTAGCTGAGGACTTGAATTTTGGCACAATTTTCACTTACATATATAAAAAACAAAATATCCAATCAAAATCATCAAGATCGGATTACTATAACTTATAGCTGAAATACAACTGATTGTTCAGATATGAGGGTTTGCTTTAAAACTCCTATATTTAGACAGTAAAAATCGTGAAATTTTTGTAGGTCATCCACTTATCAAATCTTACCGAATAATTATCAGTACTTTGCAAATAAATGCCCTGAGCCGTCTTCGTCTATTCAATAAAACTTAATCGAATCAATCCTGGTATGCATTAAGCGCATTCTGCAAAATTTTTCATCATTTCATATATGAAAATTATTCATTTTTACATTGCCCATCGTCCCAATTAAGCTTTCCCGTCGCAGTTTCATTATAAATTCTCGCATTTGCATGAAATCAACT
The DNA here is from genome assembly GCA_951828415.1 of Anomoia purmunda. Lineage (NCBI taxonomy): Eukaryota > Metazoa > Arthropoda > Insecta > Diptera > Tephritidae > Anomoia > Anomoia purmunda. Next base: position 58,823,069 of record OX639997.1, on the reverse strand, counting down.
TACTCAATTAACCCAATGCAGCAGGCATTTAAATTATCATTGGAAAAAACGGCAGAAAAAAGTTCAACAACATCAAGTGCCGCAAGCCCAAACAAAGAGCGGAAAAGCAGCAATGCAAATCTTGCAGTCGTAAAGCTTTTAAACCACATTCCGTTATTTCGAAATGCGTACAAAAATTCATAATATTGGGTTGTACATAACACGTATGTATGCATGCGTGTATGTGTCTATGTATTATTTGTTGTGAAAAAGCGCGCATGTGCGTAAAAATTATTTGCCTTCTTTTTTTCGAATTAATTTCAGCATAGGAATTACGCGCCGCACTATGCTTTGATTTTTGCGAAATTTAGTGTAGAAAATATGAATTGCAATTGAGGTAAATATGTATGCGGAAATTTACTTACATATAACTAAGTCAATGTGTTAGTGGTGTTACAGAACGATTTCCAATAGCAACAACAAAACCCATCCATCATCATACAACGGTAACGAGTTGTATTGATTTTGTGTGCATTACTAGCATATTTTTGTTTTTGTTTTTTATGTCGTTGTTGGTACATTTCCGTCCGTTTCATGTTTAAATTGCAAGCGTCATATATTCATTGCTGTTTACATTTATGATATTGGCGCAACCCCGTTCGTTGAAGGCACACAAAATTTGTTTTGATCGTTATCTTTGGAAAAAAAAGTTAAGCGATTTAATGCAATTTATTGGAAAATATTTGCAATTATTTTTAAGCTACAGATATTTATATGAATTCATTTTATTTACGCAATGTGGATTGTGGCGATACCCTGCAAAAATCGTTGAACCAAGTTTTGTAGTGACAATATGTAGTACAATATGCTACTCATGATAAAAATCTGCAAATTGAAGACAAAATCCTCGAAAACAAAGACGTTTACTGAAACTCAGGTATGAGCAAAAAAAAAATCGATATATCGAAATATATCGAAAATATGTTATCGATTGTACATACACACATTCCTGCAATTGATGAGAAAAATCCAATTCATTCAGTTTATGTTTCGTCAAGTGCATACGAAGACATCAAAGAAAATTCGAATTTAATGTTGACAGTGAAGCACAGCGGACAAATAGTGTGTGTATTACAAGAAAATAAGGAATTCTGTGTATTCATTTTCATAGATGCAACAGAAGAAGGGAAATGGTCATTTGATTCCCAATGCGCATACAAACCTAACTGGTAAACTAACCACTTGTTTGAGTTAATTTTCCCGCTAATATAACCGATAATTATAGGTCAGCTCTCTTGCAATGTAAGTAAGTCTGTATTGTTAATACGCAAATATTTTTAATCTCGAAATATCGATATACGATACTGACTTTCGAGTATCGAATTTATATCTTATGATACATAGTTGTTAAGGTCTTTATGAACCCACCTCACATAAATCTTCATATTCTTCGAAATTTTTGGACGGAAGTCTTAAAATATAACAACTTTTTTTGGTGAGGCACCCTAATGTATGTAGATGTGCATTTTTTTTGAGTTTTGTTTATAAAAATTACACAAATACATAAAATTTAACTGTTGAGCTTTTTGAGTCGTAAGAAAGCAAGAATGATATAATACAATATTGTACCTTCCCGCAGCGAAGTGACAGATCTCGCTATTTGTAGTATACCGGGGAAATAAGAATGAATAACTTCCAATCTTTCAGAGAGAAACGTGTTTTAATTATTCTAAAGTGTAAATAAATTATTTATACGCAGAGATTTAATAAGATATTCTCCCAAATACTAAAAAAAAATGTATCCTTGTCGCCATTTAGGAGAATCGTTTTATATAGCTGCAATTGAGAATTGTCAAAGTCAGCAAAACCAAAGTAGAGCTACATACCTCTGACGGCGTCATCTTCTGTATTCAGTACACCGTGGTAACAAACTATGCCGGGCGTTTGCTAGAAATAATTAATAATAAAAAAATGCCAAAATTATTATTATTATTTTTCCACTATCGAATATTTTTACAAAAGTTTAGGTAGTTGCGGCTTGAGGTAAAAATATTGATATGCACATCGACATTCTTCACTCTCCATCTATCGATTTTGTTTAAAAAATAGTTACGATATATCGATATATTTTTTTATTTGCCATCACTGAAACTGGGAACAGGTTTCCTTCTCTGAAAATATGATTTTTGACAGATTTAATATACATGCATGTGAATTTGAGTTCTATACAAAAACTTCTTTAGCGGCATGAGAGTGGTTTTTCAACGTCACGTCACGAAGGCCCGACACAACGTTTTTGTGAGCTTGGGACTACCTTGGCCATTTTTGGACTATTTTAGGGCCAACTGGCTGATTCGGGCACAGTTAAGGACTAGTTCAACCCTGCTTTGGATCTAGTTCGGGACTTGTTAGGCCCATGTTCGAAATTATTCCGGGACTGGTTCGCCACAGCTCGGCGCCAGTTCGAAACTAGTTCGGGGCTGGTTTCATTATAGTATGGGACTAGTTTGAAACTAGTTCGGGATTGGTTTGGAACTAGTTGAACTGGTGTGTTACTTGTTCGATAAAAGTATGGAACTCGCTAGGTACTAGAGCGTGACTCGACTAGTTCTTAACGAGCAGAAACGTAGTCTGATACATACAAACTAAATTAAATGTTTATCAGCAGTGTTGCCAGTCTCAAATCCAAAAATGGGAATATTTTTTCTCACATTCCCCTCTGCTTCTTTATGTAATCAGCAAATAAGCTTTACTTATGTTTTTTATTTAAACTTAGTTTTGAGCTCTCAAGCAAAGAATTTTCCATATAAAAAACTCAAAAAATGATCAAGGGTCCTTACAAGTACTCCAAAAATATCCAGTAACATTCCAGTAACCGAAAATCTCATAATCTTTCACTTATTTTCATTCGTTAATTATTTGCCATTCGTCTTCTTCTATTGCATATTGTTCACAGTGCATTATCATTTTTATTTCAAATAAACAGTGATTGTAGGCAATAAACCCAGTTAATGTAATAATCTTAATCTTGATAACTCAACCGACTTTTATTTATGCAATAAAACCGGGTAAATTTTTAATTTTGAGAATTTGAACGACTATTATTCATTTAAATAAAAATAGAATTTAATTATTATGCTTAATGTACCACATCAATTATCAAATTGATTGTTTAAAATATGAGATGTTTTGATTTTCTGTTAAATATGAAAAGTGGGTTTTTATTCGATTTATACAATAAGTAAATGCATAGTGTGTACCAAATATGCTTCGAGTTTGATAAAGTAGCTTCAGAGCTATGCCAATTTGCTTTAAATTATACAGGCAAGATGTGCACATCGGGTCATCTATAATGCCTATGGTGATCATGTGTTGCCCCATGGATTGTGTCCTGCAATCAACATAACCAGGTCTCGTAACTCCTTCCTTCTCTGTGTAAGAAAGAACTTCGCCAACATCCTGTCTGGTCTTTGGAGGAAGCACTTGGTTCTTTGCAGGCGTCGGTTCTCATGCGTCTTATGCATGACATCCATAATGCACTTAATAGTCACTGCTAAGCTTGGTCCTATAATTGGCTTCGGCCCAATTAAGTTTGCCAATGACCCGCAATTAGTCATTTGATTAGCCAGTTCGTTATCTTAACCCCCGCAGTGTCCTGGCACTCACAAGCTTATTCCATTCTCCAACAGATTTCGGCCTCAACTTCTTTGCACAGCAGCGAACAAAATCTTTAGTATAGCTTGGGTCATACTGCATAATCTGATTTGGTATCCACTCCACCTTTCGCCAATTATCCAGTCCGCTACTTTAGGAAAAGTAAATGTCTCCAATTCTAAAACCGTTGTCATTGTACCTAAGGCGGAAAAGCATCTGAAATCGTCGTCCAGGTGCCAGACAGTTCCAGTTTCATTTTCTATCTTGAAGCCTCCCAAGAGAGTACATGTATCTCTTTAATTGTTCTATCGTTGGCAAGCTTTCGGAATCAGTGTATCATTTGGGGCCAAAACAAAGGTTATTGCTCTGACAACCATCGAAACAACGTTCTGTATCCAGAGCTCTATCATCGTACTGCAATGTAAAGGGGCTTGCAATAGGGACGCTACAAAAGTATACCGATAGTGACAGCAAACAACGCCATATTTTTCCCGCTCTTTTGACATTTCTCTTTAGTAAGGTTTGCCATTTCAACATGGAAAGATATACGATCCAACAGCGTGTCGAAATTATTAAAATTTACTACCGAAATTCGGAGTCAATGGCCTCAACTTTAAAAGCACCACGTCCAACTTATGGTCGTCGTCATTTCTGGCTGAATGGCTTCGTCAATAAGCAAAACATGCGTTATTGGACAGGCAGCAATCCACACGTACTCCATGATTCAACATTGCATCCCGAAAAAATTACGGTTTGTTGCGTTTTATGGGCCGGCGGCGTTATTTGGCCGTATTTCTTCCGTGATGATCAAGACCGGCACGTTACTGTGAATGGGAATCGCTCCCGCTCAATGATAACCGAATATTTTTGGCTCGAATTCAACAGGACGGCACCACAAGCCACACAGCGAATTTCACAATCGATTTATTGAAAACCAAGTTTGGAGAAAGTTAGACTATTTCCTGTGGAACTACGTCAACTTTTGTAGTGTTCCTATTGCAAGACCCGATAGTAGACACATATTTTTCATTGCTTACTCTTTTATCGTTAAATCAGGGGGTAGCAGGTCTAGTAAGGTGTCGTGCTCATGGTAGGCTGGGGGCCTGTGGTCCTATTTCCATAATTTTTGGAAATTGAATTTGATGGAGTATTTCGGAGATATACAAACCTTTTTGCTTTAAATTCGGAATCGCACACAGGCACATTTTCGAAAAACCAAAATCATCTACGCATTTCTCTCTACAACCCAATTCGTAGGGTGAACAAAGTTGTGCGCGGGATGATGACCCTTATAATTGCATAAACTTTTATATAAATTTTGATGAAAAATCGGTTTATTTATGAGATTTGTACGTTTGTCGGCAGTTAATCATTTTAGATGAATACCCATTGTGTTAGAAAAAAATCAACGGCCTGCTTTTATTCATTACTACACTAGGCCCTAAAAATGTAAGGTTTAAAAAAAAAATTTAAATAAGGGTCAAAATGACCCATTTTGGTGCAAAATATGAAGCTAAAAATGTACTACAAAACCATGAGTATTTAAATTTATTTTAAATGCCTTCGCAGAAGGAGGAATGGGGCCAGAATGCATATTATGTCGGACAGTCAGACTGCTTCAAAGGTCTTAGATCCAAAAAGGCTGACAGTCTCGCAGAACTTGCGGTCCAACGACGTTTGCTTGGTCCAGAGCCTTTCGGTAAAACATCCAAGGGTTGCACTGTAGAACGAACAAAAAGATGGGAGGAGTTTCAGTTTGTACTCACTTTAGTAATACAAAGGATAAAAGGCAATTCAAGAGATTCATATCTTTCTCTTGGTACATCTCTGAACGATTTCTGAAACGCGAACGGGCGTATTTAAGAACTCTTACTTGTAACATCACAGACCACTGAAAGTTACGATAACATATCTTTGTATGATGGGCTAACTAAAAAACTAGGCTGTAGATTTTGTGATTTGCTGACGAAACGCCCGAACAAGTTTTGTGTAATTGCCACATTCTCCAAAGAGCTTATATGCACGACTTAAGTCTAAGGTTATAAGTAATCTTATTTTTAAGGGTCAGCGAGAGTATCCATATTTAATAATAATAATAATAATAAGAATGACGAAGCTATGACAAAAACTCTTCTTGGCGGAAACCTGTATTGAATTGAAAAAATAAGAAAACTACCAAATAAATCATTTCATTTATTTTTTTCCAACTCAATCTGATTTATCCTATCATGCTCTTTTCTTTGCTGGAAACCATTTAACGCATCTTTAGTTGATGCCATTGAAGTTAAACGTGAGTTTATAAGCAGCTTTCAGATTTAAAATATGAAAAACAATTTGCCGATATCTTTGTTCGCTTTCGTCTACGAGTGGACTCGCATTTTATATTTACATAAGCCACGGCATATTTATTGCACGTAAAGCGTGCCGCTTATTGACGTGGCCAGATAAAGTTTTTAATTAATCACGTTTCATAGCCTCCGTATCAATATATTGTCTACGAATATGGGAGACCGGGTTGTTAGTATGTAGCTACGTAGACATTCATACATATTTATAATTATATATTATATGTGAGTAATATTTATAATTACTTTGCTTTTGTTTCTTTTTATGATTGCCATGGTTTTGTTTAAGGATAAGATATAAATATATCCCAGCAAGATCAACTTAACGCATTTATCAACACATAAACAAATCTAGCATTTTACACGAATACTATCACAAAAAATTTTCCTATTACCATTGCATACCAGCAGTATTTTTCACCAGGTAACCCGCATTTCTTTCTTACTGCATCTTCAGAAGGTATGTAATTTCGAAATCTGAATATTTTCACTTGTTTTTATATTGGGATGGCGCTAAAAAAGAAAGAAAAACTTACGAAAGGGAAAGGGCATTTTTGCATGAAAAAAGGCCTGAACGCTCAGTAAGCACTTCCATAGTAAAAAGCTGGAGAACCGAGAATAGAATTTCGATAGAATAAAACGATCTAAAGCGGAGTGCCAATTTCCAATTTTCTTTTGTTATGTATTATTATTATTAGTGGGTAATATTTTAATAAGATAGTGTTTTAATAATCTGCTGCTTTATACTCTCTAACGCTTGACAGATGCGAGAGATGTGGTCCACGGATAGCCTGAAGAAAAGGTACGTCGGTTTAGGGTTTCCGGTGAGGAGGTGTTGATGTGATATTTGCCTATGACCGATCCCTAAAGGTGGGGTAGACTATTTCATTTCGAGGTGGAATAAAGTTGGCGTATCGGTGCTCGAAGTTTCTTCAAAATGCGCGTCTTTTCTCATGTCACATTTTTCTGATACCACTGTGATAATGCAGTTAATTGAGAAAAGTAGGAGCTCGTTCAAAGTATGTCTGCATGTTCGCTGCCACCAATGTCGATGTAGCTTGAGACTCAGAGCAAAGCTATTTTTCGTTTGTATTTGATGCAATGATTTCGAATTTCGGCGATTGACCTAGCCGACGTAGCCACTGTATTTTAATTCGCTGTACTCGTACTATGCCACTGTCGCCATAACTCATCGTTCCATCGTCTGTGGTATTCGCCGTCGCAAAGACGTAAAGGTTCAAAAATATTTCGGAGAATCTTTCTCTCGAATACTCTGAGACGCGAATGTGCTGACTTTTTATTTGATGGCAGAGTAATTTCTTTTGTCCTCGTTCGCTTCTAGACTCATTAGCTTCGCTTCTTTATCCACCTTGCTTAGCTTTTCCAACATAATGTTAAAGAAGTTGTACGAATTCTGACTGAGCTAGAGGTATTGCTCTCCGTCATTTTACATAACCGTATTAGTTTTTCAGGGATACCAAATTCCGACATCGCGGCATATATGTAACTTCTTCTCATACTGTTGAAAGCGGACTTAAAGTCGACAAATAGATGGTGTGTGCGATCCTTTTCTCACGGGTCTTTCCAAGACTTGGTGTATCGTGAATACCTGGTCGATGGTAGATTTGCCGGGTCTAAAGCCACACTGATAAGGTCCAAATTCTGGAAATGAGCTAGTGCATGCAAGTTATCAGCTCTTCGCCACCATGCTTGAATTGCTCAGCTGGTAACCCATCAGTTTCAGCGGCTTTGTTATTCCGTAGAATAGTTATTGCTATTCGAAATTCATCGAGCTCGGGTAACGGGATGTTAATGCCGTCGTCAACCGTTTGGAGGCTCGTAATCTTCATCTTCTCGGGCGCCACTTTCGCTGCCACCATTTAGCAAAGTGGAGTAGTGTTCTCTCCACAATTTGAGTGTGCTGTGGACATCAGTCACCAGGTCGCCGTTCTTGTTCATCTTTAGCACGTACTATTTAATTAATAAATTATTTTACTCAGTTTTACCGCAGAGATTTCGTTTATTTACACTTTTTATGCCGATTGACACTGAAATCTTCAATACGCGTTAAGAAAAAATTTCATACGTACGTACGGAATATTCTGTAGGAAAGAAGTGCGATTTTCCTGCTGAATAATACTGTTGGGATGCCATAAATATTGAATGACGCCAAAAAGACGCTGTTATGATGCAGCTACATAGTAGATCAACAACCCCAAAGTGCAAAATAAAAACAAATAATAAATCAATGGGTATTCTTATTTACGACTGCAGCTCAGCTCCACCTGCCTACGAACTCTTGAAGTTCCTTCGCATATGATTGTATGTATGTAAATGTATTTCCTTTGTCCGACGAATCAAACCCAGGACTTCCCTATTTGGTATGTCAATACCCTGCCCCATTGGCTATTAGTTACAGCGACGTTAGGAACAGCAAATTCCAATTTCGAGCAGATTCATTGAAGGGTATGACGTTAAGGAAGATACTGATTTGTTTGTCATTTAATATGTTGATTACACATACGAGGGTAGATATTTCGTATTTCGTTTAACTAGTAGTCCATGTAAACATGTAGCAGGCGAAGTACAAAATGAGCCAAAGCCAAAGCCAAGTAGCCAAAATGGATCAAGCAATGCCCTTTGACCATATCTTTTGAATAAATTGGAAAATATTGTGCATCTTTTTATATCCGAGCGAAAATGTGTGTTTTTCCACCTTTTGTATAAAATTCTACCAAACCCAAAATCCGCCTTGTTTTCCTCATTACTTACTTTCAAAACTAAGAGATCAATATCTTTCCCCGATTGATCTACACAATCGCTAACCGTTCTAAAGTGAAAGTGCAAGATAATCACATAGGTCATGGGCCATACGAAGGTTGTTACAAGGAGAGCGTAAACATGGGCAAAAACAGAACTTATTTGTTGCTTCTGTAAAAAACCAGAAAACCATGTACTTGCGTCCAGTGCGCGTTAATTGTAAAAAACGAAATGCACAATTTGGTATCGCAATAAATAACAGGCAAACGACTCACTGATTTTAAATTTTTTTGTAAAAAATTTATGAAATCTCAATATGGGTAGAAATCTACCCATAAAGGTCGGAAGCACATATCGAACGGCTAAACTACAATTATAGAAATTTAAAACAGACACCCAAACGGCTGGACGGAATTGTACAAAATTTGTATAGTCCGTTATGTGCGCTACCATAGAATTGATTATTTAAAAGGAGTAGCCCCCAGGTTGGATTGAATAAAAGCAATGAATGAAATCAAATATTAAAATATGGATATCAAATGAAAGAGGCTTAATAAAGCTTTATTTCTCAAATGTTTTGAAAGAACGTTGCCACTTGTTAAAATGCAAATTAAGTTAAATTAAAAAAATTAAATGACATTTGACAATATGAGTGCCAAACTCAAAGTGTTAAGAAAACTTAATTCCAGAACTACTTTTGGAGAGGGTTACCACCTGTTTAGAAAATTAATTGAAATTATAATAAGTTAAATCAAATATTGAAATATAGGTCTCGCACGAAAAAATTAAAAAAAGCTTTATTTTGAAATTGCTTTTGAATAGAGTTGCCATCTGCTTAAAAAAGTAAATTAAATTTAATTATTAAGTTAAAGAAAGTATCACGTAACGGGATTCAAAGGAAGTAGGTTTGGAAAAAATTTAATTAGAAAATAGATTTGAGGAGTGTTGCCACGTTAATTAAAAAATCATTAATTTAACGTCATTTGCACGCTAACTAACTAAAATATAACAATAGTATTCTAAAACGAGGGATTTTATACGAAAATTAGCTTGATAAAGGTTGCCGCCTATTACAGACCGTTGATTCAAATATACTGGTAAGGTTATGGAATTTCTACTATACTGATGTTATTGAAAATTGAAATTGAAATTATTGAAATTGGTCCTATTGAAAAGGTTAAATTCATGTGAACAAAAGAATGTAGTCAAATATGGCAACATGAAAATAAAATTAGCATATTAAGTTAAACGAAATATATGTACAGCACAGGAAGCAGGCTTAAGAAAACGTAATCATGGCAATAATGAAGAAGGGGTCTTTTTTTTTAGATAATAAAAAATTAAAAAAGAAGACGAATGCCATGCGAGCGAAACCGCGGATAAAAGCAAGCTACGGTTAAATAAATCAGGGGTCGGCAATCGAATAACAATAATTTACGTGATGGATCGTATGTACAAAAATATTGGAATTACGAGATACGTTTACTGCCGTATCGTACATATATTAGCGCAGAATGCACTAGATTCTAAAATAACTGTACCAGAAATTCTGACAAGAAAATGTCATTTCAATGTTTGTACAAAAAATTACAAAACATTTTAAATAACATGGATACCGAGCTATTATTTTATTTGAAAAGTCTTAAACCGGTTGCTTTGTCCTGCACACAATTTGGCAGTATATTTTTGGCCAACTGATAATGTTCCTTCACAAAATTGCCCTTGATGATTTTCTACTGCTGGTTAAGTTTGTTGAAGTGTGCCCTAGGATTATATATAACCTTACGTAATACTTACTTTAAATATCCAATTACGCAAATTATTATTAATAATATCACAGCAACAAGTAGAAGTTGTTGTAATACGAATGGCGTCTTGCTATCGTTTGAAAATTTGTGAGTTACGTTCACGGAACTCATAATACCAAAATTACGATATACGTGATACGTTCACTTATCGTGCAATACCAAATATGGATTTTCACACGACGAGTAGGTCGTTCGAATCCAGTTCTGTATAGGGAATGTCAATTAGTTGTTACTGAAAAAGAGTAATTTATAAATTACTTTAAAATTACTTTAATTTCCCGCAGGGATGCCATCTAATGTTACGCACAAGCTTATATTCACTTGCCATAATCTTCGATTCAATAAAGATTAAAATGAAAAAACGCATTGTGCTCAGGCATATTGGTACTTTTAAAATTACTCTACTTTTATCACACACTTGGTAAAGTAATAAATTCCCTCTTATGAATGGTAACAATTTTTATCTATACACTTGCTCAGAAGAAAATATTACATAATTTGAAAATAGCTTTTTATTAGCACATTCATCAAAGCGCACGCGTCTTTCCATTGCATAATCCTAAAAAAAAAAAACCAAAAAAAATTATACGCATATTGCCAGTTACAATTTTCTACAGCTTCTCCTCGCCATAACTAACTATTTGCACTCATCGGCTGGATATGCTGTGCACGTATTGCCAATAAAATAGCTAATACCCGTAGGTATCTATGACATTTCGTAGATAGAGCACACTGGGTAATTATAACAGATCGCAGTTGCTGATAAGCCTACGTGGACTTTAAAATAAGCGCCAAAGCAATGCGTTAGCCATGGACGCGTGCCTTATTTCACAGTCAGTGTGAAATTACACCAAATATGTACTATGTATTCAGTTACAAACTTGAGTATTTTGTTGGCATATTCGTTTGAAGGCAACAGGCAGCAGTTGACAGTGGCATAAATTGCATTGCGTTGCGAAAATGGAGAAACATAAATAGCAGTTTGGGTAATGACATTTCTAATAACGTAATGTTGGTATTCGCTTGTGCTGACAAAAATATGTGCCCCGTATACGTAAATATTGTAAAAACAAAAAAATATATATTTACATACATATATGTATTTATGAATTTATTTATGTCAGACTGTTGGACAGAAGTTCATTTGAATTCGAATTAGTGTATTATTTTATATTCCAGCCATTTTTTTTGAGAAATAATATTAATAATTAATTTGGCGCTTACATCATAGCTTGTAGTTTGGTCGGAATTCTCCTACAATGGAGGGACCTACACTTTTACCTCGACTCCGAACGGTTAATGATTTTTGTGGGAATTTTTTTTTTTCATGGTAAAAATACAGTCTGAAGATTGCCATTGCCTGCGCTATTAGAAACAACTTTTCTATTGTATAATTCTTGATGTTTCCCACCCCGGGCAGGATTCGAACACGGGACCCATCGAATGCAGTGTGCGCCCACTACACACTCTGCAATGGCTGGTAATAGTTATACAAGTGAAAATAATTTAGGAAAGGAATAAGTTGAGCTGCCAAGTTTTTGTTTGATTTAGTTATGCATGTAAAAAAATATTACATAAATAAAACCGGATAAGGTGTTAAACTGAAATTTCACATGTAATTCACAATAGTGGAATTTTTACTACCTAACATTACATCTCTGGTCTTACATCAATGCACTGAGCTAGCCCAATTCGCATATTTCTCCGAGTTAGTGTAGTTGCTTTAAATGTAAATCGATCCTACCTAGTGTTACAAAGAAACAGGCCTAATACAGAATTTACAATAGACAAAAGGCTCGTTTCTTCGTACCTAACTTGCAAAAGAACGCTCCAACTCGGTCAATCTCGGGCATCTCAACAACCGATTTTAGCTAAAATGAAACTGATCAGAGAAGCTTACGAAGAACATGAAACAAAAAAGTTTACTAAGCCCCAGAAAGAAATATCAGTTTTTGTAAGTTTGCTCCGAAAAATATGCAACATACAAATAAAAAATAAGAAACGTAAAACCTGACTTTAAAATTTGAAAATTTCGTTCACCTCATTTGAAACCTAAAACCCAGTGTTAGAGAAAAATTGTATTTTCAGTTTATTATAACATAGTTAAGATGGCGCTTATTTTAAAATATAGTTTTAGTCGTTAAAATCTGCTTTTAATTTATTTATCACGTCATTGTGTTCCTTTTATATTCACACCAGTTGATACCCGCTACTTCGGCTACGTGCTTATTGCCTTTCCACATACTTACAGAAGATTTTTTAAAGCTAAAAGCGCAGATTCGATGAATTAAAAAACGATGTTCTGTAGTCACAATAAAGATGAAGTAGACTCTAAAGTTAGTACATAGCTTTTTTTTGACACAATTTTCATTATGCATACATATTAAAAACATGGTCTAAATCGGACTATAAAAGCATTTCCAAATGCACCTGCAGCATTCTGTTTCAATATCATCAATACCGGATCAGAAATAGGGATTTTCTGAATAATTCCCTTCTAGCGCCATCTAGCGGATTTATTTCTTGTCTTCCCATCATCATATGTTCCAATTGAAACCAATTTTTGTCGCCCCAACGCATGCACTTCTGCGCCACCTAACGGATAAAAAAATTCAGCCTTTATCCGTGCCACGGATCTAAGGAATATACTGTCCAAATTTAATTGAAATCCGTTCATCGGTTTTTATGCCAAGTTGGCACAAAAAAACGGGCATATTCTTATACCCAAGCACACTGGCGCCCAGGTTATTATATCTTTGTTCACCTAACGGTTTTGGTGTTTTGTAACTGCATTAAGCAACCGAGACATACATATGTAAAGTAGAATTATAAGTGTATATCAAAATTCTTAGAATTAATAGGGAAATCGATTAAGTCATGTCTGTATGCCCGTCCGTCCGTCTGACCGTCAGTCGGATAACTCGAGTAAATATTGAACTATCTTAACGAAACTTGGTATACACATTGTCCTGGATCCGAGGTACTTTGGTATTGCAAATGGCCGAAATCGGGCAATAACCACGCGCACATAACGGTATTATGTGAAAGACAAAAGGCCGCGATATTTCAATAACTATTGAAGCTAATTTGCTCGAATTAGACACATAGGATATGGTTTGGGAAAGGAATACGACTGATTTTTTTTTTTTTGGGAAATGAACGTGGCTCCGCCCACTTTTTAAGAAAAACTTCTATCTTCGAAACTACTTGACCGTACTCTACCAAATTTGGTATGCATATTGCATTTCAAGTCAATAACGGTAATTTTCAAAAATAAAAACAAACGCGAAGTTTTAACCAGCATTAAAGACAATTCGCTCAAATTTAATACGAAGGATGGGGTGTACCCAAAAATATATCAAATCAAAATAATTTTGAAGTGGCCGTGGCAAATAAGCATATCTACGAAACCATGCTTGGTAGACACTTCATATTTGATGTAAGTAAGCAACATTCCAAAAATTTTAAAAGTCGGACCAAAACTACGCACACTAATAATACATTGGTAATTTATAAAAATCAGCAAACGCCACATCTTTGTTAGTCCTTATTTTATAAAGTAATAAAGACTATAGTGGGCGCTGGCAAGGCCGAAACTTCTTTGTCAAACTCTACCATTTCGCCTCTTCATATAATCTATGAGACTCTGGCATCTTTTCAGTGTTATGCTCTGCCATTTTCTTGCTGCACTACGGTCCACAACTCGTTGTTGTTTTTGGGTTTAATCATTACACACGGCTTTCTTGACGTCTGCCCAAAGGTTTTCAATGCGTTTGAGGTCATTTGATCCGATACCACTCCTTTGCCACCCTACTGATATGCTTCGGGTCATTATCTTGCTATAATATCCATTTCAGCGGCATGTCCTCTTCAGCAAATGGTATCATAATATTCTGCATTATATCAGTCCATTATGCCAGCAATCTTGAGAATTGGGCCTACACCTCTGTAAGAAAAACACGCTCAAACTTTGATACTCGAACCGCCATGCCTCAAAGTTTTCGTGGTGAATCTGGGGTTGTGTTCTTGTAGATTGAGTCTTAGCGCATCTTACGACTTTTCGTATAAAATTCTCAGAAAGAATCCGCCTTGTGCCTTTTTTTCGTCTTTTTTTTAAATAATTGCATTGCGAATCATTGTGGCTGAACACCCTAAAAGCCTTTCCACATCCATGTAGGTTTTATCGGTGTTTATGAGAGATTGAATCCATTTTCGTTTTTCTTAACTACAGCGCTTCCCGCGGTTCACTAAAAAATTCACAGTCATATTTATTTTGTTTTTCTCATTGAATAACAAATAAAAGAACAGGAAACTTACTTTTTGTCTGATAAAATTAAATATTTTGTCGTAAATAAAAATAATCTGTTTGCATCAGCTCACCGTTCACTGCTATTATATTGCTCCCTCATAAAAACAGATATCGCCATATAATTAGCTGTAAAAAAGTAACGGTAAGTATTTCACACACTGTTGTTGTGTATAACAGGGCCATTACCCTTCAGAGAATAAATGTAACTAGAAGAACGATCGATGGCAATATCATAAAATAAACAAAATTTAAAGCAAAACTCTCTTTGCCAGTAGGCACTACAATTTCAATGCTCGCAACTGTATACGAATTTAAATTTTCTCCTCCAAGGGGGATGGCACCGCCCACTTTTCCAAATTTATGTATATTCTATGTTTGGCCCGAAGAGCACATGCACCTACTATACAAATTTGATAAAGTTAGGTTGAGCACTTTGGACGTCTATAAAGGACTCACATTTATTTTTGTATATAAGTTTAACTTTTTTGATTACATACAACAAGTAATGCCAATTTCGAATAAAAACTTGCATCCGAACTGAGACACTTTCTTACTTGTTATATATATGTATATATATACATATACACACAGATGAGCAAAAATTACGCTATGATAAGCAAATTTCCAGGACACGCATATTGGTTTATGCATTTGATGAATTTGTTATTGAAGTTTTCGCATTATGTGTGCCAATTCACCGATAGATACATAGTTTGTCTCAAAGGTTAAAAAATGTTTTAGCGTGGCATTTGAAAATTGCCTCAAGATTATAAAAAGATCATTTGCTACGCTGTATACAAGTTAAAACCACAAAAGTTTTCAGCCTTTTAATTGAAATTTCCCACAAAAGCAAAACTGTCAAATAATCCTTTTTGTACTTTTGACTAGTTCACGTAGTTAACACATGCCAAATTAATTCCAACACAATGGGAATAGACTCCCGGCACATGCAGACAAAGTTATGAAGAATTATTTTGCACTTTTATTTTTACAACCAAATTTCTGGAGACAATTATGCACTTGCTATTAAATTTCTTCAGAATTGTTTTTCAACTTTCCTGTTTACCAACAGCCAAATTCTGAAGAATTGGATCACGCCACCACCAAAGCTTTTGATCAGAAAATAGTATTTAAGCCAATTATTGATTTAAATTAATTCAGTCTTTAAGTTTAGTTGTTAAGAACAATTACAAATTTACTGATTCAAATAAAAACCCGAAAAAAGAAGTGAAAATTTATTTTTTTAAAGAAATTTAAATAAGCAAATCTCTAACTTACAATGACAACTAATAACACTTTTCCTTTTGATATAGCAAATAATTAGTTTATACGCTGTTATCATTTTGTACTTGACATTTATGAGAATAAGTGACCCTGAATTGCAAAATTATCAAATGTTTTACATAAAGTCGCTCTTTTCATAATTTGTTCACTTTACTTAATTGGGGTTGGAACCCGCCAAAATAAATAAATGAATCAATGATATGCAAATATTATAATTACAAAATATTGCCTGTTATTAAAAAAAAAATAATAATAAATAAACAAAAAATGAAAATAACAGCAATTAAATGATATTTGCAAAAAGTTATCGCTTCAATAGCTATAATTTTAATTGCCATAAAATGGCAAACGTTCTTTGGAGTGAAGAAAAAAACCGGTACGCACATTAAAAATAAGATTACAACTTAAAGCAGACAAATAAACAAATTCAACAACAATCACAATGTTTGTGTATGTATGTATGTTTGTGGTCAATAGGCCTAAAAAGCAAAAAGTTGTTGACAAAATTAAAAGACAAGTAGGTGATGAAAAGTTAACAAGACGAAAAAAATAAAACAAAAACTTAACAAATAAGTAATGCAATAAGCTAGTTTTGGCTTTTTTCATTAATTGTTTTGAAAACTAAATGCACGTGATATTAACTATAACTGGTTAAATGGTAAACAAGCGCATTAATGAATGAATGAATGAATGCAAGAGTGGTGATTGAGTTTTGTGATGTATTAGCATTGCTGAGTTGATTTCACTTCTTATTTTTTTTTATGTCTGCACCACTTTGCAAAGCGGCGTACAAGGAGTGAAGGCAATGTGTAACATAGCCGTAGTTGTAGTTGCACTCCAGTTGTCACAATATACGCAGCAAAGACAACTAATTGTGGTCTGTCAATTTATCAGTCAGACGCATTGACTGCATATTTACAATACTTACGCTACACTCCTGTCATACCTGCCGCACCTGCTGTATTTTTACATCGTTTAGCAATATCCGCTTCACAGCTTCTTAGTACTAGGCTGCTTCAAAATTTTTTTTGAAAAAAAACAGTTTTCATAAATAATTTTTATTGGCGGCAACCTTGCAAACATTTTCAAACGGCAAATTGGAAGTACTGAGTATGTATGAATTTGAAATTTTAGTATCAAGTCGTTTTACAAATTTACTAAAAAAAAATCCGGCAGACCCTCCCCTGCCCATAGTTGTTTATTAATTGCCTTTGCTTACGTACCTTCGCATAAAACTTGTGTATAATTTAATTAAGCTTGAATTTTTATAAACCTTTTTTCAGCGAAACAACCCCTTTGACTTTGATATTTTTATATTTTATATAACTTTTGTGTAGTTTAAATAAATCCCAAGTTTCGATTTTCGATATCCATATTGTTTTACAACGCATTTTTTTATTGAAGCACCTATCTCATTTTTTTCTATTTTAAATTTATTTATACATTCTCAGTAAAATGCTTTAATTACACTTCTTTTGCATACATTTTTTTGATATCCTAAATATATGACACCACAATCTAGCAACCCTAATTTAAATTTTCAAACTCCCTTCATTTCTAATTTTTCGATCATAATAAATGCTACAAAATTTGTTGTTGTACGATTTATGCTTTATGTTTATGAAAAAATAAAAATCAGAAAATATCAATCAAATTTAATAAAAAAAATCAACATAAAAATGACGATCAAACTTGATCGAAAAAATAAAAACCACAATATAACAAAATTCTTCTAAAACAAAGTAAGGTCTGATTTGCATAGAATATGACATAAGGATTAGATCGATATAATCTAGTTTTGTTCTGAACGAATTCCTCCCAATGATTTTTTATCCGAAAAAATCAAAATAACAATTATTTTCAAATTTTGGAATTTTCTTTTTTATTTTAATACTTTGATAAAAGGTTACTGTCTAGTCAACAGTTAAAGGCCTTAGGTAAAGTTAATTTAAGGGACATTACTATCAAAAGAGAAAAGAGAAAAAATTAATCAGTAAGTAAGACACAAAATTTTCCCGTAAACTCTAACCATTATTCAAAGACAATCTTCTCAAAATAATTTTGAGTGAGTAAAACTACTTTGAAATAATTTCTGGACCAGTTCGGGATCTCTTCACGGTCAGTTTGGTATTATTTTTGGTTCCGAAGCAGTTTCAAACAAGCTTAAAAGAAGTTGTCTTACTCATAATTTTTACGCAAAGACTTTTGTACAATAATATAAGTCCCAAAATAGAAGCTTTGGAATACGTTAGAAATTGTATCTCGCTGATAATTATTATGGAAATACTTTCATAATATAAGTCTCAAATCAATATCTATCTTTCAGATGACTTTAAGAGAAGTAATAAAAATCCATGCTGACTCTCATGCTCTCCAATCGGACTTAGATAAGTTTCCTGTCTGGTGTTCACAAAATCACCTATCTTTGAATATTAATAAATGTTCTCAGTACACTTTTACTAGAAAGCAGTACACAATTTCTACGAGTTAATTTATCTCTGGCTCACAATTAGAATACGTGTCCGAAGATAAGGATTTAGGTATTTACTTTGATATAGAATTGAGTTTCTCTTCGCACATTAATTATATCGTGCCAAAATCTTAAGCCATGCTAGCTTTTATCCGACGTAATAGCATACCCTTTTCAGAACCATATACAATAAAACTTCTGTTTACAACTTTTGTGAGGTCTAGTCTAGACTACGCTTCTTTTATCTGAAGGTCTCATCAAGTCTCGCATATCAATCTTATAGAACGCATCCAAAAATTTTTATTAAATTCGCTTTTCGCTCGATAAAATTTAGGGATCTTTTGCTTGCTTATGAATCTCGCTGCCTGTTCTTGATCTTAATGACTTTAAATAGGTGAATTGCCTTTCTCTTTCACTTTCGTTGCAAATATCTTAACCGGGTGAATAGACTGTTCTGAACTCTTAAGAAGGTAAACTTTTAATATCCCTTTTTGCAATTTGAAACAGTTCTCTATGTTTTAAATCGGATTTTTTAGTACTGATAAAATAAATAAATAAAATAAGTAGAATAGTAGTTATTGTCGATTTAAAAAATTTGTCTCACTCATAATTATTATGAAAAGCCTTCTATAATATAAGTCTCGAAATAATAAATATCGATAACATAAAAATATCACTCATAATTATTATGAAACGACTTTTATAAACCTTATCAAAATAAGGATATATTTTTTAAAACTCAACTGTATGTTCGGAGATTATTGCATTCACAGTTCAAATAGACAGACACATTTTTAAATGGTCTAAATATATTCTTTTGCATTCCTTGCGTTACCTTCGAACATTCTTTTAAAGAATTTTTCAATATGCAGGCACGGATTTTTTAGAGTTTCATTATAATATATAAGGAAAAATTCACTTTTTCATTTATCGGGGAAAAACTAGATCAAGCTATTTTTAGTGGCTCAATGCAGGTATGCAGAGATCGAAACAAATAGACTGCGCAAGGCTCAGCCTATATGGTGAATGCATTGAAACTTCCGAAAGTCCGAGGTGTCAAAGATGTGTGTGACCTGACATTGTCATAATGGAACCCAACCTCTTTTATGTTGCCCAATTCGGATCCTTCTTTCTTTATTTGTTCGTTCAAACGGTCGAGTTGTGCATAATAGAGAACCGAATTAAAAGTTTTGCCACATTCTAGCACTTCATAATGGGTGATTCCATTCCAAATCCCACTAAACACTCAACATTACCTTGTTTGCTATCAATTCAGGCCTTAAAGTCATTTGTCATTTGAAGTCGGTTGCTTGAGTTGCTTGGATGAAATTTGCATGAGACAATTTCACCGGAAACTTTTAGTTGAGTGCAGGAGTTGTCTAGTGGTGTAAACGGCCTTTCAATAAATCACCTGCAACGAAGTTGTTACCAGTCAACTTTACGTACAACTAATCGCCAGTGTAAGTTGAATCATGGAGACTAATTTTTATTGTCGCGTTTTTTACACACTTAGCGATTCGCCTAAAAAATGGTTGGAAAACGTAGCGTTTCGGAAGCGTTTCACTGCTAGTATTTCGGTTAATAAAATATATTTTCTTCAATTCATGTAACAGCCAAGCATCGAGCTTATTTGGGTAGCCTGCTTTGAAATAATTCCAAACTATCATATGGGTACCTCCTGCCAACTTGAATGGCGATCTAGCTCCACCAATTGCAAAATCGCATAGACTTTTACAGGATGCGCTAATGCGAATCCAGCAGAGGTAGGTACAAAAACGAAACCGTTTTCGGTAATTTATGGACATGTTTGCTTCGCGATTAAACTAATGAAGGGTGGTCTGTATAGTGGTTTCTTTTTAAACAAAATTAACACAATTCGATTTTTTTCTCGATATATTACTGATTACTGATTTCTGATATTTAGCTATGTTTATAAAACATTGTTTTATTTTGTCCGAAAATTCACACCTGAAATTTATTTGTGGGCGCTAAAAAATTTCTCTCACGATGTGATATTGCTCTGAAATTACACTAGTACCATTTTTTGTAATTTCTATTACTTTTTACTGATTCTACCTACTATTTTGACTATAGGGGCTTGCAATAGAGACGCACAAAAGTATACCGATAGTGACACCAAACGACGCCATATTTTTTCCCGCTCTTTTGACATTTCTCTTCAGTAAGGTTTGCCATTTCATCGTGGAAAGATATACAATCCAACAACGAGTCGAAATTATTAAAATTTATTACCGAAATTCGGAGTCAATGGCCTCAACCTTAAAAGCACCACGTCCAACTTATGGTCGTCGTAATTTCTGGCTGAATGGCTTCGTCAATAAGCAAAACATGCGTTATTGGACAGGCAGCAATCCACACGTACTCCATGATTCAACATTGCATCCCGAAAAAATTACGGTTTGTTGCGTTTTATGGGCCGGCGGCGTCATTTGGCCGTACTTCTTCCGTGATGATCAAGACCGGCACGTTACTGTGAATGGGAATCGCTACCGCTCAATGATAACCGAATATTTTTGGCTCGAATTCAACAGGACGGCACCACAAGCCACACAGCGAATGTCACAATCGATAAAATAAAACCAAGTTTGGTGAAAGTTAGACTATTTCCTGTGGAGCTACATACGTCAAGTCTATGATCTATGCCAACAAGCCAGCGACGATTGATGAACGTCGTACGAATATCGAACGTGAAATTGCAGCAGTATCGGGCGATTTAAGCTTGAAAACCGTCGAAAATTGGGTTCAGCGTCTGGACTTCTGCAAGCGTGCCCGTGGTGCCCATGCAAAAGAAATCGAGTTCTATAAATAATGGCATCGAATGTACTTTCACAGGAATAAAGAATTTAATTCATATCCCAAACCGTTTATTTAAAAAAATTTGTGAAGTGTTCCTATTGAAAAACCCTGGACTTCTACTAATTCCCACTACTATTTTTTCTAATTCTACTCCTATTTTTGCTATTAGTTACTACTACTATTTTTAATTATGCTATACTAACTACTACTTTTACTTTTTGCTAATTTGTATTACTATTTTTACTAATTCCACCTACTATTTTTACTTCTACTATGTTTATTAATACTACTAATAATTACTACTGCCACTTTTCCTAATTTCTACTACTTTTTACTGATTTCGTCTACTATTTTGACTAATACCTACTTCTACAAATACCCACTACTATTTTAACAAATTCTACTACTATTGTTGCTATTAATTACTACTACTATTTTTTATTATGCTATACTAATTAGTACTTTTACTTTTTTCTTTTGTATTACTATTTTTACTAATTTCTACTACAATTTTTACCAACTTCCAATACTATTTTTTTCTGGCTTAAACTATTTTTACTAATTTCTACTACTATTTTTACTAATTTCTCCTACCATTTTTGCTAATGCTACCACTAATTACTACTACTATTTTTATTAATACTACTAATAATTACTATAACCACTTTTACTAATTTCTACTAGTTTTTACTGATTTCTCCTAATATTTTGACTAATACTTCTACTGATTCCCACTACTATTTTCACGAAATCTACCACTATTTTTACTATTAATTACTATTACTATTTTTGATTATGCTATACCAATTACTACTATTATTTTTTGCTAATTTGTATTACTATTTTTACAAATTTCTACTACTACTTTTACTAACTTCTGGCTTAAACTATTTTTACTAATTTCTACTACTATTTTTCATAATGCTACTGCAAAGTACAACTAACCACTATTACGACTAATATCACTACCTTCCTCTTCAACTCTCATCTATCTCTTTACGAAATCGGTGAAGAAGTTTTACTTCTGCTCTTATTATTCGGGTTTCATGTAAACAAAATTTAAATGCGAAAATATTCGCCTCTATTTGAATCACCCTTTTGCGCGTCGATTGGACATACAGATATATTTACGTACACATAATCGTATGAACTCGCAATATACAAAGGAGTGCTGATCTCGTACGATCAGTGTGACTACAAATCTTTCTTAGACAAACATAGTTTCATCTACATATTTTTTGTCATTTCTAGATTTTGCGTGCGTATTTTTCCCCTGGTGGTTTTTTTGTTGCATTTTGTTTTATCGGTTTAGTTAGTTTTTATTTAATTTTTGGATATACATTTTTCTTTTCAATCATATAGTAACTATGCCGCAATCAACCAGCGCATTCAACACATATACATATGTACATAGTGCTAACAATTTTAGTAGCCGGCGCAATGCCATTCACTATAAATATTGTTGTTCTGCGGCGTGTTGTTTATAGTATTAACTTTGTCAGTAAACGTTTCAGAAGTTTCTGCCATTATTTTCAACGCTTTGTGCTCATTTTACTATCACAACAGGCATTCGTAAGATGAAAATTGTTGTAAGTGATTGTACCTTAGCAATTGTCTAAGATTATCCTTTGCTTGGATAACTTGGTGCTAAATGTTGTAAAAGTTTTTCGTGTGATAGGCACTTGATATTTCTGGAACTTTTTAAAGAAAAGTGTAATGCGTAAACTATGATAGTGGAAAAATTGTTGAGTGCCTGCGAGCCTAGAGTTTGACTTGGATAAGTGTTTGAACTTTTTTCGCGTAAGGTTGCTTTGTAGTATTAAAAAAAAACAAAACAAAAAAACGGAGGGAAGTTTGATTTATTATTTAAAGATTTTAGAATACGATTTCCGTTTAAATAACGTGATTAAATTTAGTTTCCCTTATATAAAAAAAATGAATTTAAAGTGCCGAAATTATTTCTAAGTTTATGGAGCTGCATATCTACTGCTTAGCGAAATTTAGACAATTCAATAAAGCATTTAAATGGAAATTTTAATTACAAATGAAAGGTTTAAATATGACAGCATTTGCAAAGATGGATTAATTACAGCTAAGTGCTATATTAAGTTTACATCTCCGATTATTTTCATAATACATATATTATAGTACCAAATGGGAAAACAAGAGGTAATTATCTTTTTTTTCAAGTTTTTTTTGTTCATCCGTTTTCGAAACATCGATTTTAAAAAAAAAAAAATGTGGTTTTTTTAATTCCTACAACTTTGCAAAAAATAGCCCGATTTAGACAATTTTTTTGTAGATTCTTTGTTTTCAAAAAACTTTTGAAAAAACTATGAAAATTTATAAACGCGTTTTTCTATAAGATTTCAAAGTTTTTCTAAAACATGTTGATTTCCAAAAAAACACGTACTGATCGATTTTCTCGACAATATTTTGTAAGTCCCTATCATTCGTTCCGCCACTTTTGAGCCCACTCCGACAGTGGGATAACAATGAATTCAATTTTTTTCTGTTTTTTTCTGACTGAAAATAATACTTCTACTCATGATTCAAGATTTATAACACAGTACGACAGTGGTTGATACACGTGCGAAATGTTAACAGAATATGAAAATATACTTAAAATAAAGAAATACGTGTCTCGGCGTTTTGCTATAGCACATCAGAATTTTGAGAAAATCGATTTTTAAGCTTCAAAGGACCGTGGAGGTTCACTTCTAATGTAATGCTTTTATTTTATTAATATTTCATTTTTCATTTTTTTTTTAAGTTTTTTTTTTTGTTTTTTTTTTTCATTAGAAATTTGATTTTGCCGTACTGTGTAATTAAAGGTGTCTCGTTCTCCATTGACGAATCTGGCTCACTTAGCAAGGGTTTATGTTGATAAATCTTTAAATTTGCGTGCGAATTGGAGTGAAAGCAAAATTTTTAGAAAAAAATATTTCTATGTTATCTTTGAATAAAAAATTTAAATTACATCTTGGATGATTTTCATGAGATTGTTTGCATAGGCAACATGAGAAAACCTTTAGTAAGGGAGTGTCAAAACTCGATTGCCACAAATGAGCAAACCTTTAATATTTGAATAATAACTCAGACTCTTGTCTTGTTTTTTCAAATATTTTTCAACCTACATATATCTGTAAAGCACACATGAAATTAAAAAAACATCGAAAGAATAGATCAGCTTGTTATTCCCATATCGTACTGAGCGTTAAAGGCGTGGAAAGAATGAGAGTATTTTGCAAGAAATATTTTAGAAAGTTGGGGAAAACAAGAATAAACAAAAATTCCAAATTGGTATACTTTTCGCCGAGTTATCGGCATTTTGAAAAAAAAAATCGAATTTTCGAAAACGGCGCAGAATGCAGCACATAACAATGTAGTTATGACTATGGCTGCACGCGAAAGTACTTGGTATTTTTTTCACAATTGTAATACGGCTATGGCTATTAGCAAATATTATATACTTGACATTTGTCTACACACTAAGATTTCGGTATTTGAGTTAAAGCTGTAGCTCTTCAGAGATGGTGAAAATACGTTATAATTCAAAGGAAAGTAAACAGTTTTAGCGGAACCTTGTCATTTATATTCTCGAGCAGGTTCTTCATTTTTTAAGGGGAAAGTATCAATGTTTTGCATCTATGTATTTCACAATACCATTCGAGCTTCTAGCCATTTTATTAATTTGCTTATGCAAAAGCTTAAACTAATTTTCCGTAAAAGTCGGCGATTGAAGAACAAATTTTAGAACTGCTCAAATTGAGCGATTGACAAAAAAATTAGCACACAAATTTTACGGCAATAGTTTATTTTTACTTAACCTTCATAAGGCCTCCGGGTAAAATTTGACCCATTTCAGGAAGAAACCCGTTTTTTCCAAGAAATTTGTGGTTATTTGATAACTTTTATTTATTTCAGAAAATAAAAAGATACTAATAATTCTGAGTTCATATATTTACGACTTTTCTAGTTATAAATTTATTTACACACAAGGTCTTCGGGTCAAATTTGAGCCGATGTAAACCACTAATTATTTATGTATTTTTGAGAGGAATGTTTTGCTCAAAAATCGTATTGGCGATTTTTCTGGTTGGTTTTACACTATTTATTATTAAAATTATAGAATTTCGATTCAATTATTGTTCCCATCTCCTCAGTTTATGGGATCTCTAATGAGGGAGGCGCATTGTCTATCTAGAGTAATGAGGTTTGGCAATACCGAATCGTGAATTGTGGAATCAGTTGGTTAAAATATTGCTCAAACTTGATATTCCTTCCAAAGATGTAACAATAGATCAGCAACTGATAGCATTTAGAGGGAGATACGCAATACATCCCATCAAAACCAGCAAAATATGGCATCAAATTTTGGGTTCTTTGCGATGCTATTGGAAGTTATGCTTGGAATATCCAACTGTATACAGCCACAGAAATAGGAGCCATAAAGAAGTCGATTCCAATTATGCTAAAAATCAGATAATTTTCTAAAACAATTCTTTTATGTAACAAATAAAAACTTGAAATAGATTTAGCTATGGCTTAAATTCAATTAAATTTTTAATATCAATTAGAAGTATCGATATTTTATGTTTCTTCCATATATCTATTTAAATATTTATTCCTTGCATCAGTTTTGTGAAATTGAAAAAAATTTCAATAAACGCTTATAAAAATATGTAATTTACTTATGTAGAAATTGAAGCTAAAAATATTACGCAAAGTTTTATAATAACCCTTAGTATGTTAGATTAGTTGATATACCAGAAATTTACTGCTTGGGTCAAATTTAATGCGAAAAAGTTTAACGTTGGTAATTTTGAAGAGCTCATGAAGGTTAAAGCCTAGGTTCCAATTCTTAAGAAGAACAAAAAAATAAAACATATCTTTATTTCTTAAATAAGTTTGTAGCTCTCAAAAAGCAAATGCTCGTACTTTTAATTTATTCAAGAAAATTTACAAATTGAAACTCTTCCTATATATATTTCTTCAATTTTACACAATATATCAGCTACTGAGTTAAGAGTTTTGTCGCGGTACTGCGAAATATCTAACGAAAGATACGTTCACATCTGCCGAAGTTAGAAATGAAGAACTAACGTTAAAATTGCAAAGTCGACCTAGGCCAATCGTCATGATAATTTCATTAGCCATTCTCTAATTTGAAATTTATATTATTTGGTAATGGTGATAATTCCTGCTGCTGAGAATTAAAAACAAAAACAAATTAAAAGTGTTTATTTTAATATTAAAATTATTAGCCTACATTGTTCGGTTTAGGATGGATTCAGTGACAGCCCTGACAGGCCCGTCGCGAGGACGGCGGGGGCCCCTGTAATTTGAAGAGCAAAAAAAAAAAAAAAAACAGGTCATCTCCGAAATCAAAAGAACAAGAATGTCGTACCACGCATTCCGTCAATCCGACACTGTATTATCGATTTCATCAGCCGTACTTCCTTGCCTTTGCTTCAATTCTATATTGATTAATACGTCGGATACTTCTCTTTCACATTTCCTTTTTTCGTTCACATCCTTCCTCGCGCAATTATCAAGTTTGAAATTGCCTATCCCATGCAAATGTTTATTATCAACCAGACTATATCATTGCACGTCATGTTTATGTGGTGGAAAGAAAAAGATTTTTAGGACTGCTTCATACTAAATGCGGCAAATTATCGTTCCAGTATTAGAACTCTGTCGGCATTTGCCTGAAGTTGATAGAGAAAACTGCAGAAAAAACTCTCGCACGCAGAGCTTAGACACAGTTGCCAAGACCCTCCCAGTCTCGATTACGTCATTACGACATTTAGCGCTGCTGCTCAAACGCAAATTTTTGATGACTTTTTTTTTTTTTTGTTTTTTTTTTAGGTCGCGGCAGTGCCCCGGCTGCCCCACCCTCGCTACGGCCCTGGCCCTGACTAATAATATAATCAAAATTGAAATTTATGCACATTTTAAAGCAACCGAATTTTCGAATATTCTATGGCGAAATATATTTGCGAATATGACTAGGTATTAATTTTTCTATTTATTATTTAAATATTGTCTCATTCGACTAGTTGAAATAATCCATTAATCGAGTATCAAGAGCTCTAATAAAAATACTAAAGGTAAGAACGATAGTACTACAGTTTTTTTGTAGGGGTTTGGAAAAATTTTTTCTCGAAGAAAATTATGCTAAGCAATTTCTACATAAAATGTGTTTTCCTTCATTTAATATTTTGATAAAATATACCTCATGCTATGCCTGAGGTTACTGTCTAGCCATCAGCTTAAGTCCCATGAAAATTCGTTTAGTAGTTTTGCAGATCACTGCGTTCAAACAGGCAAGCACACAAACCGACTAAAAATGGTCCAAGTGTAGATATTCTGTTGCACTCCTTCGGTAATATTTTTAATAGAAAGTTTGAATATGCCGATACGACATAGATGTAGATATAAATATATTAGTAGATTAGCAAAGAGTAAATAGTATTTTTCAATTTTATATTTTAATGCTAACTATGCCGTAATGCCAACTTCTCACAAAAATAATTTGCCAATCGGAGTCGGCGCAAAACTGTAGGTCCTTCAAACAACATCAAGACTCACAAAACAAATTGTAGGAGTATTTCGGCCAAAAAGCGGGAAATCAAAGAAAACCCCAAATTATTATTATTATTATTTAATAAATAATATACACTAGACTTGGCCTAAATAAATTAAATTTAAATATGGAAATTTTGTATTCAGTTACTTGGGCTTGGACCAATCAATTGGTCGAGAAGGCCCTGAAAGGGAATTTTTAATTTAGTTAATGGGGAAGTAAAAATAGTATTCAGAAAAGAAAAAAATACTCTTAAAAGTTAGAATAATTTTTCGTTTTGAGTTTTTAAAGAAAAAATTAAATACCAGCAAATACTTAAAAAACTATTTCAAAAAACTTGAAAAACAAAGGCCTTAAAGTAAATTTAAATTTACATTGGGTCGCATTGTTGCAGCGATCATTTATGGGTTAATGCAATGTAAATAAGCTTTTGACTTGCCGGTTTGATACAATAAGGCCGCCGTCAATAATAGGCACAGATACAATTTTACTTCAGTCATCAGGTTAACTCAAAGAATTTTGTAAATTTTTAATGAAACGAAAAGCTATAAAAAATTCAAGCGGATGTACATATGTATGTATGTACATATGTACATATATCACTTTGGAGAAAGAGACGAGGCGTATACGTAACTTCTTTCACTTGTGCAAGAGTTCCGCTCAATTTATTGATAAAAATAACACTAAATGCGAGCAATTAAAGAAAAAATTGCAATGAAGAGAAAACTAATTTTTTTTTCATAATATAATCAAGTAATTGCTTTTGGTATTAGTGGCCAGTTAATGAATATATCTTTCCGTTCAGTGATGTGTGTGGGAACATTGACTTCAAAATTGAAAATCAATAAAGCTTGACGAAATTTTTAGATCGAATACATTCTCTATATTACATTGATGAAATTTTTATTATTCTTACAGATTATTGTACTCCTTACCGCCAGCGTTGCCATGGCCGCACCCGTTGACGAGTCATCGGTGAAAGAGAAACGTGGCCTAGCATTGGGCCTGGGTTATCATGCACCGCTGCTCACGCATGCCACCACCCATCTTGTGGCACCAACTTTAATTCATTCGGCACCGTTATACCATGCTCCCATCGTGCATGCTCCAATTATTACACATCATGCCCCAATTATTACATCCCATTCAATTTTACCCTCCTATCAATTACCCTCCTACCATTTGCCAGCCTATTCTACGCTGCATCATTTGAAGTAAATAGGCCGATGGGCGTTATGAAATTGTATTCGTTGGAGAGTTAAATTAATCATCAAATGGTGGATGGTAAAAGCAAATGCTATTATAAAAACAGCAACAAACACTACAGCAAATAGCATAGCATAATAAAGGCAAAATAAGTTAATAAAAATTTTGAATGCGATATCGAATCAACAAGTATATTTTTTCTTCCATTCAGACGCTAAATGTGTTTTCATTTTTCAACAATACAAGAAGCCATTTTAGGTAAATATTTAATTTCATCGTAAATGTAAGCCAACAAATAAATCCTCTAATCTAAAATCAATGGCAAAAAACAAAAAGAAAAAACAAATAATATTGCGTGGTTTCATTTTACCCGCTCTGCTTTTGTGTCTTGGCTTCTTTATTTTAGCTGTATTTGTTAAATTTATGGTCCTGTACTCCGCGAACGTACAAGTTTTACACGAGTTTACAGGAAGATGGAAGAAAAATTTGCCTTTTCTCTAATGACTGTTATTTTTGGAGAGTTGCGTAGGAAACGAACTTGCAAAATTTTACCCAAAGCGAATTCATATAAGATGGAGGCAAGGCGAATTCATAATGCACACACACATATTTTTAAATTCTTGGATGCCACGATAAAAGAAAATAGAAGAATGGACGCCATTAGTTTTCGTTTTTAGGATGTCATGGGTAATGGAAATATACAAATATAGTGGAAGAAGAAGACATAGGCTACTTAAATACTTCGCCTTGATTTTACGCGTTACATTTTTCTTCTGCCAAAATAATGAAAAGTGTCAAGCGATCAGCTGATGCAGAAAATTTAACAATATGTTGAACATTTACTAAAGTAAATTTTTATTATTTCGCGACTTTTGAAAGAAGGTAATAACGAAACATTTGAAGAAGTAAGCATTTTCTCATATATACATATATATACATATATATATGTATTTCAGAGATTTGGATGTTATTAATTAATTTCATTAATTTATTATTTAATTAATTTATAGCAAACATGTGCCGGTGCTTTTAGTATTTCCGTAGAACACACAGAGCCAGAGATTTCCAGCATTTACTTTCAATTTTAATTAACCCTGGAAAGATAGTCTCCGTAAAATTAGCACATGCGCTTGCGAAATATTGCCATTTCTTTTTACTTATAAATAGCGCGAATCTGTCGCTGGGCGTTTCGGGCATCTCAGTGAAAAGTCAGTAAAAATGACAAAATGTTTCTCAAAATTTTTACCCATATGAACTTTGGTATTTCATGTTTTAGATTTAAATTTGTTGATATCCTGACTGAAATCATCCTGGCGCATCGAAATTTTGACAAAGACCGCAAGCTTGACCTCTCATTTATGAACTTAAGAGGAGATCACCTGTGGAGACACGGATAGCGAGGTAGAAAATTACGAGAGCGAAGCTTTTGAAGATGTTGAGAGAGAACAATCGCCGATATCTAATTATAACGAGCCCATAGACGAAGAAGTTATTGAACAACCAATTTCTTGACCACCATTCCGACGAATAATTACTTTGCGCCTAAAACTATTAGAGCAGAGAATAAACATTGCTGGTTGAACTCAAAACCATCTAGGCGTAGCCGCCGGAATGGCAGCATAGAGTAGTAAAAGATCTCAAATGATCCTGTTTTATGTTTCAATATGTTTTTTTACTGATGAAATAATTGTCGAGATTGTGAAATGGACTCATACCGACATATTTTTGAAACGCGAGACTCATGAAGAAGGAATTCGTACTTTGATTGGAATTCTGGTAATAACAGCATTAAGGAATTATAACCACATGTCTACAGATGAACTACTTGGTAGAAAGGCAAAAGCATCCGTGTTAACTTCCTCGCCTTACAAGCTTCAATTGGAAAAAAGCATACAGCGCAATGAGGCAAAGAAAAAGCCACCGATAAAAAATAAAGAAAAAAGTTCCAAGAAAACTGTTCCAGTTAAAAATTGGGATGATTCTACGAGCGATTCCGAAACAAGTGTTATTTTGGCAGAGTCAAAGGAAGAAAATTTTGCAGAACTACCACCATTAGAGGCAACTTGCAATTTTTATGGTAAAGCTTGAAAAAGCGATCCTAACTTAGCAGAATGGAATCAATGTTTGCAATGTGATGTGGTTTGGGCGCATAACACTTGCATTCCCCAAAAAACAAAATCCTATATTCATTTGCAAATCTTGCGATGACTAAATGCAATAATTAATTTTTCAAATTTTTTCTCATTAAAAATTTTTCTAAATTCCTCTTTATGTTTTGATTTCAATGTTCTAAAAATAAATGAATACAATTTGGTTTTGGTTAACTTAAACGGTTCTTCGCCTAAAACTAAAATGTAAAACAATAAAAAATTCTGCGTTTGGTAATGAGCTGTGGTATTCTACAATATTCAAAGCATCTATACAACATTACCCTCCATTTTTTTTGCAGAAGCTAATTTTTGGGTTATATTAGATTTCTTCTAATAACTCTTTTATTTGTAAATAGACATATGACTAATGTTTTGCTTTTCTTGAATGATAAGGAACAGTTGCAATAAAGCTACTACATTTCTAACAGACGTCAAAAAACAAACACCTGCACTATAATGTTTTTCAGAGATGGCGTTGCTAGCCGAGTTGTCGGGAACGGCGGCGAAAAGCTGTTATATAACGCAGAGATTTTGGACTTCGCTGCAATTCTCAGGCTTATTTTGTTTCCCCACCTGTGACATTAATTTTCGAGCTTCACGGAATACGAGCTAAAAGTATTTTTTTGTCGCATCAAAATCCGACGGTAATTTATTCTGATTGATCATAATCCTGGTTTTCGTGTATGCTATTTTAATTATATCGCTCCTTGCGGCATTAAATGAAGACGCGTGGTTTATTAAAAAAATTAGGGGGGGGGTGGGGGGCTCGGAGCGTTGTTTGCCCAGCATGTTTTTGAGGGATATTATGTTATTTAAAGTGATAAAAAATTGCTTATCACGGATTTCACACATGTTCATTCAGAAATGAAATGGACTTTTAACCGTAAAACTTCGAAAAAGCATTCGAAGATTCTGCAATAATGAAATTGGGACTGCCGCTTCGTGCAGCTGTACGTGAGTTCGCGATTCCTCGATCAACATTACTGCTATATCGCAGCAGGAATTGAAGCAGCCCAACGTCTGGAAATTGTTAACAATATAAAAATTGTTACGACGGGCTTCAACAATGCCTTTTAATTAACAAATTAAATTTTATTTTCTGGAAAGATCCTTCAAAATGATTTTTAATAAATGTCAAAATCATTCAATTTTGTTCTATGTTATTGGGTTTTCTTGCTCCTTACAATGATTATTCAAAATAATACTTTTGCTTACGAGCAACTTTCTGCTAAAGATTATGGGGTCGATTTCGGACCACCATTTTTGTGTAAATCCAAAAAGTGGACTTTCTTAATTTGCCTGAATATCTAACACTACGAGTATGTACCAATTCATAAGAAATATAGTCAACTGATCTCTCTGCAAAGTAAATTTTTGGGCTTTGCCATTTATGTGGATGGTATGGGGCCACTCTTCCCTACAGCTAATATTTAGTTGCTGTAAAACATAACCTATATTTAAGAAATTACTAGTAGTGGTAAAAATGTTTTATTTTTTTTTTTAAATTAATTAAACTCCATAAGTTAATTGAGTGAATTATTTTATTGTATTTAACTTGACTACAGCTTCCTAGCTGGCTATTTTAAAAATAATTTTAGTGATTTCTCCTTGCTTAAATTACAATCATAGCATGCAAAATATTGTTCGAAAGAAATTAACGGCATGCTTGTAATCATTAACGCCCACATCTTTATCTGATAATTCCCAAATTGAGAACTATATTTGTTAAACCATTTAATCCCATACTGCATTAAAAATTGAAATTTTTGCAAAATTTTTCAAAATAAGGGCCAAAATGTTTTTAAAGACAAGATCAATGTAATTTAGTTTTATATAAGATCTTTCAAATAATTTAGATCTACTTGAGACAAAATTATAAAGACTTCAGAACTCTGTATAAAAAGAAATTAACGTTAGGGACAAAACAATGGGTGGTCCCCCATCTGGTGCATAGGTTAGGTTAGTTTAGGTTAGAATAGCGACGAAGGAGCCCTATTGCAGAGTGCCGTTTTGATACCATACATCCTCGAGTTATTTTCTTTTTAAACCCAACTAAAGCAGTTGATAAATTTTAAGATGTTGCTTAGGCTCGCGAAAATTATACTCAAGAGTGACCTAACGTTTTCACATTAGAGCCGGACGTCTGCTATCTCCAGTTCATTTTCATCTCTGCAGCTTCTGCAGCAATCATTGTAGGCAATACTAAGTTTTCTGGCGTGGGTTCCGATTGATTAGTTTCCCGTGAGAACTGCCACGAGTCTCACGATGTTTGACCTACCCTAAGAAGAATTAATGTTCTCTTAAGGTCATATTGGGGCAATGCTAATTTTGCAATTCTGCCTCCTGGCGCTGTGCGCCATCTCTGAGCAGATAGCTCTTGTTAATTGAACCAGTAGAGACTGGAATCGGCACCTCATTTGAGATTATCACTGAATTCGCTCTGGCTGGCATATTGGTTGTCTCCTTTCCAGCTATGTTGCTCTGTTCAGGAACAGAAATTAAGTCTACTGAGAGTTGGTTGATGGAAGAAAGGAAGATGCCAGAGCCAATATGGCGGCTGGGCTGTCTGCGAAGATGACTACACACTCATTTTGAAAATTATCAAGGCAGTTACGCTCTAAAGCGCGACAGCCTTCAGCGATATCAAACACTTCTGGCGGAAAAAAACTGCCAAATTAATAATTGATATATTGTATAAGTTCAATTTTCTAAATGCTTCTTAAATCTAATGAAAAAATTTTAAAATTATTTACATACATTTTGGGCATCTTTTTTTTGTACAGTTGGAATTAGCACTATTCAATATAACCTCTACTGTTAGCCAGATATCTCGCATGCTGACTGAGTCAGCGACTGAGAAGCCATATCAAAAAACCAGCTGACCTGAAATTATTGGTTTCACAATGTTCCTAGTTCCCGTTCTAAAAATTTCAACTAGCATTGGTAGACTGATAGTCAACAAAATTCATTCCACACCAAAATCTGTATTGACTGATTCCTTCACTTCAAGAATTTTACAGAGAAAATGTGGCAATTAAATTAAATTAAATGTAAAAAATAAAATTTCTTCAACTAATGCTAAGCTTAAACAGATACCCGTTCATCATTCATTTTTAAGTAACATAATTTTTTTTACTGATTTTTAGTTTGCATTACGAGTCAAATTTTACTGATTACTGAAAAAAATTGCAGCAAACATATTTTTGTACTGATAACTGAAAGTAATTTCAGTAAAAATACTGATAATATAATGTCATCGACAATACATTATCACAAAAATATTAGCAATGGAATGGAATTTAGGTAGGCGAAAATTTGAAATCAGGTTTCCACGCACTAAGGCATAATTGCCCATTGCGCTTAAGGCCTGCGCAGGATGAAGGGAATAGGGGATAGGGTAAAAGACTCCACCTTAAGTATAGCAAATATCTGCAATTCGAAAACCGTTGTCATTATACCTAACGCATAAAAGCATCTAAATCCGCTAGCCAGGTGCAAACGAACAAGCAAAGTCTTCAAAAAGAATACATAGATTTGTTCTGTGAGAAGCCCTTCTAATTACGATTGGGTATATCTTTTCAATAAAATCAAGAAGATAATCGGTAAAACTAAGATTAAACCTTTTCAATGTAAATAAGAATACGACCTGTAAAATTTATATGAAAACTTTTTCAATAAAATTTAGTAGATAACTGGAATAAAAATCTCTTCGATATAATTGCGAAGAAAATCGCGGTTTTTATTAAAATCTCATCTTAATTTTAATAACCCCGTGACCTTATCAATTTGAAATTATTGCCACCTAAATTTTTTGAAGTACATTATTTTCTGAAAATAAATATTACCCGTTTTTAAACAGTATTTTTTTTTAATCATACAAGTTTTACTCGATTTTTAACATAAAAAAAGAATATTTTTTATTACAGTTGCACATTATTGGGCAAAGTTCTATATATGTAAATGAATAAACAAGAAGTTATCTCTTCGTTTTCAGCCGTTTTACTTTTCAACAGATTTAAAACAAATTCTAAATAAAATCAAGAAGATGTTCTAGCGAAAATTTCTTCACTATTGTCCCCTCTCGCTCTCCTTAGCCGTCAAGCTTTTTTTAGATGTCGATCTCTTTAATTATAGATGACCTTTTTAGCTCTGTACATGGCACATTAACCAGGTAACAGCATTAAAAAAAATACAACCCTCCCATGTATTTTGTTGTTGCAAGTGGCCCATCAAACGTCAACATAGAAATGCCAAATTTGGCGTGTTTGACAACTCAATAAGTTAACAAAACGCACACACATTGAAGATACTTAAGCAAGTAATTCTATTGTTCTATTTGCGTGTTGGATACTTACATCAAAGGCGATCGTATATAAAGCGAAGGAACAGATTTGGGCATTAGGTTTGTTCTTTGCGCTCCTGCAATGAGGTCGGATTCCAAAATGTGATCGGAACAAACCCAACCGCTTACAGGAAGTTCCACACCACATGCTCTGTTCCAATTGGATCTTCTCCACTGATCTTGCGGAACCTTAAAAAAGTTACAGCCCTTCCCCCTCCTCTTATTGCAAAGAAAACATATTCCCATTTATGAATATGTAAATATAATTTGGATATGTAATATGCAAACAATTTATTTTCATCTATATTTCAAAACAAATAATAGTTTGTTATGATAAAATGTAAACACACTTTGACAGCTGATGAACCACTTCGAATGAAAAAAATCAAAAAATCAACCCTGTTGCTGTTACTTGGTTAATGTGCCTTGGCTCTGTGTAGGAAGTCTGGTATTCTCGTTACAATTTTTTTGAGTAATCAATAAAATAATATTTTTACTCCTATTTTTTTGAGTAATGTGTAAAAAATAATTTGTCTTAAATTTTTTGAGTTATCAGTAAAAAGTATGTGCCTCCTTGCAAAGCTCTCTTTCACAGAATTCTTTAACGCGCAATCTCTCACTAAAAGTGTGAGCAAGCTACTTTCCCGAATAAAGCGTAGCAAGTCATGGTCCCTTTTCTCATTTTTGAAAATTGCTTGGCAAAATGGAAATGATGCATTTATATCTGTCTATTTTTATTCACTGCATAAGCGTATTCATTTAACTTGAGTACTTTCTTAAACGAAATCCAATCCAATCATATTAATGAACAAGCATAGATTTTCTTTTTCAAATTGCGATTTATCTATATATAAGTATATATATATATATGTATCTATGTCTATATATATTCTACATATATTTTTAAGTATATTCTAAATACTTTCAACAGTGTCTTATCTAGCACTTTATATTTCTGAAGCTTTTCACAATTCCAGCTACCATCTTTTTGAATACCTCTTACGCTAAGATTTACTCCGTACTATTCTGGAAAATTAAAAAGAAATCACTATCATTTCCATGATGCTCATTACTAAGTAAATAGTAGACGTATTAGCGAATAAATCCAACAGTGTCATTCCGTGTGGCTTAGCAATGAAGGTAACTTCAAAGCGAAAAACAATAACTTACCAACATCTGACTTAGCGATAGCATTGGTGGAAGCGAGAGGCAAAGGCAGCAAAGCAACACTTAAAGTGGTACATATTAAACCAAACTGTCATTTCAATGCTTAATGAGGATTTGATGCTCACAATCAACAAGGCGATGATACTGACAAACAGCAATCAGCTCATACATACGTAATACTCGTAATGTCAAATGGTTGTGGCGATGACAGGCAAGTCGATGATACTAGCTTTGTATGGCTGTTATAAATAGAGCGCTATACAGTAAGTCAGATAGTAGGCTCAAACTCACAAAAGGATAGTAAATGGGAACCCATGATAAGTCGCAAATTGGTGTGGTTGTGATGGGATACTGAAGTTTCAATAGTAAACGTTTGTGATTTACAGAAACGAGAAATGAAAGTGTATGAAGGATAAGTTTGTGAGTATGACACTTAGTAGTCATATCATCCGAGGTACGGGGTAATGCCGAAAGTTCGCCTGACTTAAAAATAAAAATACCAAATCCTTTGTAATCATTTTACGAGAGCTCTTTCTAAATTTCTCAGTGAGCATCTAAAATGGATACTAGAAAATGAAAATTGCTGAGTATGGATGGATCTAAGAAATTCCACCATCATCACAAACAGAAATTCTCTTTGTGATTCTCTTCGGGTTTCAGCATAAAATAAATAAAATAAATCCCTTACAAATATTCAAAGAATAACAAATTGCTTAAGGAACGATTGGATTGTCTTTTTAGACTATTTCCAAGTTCTTCAGAAGATTCCAGACGGTACGTTTTTTTATAGAAGACGAGCCGCGAATGACGTCACGGTAGTTCTGGCGAAGTGCATGTTCACGAAGATCTACGATTGACACAATAAATTATTGCAGTTGAATTGTTCGATTTTACTCAGAGCTATGATAAAAAGTGCTTATGATTCATGTGGCTACGCTTTAATGCATTCCGGGTTTCGAAAACCTTTACGTTTCTGGCTCTACCTCACTAGTGCTTTGCTCAAAATTCGCCTTAAGGTCCTTCACGTTTTACTCAATCTCCAATAATGTGATGCAATCTGCTGAAAAAATTATGGATTTGGGAATACTTTGGATATCGATTTTGTATTTAATAGTCATATGTGTAA
Organism: Anomoia purmunda; assembly: GCA_951828415.1. NCBI lineage: Eukaryota > Metazoa > Arthropoda > Insecta > Diptera > Tephritidae > Anomoia > Anomoia purmunda. Next base: position 58,785,060 of record OX639997.1, on the reverse strand, counting down.
AGTTGATTTTAGAAAGTCGTTTTCATTTCTAAATTTTGTGCGGAGAAACAGCAATCAATTTCCGGAAACTTATAGCCTTAAACAGCCTTTTACAACTCTTATACATTCTAGGTTGGAATATTCCAATTTTATTTGGAGGCCTTATTCAAAGTTTTCTCTATTAATAGGATTGAAACTATTCAAAAAGTGTTCATAAAGTTTGCTTTGCGTAGTTTTCAATTTTCGGATCCTATTCCCTCCTATCATACACGCATCCTCATAATCAATCTTCATTCACTTGAAACAAGAATATCGATCCTCTCGCTTTCATACGTTTTAAGCATCATTGCATTTGATTGTCCGCCTTTGCTAGAAAGAATAGTTGAATTGTCCCTTTGAGAATACTACGCATATTTTACTTCTCTTGCTCGAAAAACATTAGGACTGATTATACGAAAAACGCTCCATTGGCGCGTGCTCTGCGTGAATTAAATGATACATATATCGTATTGTGTTATTTTAGATTTCTATCTATCTAAAGATGCATTTCATTCTCTGTTATATTCGGTTTACTGACAATAGCTCATAATAATTCGCTGTAAGTAGTCTGTGAGAACTTTTTTTTTTGTTTTAATGGATTGCCTTTAAATTTATAAATAAAAAGCTATAAGGCAAGTGGATCTAAGAGTTATATTTGCAATTTCATAGCCCAGCCATTGTCTTGCATCTAAGAAATACAGTAACACGGGCTATTTACATTTCTTTGACATTTTCTCTTAATTTGATGAATTTATTGGGGTTTAAAATCAAAAAATTTTTGGAGGAACCAGGACGAAATGATTGGTATGCTTGATCTTTAATCTCGTAGAAGTGATCGCATCACTTTGTCAAAGCTCGGTTAAAGTAGTTGGAACCAACGTATTCGATGGATTCCTCATCATTAAAGGGGAAAAACGATTCACTTCTAAGTTTTTAGTTTATTTGAAACAAATTTTTCTTGTCAAATTTTTTTTCTTCTTTATTTACAACAGAATGTCACAAACTTAACAAATTAAATCGTGAATAATTGCTAACCTACCGCTGTAGAAGTAAATTTATCAATTTTACCGGTAAACTCTGAGTTATCCAAAGTTATCAAATCGAAACTCCGAAGTGGCCAATTGACATCATTGAGACGACAAAAACTGGAATATGGCATGGGCAATTTGGCATGGTGCATATTCCTGTTGAAATCACACATCATCCAAGCCAATGTCTAAAACTTCCGGCCACTCAATATCTTTTATTGTGCCTCTGGAGCGCTCACCAATGGCCGAGATGGCGTTTCCAGCTGGATTTTCAATGCATCATTCTCTGAGGGTGTATGAGGTTTCTCGACGATCCTCATATGCGGCAGTTTTGCTAGTTAACGTGCCCGCCGAAATCAAAATTCGCTTCGTCGAGCAAAATCCATTGCCCATTCAAGCGTAGGGCGATTCATTTCATTCCACGGTGGTCTATCAAGATTTTAATTAGGAACAAGCTGTCACTGTCAAATTTGCATATGATTCAAAAAAGCCTTTATATTGGCCACCCTGTATTATATCTGACTGAGACTACTTTGAGGAGGACACCATGAATATTGATTAATAAATAAATATTTTCTTTACATCTGCTACTCATACCAACAATTCGGCATTGCTAAACATCATTACATCGTCGATATTCGTTACTGGGATAATAAAAAGAGCTGTAAATGCGTAAAATTGGTGTACTGTTTACAGGCAATGCTTTCTGTAGAAATGAGGTTTTTATATTCTGAATAAATTCTCACATTCGATACGAAGTGAATATAGATTTGTTCACAGTAACATCCTGCTCTTTCTACAAATGACATTTATGAAATATCAATTCAAAAAAAGTTTAGGTAGTTAAAGCCGTGTAACATTTATAGATTAATTAGTGAAATGCAACCCTGTCTTTGTATCCTTCTTTGGAGTCTTAGGAGGAAAACTTCGAAATGCCAGTTAAAAGCCAATCCGATGGTTTCGCCGCTGGCGGCATTTGAAAATCAAATATTTAATATGTATAGAATAATTTCAATAATGTTGGACAAAAAATAGGAGTTAGTTTATAATTACCAATACCCAGCATAATTGTGAATATCAGACGGTAGATTATTAAAAAAAGGGTAGCGCGATATACTATATCTTAGTGAATAATTAAAAACAAAGTAATAAGTTAACAAAGCCATTCTACACTTTCCTAAAAAATTAAAAGATGGAAACAAGTTGGTCTGCGATTGCTGACCATAAAATAGGGTAATAAAAATTTTGAGTGTAAAAATAAAGTATACTTAGCATATCACATAACTTTGTTTATAACGCTTTACGAACTCCGACTGCCCAACTTAAAAGAGGTAGGTCCCGAAAAACCAGCAAAAAAGACAATGAACACATCACATCGTTGGAGAAAACAAATCCAATTTCGTGTGCCAAAAAGATTGAGGAGGAATTAGAGCTCGTTCCCACGACAGTTGGTTCTACGATACCGGAACGATCCGGATTTATATCCGATTTATATCCGGCAGCATTCCCCTAAATTTTATGGAGAATGTTTTATGCTGTTACAAAAACAACAACAACAGTAGATAGAGCTCCCAATTTGCGTTCGCAGTGTTCGTCGACGTTTAAGAAACAAGACTTATTTGGGCGGTCACCTTGAAAAGCAAAAACACAGGAATATTCGAATAAACTTCGCAAATACGCACTTGGATTGGAATGGCGTTACATTACATTGCAAAGAGTGGAGAAATGTGTTATGGTCTGATGAGTCGAAAGTAAATTTAAGTGGGAATGAAAAATGTGGGTACGGAGTCCAATGAAGGACAAATACACTGTGAAAACTTTTAGGCATGGTGATGTGAATGTGTTTCCCGTGTTACCTCGTTGGGCAAGCACTACTACGCATCTTATCGCAAGTAATGTTACCTTACGCGGAGTGGAGAATGCCGCTAAAGGGTCAAGTTCAGCAGGACAACGATCATAAGCAGACTTCTGCGCTTGTGAAAAACTAGTTCTCGAATAATGGTGTTCGATGACCTGGCCATCACAACTGCCCGACTTAAATCCAATTGAGAAACTGTGGCGTAGTATAAAACACAAATTTGGAGCAAGTAGATGTAGAAATTTGGATGAATTGTGGGAGAAAATTCCCCAAGTATGGAATAGTATGCCACAAACCACGTGCCACCTGATTCGATGCCAAAAAAATGCGTGGCTGTACTTGAGAAAGAGGGATTTTCAAAAAAATATTAGCCATAAGATAGTTTAAATTAATTCTCCTGGGAGTTTTAACTCTCATCCACCTCAAAGAAAATGTTTAAGAACTTTTTCATTGATATTTACGTTACCACAAATGTTTTAATTTATATCGCCTTTGTATTAAGAAATGTAATTAATTAATGAATTTACAAAAATAATTAAATAAATTTTTTTTTTAAATAAGCACCATTGATGTATTATCGTCGGTCTGCCCTTGTTTTTTGTCCGGCACTGTGTATGATATTTACAGAAATTAACAACCAGCTTCAGTTCTCTAATGATGGGAACATTCATGGTAGTTGTTTTATCCTACTGATTACTTGAAAACAACGTTGTATTCTGCAACATAGTTTTAGGGGCTATAAACTTGACAACTGTCAGGTTGATAAGTTTTGTTAGGTCGTCAGCATAGGGGGGTAAAGTTATTTTTTATAAAAATCATATTATTTTACCGAATAAAGCTCAGGGCAAAGTTTTATTCTTTTTTATCTGTGGAATCCGTGGCAATTCAACTTAACTTAGAGAACGTAATTGAAACATATTTGATCGTAAGTGTGTTCATTTTCGTGCTCGAAATTGCCCAGGACATAAACGGACAAAGGTCAAATTTTATGTAAATGAGCTGATTTTTATTGGCTCAGAATTCATAAAACACAAAATTGGAACGCATTAGAGTAGAAATATACATAAAGTTTTGGTTTTTTTTTTCAGATCACGCGAGAACAGCAAAAATAAATTGTGTTTTTTTTTTGTGTTACACATAAGAGAGTAAGTTCTTTTGTTCTCTAACTATTCCTGCCCGAAATTATAATAAGAGATCAGTGGAGTAAAACGATCTTCCAAAAAAGAGGCAATTTAAAATTATAATATCTCAATATTTTATTTGCATTTAAAGCGCTAGAACTGAAAAAAAAAACACCCTTTATAACTACGTACTCGTATCATACAATTCTTTATAGGTAATAGTATCAGAAAAGCCGTATTGAGTACTGCACTAAATTGGTTAAATGTAGCGACAATTTTGTGTTTTCCTTTTTTGTTTTGTTTTTCGGATGTGCATAGCAAGTGTAAATTCCAAGCCGAGCTGAGGATTTTATCCACTAGCAATACAAACGAATCGTTTTTTCTACTACCATCAGTGGTCATGACATCGATTATAACAACGAGAGGTTGAATTCGATATGGCCTACAGAGCGGTGGTACTTGTTGCAAAAACTAAAAAGCCTTCATATGTCATAAATATGCCACACGAAATTTTTCACATGAGTACTATTTAATTGGACGGGATATTGAAATAGTTGCTTTAAGTGATGTAGAGGTTTTTCATGTTCTTTGTAACTTCGTTACATAAAAGATACAGTTATCTGCAAATTTACTGTTTAGAAACTTTACGAGAAACTTCAAATGGTTATTTTGGTATTTGGACAAATGTGATCATAAAATAGAGGAATTCAAATGAAAATTTTTTGTGGTTTGTTAAAATATTACACTGCGCGCGAATTCGATCAGGAATAATCAATTCGATCAGGCTGAATTTATTATTTTTCTTCGCTTATTTAAGTAAGTTTTTTCAATTTTGAATTTCTTATATAAAGCAATTTTGTATTGCTGTTCTTTTGGAGCTATTGGATAAACATTACTTTAATAAAATATACCAAATGAAAACCATGTCAACTACAACACCCATCGATTTAGTTAAAAATATGTAATTTTTCAATACATATGTATGTACCAACAGGTTACTCATACGCCCCAACGAACGGTTCATTATTTCCTTTTATAGACACCGCATGTCGGCGCGTATTTTGCATATTTTCCACTAAATCGACGAGTATATTTGTTGATTGGGATATTATTTGGCATATTTAACCAAAACATGGCATGCCCAATAAATAATAATAAATTAATTTAATATTCAAAAAATTCCAATATAAAATTGTGCCAGATAAGAAGTTAAAAATTGACAAAAACCTACTTGAATGAGCAAACCTGGAAAAATAAGAAACAGCACTAAACTCAGCATGCTCGAATTGATTTGAAGATGCCCCAGTTCTTCAGTTTTTCGACTAGCACAGTGTTATTGGAAAAAACGATTAAGATATAACAAACTGTTTAAAAGTATCCCCAAAACTATGGAGTTTTTTCTTTTTTTCTCCTACAATATTACCTAGTAAAGAGAAGGTAGTGATATGTAGGTAGTGTTCATATATTAAGCTCGTTTTTGGTAATCGGGTAGCAAGAGAGTGCTCCACAGCCACAGCAACCTTCTTAACATGTTTTCGGCTGTTTAAGAATTGCGGTGGCAAATTACACAAATTTATACGAGAAAAATAAATTTGATTAACAAATACTTTGTAGACGACGAAAATGAGTTTCATTGGTTTTTTTTTTCAAATAAGCATTTTCGAGATATATGCAAAACTACTGCCTTCGAGATCCTTTTGCGGATATTGCCAAAATAGGCCAGAATAAACCTAACCTTTCATGGATATCATTTGAAAAGTACATTCAACTTTTTAACGCTGGTATATCTTTTGTGTAAATCGGAATAGTGTTTTTTGAGTTACTGGAAACTGCTTAATTTTTCGTTTTTACTCGTTTTATTTAAATTTATTTAAATATTTAGCAAATATTTGTAACAATAATACTAGGTTGATATATAGTTATATATTTAAAAATACAATATCGATAAAAAATATAATTGGGCTTTAACTGAAATTTCCCATCTATTTTAATCGAGCTCATTCACAATAGCGCAGTTTGTTTACTTTGCAACAATGCATCTCAGGTCGGATATCAGTTTACCGAGTTGGCTCAACTCGTAGATTTTTCCGAGTTTATGTTGCTGTGTTACATGCTATCTACCTATCAGGCATATTACTGGCCCCGTTTCATTGTAACCGAGTTGCAAAAGAACGCTCCAACTCGGATAAAATCTTCTTTAGTTGCAAAAGCAACCCTGTTAGCCTCTTTCATGTAAATTGTGATTTGTTTAGTGATATTTAGGAACGGAAGATATATGTGCCGGCAATTTTTCGGATTATGTAGTTATATATTTAAATAACACTATGCAAATAAAAACGAATTAGGTCTTAAATCTAAATTTTCCATGTATTTTCTTAGGGTTAATTTACAATAGCACAGTTTTTTCCACTTCCCAATACTACATCTCAGGTCGGATATCAGTCAACCGAGTTGGCTCAACTTGCATACTTTTCCGAGTTAGTGTTGTTGCTTTACATGCAATTCGTTATTTTTCCTAGTGTTCTTTCGCAACTAGGTTACAAAGAAACGGGCTCACTATTAGTTACTAGAATTTTTTGTGTAGGTGCTATAGAGCCGAAATTACGATACTTTGAAGTTAAAAGTCTTAACAGAAAAATTTCATTATGGTTTTATTACTCCACCATAATGCATTACAGGTTATGTACAATAAATGAATATTTTTTATTTTCGTGATTTGAGATGAGGATTATTATTAAAATTTGTATATAATAATTTTAATGACAAATTAAAACTAAATTAAAGAAATCGCATCGATATATCTAGGGTTTCCAAAGGACAATTTAGAAAATAACTGAAACTATTTGCAATTTTTTTTGTTTGTGATTGCTTTCACCCACAAATCGTTTTGGTGTGAAATTTTCATTTAAGAGAAATTAAATTACCAATAAAAAACATTGTTTTGTGTGAATTGAAACTTCATGGAAACTACTTACCGTATAGCGACGAATTATTATACATCAAACTAGAAGGCCCCGACAGGCGTTGTCCTGCCTATATTCGTTTATAAATTGACCCTTTTGAAAATATACAACGTGCAATGTCCTCGTCGAAGCAAACAGCTTGACACTCAAATTGTAATATTTGTTATCCTTAATTAAATTTGACTTTTTAAAAAGTGGTAAGGGGTCGTGCACATATTACGTAACGCGATTTTTGATCACACTTTCAGAAAAATTGTGTTTATTAATCGTTGAATACAATACAATGTTAATTGATATCTATATATGTATATATAAATGAAAATCTGCCCTGTCGTGCGATCATATGTTATATATTAGGCAAAGGGAAATCACATGTCACACTTCGTCACAAATCACAAGCTCCACCCCTTAGTATAATTAATTAAATTCAACTTTTCAACCAGATGCCAACATTCCTTAAAATATATGTAGATAAGCCTTCTTCTCAGCGAATCGAATAGTGTGACACCCAAATTTTCATATTTCACACACAGGTTAGGTTAGAACGACTAGAAAATCGGGAGTACTCGCCGAGTTCAGGGCGGCCACATATGTAGTCTAGAAAGTACCAATTTACGAATTGGTTCGGGTATTGGGAAGGGCGGGGCAGTAGTAGAGATAGCGTTTGATGCTCTCTACTTCCTCTTCGACTGAAATCGCTGGTAAGGCATTCCAATATCTTTCCGTGTATACCCATGAGGCACTCGCCGGTTCCCTTAGCGGGAAGATGGGCATAAGAGAATGAACAATTTGGTTTCCTATTTACTTACTTAGCAAAGCATTGCTACATTCGGCTCTATAGAAGAATAGCTACGAATGGATATATTTGAAGTGTATGCTACCTTTCGTACAGCAATTACAAAACCTACATATGGTGGATAGTGGCGGGAAATGCTTCATCGAGTTATTCAGGAAATCCGTAAGAAGCGATTCGTAATTATTTTAAGGCCCACATGTACAGTGGCTCACAGCCAAAATGATGCAGCAACGAAATGAAAAAGCGCTCAGTAAAAAATCATGTTTTACTAATTTATTAATTTGGTACATACATACATATATGTTAAGTCTTGTAAAATAAAAAAAACGCCAAAATTATTTATTTTTTACAAACGTTAAGTAAAAACATGTTCGTATACCGAAATGCAAGCTCACAGCCAAAATGATGCACAAATGTTTACCGTTAGCAGCGACAGCTTGGCGTCGATTTTCGAATGCAAAATAAATACTGTTATACTCGTAATTGTGAGCAATCCTGGAATAGTATCTGATAGTTTTGACATTTTAGTATTGTCATTCATACAGTGTAGCTCAAAATGGGTCGCCAAACAAGTATTAAAGTGCGCGTATTAAATCTAAAGCATTATAAAGATGGCAAAAGTCAACGCAAAATTGCAGAAATGGTGAAATTGAGTCAGGGAACTATTCAGCATATCATTGAACGTTATGATCGTGAAAATCGTGTCGCAAATAAAAAGAAATCGGCTCATAATAAGATATTTAAAGAAAGTGATTCCCGTTGGATTGTGCGGAAAATACGCGAAAATCCCCATTTAAATGCTCCTGCCTTAGGCAACGAAGTGGAAACATTTCTTGGGAAGAAAATTCCTCCGGAAACCATACGAGAGTGCTCAGAGATGCTGATTTCAATGGCTGCACAGCCCGAAATGCAAGGTTGAAGTATGCAAACGAATATTTATATAAGAGTAAAAGCTTCTTGGATACCCTAATTTTTGCAGATGGGAGTTAATTCAAGCTGTTTAGATCGGATGGAAAGAGCTATATATGGAGAAAAGGAAATGCTGAGCTACAACCGCAAAATCTACGTAGCACCGTATAACATGGTGGAGGGAATGTAATGGTGTGGGGGGATGCATGTCGTCTTCTGGAGTCGGAAATTTGGAACTAATCGATTGTACTAAGGACAAGAGTGTGCATCTGGATATTTTGAAACGAAATTTGCTACAAAGAGCCGCGAAATTAAATATTTCCGACAACATTCGGTACTATCAAGATAATGATCCGAAACACAAATCCGGAGTTGTGCAAAGTTGGCTTGCTTGGAACTGTCCGCACATAGTACAAACACCAGCACAGTCTCCAGATTTAAATGCAGAATAGAATAAACTTGCTCCTAACTATACAAAAAAATTGGTGGAATTCATGCCGAAACGTACGAAAGCAGTTATAGATAGTAAGTTAGTTGTGTCATTAAAAAAAATTGCAATGTATTATCTTTTTTTTTTTTGTTACAGCATTATTTTCGCTGTGCGGTGCAATTTACTACTTAAGTTTGTTTTTGTTGTTAATTAAATAAAATAACTATACAATCTGAATTTTTAAAGCATAAATTAAATGTGTATATCAGCCGCTGTTAAGAGGTATAGGGTGTTTTTTTTAGACTGATAGAACTTTAAATTGAAATAAAACAAATAAAAAATGAAGTATGATGGCAAATTTTTTTTTATTTGAAAGATATTTTCATGACATTTAATGTTTGAAAAACTTTGGTGAATCGTTTGCGATCAGTCCAAATTTCTTTGCGCAAAATTTTCTATGTTGTGGATGGACAAAGTCCAACTTGTTGAGCACGGCGGCGAATAGACAAATTCGGAGCTTCTCCAACACTATCACTTGCAGCACCAATATTTTCTTCTGTACGTACAGTTATTTGTCTTGTTGTTGGTTTTTCATCGAGTAGAGTAAATGTTGTTCGAAATTTATCAACAGAAGTGCTCTATAAGTTTGGCGAACAGAACACTGATTTTTAAAGTAAATTTCCACAATTTGTAAACGTTGTTGCGGCGTCATTCTTTCCATGATGATTTGTCAATGCTTAGTGAATAGAAATATCAACACGAAATGTCATTTACCAGTTGTCGAAAATTCTATCAGTCTAAAAAAAAACACCCTTTATTTACTTATATTTTTTTGAGGATTTATTTAGTTTTCAGGTAATACTTGCTTTAGAATTTCTTGTACGGTTGAGTAACTTTGGTTGTGAGCCACTGTATACGAGCGAATGCAGAAGTGTATTGACTTGGATGGAGAATATTTTGAAAAACAATAAAACTATTTTCCTTAATATTTGACTGTGTTTTCATTATTAGGCGCAAAATATAAAAGGCAACCCTCGTATTTTATATGGTATACTGTATTTGCAAAAAAATATATGGTTAGATGGCGACATTTTCAGAAGAAAACATACTATGGTTCGACTTACATAGGTACTGCAAATCTAATAAGCTTTGTAGTATTCAAATATTTGTTATCTATATATAAGTACATACATGTAAGTATACATGTATATAAAATTAGGGGACAGTGGTTGTACATGTAAGATAAAGCTACATCAACTTTATTAAGTAATGATATGATTACAATATGTTAAAATCAAAATTAAGTGAGCTTATAACTCACAAAGAGTATTATAAATAAATTCTTTATTACCAACATATTTATATATATGTATAAATAGACAATAAAATAGGAGAATATCACCGAAGGCAAATGAGAAGAGATAGAGGAAAAAAATATTAAAGGAAAATAGTTTATCACAATCGCGCTCATTACAGGGATTCAAAATAATTATTTATTATCACAATGTAGTTATCTCTATTCAATGCAGATTTAACCGATTCAGGGATTTTATTCCAAAGTCTTACAGCAAAAATGAAAAATAATCTTGATGAAATCAAGTGCGTGTATTTCGGAACTGACAGCTTGCGAAGTCTTTACGATTTAGCTAAATCTAACTTCTCATATAAGTACATTGGGGATTTCCATTCTAGTAATTTATACATAATATACACTTTCTAGCCGGAATATAATCAGTAAGACTCCACCCGACAATCTTATTTTTCCACAACGTTTGCTTCTACACTAATTGAAGATTTCACTCTCATCGTTTATGATATTCATATGGACATTGTTTACAACCCAAATTTTCGTTTTTAGCTAACGAATGAGTCATCCAAATAATTGCAATTATGCCAAATGCCAAAGTCAATGGTTTAAATTTTGTACCATATATTTTCCATATTTTCCGCGACGGTGGTTCATTTTTCGTACCACATATTTTTTACGTTATCACTTAAATCTGAAAGATTTAAAAATTGAACCGCACTTGATAACGGGACAATAAGGCAATAATGTTCTCAGAAAAATTTTCGTTTTGTGGAAATTGTGTATTTTTTGTACATTTTATGGTCAGTGAAGCAACTTTTGTGCAACGCAGTGGATGGTTATTGAAAAAAGTTAAGAAAAAATAGTTTTTTGTGAAATAATTATAAAAATTGATGTTTTCTGGACAGATATATTCCTAAGGTATGTAATTTCATGCCATGTTATTTTTAAAAGAAATATGAATCAGCCACATAAACACCTAAACGATGCAGAATATGTCAACTTCTGGAAGACTTGAATGATCTCAATGTTGAATGCGCAGAAATTCCCAGCGATTCTGAATCAAATGAAAGCGAAATTGAAGATGGTCCACATTCACCTAATATCGTATATGATGAATGAAAAAAAAAGTTCTCTGCTGCTGAAAGAGTTAAAAGTGAGTAGCAAGTTGCATGCCCGCTGATTTCCAGTATTAAGCCAATCGAAGAGAAACTAAGTGGGTTGAAGGAGCTTCTCGGGAAACTGATCAATTAGTATTTCGTATGCGTTATGGAAGACTTCAAAGAACTTTCCGATTTCAGAAATATTGAATTGCTTCCCCATTATACACGCACAATTTCGTACGTATAGTTGATAAAGCAAATGAAGATGTAGAAGCAAATATGATGCTAATATTTCGTAAAAAGTTATTGATAAGGATGAGATATTTTTGTGGAATTTCACCACGTTTAAATTTCTAGTTTCGATTTCATGTTAAAGAGTTGATTACTGATTAATCGTTTTTTGTCGAATTAGATAAAGGTAATTTTTAGATATCATAGACGTGGCGCTTTCTTGGTTCGCTCAAGTGTTATTTATTTCGTTACTATCAGTTTTATTGGTATTTAACCGTAGAACAGTCTTTAATTTTTACGACGTAAACAACCTTAGCGTCGTTTTTGACCCTGACTATTTTATTATGAATGCAAAAATCATACAAAGTTTTATTTATAAAAGAAAAGTTTAAAACTCATATTTTTATTCAATAATAAGGGAAACAATTTTTTAATAATTTTTTAAACACTGTACACAAATATTTCTATTGTGAACATTTTTTCAAACATTTTGTTCGCATATGCAGCAGACTAATTCAAACTTGTTTTCTTTCGTGTCCGCTTTTTCTTGGACACACATTGTACATCTTCCACGTTTTTTAATTTGTGGTGGTATTGTTAAAGGTTGTCTAGATGATGGGCCAGCAGAAAAATTTACGGCTGGTGAGTCGGCATCAATTATTTTTCGTTTTAGTGACTGAGAAAACTTATTTCGTGTGCCTCTTGGTCTATGCTTATATTCCACTGCTAAATTTATACCAAGATTATGCAAATACTTTTTACGCGATTGTTTGCCATGCTTATCTAAAAACTCATGATTACATTCTTTATATATAATATAAGCATTGAGCGCAGAAATATCCACTATGTTGGCAAAAACACACATCGGCCAGCGTTTTGTTTTTCGTTTGCAACTGTAACCTGATAACATTTTGTCAGCATTATCAACACCGCCCTTCGTTTCGTTGTAATATTTTATTATTGCTGGAAGCTTTTTGGGTTCAGGCCCAACATCAGGTGAATGGTGTAATGTACTCTGAACAAGTGTGCATTTATTTTTATGGCTGCTATACGAAACCAATGTAGTGTTTGTTGCAAATGCCAAAAGAGGAGGAAAAAAGAGGTTGCTTCTTTTCCAACCATTGTCAATTTTTTTTCCAACAGTTCTTGACCTAATTCATATGACGAAAAGAAATTGTCCATCGTTATATTGTGGCCTTTTAAATCCCGAATCAAATCTAATACTACGCGTTGGCCCTGGTTACGCTCCGGTAAAGCACCCGTCGATCTTCCCAAGTAGGGCTGTATGTTCCATACGTAAGAAGTTTTAGCACACGCAAGCATCCAAAATTTTAATCCATACCTTTCAGGTTTGCTCGGCATGTACTGCCTAAATGCGCAACGGTCATGAAAACCCAACAATTGTTCATCAATAGTGACGCATTCACCAGGGTTATAAAAATTTGGAAGCAAATCAACCCATTTTTCCCACAATTCACGAATCGGTGCGAATTTATCATTTGATGAGAGTTGATTTCTTCTGCGATTAGCTGTGTCGTCAAACCTAAGGACTTTTGTTACATACAGAAATGTGCGTAGGGACATAATACTTCTAAATATCGGCCGACCATAATCTTCATCAAACAAATCTTCCACACGTACATCGTTATGAAATTTGGAACACGGTATCGTTACGAAATTTGGTTTTGTAAATTTTACAGAATGCCGGCATTATACAAACAAATACGTGTAAAAATTTAACGAATAACGAATACCAAATAACAAAGTTGCGTGTGAAAACCCCTATTATATTTTTCCATTTTGAAAATATCATGCTATCATCTATAATACATAAAACATGCCATGATCATATGTATACATATAAAAACTATTGTCGGTCGAAAACGACCCTAAGATCGATGGAGCTCAAGTCAATATTTAGTTAAAATATTTTGTCAAAATATTGCTTTTATTAAACTTTTTCAATGCTTTACCCACCCAGCAACAAAGTCACAGAGTATTGGATAAATATATTAAATCTGTAGTAGTTAGTTTGTAGCTTAAAATGTAAGTTTGATCGAAAACGACCCCAAGACTGTTCTACGGTTAAAAACTTCTCATTAGAAAATGTAACCATTGACAATGTTGTAAATGGTTGGCCTTAAACTACAATATCTTGACACAGAAACATTATTGGAACAAATTTAAGATGATTATCCATAATATATGTCTCTTTGCATCATAAAAATTTGGGTGACCTGTTTTGGATAACCAGCTACCAAAAAAAATGGGCAAGTAATTTTATAAGGGGTATTATACAATATATAAGAATATAAGGATGGTAATTCCATTGTCACTTTTTGAACGCCATATTAACTAACTGACAATTAAACAGATTACGAAACTTCGTGCTACCATCCGTACCGGCGAAAAAAATCTTATAGGCATATACTCCCTCTGGTGCAGCAGAATTAGGAGAAGATTTGCACTCTATGCCAATGATTTTAAGCTGTGATTTTAATGTCAATTTTGCCTTGGAAGAAGCTCAACCACTTGTACAATTTTTAGAAAGTAAATTTAATTTAAAAATGAATAATAATCCCAAAGACTCAACAATCAGATCAGGCACGACAAAAAATGCAATTTTCTCAAGATATTTAAATAATTTACAATCACGAGTTTTCATTTCATATTTTTCATACCACATACCAATTGTATCTTTTCTTGAACATGAAAGTATGGAAGTGAATAAATAGATTTTTTTATAAATGGAGGCGAAAACATCAACTATCTTTTTTCATTAACCTAACACCCTTTAAAATTCCAAAATAATGAATAGTGTCTTCTGTTATCGGGGAAATATTTCTATCTCATAAAACTTGCTGCCTAGGGTGAGTATTTTCATTTCAAGTGCCCATCGAGATCCATGAAGTTTCACTTCTATCGTCTACCTTTCTAGGCTGACAATTTTTTTTTTTTGTTCGATGTTAAGAAATATAAGGAACAAATAAAAACAGTGATGCTTATTTCAAAAGACAAAAGGTGTTTTGTACGCAGAACAGCCGCTAATTAAAAATTGGAGGGCGAACTAGATATATAAACCAAAATTTTAGTTTTTAAGTTTTTTTGGAACTGGTAATAAAATGTTTGCCAAAACTAATTGGGATCTAATAACCACAGATCCTAATGTTATGCAAGGTTTATTGATAAATAAAAAAACTTATTAAATACAAACCTTAATTTACATGAGGCAATTCTATAACGGTATTTTCGCTAAGACTCTTTTCAGATCAGGTGCTTTAATAATACATAAGATAACAAAAATGGAAATGCCAGGAAAACATTTTTTTAAATTACAACATAACAGATCGAATGTGGGAAAAGGAGTTCAGTTTTTATTTTTATCATCTCAAAGATTATGTTATTTGTAATTTAAATATTACACATAAAAGCACATTGGAAAAAATTGGTTAATTTTTACTAAACAAAATTGGAACTAATAAAATGTTGGCACTAATCTTAAAATATATGATAAGCCAGCAAAACATTCTTAAACTTTTCTCTTTGAATATCTTCGGCTATTGTTTTAAATATTTATAGAAAGTATTTAAAATAGTTTTTAAAATAAAGCGTTTTCATTGATAAGTTTTCGAATTATATAAAATCCTCCTTTTTTTTAAATATCCCATATATGATAAAAAATTTACCATCTTCTAAAAATATCCGATGGGGAACGCTTTGCCAAATATTTACATATGGGGAAATGTCAGTAATCTGCTTTTTAATCAAAAACATTCGAAATGGAGCTACTTTCTATCTTACATCATGGTATTATTTATCTGCGCTTAGAAGTATTCTGTAAAATTTGTTTACATTTGTTTGAAAACTTTCAGATTTCATTCAAGTTGGTATTTTTACGTGAAAATCTATGAGTAGTATGGATAATATTTCTTTCAAAAAGGTAAATATGAAGCATGAGCGATGTTGGCAGAACCTTGTGAGAAAAGGAGGACTTTATTATTAGTTTTATACGGGTTTCGCTTATTTGTATTGGAGCTTTATAAGCTTCAAAAATAGCTTCAAGGTATCTTCATCATACGAAAAATTTGAGTAAATATTATGTAGTTGTGTTCATCATTTCAACAAGATCTTTTTCAGTTGCGAAATCATGACTATGCTTTTCTTCCATCCTCAAGCCATGTTTGATATTTAAAATTGCTGATGTAGAAGTAATTTTTTCAATTCCATTTTTATTGAATTTATTTCATTAGTATCGAATTTAGCTAGAGACAAAATTAAAATTTTCCGGGTAAAATAAAATAAAAGAGCTAACCCTTCTATGCTGATGACCTTACAACCTGACAAAACTCAACAGCCTGACAGTTGTCAGGTTTATGCGCCTAACATGGGTTAAAGCGTAAATTTCAACATAGTAGTTCCTTTTAAAAATGACACTGCGCCTCCAAAATTTCATCAAGTTCCATATTCACATATATGTATATGTACTTTACGAGGAGTTATGAAGAAGTGTTTGTTTAAAAATATTACATTTCTAATCTTGCGCGCATTTGGATGAAAAATTATTGGAGTGACAATTCAACTGAACTCCGCGAAAACTTTTTTCAACAACCAAATTAAATAAACCACCCGAATATAAGTATAGTCAGAATGTCTATGCAACCCTGTTATTCTTCTTTTAACTACTGCGCCTAAAATTATTAGCCCGAATATAAGCACTGTACCATTGTTGCCAAGTGCACAGTAGGCTGTAATAACTGCTTGACAGTCGTTATAAAATGTAGGAATAAACCTAAGATTTCGTAGCATATTTTAAGGCGCAATATTTTATGATACTTGCCCCGGCCGGAATTCGAACCCGGGATAATTTGAATGAAGCGCGCACACGCGACCCAACTGGATATGGCGGCCAAATCAGAGAGAAATAAAATAAGCTGGGTTAAAAAAATACAGAAATCTTGGAAGTTTAATTGCAGCGATATGGCGCTACAGAAATGTCAGAACAAATTTATTTATTATCTATATTATTTACATTTAAAAAGGCTTAGCAATCAATTTACATTCACATATGCATTTAGTACGTTATTGTTCAATTCATAATTCTAAGAAAGTTGGTGTCTTTTTTATTTTCACACTTATTTATTTCTCTCAAAAATACTATATACTACTTATTATAATGCCATAATGGCATTGCAGGGAACTGTATGGCTGATGAGCTCGTTCGGCGGGGTACCCTGGAAGTCATTTCTCAATGCAGGGAGAGGGTGGGGGCTCCTTTGGCTGCCTACGGACTTCTCTTGGACAGATGGGCGGCTCTCTGTCGTCTCAGCGAGCGCTGGGAAACTGTCACGGCATGCATAATTGCAAAGACCCTCTGGCCGAGAGTGGATCGTGGGCGCTCAAAGGAGCTGAGGTCACTTACTAAGCGGCAACTCTCGACCCTCGTAGGCTGAAGATATTCTCTGGCCCTTTCTGCCACAGCTTTATGCAGGATGATGAGGTGGTTTCATCTTTTCATTTTCTGCTCAGCTGCTCTGCCTTTGCGAGACTGAGGTTCAAGTACCAAGGCTCGTGGTTCTTTAGGACTCGGGGTACGCAACATTCCTCAGGGTAACCTTTCTTGATTTCTCCGATCTACGTTACCGTTCATATAACAGGTGGTATCACAATGGACTCCTCTGCTATGTGTAAGTGAGTTCCTACTGCGGGAACTACCACATTAATCTAACCTAACCTATCATTTTTATGGTCACGGGTTTTGACCATTTTTTCTAAACTCTCGCATGAAAATAATTTAGTTAAAATTTTTGCAGGTTTTATTATGAGAGTCTAGTTTTCTCATTTGGACTGAGAGTCAAACAAATTTTAGTACAATAAAATAATAAAGCAAAGTGCGAACTTTCTATAGAATGCTCCTCTCAATAACACCTACCTACTATGTAAATATGTAATTATGTGTATAGATTCCATATAATTCGGCGGATATGAACTCCCTTTGTATTATTTTGTGCTAGTAACAGCATGTTCACCTTTTAATTAGTAATAAATATAAACTTTGCAATAAACTAGTGAAATGAAACCCCTTCAATAAAACAATTGCTGTTATAAAACTAAAGATAAACCCTTAAAATATTGAAGTTGTGCAAAATGTGGAAGCAAGAAAAGAAACAAAATTAAACGAACAAAACGAATATATGTACATATACATATGTATTGTATGTAAACCGTACAACGAAAAAAAAAATCCTTGGGAATAAAATATTCTGCAACGCAAAAAATTGCTGATGAAATGATACCGATGGATTGTGGCCAAAATTCAAAGCATAAGTTTCAAGGATCTAAACGTTAGCATCGTATAGGTACAATTCTTACACACAAATACGAGGGTTGCCTTTAATATTTTGCGCCTTCGCAACACTACATTTGATTAGCTGTAATTAGATATTTTTATCGTAAAGTTTGGTATTTTTTGGCATAAACTTGCATATAACGTTTTCACTTAAGTTTTATTTGTGTTTATTTATACTCTTAGTGAGTTTAAAAATTCATATTGCCTAAAAATGGAATTAACCCGTGAACATTTCCGTGCGATGATTTACTACGATTTTCGACGTGGATATTGAGACAGGAGTGCATCAATCAACTTACTTCTACTTTTGGTGTTGAATCACAACACTTAGCCACTGTGAAACGATGGTACAACGAGTTCCTATGTGGCCGCCAATCTTTGCAGGACGAATTTCGTGAAGGTCGTCCAAAAACGGTGGTTGTGCCGGAAACAGTCGATGCTGTGCGTCAATTGATAATACAAGATCGTCATGTGACATATCGCAAGATAGAAGCATCCTTGGCCATTAGTGGAACCAGCAAACATTCAATATTGCATGAACATTTGGTCGTAAAGAAGATTTGGTCGCGTTGGATGCCGAATAATTTGACAATTGCCCAAAAATGGACTCGTGTCGATTGGTGTAAAGAAATGTTGAAGAAATTTAGCCGCGGCCATGTCTATGGCATCGTAACAGGTGACGAATTTTGGATCTATGCATATGAGCCGGAAACAAATCAGCAGTCGACTGTATGGGTGTTCCAAGACGAGCCTAATCCAACAAAAGTTGTTCGCACAAGAAGCACCTCAAAGCAAATTGTCGCCCGTTTTTTCGGAAAATCTGGTCATGTCGCAACTGTTCCATTAGATAAACTTAAAATGGTCAATTCTGAGTGGTATACAACCATTTGTTTGCCAAAAGTTTTTGGAGAATTAAGGAAAACCAACCGCCGAAGACAAATCATTTTTCACCAATGCAATGCGAGCTCTCACGTATCGATTCACACAAGAGAGTTTTTGAGGACTCAAAAGGTCGAATTAATGGGTCATCCACCTTACAGCACTGATTTTGCACCTAATGATTCCTTTTTATTCCCGAACATCAAAAAAAATGCGAGGTCAACGTTTTTCAACGCCTTCAAATAGCTCGTTTTAGAGGTATCCTCTTCTGAGTGGCAAAAGTGCTTTGAAAATTGGTTAAAGCGAATGCAGAAGTGTATTGGCTTGGATGGAGAATATTTTGAAAAACAATAAAACTATTTTCCTTAATATTTGACTGTGTTTTCATTATTAGGCGCAAAATATAAAAGGCAACCCTCGTATGTATATACTTTAATGTGTACACGTGTTACAAACATAAAAATTTGCGGAAATTGCATTGATTCATTTGTGTGTTCTTCAAAACACCGCCAAGTTCAAATAATGGAATTTTCAGCAAACGCAAAACTTAAAGTATTGTTTAGTGTAGCGTGACGATCTTTTGTTTTTGGATAAAAGGGAAGAATTTATTTTTGAATTGAAAATATTGAATAAAAAAAGTATTTTCCATAATTTAAAAACCGTGCTTGAAAGCAATGACATCGGCTTTCTGTACGCTGAATTGGCAGAATTGTTGTACTTTTTTTTGCATTCTACTTCATTCGTTAATAATTTTTTAACACGCTTAGTGAATGTTTTTTTTAATAAACAAATAAAAAATGAAAAAATGCCGGGTGGCCAATACTTTTTATGCAAAAGCCCACATAACAATAATTTGTACGGGTGTGCGTTTTGCGGCGAAAAGTTTTTCCCAGAGTTGTTATAGATAACTTGAATTGTAAAAAATGTCCCAAAACGAATACGATTTTTTTATGTGCCTTCCGTCAAGAAAATTTGTTTAAAATTTCAAAAGAATCTGGAGTCTAGAACTGACGTTACAGCACTGAATAACCGAAGGTGTCCTGAGCCCTGGGTGGCTGTTGAAACTTTAAAAGCAAATATCTCGATTTCTCGGCAACAAAAGCCGATCGTTTTGAGACTTTCACGCTTTCATTCAAGGTGAATTCATATCAAGTGATGTTATAAGTACAACAACAAAAATTACACGAACAAATTATATGCACAATGACAATATGATTTGTAAAACAAACACATCATTTTAACTTAACGTTCACCAGGCGAATTCAATCAGCTGCTTGATCAACTTCACCTCAGATGAGTTCGCCTCATTTCTTATTACAATGAGTTCTTCGTGAAGGAAGGAATTTTTATTTTGAGTAAATTTCTATATTTCAACTCGCTAAGTGATTCAAAATCAACAATTTCAGAAAAATGATCACCATATTGTAACAAAACAGAGTTTTGCAAAATTCTTCGTTCACGAAGGGCATCTAGGAACGCATTAACGAAAATTTCGTAGTTTTTTCATTGCAGATAAGCCGTTCTTGATTTATCTAGGCCACAGCGCATGAGGTATAACATGAGGTAATTTTGCAAGCGTTTTTAACATAAAAATTGCTACAAATACATTAAAACATGTACTAAAAGATAGGCAAAATAAAAATCGCGATAATATACCCAATTTTTTTTAGACCCAAGTAGATATAACTCTTTAAAAAACAAAGTGATAATAAGCAAACTTCAAATGTAGGTACGTCAACTACCTGGTACGCTTTATATCATTACACTATGGAATTTTCGTATGCAATGGTTAAAAGCGAAACAGAAATATTTCAAAACAAAATAAATTCAAAAAAAGACGCTTTGAGAAAAAACATTAATTTTCCCATACTTTCATTATACAATGATAGAAGCTTTTCAATGCTTTAGCTTGTGCGGCTTTTTTTTAATTTAAAATACCTTTTGTCACGGATTTGCTCCCCAGAACTCAGACCATATCAAGTATGAACATAAGCATGGAAAATATCAGGGCATATGTGCTCCAGACGTTGCTATCATTTCAGAAGTGAATCCCTCTAAGCAACAATTTGCTTTGAAGGAAAACTATACGTCTTAATATATCCTGACTTGCCGATTGATTGAATATAAGGGAACATTTTTTCCAAACCAGCTTCCAGGAAGGTTAGAAGGTCGCTTTATCATGTCTACTCATCTAACATCCCTCCCCATTTGACCCAATGAACATTCCCTAGATGAGTTTGACGATAATGACGTTGGTCAAGCTGAGTGCACAAATACTTTTACTCGGTCATAGTCGAAAAATATAAATGTCAATAATTATCGAACCTTCTATAATTGAATCGTAAACAAGGTTAAAAATAATGATTTTTTACACTAGTAAGAATAAAATAAAAAAGCAATTCATTTTTATTCCGATGAATTTGCATGTCGATGACGATTTTTCGAAAAACTTCGAGTGAAGGAGTAAAGTTTAGAATTTGCTCGTGGAATAAGGGCACAATAACAATTATTAAACATGAAATAACTATTTGTAAAGCCATTTCATTACCAATAAAATTGTATATGTGTGAGTGTAGTATCAAAAGGTTGTCAGTTCCAACCTCCAAAGCAAATATTAGTAGCAAGCTCCATTTAGGAGTTCAATTATAGCTTCATTATGTGGCCGACAGCTTCAAAACCTTGAATATCCCGTAGAATATATATTAGAAGACTTCCTTCCAATATATTATAAGTAGCAATAATGGATCAGTGATGTGATGATCTGAGTTTTCATTTATTTCATTAATGGTTACAATTGGACTTGTTGTGAGGTCAGCTTTTTTCCGAATTATAAAAAAATTTTGTAATTTTACTTTTAAAATCAACAATTTTACAATAAAACTACCCGAAATTTTATGGCAAGATTCGTAGCATTTTTAAAATAGTTTTTTGTAGCTCGCCTTAAACTAAAAATAGGTTTTTTTTCAAAGAAGCAATCTTTTTTCAAATATTCGTAGAACTCTAAGCAGCTCGGTTTCAAATAAGAGCTAGAAAAACAATCGATAGCCTATCGATTGTATCGATAGTTTTAATTTTTGTTTCTTATGGAACTATCGATAGTCTTGAAATGTTTCCCCACTGTTTAAGTGAATTGACGCTGAGCAAATCGAAAATATACTTCATTTCGTTGATCGAAAATTAAACTTTAACGTTAATTAGGTAAACTCCGAGGTAAAACCATATGGTTACCGGTTATAGGATTTTTTTCAAACGCGTTTTCCCAAATTTCTCGATTACAACAATTCTTTTATAAATTCCAAACCAATCGGTACGCATTTCACCCAAGGGATCGCAAACTAGCGCCAACTGGAAAAAAAACTAAGGCTATAGACTAGAGCAGAGAACGTAAATTATAGAGAAGTCCATTCCGCGCTTCGTTCCACTGCCGGGGGTCTGTTGTACACACCACACTATTTTTTTTTTTCACCACTTATACTTAATTTAACAGTAGAGACCCATATTAACAGTGCTAGAGCATGAATTTGTAGCTAGAGAGAAAAATAATGTAACTTATCATCATGCAGATGAGATTCATTTAAATAATCATGCAAATAAGTAAATATTTTATTGACATTTCATTTTTATTTATAATGTAATATGAATGAGTTTAATATAATGGATCTTTTTATTAAAATTTATGTCAAAATTTTCGTTATCTAGTAACTGATGAAGTGAAAAAATTCAAATTTAATTTTAATTAAGATAATTTTTTTAAACATTTTTTTCATGTTTAATAAAATAATTTAATGCAATTTCTTTATATTGCACATCTTAAATTATATAAATAAATGAAAACTTTTCAATAATTTTGTATATTCATTCGTAACGAAATGAAATCAGAATATGAATGTGAATGAAAAAAGATTTCCAAAACCGGGAAAAAAACAGTTTTTTGATTGCCAGCGGGGCAAGTTGAGACGGAAGAGGAGTTAAGCAACAATTGTCGATAAGAGAAGGGTTGAAAGGGAAAGAGAACGGTAACCAAAAGAATATTATTTTCTGGTTTTTTGTGTCGATTCGCCAATTGCGCGTGCACGTGTACGCAAAAGTTCTAGAATATTCTAGAAAAATGCCAGCGATTTGTTTGACTACGTTGCCAAAATACATTATTGTAGGTATTGCGGTGTTGAAACTTTTCAATGGCCGTCGATGGTTTGAAAAATCAGAGAACGTAAATTAAGTAATATAATTCATGTTCTCTGGTTCGTTGTTTCTGTGGCTTGGTGAATAGAACGAGAGGAAATCAAAACGAAACGAAACGGAATGAAATGGTAATAAAGTAGAAATCCAAAAAGGTTTTTGATTTTCGGAGTTCCAAAGAGGGGTATGCGGTTTGGGAATTGCTCACACTTACATAGATGTATTTTGATAGAAAATTACAACCAAATATTGTTTTTAGAAAAAGGAAGCTGTGTGAATAATCTGAGGGTCAATTTTTTCCAACTAATTTTAAGCTGAACTTGAGTTCTAGTTGAAAAAAATCTTAGATAAAATGAGTTTAAGATTTCGATCATATTTGCGTTGCACAATGCATACTTAAGTCATTCCATAATATGGTAGCACTGCGAAATATACACCAAATTCTTTGCCATCAAGTAGCGAAGATATTGTCTAATAGTAATTTTGTTGTGGATTGAGTTTTTTCCAATACCATGATATGTCTAACGTGTCATTGTATTCACTTAAAAGACATTGCATATGTACGAATATATTTCCCTACCAATTTTAGTTATTTTGAAATTCACAAATATTTTTGCCCCTATCAGCTCTTACTAAAGATAAGAACAGTTTAAGTCCCAATGTTCGCGACTTAAGTTGAACTTAAGTTTTGCTCGAAAGTTCAATTTAAAAAGGCATTGTAAAACTAGCTCTGAGAACATTCATAATAAATTGATACATTTCGAGTTGTTTCTCTTTTGGAGAATGTATGTATATAATCTGGAGAGTGGGTGAGCGTGTCGAGTGCTACGCTCGCTACGTATTTCGGTAACCGTTCAACCTTAGTATTAACACATTGCATGCTAAACTCTAGGGCGACACAACTTCAAATCAAAAATATTAAAAACAAGCAAGTGTGTGCTATATCATAATAAATGCAATGCAATACCATAAATAAAATAACATAGCAAGGTTAACTACATAATGCAAATCTTCACTTTTATCTGTTTACTTGCAATTCTTTCACAACGTTACAATTATGAGCATTTTAGTCATTTTAGAGGTCAGAGTTTGAATTTGGCATTTGCTTGCGTAAATTGTGTGCAAAATATTGGTAAAAATTTTGAAAGGCAAAGGATTAGTTTGTGTGCAATATTTACATATGTACATATGTATTTATGTGTGTATGCACATAACTGCGCATGTACTCGTACTGATATATAATACAAATATGTTTTTAAACAAAGGATAGTTACACTACAATAAAATTGAGATGCATGGTGGTGAATGGAAAATTTGTACATGAATCATTCGACAAACATTTGTGTTTCTTGTCGCCCGCAGGGAAAATATCAAAATGCGGATTTGAATGCATTTTTCGCATTTCAGTTTGCCATATGTACCATATTTGATGTAACGGAATTTGATAACTGAGCATCATATACATATAAATAGATTCTGAATGAAATTGTTTTACAATTTCTTACTCCTACAAATGTTGTGCATGTAAAAGTTTTTGAGTGAGTGTGTGAGTCTTTATTTTTACCATCATTTCATGCTAAAATCGATAGACGAACTTGAATCAAATTTTGCACATGAATAGCTTTTAACCTGAATTAATATTTTAAGTGCGTTGGTGAATGTTTAAAAAGTTGCATTCGATTAAATAAATAACTTAATTTATATATTGCAATATTACGACTGCACAGATTTAGATAGAGTATATTTATTTTCGATATTTTTTGCCATTTAAACTCTCATTAACTCCGTGTAGTGTTGAATAAAAAGCAAGGCAGTCTTTTAGTGTTAACGAATTATATCCAATGACATGGGCAATGTTTGTCTTAGCTAGAAGAGCAATTTGTATTTTGTGGCTTTTCTTTTTCACACTAATATACATACATACGTATACGGATTTTTAAAAATTAATTTATGGGTGGTAACTCTATCAACATTAATAGAAGTTATAGCAATTTGCAAAAATAGCTGAAAAAGCAACAACAGTGTACATGGCCTACTTAGTACATGTGGTTAAGGCGTTGCTTTAAGGAGGACGTGGTTTCGATTCCCGGAAGTAGTCTGATGAGGAGATGTGGTAAACTCAGAAATAGCCATAACTTTTGCCATTATTGTTTCTTCAATAGCTTCCTAATAAATAAATGGCTTTCAGCTCGTACAAATTGTTACTGATATAAATTGATAAATTGTGGTAACTCTATTCAAAAATGTGTCTTAGCGTATATAAAACTGTTTTTATAATAATTTCATATTGTTATACTTTATTAACCAGAAAAAAAATCTGTTTAATATTGAAAAGGTGGCAACCCTTTTATAAACTACGTTCAAAATAATTTGACGTAAGCTATTCGGATTTCGTCAACATTATTAATTAATTGTCTTTACTTTTTTAAGCAGTTGGAAACCCTTCCAACATTTTCCGAGACAGAGTCTTACTAAATCACGATTGGTTCAAACTTGTATTGTAATTTTTTATTTATCTTATTAATTTAATAAAATTTTGATTTTTAAACAGTTAAAAACACTATCGAATATATGTATGTTGAAATTAGGCTCTCTAAAACCTTTTTTGTAATATATGCTAATATTTCTTCCAACTTGTTCATTTAATTTGTATTTTTGAGCAAGTGGCAACCCCTTTTAGAAATATTTTTGGAAAAACACCGCCTTAAACCTTTTTGTGTGGTAGCAGTAAAAATAGCATATCAGTAAACTTATCACCAAAATTGAAGTAGCCCTTTTAAACAAATGGCAACCCAGTTAAAAAAAGTTCTCGTGTAAGCCTGTTTGTTGTAAATCAATATTAAAAAATATCTGTTTACTTTTTAGTTCAGTAGAATTCATCTTTTTGAACAGTTGGCAACCTTATTTAATTCCAATTGTATTATTGAATTCCCTGTCGTAATACCCATTTTATTATAGTAGTTTACTTTTGACACTTATCAGACTTATTAACCTATTTATAGGTTGGAAGGTTTATAGTCTCCGGCCACCGGAGGTTTATAGTTTTTAAGTTATTCGTCGTCAAATCTCTTTGAACAGGTGGTAAATACATTCGCCGCTATTCATCTCAATTTTATTGAAGTGCAAATATCATTTGTATAAAATTGGAAAAATCATATGCTTATTTGTACATACATTTGTAAATTTATGGATATTCCAAAACAGATATGTAAAACCCAAACGCATTGAAACTATAATTTTTAGTTCAAAATGTGTTGCAATATTTCTCACAGATTTTGCGGAAGCAAGTGGATAATTCGAACTCTAAACTCTAAAGGGGCTAAAATAACCGGAATTTTTTGTGTGCTTGAAAGTACAGCAATACTCATTTCGTTTTGCAATAGCCAATGCATTTATTGTAAAATTTGATTTTAATATTCATTCTCTAGTTAACTTGGCTATGTCATTTTATTTATGATATTATTTTTACTGTGGAATAGGAAATATACGCTTGTTTTATAGTTTCGATTCGGAGTTGAAACTCCCTCTTTGAGCGAATACCAACACCCATAGCTCCCGTTGGAACTCCAAAAATCACAAAAGTTTTTTCCACGGATTAATTTCAATTGGATCTAATCAGTCAACTTAGTTCGTGTGTGGCGAATTGGGCAACTTCTTTGTAATCTACGTTCTTTGGCGATAATAGACGCAAACCAGCCCACATAGTTTTCGAAGCCAAAAGCCTCTTTATGCCTCATACGACGGTACTTGGCCCAAGCTCTGGAGAGTTAAATAACGTGGTCCAGATGAAAAAAAAATCCCTTTTTTTTGGTTTCTTAGTTCACGTTCACATAAAAAGTTTTAGATAACGCGCAGATCTAACACTTTTAAAACATCGTCATATTTCACTTAATATGTCCAAAATAGAGATTCGAATACCAATTAAGTAATAATTCTTAAATTTATTTAAAAAGTATAAAATTATAAGATTTAGTTTTTTTTTTAGTGAATAGAATGAGTTGATCTAGCCTTTCATTTTCATATACCGCGCCATATAAGTATGCTCGGTGCCACGCCCCGATGAAAGAGAAACTATAAATTCATCTTATATCCGCAAGCATTCGGTGCAGATGATTCGTACTTGGGTATATGTTCTATGGATCAAACTGTGATTTTGAAAAAAATGGGCGGTGCCACGCTCTAGACAAGAAAAAAAACCCACATTTCTTATAACTCCGCTACTAATTGACGCAGATGTGCACTATTTGGTATATACATATGTACATATATAATGTGGGTTATACCATGGTCATTCCCAATATTTACGACTCCATGCATTTCATGCTCAAACCCAATAATGCTTGTGTTTGAATTTCGCACTACATGAGTGCCTTGACAATTTATAGACTCTCGGTCTACATCATGTTTCGCTTATTCTTCATTTAGAATTCTATGAGTTTAGAACTCTTTTTCTGGATATTAACTTTACTAGTTTCTGCTATAGAAAATACAACTCACCAACCCACCTTGGGTTGCGAGGGCAATGTGCGTGCAAAATTTTGTTGAAACAGCTCAATATTTCCAGGAGTTATGCGATGCATGGGCGGACGGGCGGGTGGACCGACATACAAACAGTTTTGCTATTAACCCTCTCATGCCCGAATTAAAATGGGCGTGGCTAAATTTTTTTTGAGTAGACATATAAGCTAGAGTTGACCTCAATATCAACTGACAAAAATTTCAATGTCCTAGGTGTCCTGGTTCAAGAGCTACAGGATGTTGCGTATATGCAACATTGGGCAATGGTGTTATATATTTAAAGTCAAGTTGATTTTTTTTCAAATACCGTTTATTTATATTTATGTATGATAGGACACTAAACAATTTTTTTGGGGATTGGAGCACCAGTGCACATCACATTTGCTGCATTTACAGCCTGGAAACCCAGTGCGCATACTCTACATCTTCCTATTTTTCCCCATTCCGGCCAATGACTATAACCATCAAGTCGTAGTGATTTTGCTGGATCTGCAACATAAGCTCTTTTATAGGGGTTTGATTCAGAGCCCGTAGAAGGAGCTGGTGATGATGGAGCTGGTGGTGATGGAGCTGGTGATGATGGGGATGAGTTCATTGTCAAAGGGAGTGACGATGGACGACCTCTCTTTTTGGCGACAACTGTAGTTTGACTTGCGTTCAAAAGCTCGGAAGCAACATCCAATTGGAAATTTATGAGCGGCATATGCTTCAATTCGCCGTCTGTATGCGTGATGTCTCTGCGGTACAACAACCTGGACGAGGTATAGTTATAAACTTCTTCTCCTGCATAATTTGAAACTAATTGTACGCTCTTATTATCATACCAACGACAAGCAATCAAGTTGTGCGTTGCTTCATATTTGAAATCGCTTGATCCTCGTCCTGGTTTTTGAAGGTCTTTCTCACTGATTATAGCACAATTTTTCAATCGGTTGCATCTAATTGTACCAACGGCCAATATGCCTTTTTCTTTCAGAGCAATCATCAAGCTTATTGACGAAAACCAATTGGCAAGAAACAGTTGGAAACTTTGGTTTACTGGCAAATTGAATGATAAAAATAGCACGATATCTGATGAAATTCCCAAGCCATAAGTCTTGCACGTCCCTTCTCCAATGTATAGATTAAAATCATATATAATCCCAGATACACCAGCTCTCGTAAACATTTTGAAACCCCACAAAGTTTCTTCAGCCGAATCATCTCAATCAAAGTTGGCAAATTTTTCAATATCAGCTTGAGTCAGACCTTTTGGTCGCATCTTAGAATGTGCATACAAAAAAAGGTTTAATTTTTCGAAAATTACCACAATAGCCCAATGTTGCATATACGCAACACGACATTTACAAAATTATTACAGGCAAACTAAATAATATTTTCATGCTGGGTTTTTTTTAAATACTCACTTACCTTTCTTTATTTAGTTGTTGAACTTGGTTTCAGGATGAAGTTATTATTTTATTGTTTTTAAAACCACGTTTTTTTGCACAATGAATTTGTCAACTACGTTCTCGGGAGAATAGCTACTAACTGAACGCGTGTGCAGCTGACTACCGAACAATTAGATGTAAGCTCACTCAACACATGCAGCTATATTTCTGCGAAAGGTTCAAAACAAAAAATTTAAAATAACGGTAGTTAGAGGCTCATAAATACAATGTTGCGTATATGCAACATCGGGCATGAGAGGGTTAATTCTAGGAATTTTTTTTACACATACATATTCCGCTCGTATATAAAAATGTAGGGTTCATTCAATGGCATTTTTTACTTAAATTGCTTTCTTATACCTGAAACTGTTGCAAGGAGAACTAACATCATGCACGTGTATTAATTGTTGGATTATAAATAGATTCACCATTGCTACTGTTTAATTACATAACATCGAAAAACATGCACATAGCAATGTATATATTTATATTCAAATATACTTTTATAATGCAACAAACACCAAACGAAAAACCGAAAATTCGCAATGCATGCACTTCGTTGGTATTTTAGTGGAAGTCCAACTCTTGCATAATCCTATTAAAATTATAAATGTGAAAATTTGTGTGGGAGTAGCTATGCTTGTTCACCTTTCACTGCAAAAGTACTATACAAAGTTTGGCATATAAATAGATTTTAATTTGGATTAACTACATGGGGTATTTTTAAACAGAGTTGTTGGCTGTTAAAAAAGTGAAAGTCAATTAAATAATTAATTTAACAAATATGTATGTACATAGTTGAAGCCATTTTTTGAAGGGAGTTGCCACCTGTTTACAAATTTTAATTCATTTTATACAATAAGAGAAATCGAGCATTGCAATCTGAGTATCAAACGGAAGAGATATAATAAAGTTTCACTTCAAAAATATTTTGAAAGAAGGTTGCCACCTGTTTAAATAGAAATGAAGTTAAATTAATAAATAAAATTAAATGTTACAAATTAAGTGTCAAAATAAAAGTTCTAAAAAACTTAATTTCTAAAATACTTTTCGCAAGAATGGCCACCTGTTTAAAAAATTAATAAAAATTATAGTAAGTGAAATCAAATATTCAAATATGAGTTTAAGAAAGCGTTATTTTTTGTGCTTAAAAAATTAAATTCAATTAAATTAATAATTAAAAAAAAAAATATTACGGCATGAGATTCTATGTGTTTAAAGAGTGATTCCAGCTGTTTGAAAATATTGATTTAATTAAGTTTCTAGGCTTACTGAAACATAATGGTATTGGTGTGAAAAAAAAGGAAAACATTTTTTGAAAGTAAATTGGTCCAATTCACTTGGCTTAGGAAGCTTTATTCGAGAAATATATTGGAGATGGTTGCCACCTTTTTAAAATAATTAGATTCAACTCAATTTAACTCCATAAGATGAATGATGCTTTACCACCTTGAACTGATAGAGATTTAGCAAAACTCAGCTTCGAAACAAATTGGAGAAGTTGCCAACTGTTAGCAAACTAAATAAAAATGTATGAACAAATTAAGTAAAATCAGGATATCTCGCGCACATTTCCATTTGTTCCAAAGGGTTTTGAAAGTAGTTCATAAAAGAGTCAATTTTCCAAAATTATCAAGAGACATTTTTGAACGGAATTGTCTCACAAAATAAATAAAATGAATGCAAAAAAAATACTAAAAAGTTATAATTAAAAAAATAATAAATTATACCCCCGATGGATCCTACGTGTGGTTGACTGATGATCCAAGCTGGAGGATACGAGTGCTGGGGCTGGAATATTCAGGCCAAAGTTTCAGGAAAGTCTGCCAATCGGAATTTAACCAACCATATTTCAAGCAAACGTTTACGCAATTGAATTCTGTGCCGCGAATGTCTTGGCAGATGGACTAACGGTGCCAGAATACATAATATGTCAGGCAGTCAGGCAGTTCTAAAAGCCTTAAACGCACATCGAGACTTTTGGATGACTGGAAACCTCTTCTGAATCAAGTGGCCACCCGCAACAAAGTAACGTTGTGAGAGCTTCCGGTGCATAACGGGTTTAAAGGAAACGGAAGGGCTGATGGTTCCGACGGCGTCGGAATGTTCTAAAGCCTCTCGTTGCAATATCTAAAGGCAACACTGCAGAACTAATAAGAAGAAGGGAGAAGTCTCGGTTAGCAAATCAGTGGCAAAATACAAAGGGTAAAAGAATATGCAGGATGTTCATATCTCGCTATCGGAAGATCTCTGAACGAATTCTGAATCTCAGCTCGGAGCTTTTAAGAACTCTTATAGAATACTTTACAGGACACATCTTTGTAAGATGTGGCTAGCTGAAGAAACGGACTGTAAGTTTTATGGGTTGGCTGACAAAATGTCAGAGCATGTATTCGGTGATTCCCCACGTGTTTTAAATCATAGACTCACGCACCTTGTAAAACGGCTATCATCTCCATCCAAAATTCGAACATTCCAACCTCCAAAGTACTAAACTTCTTAAGTAGCCTAAAGCATTTACGACCCTTCTACCCTCGAGGGAAGAGTAAAAGCGGGTTGCTGGAGGAAAGGGCGAGTCCATCCATGTATACACAGCAAAGATCGAAGAGGTTGATGGAGGAGTATCTCTGATCAGCTGGGAATAGCCATTAGCTTTCGTCTATCGGACCACTGTATTATTTTTCAGGCCGAACTCCTGGCAATTGACAGGACTACGAAATTGATCAAGTGTTATACAATAGCCAAGGTTATCAAGATATCTACATCTTCACTGATAGCAAGGCGGCTATAAATTTATTCAACAAGCAGTCGACAACCTTCATTGTAGCCATGAAATAACGCCCATCTCTCAGCGAGATCGCTGAGTAACATCACCCAAAATTGGTATGGCTTCCAGGCTACTGCGACATTGAGGTGAACTGTGAACCGCGTAACTAGCAGAACTAGGTATACCCTTGCAAACTTGCAAGCTACTTGCTTTCGATAGGCTCTTTACGATGGTAAATGACAGATGGCGGAAAGAGATCACTTTAATCAGATCAGATCAGATCAGATTAAGATTTTCTATTTTATGCAGGCAACTCTGCAATAGCTTGGAGGACCTGAGATGTGTGGGGAACACGTTTCTTATAAAATTCTTGCAAAGTTCAAAATGGCTTTAGGAGCTGTTGCCCCCTTTGCGGTGTGCCTCTGAAGACAGCCGACATAACCTAACCTAACCATGATTAGCAAGTACTGGTAGTAATCTGTACATTATAAATTTCAGCAACCAACCCTAATAGGCTATTATGATGTAGAGGTACATAGATTTTTTTTTGATATTAAAAAATTAATAATATAAACCAAAAAATAACTAAAAGTTATTACTTTTTTGTGTAAGTAATTACTTCCTTTAGTTTTACACTCGAAATCCAAACCATAAACCGAATGGCAGGCGAGCGAAGCCGGCGATAAAAGCTAGTAAAACATAAAAATTAATTTAAGTATTTAATAATCTCTGCGCATAAAGTGCGAATTTCTGTAAAAGCGGCATCCCTTGTACTTTAGTTATTAGAGAAAAGGGCATTAGTTAGTCCAAAAAGAGAAACTGTTGTTATTCAGAAACAAAAACTAAACAAAAAACATACAAATACAACGTAAATATGGAACTACCATTTTCTAACTAAGTATATTTATGGTACTGAATTAATGACTTCATTATTTCACAAATACAAATATAATATACCACATGTAGTTCATGTTTATGCAGGCTATATATATTCCCGCAAGCTTTTCAAGCATATTTTATTTTACATTAACTGAGAATTGAAGCAAATTAGTATCTACCCAGTTTGCCAAACGGCTCGTTCGCTGACGACTATCGCCATTGGCCTGTCGGTTACTTTGTTATTGGATGAAAGGCACTGCTCACTGAGTGAGCTGTAAAATCAATACGCTGGCGAACCACATAATCGAAGTTAAACTAAATTTCCATTTTTTTCATTTTTTATGATTTTTTTAAATTCCCGAAAAAAATTATTTTTTGTGTATGTGGTTCAAAAACTTTAAATGTTAAAAAAAATTAAGATATTATATACACATATATCACGTCTATTCGTCCAGCATCCGAGGTATGCTTTAGTATAAAGCCTAAATATCTAGAGTTCATATAGCCATCCATTATTAGATATTCACCCAGTTATATTTTTGGTGTGTGCTTTAGTGTAGGGCAAAGGTCCAGTATGTGTTGCATTTGGCCGAATGTCTTGCAGTTTCCTTTTCTACTCTGCAGCATCTGCAGTATTCATCCGAGTAAATTCCCAGTTTTGTCAAGTGATATTTCAACCCGCAGTGTCCTGTAAGAATCCCCGTTATAATTCTTAGGTTGTTATTCGATAAGCCCATTGATTCTACAAATCGCTTTAGGCTATGTGATCATAGGAGCGCTTTGGAATGCTACAGGTCTAGTATATCTCTCCACTGTAGCTCCCGGCGGTCTTTCTCCTCTTCTGTGGCCAGTGTAGAGAGTGTCTCCATCCTGAAATCACAGAAAAGCTCTGGGTCAAGAAAGGGAGTTGACGCTCGCTTTTTCGCGAGTTTATCCATGATCTCGTTTCCCTCAATACCAGTATACCCCGGACCCTAGAGAACCCATACTTGATTGTTCAGACCAAGTGTGTTCAGCTTATCAAGGCATTCCATCAGGGCAATGTTCCTATTACATTAGTTGCGAGTGGTATTGAAGAACGCACCTCTTTCTACATATAGCCTAGATTTCTGTTTGATAGATAATCATACACTAACCGTGGCATCCGAGTGTCTCAGGCCATGTTGGTTAGTTCTGCCTAACCAGACGTTAGCCCCGTACTCAGTTTTTTCGGGGAGCACGTCAAACTCTTGCTTTTGGTCTAGTATCATCTAAAATTTAGCCTCTCTCTGGTAACCTATGCTTTTCCATACAATATATTCGTGACACTATGCTGGAGTATTCTTGTCAGCTAATAGGGGCAGTTTTTGTAGAGCGATTTGCCCTATATGCCTGCTGACATGCGTGCAGCGGTTTGTAATTATAAACTTATTTAACTAAGTTCACTGGATATTTATATTTTACTTGTAAATAGTAAACTCGCTAAAGGTCCATTATTGAGTTTTTCATTGATTTTTATTGCTTAAGTTTATTTCTTTACCAAC
The DNA here is from genome assembly GCA_951828415.1 of Anomoia purmunda. Lineage (NCBI taxonomy): Eukaryota > Metazoa > Arthropoda > Insecta > Diptera > Tephritidae > Anomoia > Anomoia purmunda. Next base: position 58,750,776 of record OX639997.1, on the reverse strand, counting down.
ATCACATTTATTTGGTTATTGTCTATTAATCAACAGTTGAACGCTGAACCTACAACAGCTTCAAAATTAGAACCTCTCATCTCTATACATCCGCCTAAATCTGCAGAAGTTTCACAAATATTTAGAAACTTCTTCGTCTTTTCAACCATCTACGATCGGAACGAACTCAACGAACATGTACGGTATATGACTATTCGTGAATAAACCAATAATCTTATGAGTTAAATTTAAGCTAAAACTTGGATTTTGAAAGTACTTTATCAATTTCCAACATCGGGGTCTAGAAATTGGAAGTTCCAGCAATCTTGGTTACTGTAATATAAATGGCTGGCTTCCTTGCCGATGACGGACGGCGCTTTCTGCAAATACAGTGTCGTATTCAGAGTCAGGGGAGCAGCAGTCAATCTCCAACCATTTGGTAACCTTGTACGGAAACCTTCAACTGAAAAACTATCTGCGGGCCAACATGAGTGGAAATCATGCGGGCTACCATGTCATGAGACGTAGAGTAGATGTATAGGACGAGTTTTTTCTTTGTCCCAACGAAGCTTTTTATTAAATGAATAATTCTTTCGAAGTTTTGTAACATCAACTTAAAATATTTTTTATGAATTAAATAAATTTTTATTAACATCTACAGAATATTAAAAAAAAACATCATCATATTTGAGATATTTTGGAAAAATGTAAAAACCTTCCAATTTAAAAGCAGATTGCTACAATAACAGTGTTCTTAAAAGTTCATTCCCAAGTTATATTTTTGATGTTACCGATACCTCTTTAATTTTGCTGTTCAAAGGATCTGTTTTCTTCTTGGCGTGATTAATTTGTGTGTATCCAGGTCGAAGGTTAGTCGACTCACCGCTGTAACGCCGTGAGGAATGCAGCGCCACTGCGGAAAGTAAAGATGCTGCCTACAGGGTCACGGTGCGATCGTCCGCAACGCGAAAGGAATAGAGAGGCAGAAAGAAGAGAGAGACCAAAATACGTGAGTGAGAAGAGCTTGAGGTACTAGCCGATAGGGCCGAAAAGGTGCGGCGACTTACGGAAGGTAACAAATTCCTGTAAGAACAAGAACTCAAATTGTGGAGGGAGCATTTCTCTACTTTGCTAAATAGTGGCACCTGAAAGCGTCCTACCCCACCTTGATGAAGTTCGAATAGTCATATCGCGGCTACCGAACAACAAAGCCGCTGGAGCGGACGGGTTACCACTTGAGGTATTCAAGTACGGTGGCGAAGAGTTGGTAAGGTGCATATGCAGAATATGGTCTGGCATTCGTCCGATTGGAATTTAAGTGTGCTTTGCCCAACTCATAAGAAGGGTTATCCTGCAATATGCGCCAACTATCGCGGGATTGGTCTCCTTAACATTTCATACAAGGTTCTATCTTGCTTATCGTGTGCAAGACTGAAGCCAACCACAAACAGGCTGATTGGACCTGAGATCTGGTAAATCTGCCATCGACCAAATATTCACAATACACCAAATCTTTGTAAAGACCCGAGAAAGAAAAATATACACACATCATCTTTTTGTCGACTTCAAATCCGCTTTCGATAGCACAAGAAGAAGTTGCCTATTTGCCGCAATGTCTGAATTTTGTATTCAACAAAACTAATACGGCTATGTAAAATGACGTTGAGCAACAGCACTGGACCCATCAGAATCGGGAAGGACCTCTCGGAGGCGTTTGAAACCAATTGAGGTTTTAGACAGGATGACTATCTTTCGTGCGACTTCTTTAACCTTATGTTAGAAAAGATGCTGATGATACCGACATTATCGTCCTCAACAACCGCGCCGTTACTTCTACCTTTTCCAAGCTGGATAAAAAAGCGAATGGGTTTGAAGCTAAACGAGGGCAGAACGAAGTACCTCCTGTCATCATGCAAACAGTCAACGCATTCGCCTTTCTAATATTAGATGAGATGGCCCTTGGAGTGTTCGAGAGAAAGATTCTCCCAAAGATTTTTGAACCTTTACTTCTTTGGGACGGCGAATATCACAGACGATGGAACGTTGAGTTGTGTGAGCTTTATAGAGACAGTGACATGCGACAGAGGCGACATGGCACGACGTCATAATGAACTCGATTGGAACTCGTCAGCGCTCTGTGGAAAATTGAGTATAAGCATGTGCTTACACATACATACATACATACATAGGTATATATGTATTTAAGCAATTTATTTGATTGTGTCTACGACAACAGTGCGTATGAGTAATAAAATATTCGAACGGCTAAGTGGAATATTTTCATTTGTGTACAAGAGGGAAGAAGTTAGGGAATATGTTTATTGTTGGACGGTTGGTAAGCAATAAAATTTAATTTTGGAACACCAAGGTAAACGATTTTATTACATATATATAACACATGGTTTTATTGTAAGAAAATAAAACAGAGGTTTTCCCAGTGCTACGCCACTGTAGTATTCAAGTTTATTTACTGAAATTAATTCGTGCGTTCGCGTACGCGGTTGACAATGAACTGTATTTAAATTTCTATGATGATGTTTTAATTACCATAGGTACATATATCTGTTATACTAGAGTAAATACCTTTACATAGCAGTATACAGGGTGGTTAATACTAATGTGCCGTCGATCTACTGCTCTAACATTTATTCTGGAATTTATATGGGAAATAAAAGTATAATTATCGTTTAATATTCCAAAAATGTTTAAATTATAATTACACATAACTGCAGCTATTTACGGGGTAATTACATCAAGTCGAAATGAAAGTAATGGTGTTGTATGTAAAAGTTTTTAAATTTTATACTAGGTCAGTTTTTTTTTGTAACCGAATTGCAAAAGAACGCTCGCTCTAAACCTGAACAACTCGGTATAATGTCTTTAAAAATATTATTTTAAAATGCTTCAACCTCTTAAAGCCCTCGGGAAAGCGCAAATTAAACTCTTTTTTTAAACGTCGGCGAAAAATTCGTTTCGCCGAGATAATTCGCCAGCAGTTTTCCCAGTTCTTTAATTATATAATAACATTATAATAATATATAAAGAAAATAAAATAACTCGCATCATTTGTTAATTAAATATTTCGTTAACACTTTCATTAGATGACAATAGCAGAGACCCAAAATAATAATTAAGTACTAGTTTAGTTTTAAAAAAGTCATCCAAATTGTTAAAAGTATTATAAAGGTCGATTGTTATTGAAAGCAGGATAAACAATTTTTATGTCATCGATAATTATTATTTTGGGACTGAAATTATAAAAACATTTTGATAATAAATATGAGTGAGAGAAATTTTTTAGGTCATTAACAACAATTATTTTGAGACTTATAGTAAGAAATGCGGATTTTACGCTAATTTAATTTAACTTAAAAAGGAAATTAGGTTCAAGATAGTATTACAATTATAAGACTTTAACAACCCCATTGGCTGCGCCAAGGTATACAATTTTTACGTTATAAAATAATAATTAACATATAATAATTGACAGCGCCAAAAAGCTTGTTATTATCTTGAGACAAAAATCTTTCCATAATAATTATGAGCGAGAAAAAATGCATAGAATAATGACTTCAAATACGGAACTAGTTTGAGATAATGTTGAGATGATTTTGGACGGTGTTTGGGGGCTTTTATGTGACTAGTTCAGTACAGCTTCCGGACTGGTTCCTAAATGATTTCGAATAACTGCCGAAATAATCCAGAAATGGCCAAGAACTAGAACGGAAATTATTCCGAATTGGTTGAATATTTTAAGACTCAAAAATGTGTTGCGCACTCATAACTATTATGCAAACGCTTTAATAATACGAGTACAAGTCTCAAGATACAAATATTTTGAACACTGTTTGGGCCTACATATAAGTATACAGTATTGTTCGTATCTTAAGCAACAAAATTCACTATAACACAATGCGTCACTTATGTTAATTTATTTTTAAGAATTTTTTATAAAAGTATAACTCATTGTTTAACATAAATGATATAAATAAAAGTTTCAAACTTTTTACGAAATTTCAAAAACTTTTCATCAAATTTTCAAATTTTTTAGTCAGAATTTTGAAAACTTTTAAAATATGCATTAAATGTTACTTACTCATTTAAAGTGGCTTAAAACTCTGATTGATTTTTAACAATTTTTTTTTTGTTTGTTGACTGTGTTGGGCATTTTCTGCCATATAACGCATGAAGAAAATTAACTTTTGTATGGAGTAGATTTCTAGACAAGTATTTTCATCAAAACGTAGAATCACCTTTATAATCGTATAAATGTATAAACATATAGACATTTGAATGGAAAACCTGTTTATTTATGTGGTTTATATGTTCATCGGGAATTCATGAGTGAGATGGCTCTGCAAATTTGTTTAAACTTAGCTTGTCGAATAACTTATTGAAAGAATTTCCCGATTTGGGAAATAAAAAAGTGCTAAAATTATTTATTCGCTCATTAAAAAATTTCAAATCAGTAAACAAATACTAAGAACATGTGTACGTGATCCAACAACAAAAAAAAACAAAAACTAACAACAAAATTACGAAGACTACCCAAACTCATCGTAACCAATATTAGCATGCCATAAACATGTAAATTAAATGCCTGAAACAAAAAGCCACAAATTAAAAAAAAATGATCAACAACAAAACGCGAAAAAATACGAAAAATATTCAATAAAAAATTTATTGCTTGAAACAACTACTTAGTAAAACTATATGCAAGTGTAACTTTCAACCAACGTACAAACCAAAAAAAAAAAACACGCCATATAAAATATAAGAAGTTGTAGGGTTTTATTGCTTGCGATTTTGGACGGATTATTTATTTAAGTTGTTTAGTAGGCGGTATTTATACTCGTACCTGCTCAGAAACACATTGGAGAAAATATGCATCATATTGGAAACCTTTCACTTTGTACGCATACTGCGTAATTTTACAAAGCCAAGGTACTCTAAATTATATCGTAACTAAAGTATTTTCTATAAGCTATGCTTTTAATGCATTTGTTACTTTTTAAATTTGTATTAGGGTGATAAGCCTATTCAAGAATATAACGTGGTTAAAATATTATCGATAACGCCGTTCATTTGATATCCACATTATTCGGTTTTACTTAAAAAAAAAAAAGAATGAATAGATTAAAAAATTTCATCAGTGGCAACCCTGTTTAAGAATAAAGCGTGGCTAAAATTGCTCAATAGCCTTTCGTTTTGAACCCATTTGACTCTGTTTTATTAAAAAAAAGGTGCATTAAATTTATCCTTCTTAATAGGTGGTAACCCTACCCAAGTAAAGTGTTCCCCATACCACTATTGAAACCAAACCAATAAACTCTGGTCACCTATACTAATATAGCTTTATTGTAACCGCCGAATATGACCATTATTGATAATTCCATCATATACATTTGTTCAAACCACGGCTGGGGAATAATGATTAGTAATCCTAATGATTAGTAATCTTTTATTTTGCAGAATAATTGATTAATTAGGATTAGTTGGCTATATTAATCGATTACTTATTGATTAGATTAGAACCAATCAAAAATCTAATCGCGATTAGTGACGATTAGCATATCTAATCAAAACTAATCAAAAAAGAACTCGATTAGATTTCTCGATTAGTTTTGATTAGATTTGATTAGATCAACTATTTTGAAATATTTTTGTAAAAAAAAATTTATTTATTTTTGTATACTATATTTATTTACATGATAGAAATATTTTTAAATATTTCATAATATTGCATCAAGGTCACCCTGCTGTGCAGGCTCTTCACTCAGCTGATTCATACTGTTTTTGTATCAAGCTCAACTATTTTTTATTTTTTTTTTATTTTTGTATATAAATTAACAAGAGTGCCGTATGATTCTTTATTATCACTTTATTAATCAGATCGTGCTGTCTGATGAGTTTTCTGTCACTAACTGAAACTTACATTGTAAAGCTAATGTTTTAAATAGGTCCCTGCACCTTGTTGTAGTTGTTGTGTTCCGCAATTCGATGTTAGTAGTAGTTGTAGAGTTATTGCAGCGGATACGACGCCGACGCTTACGTTGGCAGTTTACCGCTAACGCTGTGCCTTACCCGTCAGCTTGGGAATGTGAATTGCAAACTGTCAACTTGTTTGTTGAAAGTGCAAATTGTGTTTGGTTTTGTTTATTTTTCAATCTATAAAGTGTTGTAAGTGAAGTGGTGATAACTCTATTTGTAAATATAACATTTTCAAATTATAAATGGATCAAGATCTGTTTGAAGACCAAGACTTCTCGGTTCCAGTAGATGATGAGGAGGCGTTAATTCCCAGAACACCAATTTTACCAAACGCGTCAAAGGGTTCCAAAGAAGTGGTTAGCAATCAGCTATACGCATATTTGAATGAACCGACGCCAGGTCCTCAAATTTGGAATAAATATGGTGCACGGAAGGAAGCGTGTCTAGCGTTCAATACCCCGCTTACGTCATCAGCGCCCCTTGAAAAGCTGTTTTCATTTGCTGGAATAGTCAATAACCCAAGACGGAATTCATTGTCTGACTTTTCTTTTGAAAAGTTGGTAGTAATGAAGTCGAATATAAACTTTTTGTAATACATATGTAATATAAATCAGCATACATTTAAAGCGTCGACAATCTCATTTTTTTTTTCAGAACGTCCCTTTAATTTTTATACTATATATACTAGTATTTACTGTTCTTTTTTTTAATAAGATTTATGTTTACAATGAAATTTTGAATAAAAGTTCTTTTAAGTTTGTTACTTTGTGAATTAAACGAAAAAAAAACAACAAATATATTTCAAAATAGTTGATCTAATCAAATCTAATCAAAACTAATCGAAAACTCTAATCAATTTTTTTTTTTGATTAGTTTTGATTAAATATGCTAATCGTCGCTAATCGGCATTAGATTTTTGATTAGTTCTAATCTAATCAATTCGTAATCCAAAATATTAAAGAATCAAAAAAATCGAATGATTACATTATTTTATTTTTCTAATCGTAATGATTTCTAATTCTAATCGAAGTTCCCCAGCTATGGTTCAAACTTACTTACTATACATGTGTTTCTTAACGTACATTCTAGGACTTATTGAAGAGTGCTCATTGTTTTAATTTGAGTTTTTAGAATAACATAGTTTTGTTATATTCAATGAATATTTCTTTGTAATTTTTATATATCCATAAAATATTTCAACAAAAAAAAAATGGGGGTTCTTTTTATATATTTTGTTTCTCTAAAATTAGCTTAATTCTAAGAAGAAGGGGGATAGAAGAAGATATATTTACAAAAGGCTTACTCTAATGAGGTTTCAAACACTTTGATTAGCTTCAAAATCATTTTGATTGATATTATACACAGTATCAGATAGATCTAGGGATTTAAATTTCCTACGATAAAGTAATAGTTTTTTATCTCTGAACAAAACATTGTTTTTGTTTAACACTTTTAAATAAATTGGAGACATGTATCTGCCCTCATATGGAAAGCTGATCGTGTTTTCTTTAAGACAGTACTTTTCTATTAATTTATTATTACAATATTTCAATTTATTAACACATTTTAATGCAGTTTTTACCATAAATTGATCAATTCGTTCGATTCTACATTTTTCGTATAAGATTTTATTAGAGATTCTCCGTCTGAAGTTACGCCTAAATGACCCATAACACTGTCCGACAAAAAAAATTAATATACTTTTGAAGCGACCTAGTAGAAATCGTTCATCTGGTCGAATAGTACACGAAACCAGGTTCAAATTATTTCTAACACCCCCAAAATCTTTTTTTAAAGTCGAAAACCGTTTTTTTAGTTTTTTCGTCTTAAAAAATTCATTACAAAAAATTTTTCCAATCGAATTGAAAATACTCAACGGGTTTGGATAGGTGAGTGTTTACGCTTTCGAAATATAGATAGTATTTTGTTAATTTGAAAAGTGTATGACGTGTTTTTTAGGCTCGAAGTTGAATTTTCCGCCCAATTTACCTGTTTTTTTTTCGATTTTGACGTCATTTTTTCGGCACTAATTGGAAATTAATGATCATTTTTGGTTACATATCATCGACAGGCTATCACTACTTAAAGATACCAATTGATTTCTTTCAAGAAGGACTTCACGTTTTCAAGTTATGCAGGATAATCCAAAATCTAATATTTTGATCTCAAGCGCCCTCAGGGGTGGCGGTGTAAATGAAGAAATAGGCCGATTGTAAGAACATTATTTGATTTTCTAATAACAAATAGACGTTTCTGTCGGTGGTTTGATCAATGGTATCTTTTTTATCATTAAATTTTACAATCATTTTTTTCATAAGATACATTTTGGATGAAGAATGGATTTTGACGTAGACAAAACTCTTATTAGAAAGAACGATACCGATATGAAAACAATTTGATTCAAAACTGTTTGCTAGATCTTCTGCGTTTATATGATGAATCATCGGTTTCACGTTTGAGAGTTAAAAAAGAATCAAGCTCATTTAAAAAAAGATTTTGGGGGTGTTAGAAATAATTTGAACGTGGTTTCGTGTACCATTCGACCAGATAAACGATTTCTACTAGGTCGCTTCAAAAGTATGAAATCACTGTCGGACAGTGTAATCAATGTTGGTACAAACTCTAAGAATTTTTCTTTCAAATTTACGCAGTCTTTCCATTTGGTGTGATGAAACTCCAAACCATATGGGAAAGGCATAATCTAATATAGGACTCATTAATTGTTTATAGCAACTTAACTTAATATTGTTGCTCAGTTCTTTTGTTCTTTTCAGGAATGAAATATACATAAAGAATATTTTTTTCGCTTTTGCCAAGATGTAATCAATATGGCGAATGAAATTAATGGTTTCATCCACGATTACTCATAAATACTTGATTTTTGTTTTATGGTCGTGTTTTCTATGGTTATGTTTGGTATGAATGTACGCGCAGAATTATATAGTCTCTTTTTGAGTCCCTTGACAGTTGTACAAACACATTTGCTTACATATAGCTTAAGCTTCCATTTTGTAAAAAAGTCTGACAATTTACCGAAATAATGGTTTATTTCACTATTGGCTTTCGACAAATTAGCTTTTGATGATAGGATAAGAATGTCATCAGCATAAACTAATATCGATAACTCCTCATTGGGCTCTGGCAAGTCTTTGTTAATAGAATTTTCATCTTTACTGTAAACAAGGAAATACCTGTCACTTAAATAGTCGTAAATTATGCGGCAAGCATTTATACTAAAGCCGAATTGTTTATACATTTTATAGACTATTCCTTTAATCCATGTAGTGTCAATAGCCTTTTCGAGATCCAGACTAACCAAAATTGTTGCTTTCCTTTTCTCAAGATTTGTCGTTACTATGTCTGATAATAAAGTAATATAGCTTTATAATGGTGTTTTTGGTTTTAAACTCGCCGAACGAAAATGTACAAAATGTAGATTAATTGACTTTTAAGCCATCAGCCATGTTATCCGTCTTAATAATTCATTCTTTGAGTTTTCATACTTCTAAATCATTGTTTCAATAAAAATAATAACAATAATTTTAAAAAAATATAGGCACAATGCTTTGACCAGATTTACCTATTCTTCATTTGTTTGTTATTTGTTTGTTAGTTTTGTTATAAAAGTCTAGCTCAATGTATAACAAACAAGGCATAAATCCGCATTTCAAAGTTGGTAAAAAAAGTAGAAACAATATTCATAAAATTTTCAAATTTTTTATAAGAATCATAATACATAAAAAAATTTTTAAAAAAATGCTCGTCCGTACTTTATGTGGCTGAAAATGCGTGAAACCGTCATTAACAAAATTATCAAAAATCAACGGAATTTTTTGCTTACTTGGGAGCTGTACTTTGTTATAAGATAGTAACCCTCTCCAGAAAATTCAAGCAATCGTATGATTTTTACTAATAAAATCATCAATGTTGTGTAAATACCACTGACTGTTGAGATATGGCGCCTTACTTTTGGTTAGTTCAGGTTAGATCAACTGCAACGATGCAAGTCCACAGATGCGCACGTAAGCCGTTGTGATATCTCTGGAAGGGGCCATACGTTATATTCTTCCTTCCCTTAGAAGGTGAACCACCGAGTGCGCCTTACGTAGTACAGAAAATCGGGTATGGTTGTCGAGCTAAGGTCGGGCAAACAGTGTAGAAAGTACCCATTTAGGAATTGGTTTAGAGCCTTGGCCAGGGCGGGACAGTGGCAGAGATAGTGTTCGATGCTCTCCACTTCCTCTTTGTCCCTGAAGCTTCGGCAGAAATCGTTGGCTGCGCATCCCAATCTCTTCCCGTTTATATCCATAATGTAGCGTCCGGTTATAACAGCAACCAGCGCTTTGGGTCGCTTTAGGTTAACCTTTTGCCAAACTTCTCTGGTAATCCGACAGGTGGATTCCATGGTCCACCTGATATTCACCTCCTCAATGAGTTTTGTCCTTAAACTGTGTTTGAAGGAGTTTAGAGACATGCCTGCTTCTAAAGTAGAATTTATCATAGATAATTCCATCCCTTTGCTTACCACATTGTCTGCCGCCTAATTGCCGGGCGGGACCCATGTCTCCCATTTTATTCCTATAGATACTTTGCGAGGGTACAAGACAGTGATGACTTTTCTAGAGCAGTTTTCGATGTTCCGCTTCCATACCTAGAATAACTCCCAGGTGCTTGACCTCTGTGGAGAGAGTGAGCTCAATCCCGTTTTATGAGGGTAGTTTGAATGGCGGATTTTTATATTTCCTCGTGAAGATTACCATCTCAGTCTTTGTGGGGTTAACGCTAAGCCCACTTTTTTTAGAGTAGTAGCTCACTCAGAACTGGCAGATATTTACCGGTTGTTACGATTGCTATGTCATCGGAGTACGCTGCGACTTGACAACCATTGCCCTTTAGGTTCCAAAGCAGGGCATCAACGGCTAGATTCTATAGTAGAGGGTAGAGAACCTCCCCTTGGGGGTGTCTCTGGTCACATTTTTAGTAATGGAGCCATCGCCTAGCTCGGAAATAATAGTTCTCTGTTTGAGAAGGAACCCAACAAAGTCCACCTCTCCCTGCTGCAGCCCCACTCTAAGGAGGGACCTGGCCACCGAGTACGAGTGAACATTATTAAAATCCCTCTATATCTACAAAAAAAAGTTTTGTAATTGAAAACTCTGTGAATGAACTTCATACGTAATTTATTGAGCTTCAAGTGAATAAATGAAAAACTTATATCACCATGGCTTTTGTAGTTTAGTTAAATAAGTTAGTAGCTTTTAAAGCTTTTAAATATAGTTAAATAAGTTAGTAGGACCATTAGTAAAAAGAGTAGCAAAAATAGTAGCAGCAGTAGTAAAAAAATAGTGGTAGTAGTCGTTGTAAAAATTGGAAAAAATATGGGTAATAAAAATAGTAGTTGAAACAGTAGTAGCATGAGTAAAAATAGTAGTAGTAGTTAGTAAACATAGGAGTAGTGATTAGTAGTATTACTAGTTAAAATAGGAGTAGAAATTTGTAAAAATAGTTGTAGTTATTAGTAGTAGCGTAGCATTAGTAAAAATGTAGTGGAAATTAGTAAAAGTAGTACAAATTAGTAAAACTAGTAGTAGCATTAATAAAAATAGTAGTAATTAGCAGCAGCATTAGTAGTGTTGTACAGAAATCAGAAATTAGTAGAAAAGAGTAGTGGAAATTAGTATACATAGGAGTAGTAATTATTAGTAGTATTAGTTAAAACAGTTGTACTAATTAGTAGTAGCATTAACCTAAGCAGTGGTAGTAATTACTACTAGTAGCAGTAGAAAAGTAGCAGAACTGGTAATTAGTAACGGTAGTTGTAGTGATGGCCGAGTTCAAAACTACAGAAAGATCCTGAAATGATCCCAAAATATCTAGTGCGAAAAAAATTCCAAGACCGTCCAAACCTTGTCTTCGTTATGTGATCACGTCATGTGTGGAATTCGTTACGCGACAATCCTTTATGTTATCGACACTACTCTTTGTATATAATAACCTCGGACCAAAAACTCTATTATCTCAATTTAAATTAATTTTTCTATCCAAAAACCTACACATTCTAGGTGTGCGATGATATTATTTTGTTTTAAGAAGAAAACAATATTATAGCTGATATATTGGGGGTTCCTTTTCTTATATAAACACCAACTGAGTCGATTATACTAAATCTTCTCTCTCTAAAATTCTGTACGGTTACCCTGCTAATTTCACGCGAACTGACCACATCATTCCAGTTATGGCGCAAACAAACCGCTTCGCCACACAGATTTCTCCGAGGAGTCAAAACTGGGAAGAAGATGCAGTTATCGGGTGTTATACCAGCAGTTTAGAATTAGAAGTGTGATTTACTCTCAAGATTCCCCGCTCAAACTCAGCTTTCGATTGTCAGATCTCTGCACAAAAAAAACAAACTTAAAAGATAATTTTTATTTCTGAAAATTAAATTAATGCTCAAGAATTGAGATTTATCTTTGAACAAAAAGATATAACTCAATACATGATGATTATTTTTGATAAAAAATATAAAACTCAAACAATTATCATTTTGTGGGACCAAAAATTTAAACTACTAAAATTATGAATATTTTTTATCAAAAATAGGAATACAAAAAAATTTTTATTTCGCGAATATGTACATATATATAAGACACACAAAATGAGTTTTAATTGTGATGAAAAAAATATAACTAGACCCATTAAAATAAAACTCCAAATCTGTTTATTAATATTGAGCGAAAATTTTAGTTACGGTCCCTGGTTAAAAGAAAAGTAGGTACAATCGGACTTTAATTGTGAACGAAGTGAAATCATCTAATGTGAATATGATAACATTTTACTAGACCGATACCAAATAACCCATCTGTGGCATAGTCAGGCAGCTCTGGCTTAGATTGGAAAATGATAAATCTTTCAGTTATGTAAATCAATGGGGAACGACGCGCCCAACACCTAGTGGCAGGTATCATAATTGGTAATTGTCTTATGGAAACGCTGCTAGTAGGATGGTCTTGCCTGCAAACGACAGTGGCGTTGACAGTGGCCTTTGCTATTGTCCTGCCGGTCGGATCTGGTATCAACAGAAGTAACCGTTCGCCTGCGTTTCAATAGGTAATCTAATTGGATCCTTTTTTTAGTAGAACAGACCGCGGCACATATTGGCCCACTTTTATCACAATGGATCCAAATGGGTCTAAGTAAGCCCTCAGCCTGCGTAATGGTACGAGGGCAGCCATTATAACCTAGTGTAACCTACTCGTATCTGCAATAAAATAAACCACTACAGCTTACTTTTAACCGATTTTTATTTAAGAATTACTTCTTCTTTTTAATCCTAGAACAGTAACTGTAACTGTAACTGAACTGTACACTAACAGTCAGCATTTGTAAATTGTATGACTATTTTCCATTTATAACAAAAATAAATTTTTGAAACAATTATCTTACATATAAAGATTTAACAACAACAATGGAATATGAAGGAACCACACATTCCATAAATTAATGTTAAATATGTAATTGGTGCTCTCCGCAAATGGGTTGGCAGTACAGTGTGGAAGAAAGGCTCGCATTCCTGTGTTTTTGATATGGGCACAGCGAAGAAGCCATGCGCATTTGTATAGTAGGTCCCAACTCTTGTTGGCTCTCCATTGTTATATATTTACGATACGAATACGAAAATTGGCGCTAGACGATTTTGGCCGATTTCAGCATGGCGCACTTTGCTAACTATCTTTTTACTTCAAAATATATTATTTTACATGCATTCTTTGTTCTGACAGAATCTGTCAGAAGTGCGAAATTTTCTACCCGCTACCAAGGGTGGGGGTTAAGGTTGTGGATGTGATTTTAATTATATAGTTTGCATTTCTCACAAAAGATTTGTTCGAAAGTCTCGATATTGACACTAATTGCAAGTTATTTGTTTAAATTTGTTGTGTTAGATGAATTAAATTGATGATGCTAGTAAAATTGACTGGGTGAAATGCTTCCTGTTTTTTCTCATATGAAAAAAAGCAACATTTTCGAAATGTTTCCTTAGAACGGGATGACATTTATTTCCAGAACAAGAAACGCTATAAGTGTACAAGTTTTCCAAAAATATTAAATCAAAAATATAGTTATGAAATTAATGTATGAATTGAGAAAGAACACCAAAAAGGAGTTTATGAAGATTTGAAAAAAAGCAATGGTAGCTCAAATATATATTTTTGTTAATATTAATATAGTGTCGTTCATCAGTCGCAAACCCATAAAGTAAATAAATCTAAAACCGCTTTATATCAAGTCGAGTGTACAGGGCGTATGAGTAACAAAATTCATAGTAAATTACAGTACTTTAAGTTAAACGAAATTTGGGTGCATAAAGTTAACTCTAATTCAGTTTTAGATATCTTCTTCTAGTAAATAAAATGGGCTTCATCACTCCTTCAGTTGTTAAATAAAAAATTTGATTAGGGTTCCACAGGAACTCTTTACTTTGATGTCAAACTCAATATTATTTGACACTTGTGACTTGTGATAGAAGGATAGACAACTTTTTAGTTTTTGTTGATAATGTTACATTGTACATTTTTGTAATAGAAAAGTTTTGTATTTGTTTTTTTATATTATATAGAATATGAAAAATTCTCATGAAAGAATGTTTTTGTTAAAATAAAATTATTTGCTTTCGCTGAAATCTGATTATCATTTAGCTGATTTGATAAGCAAAACATTGAAATGTTTTTATTATTGCTACCGCTATCAGCTGTGAAAATCCGAAAAACTATAAAAAGAAAACATCTTGTTCAAAGTTTTGCACACGAATTGTTTTCGTTGCTACAACAAAGCCAAAAAGTCAACATACCTACATTATGTATTTCTAATTCATTTGCAAAATGATTGTGGTTTTGTAAGATATTTAGGAGGCATAAATATTGATTTGCAAAAATGCCATATGCCCAGCAAGACTGCACTGCGGCGTTATTAATTATCATCTCATCGATAGACGAAAACGTGTCATGGCTAACAGAAACAAAAGTCTCATTTTTACGCCATATTTATTATGTATGTATGTAAATATTAATACCCAGCAGAATATATATACGAGTGCAATATGCGAAAAATAATAATTGTTAGAAATGTTTGTTTTGTATGCCATTAAATTAAATTGATTTTTAAGTGGCGAAAAATAGATGCAGATTGGTTGATTTTCAAATACGAGCGAGATGCTTCAATTTGTTTACTATAAATATAATATACTTTGTTCATTTGAACTGTGTTAATGTTAAAATTTGAGACTTAAATATGATATGAACCACGATGCAATAAAGAAGGTAATTCCCTTGTCACTTTTTGGACGCCATATTAACTACCTGACAATTAGGCAGATTATGCCATTTCGTGCTACCATCCATAGTCGAAAAAAATATTTTTTTATATTTGTTTCTTTTGTTTGAAATTAAAAAATTAAAGTAAAATAGAAAAAATGCATGTTTGTTTTAACAGGGCCTAAAAACAAAGAATCTACGCAATGGTATTCGGAATTCCAAGTTATTTCGCATATTCGGGAGTAGTCGCTACTAGCATGAGGTGTGAGGGCCTGTGACTTTCCCAAAATAGCTAAATATTATTAGCACATTGTCCGAATAGCCGAAGGGCAGTGTCAAAATAGCCTTAATATTTTGATGAATAAACATTGTTTTATATGCGAAACATCTGATGGAAATAGTCCGAATTTTGTGCCGCTAATTTACTTTCGGAAGGAGGGTTATATGTATAAACTAAATTCTGAGTTTTTAAGTATTTTTTGGAACTGATAAAAATATGCTTACCTAAATTAATTGGGATCTATTATTGGCGGATCCTTAATATATCCAAAATTTATTATTAAACACAATTGACAATATTAATTATTGAGCTCAAAACCAGTATAAGGAAAGTATTTTGGAAAAAGACAGCAACAGTCAGGAGTAGCACAAATGATATTAAACACAATTGACAATATTAATTATTGAGCTCAAAACCAGTATAAGGAAAGTATTTTGGAAAAAGACAGCAACAGTCAGGAGTAGCACAAATGATAGCTATTTCGGAGATCACCACATCTCTCCACCTTCATCATCAGATTCTTTTATGACACCACCAGCATTTGAACCCACAACCTACTACGACTTGCTGGGCAAGTGCATAGCCAATGAACCACAGTCGGCTTGTTCTTGTCTTTTTTCCAAAATACTTTTCTTATACTGACCTTGAGCTCAAAAATTAATATTGTCGTTTAATCAAAATCCGGCCCAAAAATAGAATAAGAATATATTAAACACAAATTTTAATTTAGATGAAAAAATTCTAAACCGGTTTTATGAAAGATGACTTTTTTCAGCACTAGTGCTTTAAAGATAATATAAACGAAACAAAAGTGGAAATGGTAGGAAGAAATTATTTTAAAAATTACAGCCCACCAGAATGAATGAAAGAAACTTTTGTGTTTATTATTATTATCTCAATGATTCTGTTATTTTTTTATGTTGTTATTTACACATTATATATCAAAAAACATTTGCTTGTAAAAAATTGGTAATCTTAAAATATTTAAAAAAAAATTCTTATAAACCAGCAAAACATTCTTAAACTTGTATCTTGGAACATCTTCGGTTATTCTTTTAAAACGTTAAATCTGGTGAAATGTCACTAATATGCTTTTAAATCAAAAAAAAAAAAATCAAAAGGACCTACCTTCTTTCTTGTATCAAGATATGAACTGTAGGAAATCTGCTTTTCAAATTTTCAAAAAGTAAAGCCTTCAAATCAAAGCAAATTCATACAAGGTCGTTGTATAACGCACATAAACATATTTTTCAAAAAAAAAAAAAGATAATAGAGGAATGGAAGCCATTAGTTTTCGTGCTCAGAATATTGTGGGGAAAGGAAAACTACAAACTTGATGTAACAAGAAGACAACACAGTTTTAATAACATCACCTTATATGAATTCGCCTTGGCTAAAAATTTTCACTATATTATATTTATAATGAACATTTAGAATTAAAATTAAAATTCAAATTTATGTTTTTAAAATTTGTATAGTTTAGTTAAAAAAAAAGTTAAATAACATAAATCACAGATATAATTTTCAACACTTTTCCCTTCTTCTTAATTTCTGTAGCTGTGGCAAAAATCGTTGGAGAGGGACACTCCCGTTACATATACCGCTTACTTCTATCAGACAGTTAGTCGATTTTTAGCTAACCTTACTTTGCAATCCCTCTGTTGTTAGCTGTTCGCATGAGAGTTCATCGAAGTCGGTGATTGCATGAAGGTAAGCAGATGCGTTGCAGTCTCCTAGGACTATGGGGTCGTAATATGCACATGAAAGATGTCAGAGTAGATTGTGATGTGTCCCAGAGTTATTATTGCTATCAATTCAGCGTACACTTCAATACAGTTAATATGTATGTATGTAGACTTAACTTGACTTACTGCCATCCGTAAGGAGCGCGATGGACCCTCGTAACCTTTGCCTATATCCTTATCTGGGATTATTGTTTAAAATTTTTTGCCAAATCAGAATAGTGGTATAATCAAGCAACCCATAATTTTTGTGTTGACCAAATCTATCTTCCTTCCAAGAGTGAGATACATTCACTCTGCTTACGCTGAAGTTTTCCTGAAGTCTACTGAAAGAAAATTGATTAGGATTTATGGGGTATTTGTGGTCAAGTCTATATAAAGGGTCCCATCCCTGCTGCTTTGCAAATCTACAGAGCAGTGACGACCTTTCTGGGCCGATATTCAACCTTTGAACTCGCACCTGGGATAACTAACAGGTACTTGCTTTCAGTTAGGAGCTTGAGTTCCCCCCTTGATTTAATGTATGATAATTTCTGTTTGCTGACGCTAAGTCTTCTTTCTCTAAACTATTTGCTTACAAGATTGAGAGCATTTCGGAGTAGTTCACTCAGAATCTGAATATATTTCTTTTGGATTAAGGGCAGATAAAAAGCACCGAAAAAAATAGAATATTTCTTAAAAGATGCTAACAAGGTTGCTTTGGCAACGAAAATAAAACGTTATCCAAGTTGTAGCGTTCTTTTGCTAGTCGGTTACAAAAAGACAGGCCTAATATGACAATTAGTTTTGACTACAAGCCTTCCAAAGAGAATGATAATTTTAAATCTCTCCTTACCTGGCGCTTCTCTCAGGAAGGAGGAAAACGAACTCCTCTAAAACAGCGGTATTCAAACATAAACATTAGATAACGGTTTGATAACGGACTCTGTGAATACGTTGTTGAACGATTCCTTTATGTTAAGAAAGGCAGTACTAAACCTCGTTCAACTTTTTAAAAGATCGGTATTTAACAATTTGCCTTTAATTTAGATACGTTGGCACAGTGAGAAACTATCTCGATCGGTGTGGGCGTTGTTTTCTGTAAACATCTAGTGCAAGCGAGCTAAGGCTTGGAAATATTTCTGGACCAAAGGAGCATTTCTGTATCAAAGAGAAAATTTTGAAAAAACTTCGCTTACATTTTTTCGCGGTTAGGGCTCGATTTAAACAATACTACATTTTGTAGGAAACTATAAGGATTAAAAGCAAAAAACGTATAAATAAACTACTCGTACACCAATACAGCTATATTTTACAGAGACCTCAAATAATAATTATTTCCGTTTCAAAAAAGTCATCCAAATTTTTAGTAAAAAAAATTATTTCAGTCTTCAATAACTATAATTCAGAGACATAACTATTATAAGAGAAAATAGCAAAAGTTAACCAATGATATTTTAGTAATATACAAATTTTTCGAGTTATCTATAACCATTTTTAAAGACTTATATTATTGCAAAAGTCTTTTCATAATAGTTATCAACGAGATAGATATTTTAAGTGTTCAGAGACCTTTATTTTGAGATTTATATTATAAAAGTCTACTCATAATAATTATAAGTCAGAAAACAGTTTGTAAGATTTGACGAACAAGACTTTTTTGCCTTAGTTCGGGACTGATTCGGGACTACTTCGAAATAATTTTGTGACCAGTTCGGGATCACTTCTGGACTAGTTCATTACTATTTTGGGTTCCGAAATGGTTCTGCTTCCAGCCTTAAAAAAAAGTTGCCTTCCTCATAATTATTATGCAAATAATAGTTATTATTGATTTATAAAATTGTACTCACTCAAAATTATTATGAAAAGCCATATATGTATGTGTAATAAAAGTATCAAAATAATAAATATTGATAACTTAAAAAATTTGTCTGACTCATAATTATTATTAAAACAATTGTATAATTCTTATCAAAATTGTAATGAATTTTTTAAAACTCAAAATAATATTTATCGATGACAAAAAAAATGTGTAGCATGCAACAATAAATAACTATTCACTGTCCTTTATCATTTTCTCTTAATTTCAACTTTCCGTTAGTTTGAAAAATTAACGAAATATTTTTTGTGGAATGTGTATGGTATTTGTGGGGTAGCAATTAATTATAATTATTTTTAGCAAATAAAAATTACAAAAACCGATTTAAATTATTTTATGTATGAAAAGCATCCGGTTATAGCAATATTGAAATGCAAAATATTTCATTGCATATTTATTTTTTTATATTTTTTTATTCAAAGCTTTTTTTTTAAATTTTTAATCAATGTAGTTAGTATTTTCGATTGAAAAATAATCAAATATCTAAACTGCTTTCCGTACAAAATATGTATTAAATTAGCTCTGAACTATGGACGGTATTAAAAATTTAGCAAAATTTGTTAACAGATTGGTGTGTGAATTTCCTGCCTTTGTTTTTAAGCTTAGGTAGAAAAATTGATTAAAATTAGAAAAGTATGAGTGCAGTGTTTTTTTTGAAAATAAATACAAAAAAATGCACATGAAATAAACTATTGAATTTGCAACAACTATAGCAAACTAAACCAAACTACCAAACTGTTTACCCAGCTTGTTTTTTTTTTTGTTTGAAGTGTAGCTCAATGTTTCGAATAATGTGAAGAAAATTTTGAATATATAATCTAAATTTCTTTGTTGTTGGTGTAATTAACACGCTTTTATAACGATGTTTTGTGAAAATCAAAAGAGAGCTATATTTCCGTAACTACAGAAAATAATAGGCTCAAATTTTACAGAGTGAAGTTAGAGGCAAAGCAACGTTGGTACTTTTTCTAAAATTTGTTTTTTAGACCAAATTTGTTTATTTCTGAAACTACCTAACCAAACTCTACCAAATTTTGAATGTTCTGGAAATCAAATGAAACCCACCTCTCATATAACGGTAATTTACAAAACCTAAAAAATGCGACTGGCTGTATCCCCACGAGCCTGGATTTTTGAAAGAGCCCCGGAATTTCGCAAACATAACTTATTATTTTTTACAATTTAATTTTGATAATTGATACAGCAAATTAACTTACATTTGGTACGAAGAATTCGATTAAAGATCAAAATTTGGAAAATGGGCGTGGTATGTTAAAATCATACTAATTTCTGTTAATTTTTTATTTAGTTAAAGAAAAGTCGTATAAATTCTAAACGTAGGATTTATTATATAAAACAAGTAAGGGGTTCTTCTGTTTTCTTCTTTGCTTAAAAGAAATTCTAGAAAAGCTCTCTCTGCACATTGAAAACTTCTTTAAAAAGTGGAGCGTAATAGAATACACTTGGACTATTTTTTATATATTTGTGTATCGGTTTACGTGTTTGCCTGTTTGAACCCAGTAATTTTCGGAACTACTGAAAAGATTTTCAAAGGACTTCAACAGATGGCTAGGCAGCAAACTCAGGCGTAATAGAGGATATGTTTTATCAAAATTTTATTCGGTATATTTTTATCACAATATTATTTGAAAAAAGCAATATAACAGAAATTTTATAATCAGTATCTTTTGAATAAT
Organism: Anomoia purmunda; assembly: GCA_951828415.1. NCBI lineage: Eukaryota > Metazoa > Arthropoda > Insecta > Diptera > Tephritidae > Anomoia > Anomoia purmunda. The sequence continues at coordinate 58,729,921 of OX639997.1, read as the reverse complement.
TTTTTTTTCAACGACATCAACGTAGCCGTTGATTATTTTTTGCTGTTGATATTTTTTTAATTGCCAACTTTAATTGATAAAAACGGTGAATTCGTTTATGCTATTTATGTAGGTTAAATGATAATGTCAATCACGATTTTGACAAAAAAAAAGAAGAAAATTTAACCGCATGCGGAGTATAGATCAGTGATGATAAAGTTGCCACAATTTTGCCTTTTTGATACAATTTGAAGCCCAGAAGTACTTTGACATCACATCTACCAATTTGGTACAATTTGCATCGAATGTAGCGCTTATTATATTTTGTCAACATTAGAGAAACATAAACTAAAATAGATAAGAAGGTCTTACACCAGGATTTGACAACATGACAACCTCCACACTTCTTATTTATGATTGTCAGAAATCCAAAGGCGAAGTGACAAAACATGAGTCCACAAATTGATAAAAAAGGAAGTAAAGAATCGTATTAATAAAAGCCAAAAAATGTCACCTCGATTCTGAATAAAAACTTCCCGGAAATTTTTCCCGCTTGCCCATTTCTTCTGTCATTCTTTCACAATCGAAGTTGAAGAAGGTAGGTATGAACTATATCAGAAAAATGGAGAAGTAGTTGGGAGTAGTTTCTCCAAATATTTGAACGCGAATAAGGAAATATTTCCTTGGGCTTATTTCTCTTAGTACCCTCGAGAATTATGTTAAGCAGTTCTTTAATTGTGGGTTAAGTTTAGATAATTGGAGCTGAACAGTTTTTTATTTCTCCATGTCTAATTATAGGAATAATAAAAGTAAACGTTCTAAAATGCCTGTAGGTATGTGCATTTATAAATATCTTATGAGCATATTAACTATTTGGGACATCGGTTGAAACGAACATCCGACATTGCTCTTCAAAATTTCCAAAAAGTTTTTATGATCTCTCTGCTAAAATAAATCTCTAATTTTTATTTTCATACCACATTCTCATACATTTTTGTTTAATTTGGTAAATTTTTTCTGACATTTGGCACAATTTCGAAACGTTAAATTATCAGCCCTGGTATAGCTAGTTTGAAATAAAACCATGCGTCGGGTATTTAAAGTTCGGACTTAGGCTCTGCTTTATTTCATATGTACATCAGACATCAATCAGATGTTATTTCGAAATTGTTAATTGTTTTGCATGCGCGCAAAACGTTGTGTTAAAAAACAACCGATCTACAAAGTGTAGACAAAGATTATGCTCATAACCCGCAGAAACACGTTACCAATATGCACGGATGAAGCAATGACCACGACACCAACAAAAATGATTCAAACTTTTTCAGCTAGCTATTTAGCATCAAAATTCTACTCGTCGTTGATTCTTTTTCATTCATATAATTTTGGGTTCATATGTTCATAGCGCCAGCAGAACTCTACTAGTTTTGTGCTCACAATCATCATAAAATACAAATCAACTGTTTTCAATGTCCCTAGGAAGCCTAGTGCGCTTAGATATCTAGATACGGATTCCAAGAAAGGGAAGGCACATTGATTACGGAGGGAAGAGGGTACTTTTTCCTTTGAATTTATCTCTGAATAGAATATAGAGACAGCAACTCGAAACTTCTCGCCATACAAATCATCCCCATACAAATCATCGATCCCTGCTTACCTACAACAGACTTTAGATCACACCAAAACTGAAAACAATATATACGGCGACTTTCAACCATACCCCACAAAAATTAACTCAGGTTAAAGAAGCCTTTATTCCAAAGGCGAGAAAAGCTTAACATAACAAGTCCAAGGATTTCAGACTTATAAGTTTCTCGTCCTTCCTTTTAGACACTTACATAAGATGGTTAGTGGGACCGGAACTCTACGATGCCCAACATACTTTGGCCTTCACAACCTTAACTTTAACCTTGAAAAATCTTGCCCATTTATAGTTAAACAAATCGGTTTTTCACGACTCCAGTTCATTTAACGGAGCTTTGGCAAAGTGAAGCGATCAGTTCCACGAGCTTAGAGATCAAGTATACCAAGCAGTTCGTCGTTGTACTAGAACCTGCAATAATTCTTTTGATTTTAAATTTCAATAATTTCATCAAATTAGAAGAAAATATCAAAAAAGAAAAGTACGTAGGCTCGGTTACTGTATTTATTTGATGCAAGGCAATGTCTGGGTTATGAAATTACAAATATAACTCTGAGTTACTTATATCTTTATTTATAAATTTAACTGTGGATTTCTCGCAAGTGGGCCTTGGCGTTATTCCTAGACATAGAACAATATCTGTTCAGATGCAGCTATTTCATCGCTACGCAGTTTGGGGCTATGTAATACCTTGATTGCGTTCATCAGGACCTTTCTCATGGCAAGGTTAATTAAAACCGAGTTGACAGACTCGTCTGCGAAGAACTCAAGGAGGAGTGTTACCGCCTTTACTGTGGAAAGTCACTGTCGATAATCTGCTCAAAGAAATTCAATGCAGCGGGAGAAAAGTTACAGCATACACAGATGATATTGTCATAACGAACGTAGGCAAGCATCTATGTAGATACACTGGCAGGTCTGGTGCAAGGGCTGCTCAATAAGTTTACGCTCTCGTAGCACAGCCGAGACTTGGCGGTTGGCCTTAACAAATCAGAAATGGAAAACGCTCTACTAAGCAAATCAAACTCTAAATGGAGTAACGTTGAGGTGAACGGAATTGGGATCCAACGTTAAGGAAAGGGCCCGTAAGGCCCCGACGACGGTTTGCTCTACAGCAGGGCAGTATAAAAGAGCTGAGACTTAGGACCCGAGATTGTTGTATGAATTTATGCGGCGGTTGTGTTATAGAACAGTCTGGTGGGATGCTCTCGCAAAAAAGTAAATATTAAGAAAGTAGAGAGAGTTCAGCGGTCAGCCTCTCTATTAATAATCGGGGCTTAATTCCGTCCTGGTAAATTCATATGCAAAGAAAGTTGCATGCAACGCTGACATTAGACAAAATTCTACTAGAAAATGGGCACATCACAATATCGCCCACAATTTAATAGTACCCGAGCTCATTGAACTGTTTACGACAAACGACTAAGCGCCGACCGGCTCGACCAAAACCAAATTCATGATCCAGCTGCCCGAAAGGGATGAGCCACCAAGGTGGCTATTAAATCCTTAATGTGGAGCATGTCGCTGGCATCAAAGGTAGCTGCGGAAAGCTGCGGATCTCCCACCGAGATGGCTGAGACATTCCCAACACATATTGTGTGGGTTTCCAGTCATTGCGACATACGGGGTAACTGTGAAGCTGATCAACTTCCTCGTCAATCCATCTACAGACATCTTAGCTATCGATTAACAAGATTTTTTTTTGGATTGTTAACATCAGATGGTAAGTTGGGCACACTTAACAGATTACAATGACACTCTGGCTGTCGATGAGGGGCCAACGAACGATATCTCTTCTCAATTTGGGGTAACAGGACATTAAGATGACGACTCTAGCTCCTGTCGTGACGTGGATGAGTAATGTACTTATTTTCTTATTGAGCTTGACGATCTCAGGTTGGTCGAAATAAGGGACCTCACGAGCTACCTTTGAAAATCAAAGAGGTTTTAGAAGAACAGGGCTCACTTAACAGCCTAAATAGGATACCACAAAGGGCCGGAAGCCTAAATGAGTACCACTAGGGACTGTTGCCTAACCTAACCTATACATTCTTATCGTGTAAGTTCATTGCACCGCACCAGAAACCAATTGAAACAAATCGGAGGCTAATATCAATCATATATGGGTTATGGCAAAATAAGAAAAGACTTTCGGATAACTGATGCGGTGAAACTTCTTTGTAATCTACAAAAACTCAATTGTATAATGCACGCGTTTACAAATATATCTATAAATAAGTATATGCATATGTTTGCCATCTATTTAATAAAATCGTCATACGCTATTTATTTTTGGCAGAAATCTTTTGTACACTTTAACCACAGCTGTCGCCAGCTAAAAGCCCTATAACAAAAGCAAATCGAAACACATACACATTCGAAACCAGGCAAAGCAAAGCATGTTAAGTGATTTTTTGGCAGAAATCTTTTGTACACTTTAACCACAGCTGTCGCCAGCTAAAAGCCCTATAACAAAAGCAAATCGAAACACATACACATTCGAAACCAGGCAAAGCAAAGCATGTTAAGTGAAAGCCTCAGCTCTAAATAAAAGAAAAAGTTGTATAGAATCTCGTTGTGTTTATATGTATAGATATTACTTACAAGGCAATTACCTTTGGCGACTAGACATAAGCACCTTTTGTATAATTTTACACTCGCCGATAAGTGCAAACAGGTGCACACACATATGTACATATATATATATATATATATATATAAAGATAAATACATATAAAAACAAGTGTGCTGCATTTAAAGCCTGCCTAACATTTGATAACTTTATTTTTTATTTTTAACTGCAGTTCAGAGGCATATAAACTTTTATGCTTTCATTAGTACATACTTAGTGAAAATATTTTATTTAAATACGTAAATGAAAACATGTATGACTTTTATGTAAATTTAAATTTACTTTATAAATATTTAAATATTTAGTGCTGCCAACTATTTCAAAATGGAAATTAACTAATATATTACCTCCGTACTTTCTACCGTTACCAAATGAGCAAAGTTCAAGCTTATAAATAACTTTAATAGAGGTACTATTTCTGTAACATCTTATTAAGCATATTAACCTCGTAAAATATTTAAATACGACAGTAACCATAACTGGAAACAACTAGCTAATATCGTTTTTTGGATGTCACCCTATGATTTTCGAAAACTTTACATTTATTTAGAAAGTTGCAATTAAAATTCAGAAACCTGCAACTTAAGTTCAGAATTTCCATTTCAAATAACGAAAATTACAATTCAAATTTAGAATTTAAAGTTAAAGTTCAGAAAGTTAAAACTTAAATTCGGAAGTTGTAAGTATCGGGTGTTTTTTTTACAGGTTTGTTTTTCGAATAGAGATAAAACTGGCATTTTGTGGTGAAATCTGGCAACTCTAATGTCATTTATGTTCAGTTTGGTTTGCCATTTCATCATGAACAGGTTGACAAAAGAACAACGCTTGCAAATCGTGCAAATTTATTTCGAAAATAATGGTTCAATTCGCGAAGTTTACCGCGAGCTCCGTCAATTTTATGGTCGACATAATCGTCCATCAGAGCAATTAATTCGGTTAACCATGGATCGTTTTCGCACTACGTTTACTCTATGTGATAATACGCATCCGCAGAGACGTCAAACAGTGCGCACCGAAGAAACAATTGCCGCTGTAGAGCAAAGTGTTGAAGAGGACCCGAATGAATCGATTCGCCACCGTGCACAGCAATTGGAGCTTTGTCCATCAACTTTATGGAAGATTTTGCGCAAAGATCTTGGCTTGCGACCTTACAAGATCCAGCTTGTGCAAGAATTAAAGCCGCGAGACCATGCAATGCGTCGTGATTTTCATCGCAAAATTTTGTTCAGTGATGAGGCTCATTTTTGGTTGAATGGCTACGTCAACAAGCAAAATTGCCGCATTTGGAGTGAAGAGAATCCACATGAGACCCTTGAAACGCCATTACATCCACAAAAACTGACTGTTTGGTGTGCTCTATGGGCTGGTGGAGTCATTGGGCCATACTTCTTCCGCAATAATGCTGGAGAGGCAGTTACCGTTAATGGAGACCGGTATAGAGCCATGATAACCGACTATTTTGTTCCCGAATTGGATGGCATGAATGTGGATGAGTTGTGGTTCCAACAAGACGGCGCTACATGCCACACAGCGCACGTCACAATCGATTTATTGAAGGAAACATTCGATGAGCGCATAATTTCGCGGAATGGACCTGTAAATTGGCCACCAAGATCGTGTGATTTGACACCATTGGATTATTTTCTTTGGGGATATGTGAAGTCGCTCGTCTACGCCAACAAACCAGAAACGTTAGGGGAATTGGAAGCCAACATTCGTGGCGTTATTGCCGACATACGGCCCCATATGCTCGAAAAAGTGGTTGAAAATTGGACCTGTAGAATTGGCTTTATTCGAGCCAGCCGCGGCGGCCACATGCCCGAAATCATATTTAAACATTAATGGCATAAAATTATCCTTCCAATAAAGCCAAATTGATGGACCTTAAAACGATTTTCTTGTGTTTTATTTCAATTCGAAGTTCTATACCCCTAAAAAAAACACCCGATAGTTACAATTCAAGTTCAGAATTTCAAACTTTGAATTTTCCATTCAAATTGAGAAAATGACAATTCGTATTCAGAATATTCATTTCAAATTCAAGAAGATGCAATTTTAAATCAGAATTGAAACTCAACTTAGAAATTTCTCCTCTTTCTACTCTTTATACCAAATATGAAAAAACTTCATGACATGATTTAGAAAAAAATGTTAAATTTTGATTTATGGTAAATTACTGTTGTATGAGCGGTGAGCGTGGTTTTAGTCTGACTTCTATAATTTTCGAAATTGTGTTTTTCGATATTTTTCTTACTAAATTTGGTAGACTTTGGCCAAGTTATTTCGGAGATATACAATTTTTTTAAGAATTAATTGAGAAAATTATCTGTCCTGGTTATACCAGTACTCTTCGGTATAAAAATGAAATTCCAAGAATAACATTTATTTTTCATCAAAAAATTAAAATCACAAAATAACGATTATGTAATGATTTAAAACCAAAAATCTTCTAAATAAAAATAAGGTCAGATTTATATAGCATCAGTTCAACATATACATTATATTAACATATTCGAGTTAAGTTTTGAAGGAATTCTTGCCAATGATTTTTTGATCTGAAAAAAATAACGGTTATTTTTGGTACCTCTTTTAAATCAATTCTAATTTACAGACTAATTGTTCATATGAAGCTGAAGAACCTGGTGCCATCAAAATCAGTTACTTTCGGTATTGCATTTTTCAGCTTGAAGACTTCAAGATATCTTCAAAACTAACACAGTTTTTGGAAGTGCCCAGAACTATTTGCAAATGAGTTTGTTCACTTCCTAGTTTGTCTTTGATAACTACGAATTTGGAAAGTATTGTAGAACGATTAAAGCAAGTCTTCCAAGTCTTCTCCCATAGATGATATCAGTGGCCTAAGACTACTCTAAACTTTCTTCATTAAAATTTAAAAACATTGATTTGAGCCGCAGTTTTTTGAATTTTAAGTATACATATATTTTAGGAATACGACAGATTTTGTTATGCTTGATAAAGTCATCTTCTGGACTCTCATATTTTGTTTGACCTTTCGTTGTATGTAGTTTATTTCGACGATATTCGACTTTTCTGCTCCTAAAAGTTATATTAGACTTTTCATTCTAAAAATCTTATTGAGAAGACGAAATGAATTGGATCGTGTGCTGCTATTAATATCCTGTGAATATAGTATTTATTATAATGCACTTTGTAACGCTTTGACAGTGGAAAATCTGGCTGTCCAAAGGGTTTGTGTTAAATTTTTCAACTATAAAGCGTTTTGGGCAAAGTCTAATTCGTTCAGCAAGTATGTATTGGTTCCGTTTGGTGGCTCTAGGAAAAAAACGTATAAACTTTCTAAGGGGTCTCTACAAAAATATTGAGCCGATAAACTTGACATAGATTCTACAGAATGTTTTTCACGTACATTTTGTATATTGTAGGCACGAATGGAAAACAATTTTTCTAAATTCAGTACCCTAGATCCATTCTCTGTCTGCTCTACTCCAGCCTTCTTTTGTTATTACTATGTTCATCTTCAAAAGGCGCTCGACAGGAATAGGTTTTCCAGATCTGATTGCAATCCGGATTGATTACACATGTAAATGCGTTAGCTCGAAATATTTATTTTTTTTCATAAATTCCTGAACCAACTCCTTCTAAGAATAATCAAAGCAAAGTTATGTATCTACTTTTGTATAACATTGTAATTTCCCTTTGTTTACTTTTATTACAAATACCACGCAAAACTGCCTTCGTCAAACCTTCTTCGTCATTCACTTTTGCCAATTGTCATCGCTCATTGTTCTTTCTCGCACATAATCTCTTTGAACATTAAGTTTTTACAGATGTCACTTCACATATTAATGTTCTTCAATTACTATTTCCTTTGATGATCTTCTTTACTTTCTTTATGCTTACTTTCTTTCACTCAAGCAATGCGATTTCTAACCAACTCAAATCTCTAATGTATTTTTAAGTACTCGTACATTTCAAGTGCATGGCAATTGGCCATTTATCCTTCTCTGCCAGGCAAAGTATTGGTAGGGGATTGTATAAACAACGATTTACAATGGAAATTTATATGCATAGTATACTAATTAAAGCTTGCCAGCTATCAAGAAATTCCATGCTTATTGTTCTGTGATAATCAGAGGTGAATGAGGCAGATGTGTGGAATTCTATTTAAATAATGGTCAGAGTCTCTCATCATAACAACCAGTGGCGGATTTAATAAACCGCAAACGAAGAAGGACCACAGGGCCCTGGGTACCTTTCAACAGCGTGTTTAATTACGAAATTGATCAATTAATATGTGATTTCAATTGTCGCTTGCTGCTAAGTCTAGCACTCACTAATAGGCAATTTTTCTTGGATATTAAAGATAATTGTTGTGAAAAACGTTTTGCATTACACGGTTTCAAACCGAACAATACAACTCGCAACCACTAAGGGCCAGTTTTTCAATGCGATTTTAACTCTGTTTACCACTTGAACTAAGTTCAAACTAGCTATACCATTTTCCTGTCAACTTTAAACCTAGTGTAAACTTGGTTCGTGCGATTTTGACATTCAGCTCCTTTAAGAATTGCGGCAAAAATTTTTCAAACATTCGAATTGAAAACGATGAACTTCAGAAACAAGGTTGTGAAGGAAACGTGTCAAGAGAAAGAATACTGCAAATTAAAGGCCTCAGCACAACACGATGATGGGCTTCATGACTAAAAGCTGTGGAAGAGAAAATCCAAAAACTCGAATGTATCTTCAATAACATAGGGGATGAAATCTCAAGAGAATCAGCATCTGGAGAAGATATCATGAATGCCCGGTCGCTAGAATACTCGATTAAATGTTTACTTTTTACTCAACTTATTATGCTGGCATTTAGTACTCTGCCTTATGAATACTGTACAAGTTCAATTGCAAAAAAAAAAAACATAACTGGATGTGATAATGGCGCAGAGGTGCATTTCAACTGCTTTGAAAGAATTGCAAGACTTGAGAAACGAACAAACGTACGATACTTTTGTTCTCAAGGCAAAGTACAAATGGTATGAAATGGCCTGCGAAAATGCTGATTTTTCAATAGTCAGAAAACGTAAAATTAAAAAAAATTAAAAATCTGTCGATTCGCGCTTGGAAATGCATGAAAGACATCTAATCAGCTATTTCGAAGTTTTAGTTAAAATGAGTAACGAATGGGAGATATTAATAATATTTTCGGTTTTCTGATGCCAGAGAATCTAAGGGTTCTAGAAGAAGATAATTTGCAAACCTGTATGGTCTCAGTAATGAAAAAATAATCGGAGTTATTTACTACAGATGTTAAACATGAACTGACTAGCTTCATTGACATCTACTTTTCAGAAAATCGATATTTTTCGAACGACAAACCACTACATTATTTGAAGTTAGTAATTACAAAAAAAGTGATGGACAGTTTTCCCGAATTTTGCAGTTTACTTAGTACCATCTTTCTGTGTTGAATAAAATCCTTTGAAAGAACTTACCTAAATACTATTTGTTTTATTTAACCGTGGAATCTCGCGGAAATTTTAACTTTTTAACTGCGCCCCTTTTAAGAGTTGCTATCTGGGACTTTTTCTCTAAATCCGCCACCGATAACAACGTAAATTAATTAATAGTATTTGCATCACTGGCTAGGAAGAGATATCTGTATAGTAATTTAAAGCGCTTTGGTGAAGCCACTTACACGAAAGTTTATTAATATCTAGCACAAATGTTTGCTATGTGAGTGAGCGTAATGCAAAGTGCATTGGATTTAATGACAAAATGCATTATATTCCAATCTTACTTAGTGTTCAACATTGTATGATTATAGTTTTAATTAAATTTCTCCTTAAGATCAGGTCGTTGGGTTAATTAAGTTGAATTGAATGGCGTGGCATTTGATATGTTGGGCGGAAGTAAATGACTTTTGATTAAATCTTTAGAAATAGCAAATTAAGCTTCGCCCAAATGGGCAATGATATGGTTCTCATCGCATCAAGGTTAATCCGATTATAAATGTGAAAGTTTGTGTATGTGTGAGTGAATGTGTATGTATGTATGTTATTATATTTTCAGGTCCTAACGGCTGGAATGAATTTCACAAAATTTAGCACACAAATAGCCCTATACCCCGCTGTAATAAATAGGCTATATTTTTTTTTTTTTGAGAGTTGCCACCTGCTAAAAGAGTGAGAGCCAATTAAATAAATGAAATAAATCTCACCTTGTTTTTTGACGTCTGGATAGATCCGAATAAGATTTGGCACATATATAGGTTATCGTTTAATAGATTTTTTGAAGGGAGTTGCCACCGATCTAAAAGTTTAATTCAATTAAAACAATGAATGACATTAAATCTTGCAATGGTGGTTTCAAATAAAAAAGGCTCAATAAAGCATCATTTCCCAGATGTTTTAGAAGAAGGCTGCCACCTGTTTCAATGCAAATTATGTTAAATTAAAAACTAAATGACATTTTACACTATGAGTAACAAAATAAAAGTTATAAGAAATCTTAATTTCAAAAGTATTTTAGAGCGGGTTGCCACCTGTTTGTAAAATTAATAAAAGTTATAATTTAACTAAAATATTTACAATTTTTTTTATAATATTCGCAAGATTTTTCATGCTAAATGATTTTCGTTAATTTTTTATAAAAAATTTAGCTAATTCTAGTACAAAAGCCTCATGGTGTAGATGGTCTTCCGGAGACATCAGAAGGCATCCCGTTGCCGTCCGGAGTGCTGTATTTTGGGTAGCCTGTAGTCTCATCCACTGGGTCCTGCTTGTCCCGGGCGACCAAATTGGAGCGGCGTAGTTTAAAACCGACCGGCCAATCGCCTTGTATGCTGCCAACAACGCTTCTTTGTCTTTGCCCCAAGTGCTGCCGGCTAGCGACTTGAGGACTTTGTTGCGGCTCTGTACTTTATTGACGACTGCAGTTGTGTGCGCAGAGAAAGAGTCCATGCTGTCGAATGTGACACCCAAAATTTTTGGGTGGTTTACTGTCGGTACAGGTGTACCGTCCACATGTATATTTAATTGTGTCTTGACCTCTTTCGTCCAGGTGGTAAATAAGGTCGCCGAGGATTTAGCAGGCGACCAGTGAAGAACGAGCAAGTTCTGAGAGGTAACCATTCACTTTTGAGCACATGTCATCAATTGCATTACCGGATGCCATAATCGTACAGTCGTCGGCATATGAGACTATTGAAACCCCTCGGGTGGCTGAGGGAGCTTCGAGATGTAGTGATTACACAGAACCAGGGAGAGGACGCCACCCTGGGGTACCCCTTGTTTATTTCTTCTCGGTTTAGATGTTGAGTCTCTAAAATACACCGACGCCTGTCGACCACTCAGGTAGTTCGCGGTCCACCGCTTCAGACCCTGCGGGAGAGTGGATGTTTCGATGTCTTCAAGTAGCGTTGAATGGTTGACCGTATCAAAAGCCTTTGATAGGTCGAACGCCACTAAGGCAGTTCTCTCACAGGGACGGTTACGATTGAGGCCACGAATCACCTGGGTGTTTATGACGTTTAGTGCTATTGTTGTGCTGTGCACCTTCCGGAAGTCGTGTTGATGCTTAGCCGGGCTCAGATGGTGTGTAAAATAGGGAAGCAGCATAGCCTCGAGTGTCTTAACCACTGGTGAAAGAAGGGAAATCGGTCGATAGGATTCTCCCTTTCCGGCCGGTTTCCCTGGTTTCAACAGCGGTAGTACGCTCCTAGTATTTCAGGTCTCTGGAGTGATGAGGGTAGTCATAGACATGTTGAACAGTCTCGTAAGGTATGCTACTCCCTTGGGGCCCAAATTTTTAAGCATCAACATGCTTAGTCCGTCAGGACCAATGGCCTTGGAGGCCTTCGCCTTCCCGATGGCTTCCGCAACCTCTCTACATGTGAAGGCAAGAGGCACGCTTGGTTTTGGTAAATTGCGTAGCCTTCTGGATACCTTCCGTTTAGTTCTATCCACCGATGGATGCAGTATAAACTGTCAGCTGAAATAGCTCGCGCATCTCTTCGGGTCCGACGAAGCGTGGTCACCGAATGAAATCTCCACTCGATCATCACGCTTCGCCGGATTGGACAAGGACCTCACGGTGGTCCAAAGCTTGCCCACACCTGCCGCGAAATTGCAGGACTTCAGGTGCTCCTTCCATTTGTTCCGCTTATGTTCGTCTACCAGGGCCCGAATCTCCGCGTTTAAATCCCTAATGCGGGGGTTTTGGGCCACATACCGTGTGGTCCACTCCTTATGTGTCTTAAGGCCGGAGCAGACCTTAAGATGGCTCCATCCATTGCACGTGTTACACCTTACCGAGGTGGAGTTTGGATGGAGCCTTCTCTGGCATACGCAGCAAAAATATGTTTCTGGGCCAGGGTTGGATTCAATTCCAGCCCTGAGCAGAAGCGTGTGGAGCAACCCTGCTGCAAGGTATTGCTCCAGAGATGATAAACGACGAATGGTTTGCGCCGATCTAAAGAGGGTTAGATCGCCGAAACAACAGCCCTTGGCCGGGTAAAACCCGGGTCATTCCGGTACGTAGAACCGGCTGTCTTGGGAATGGATCATAGGATCATAACCCTCAGTATAGTCAATTCTCTTTTCACCAGCAACACAAATAAATCAAAATTTATCACAACGCTGAAAACTAACTCCATTTTTTACATATCATATTAACGATATATATTTTTTTGATAAGCATATTTTTCTGATAGTTAATTAGATATTTTTGAAAGAAATCCATAAATTTGTAGTAAAAAAGTTTTGCATAATTTCATTTTTGTTTTTATTTTGTTCGAAATTTGTACACATACATTTTGAAAAATCAGTTCAATAAACTTTGAAATTTAAGCTTTCAAAAAGATTGAAACTTCTTCCACCTATTGATTTGCAACAAAGAAATTGTATACCATTAGAATCCTTTTTTTAACTCAACGCGCCCTATTCTTTACTTATGGCAATTTTTTTTTATTTGTTGAACATTATTTCTAGTAAATTATTTGAAGATCTGTTATTAATTTTATTAAATAAATTGGAAGAAAATATTTGGTTTTTGTTTTACCTTCATATGTATGCATATATTTTTAGTACGTTCCAACTCACAAAATATTTTGGTGGAAATCTTGAAAGAAAAAACAACTTTCAAAACAGCTTGTTGTTACTGGCAAAATAATAGCAGTGTCCTGTGGAACATACTGTCTACCACTGTAGTTTTTTTAAATTTTCATTTTTTGATAAAGCGTTTGCGTTATGCGCAAACTACAGCGCTCGAATAACGGTATGTTGGCTTTATATTTTGACATTTTAATTTCTATGACGCGGGGTTGTTTGCAAGGCGAGCACAATAATATAGGGTCTTGCAATAGGGACGCACAAAAGTAGACCGATAGTGACAGCAAACGACGCTATATTTGTCCCCGCTCTTTTGACATTTCTCTTCAGTAAGGTTTGCCATTTCATCATGGAAAGATATACGATCTAACAAGGAGTCGAAATTATTAAAATTTACTACCGAAATTCGGAGTCAATGGCCTCAACTTTAAGAGCGCTACGTCCAATTTATAGTCGTCGTCATTTCTGAATGAATGGCTTCGTCAATAAGCAAAATATGCGTTATTGGACAGGTAGCAATCCACACGTACTCCACGAGTCAACATTGCATTCCGAAAAAATTACGGGTTGGTGCGGTTTATGGGCCGGCGGCGTCATTGGGCCGTACTTCTTCCGTTATGATCAAGACCGGCACGTTACTGTGAATGGGAATCGCTCCCGCTCAGTGATAACCGGATATTTTTGGCCCGCATTGGATGATATGGACTTGGACAATATGTGGTTCGAACAGGACGGCGCCACAAGCCACACAGCGGATGTCACAATCGATTTATTGAAAACCAAGTTTGGTGAACGTGTTATCTCACGAAATGGCCCAGTCAATTGGCCGCCTTCGTACGAATATCGAACGTGAAATTGCAGCAGTATCGGCCGATTTATGCTTGAGAACCGTCGAAAATTGGGTTCAGCGTCTGGACTTCTGCAAGCGTGCCCGTGGTGCCCATGCAAAAAAAATCGGGTTCCATACATAATGACATCGAATAAAGAATTTAATATATATCCCAAACCGTTTTTGTTTTATTTAAAAAATCTTTTGTAGCGTTCCTATTGAAAACCCCGTTAGCAGTGTTTAAGTTTTATTTCAACATCTTCGAAAATTTGAAAAAATACAGGTTTCAAAAGTAAGTAATATTATTAACTAAAGCATAATATTCATTTTTTTAATTTTGAATTTTTCAAGTAAAGTGGCAAGATATTGCTTTCGGACAAATGGTATTGAAGTTATGGAGTGGCCAGAGCAATCACCAGACCTCAATCCTATTGAGAATTTGGAGGACAGATCTTAAAAAAGCCGTTAGTGAAGAAAAACCAACAAATAGTAAACATTTGTGGGGAATTAGTACAAAAATCATAGTATAACATTCCATTGGAAAGATGTCGCCGCCTTGTCCACTCCATGAGGGGCAGATATGTTGCAAACATAAAAATTAAAGATAGTGCAACTAAATATTAATGTAGTTAATAAAATTAAATGCGAATTAATTTTTATTTTTGTTGTAATTATCACCAAATTGTAATTGACTGAAATACTGCTATTTTTTTACTTCACCATTTTATGTACAAACCTTGTTAAGAAAAAAGTTTTCAACAATAAAATATCAACCTAACCAGATTAATTTATGTACAGAAATTTTGCTTAAGGATGTGTTAAAAAACGTATGAATATATGTAAATGTTTTGATTTTGTTAAAAAAAACAACACCTTATGTAATATAGAGGGTGCACTGCTATTAAAAAGCTCGCAGCTGTACATAATTATGATGATGATTATTATCACTTAAACTATCTCTCTTCTTTCAATACAATTCTAAATTCCTTACATTCTTCTATTTTACAATATGTAAAACAAGAAACAAGGAAATGCTCAGCCCGACCAGTATTACGAAATTACAATCGTTTAAAATTCCATAAAGTTACCGAAAACAATTTCTCTTCATCAGTTAGCGAAATGAATTCGAGAAACGATGACTAAAGGTTAAAAAAAAGAACAGCGGCGCGGTAAAATGAATGCCGATGCCAAAAGTTTAAGTGAAAAAAATTACGCAAAAAAAAAGCAAAATGGAAATCCAAACTAAGATGTCATCAGCGCTCGCATTTAGCTTGAGCAACTAAACTTTAGACACCAACCATTCACCTAACTGTCTTCGCCTCCGTCCCCATCCCCACTCATCAGGTTCCATTGGGTTCTTTGGGTCGATTCACGTACGCGCGCTCTCAATAGTAAATGGATTAGAAATTGAAATCACGTTTTCGCTTGTCATGTCGAGCGTGCATAAAATCATAATACTCCTAGTATTCCATGGACAGTGCGCATACGGCAGTTTGAATAATACAGAAATCGTAGGTGTTCGACTGTTTGGATACCACAAAAAAAAGCAAAACAACAACACCTGTATACAACAAATTTCCTTTTCCCCAATCAATTACATCTCAACTGATAAAGTATGTACTATGTATGTGTGTAGTTTTGAAAGTCAAATGGTTTTCTTGTCGATTTCCATTCGCATTTTTCCCATACATAATGGGTTGCTGGTCAAAAAATTTAATGTTGCATGAAAATGTGAAATGTGTGAAAAATTGCAATGATACTACATGTCTAATGAAGAGTACATAAGAAAATTACAAATGATGTGAAGGCATACCAGAAATTGCACCCTCAATAATTTGCTATTTCTTTTCCGCCATTGCATCAATTTCTGTCCAACTGCCTGTCATTTTCATTTTTATTTCCCATCTCTCTTTTCCTTGGTCAATGACTTGGGTCACTTGGGACATTTTCTATGAAAGCTCCTAGCAGCCGCAGGAGAATTAGTTTATTATACAAATGTTGTACAATATATTTTTCGAGCAGAATTGGATATGACGGAAATGGATTTAGTGTGCAAATTTATGTCACAAAGTCTCGAAATGTTTGAAAAACTAAAAAAAAAGTAAAAGGTGTTCGATTTTAGGAAGGGGAGTTAGAGACTAACGCCTTTAAATTGCATTGCTTAACCCGTTTACGCCTATCGTGCCCAAACTATTACGACTACAATTTTACTTAATACACAATTTTTCTATGCACTATTTATCTACGAGTAAATACAAGTAAAGAATTTCTATGCGAAATATTAAACGTCATCCGTTCTTCACTTCAGATCTTAATAAGTCCAATTTGATATGGAGTCATAAATGTCACATTTCGTTAAGCTATGTACGTAAAAAAAACTTCGAAACAAATCTTAAAATATATAAAACATAATACAATATAAAAATGTAGCTTCTCTATATGACGTAAGATGTGCTTATGGAACTTCAATCACATTCTTTTACGAAAGCGAAAAAAAAATTTCAAAAAATAGAGTCCTAGTTCGGATAAAGCCAAATTTTAAATACCAGGTGCATGTTTTTATATCAAATAAACAGTATTTGTTGTGTGCAATAAATCCACTTAATATAATATGCTTCATTTCCAAAACTTGAACGATTTTTTTTTCGGCCATATATGTATTTACAAATGTTTTATTCTATTCCTGAATTATTGCTTCCCCAATAAAAAAATGGCAGCAAGCTTAATAAAATTTAAAGTAACGATTATTATTTATTGAAAATTTAAATTACTTCTATTTATTTCAATTTTATTTAATTATTTTGCTTCTAACTTACCACACCCATTTTCCAATATTAAATTCTGCCTACCAAGTTTGAGCAAATTTGCTAAAAGATGTAATAAAGCATCAAATATTTTAATGTTTTGTAACATAAGCTGCATATTTAGGGTAACTACAGATGCATTGCCAAAATTCTCCTTAGTTTATTTCGAACACTTTTCCGAGTAGACCGAGTATTATATTTATTCTAGAAACCCCCGGCAGACGTTGTCGTTCTTGATTACCCATTGCATTGCAGTTTCATAGTCATATTTAAATATTTTTTATCCTCGTGTACAATTTAATTAAATTTGACTTTAAATTTGACTTTTCAAAACAAATGTTTTGACACCAATATTTTACTTTTTCATATAATATGTGTAGGTATAATTTAATTTAATTCGAATTAATGTCTGGCTTCTATATTTCATATAACTTGTATATAATTTAATTAATTTTGACTTTTCAAGCAGGTGGCAACCCTCATAAAAGAACTTTCTCTTCGCTGAGACGAACCGCTTGATGCCTTTTTTTCATATTTCATATAAATTATGTCTAATTTAATTGAATTTGACATTTCCAACAGGTGGCAACCCTTCCCGAGCATAAAATGTTTACGACCCATTCTCATATCTATCAAATATGCATACAAAATTTCATAAAAATCGGTCGAGCCGTACCGGAGGAGTTCGACCACGAACAATTTGGCACGGGTTTTTAACATATGATAATGCGTAATATATTTTTTATACTTTTATAGTAATTTAATTCAATACAAATTTTTTTTACAACTCTGTTAATACGATTAAGAAAGTATATTTATCTAGTGACTAAAAACTCCTTACAAAAATCAATTTCCAATAAATAAATAATTTGTTGAGACGGCAGTTCGACTTCAGCAATTTACGAAAAGTATTTCATGTTATATAATATAATATTTGAGAACAAATCCTTCAATTTTCGAAACTATGGAATACTTTTTGTTTAAATTATTTACTTTTGTTTTAAGTAAATTTTACCGGCTACGAAAATAGAGTTCACGAAACTTGGTTTCAGAACGCATGAAGTGATCCAAGTGACCGCAGTCGACTAGCAGCAAAACAAAACATTAACAAAAATCAAGGGGAACCTTAAGAACTTGAAATTTGCTGTTTATTATAATAGAATATAATAGGATATATGCAAATTGCATACACAAAACAAATTTCATCGATTTTCGTAAAATTTTTAGTTTCAAATTTTTATTTTTATGTTTCGTGTTATTGAATAAATTGTGATTTTATTATATATAAATTTATTGAGCTCTAGGCCAGATTGAAATAAATCACAACACACTGAAGATGACTTCAGATTGAAGTCGAAATATCGACATTTTTGATAATACACAATATAAAATATCAAAAAATTATTATATAATTAAACTTTTGATGGCCATTAACAACAACTCATTATTATGATTTTATAAAATAAACCAATTAAACATCTGTACATGAAAAATGTTTTCAATATTGAAAAAATAACACTGGACCATTTTAACTGTGTGTCACTGCACATTTGAAATGAATTATGGGAACAAGTAAAGATAGGGTTCACTGAGCAAGGAAAAAATAAGAGAGTGGGCGTAGTCTGGGAGTATTTTCACTATTTTTAATAGCTTATATTTCAAAAACTATCATACCGATAATTAATTAATCTTTCGCCAGCAACACAAATAAAGCAAAATAACAAATAATATTTAAACCTAACTATATAAAGTTATATATCAATGGAAAGGTATTTTTATGCAACTATTTGACAAATATATTTTTATGTACAGTTAATGCGCTTTTTTGATTTTTTTTTTTGATTTTGTCGAAGATATATATACATACATATGATATATAAACGAATATACATATCAGGTGAAAGATCTCTTAATTATCTATCCAACCGTATCAATATTTTCGGTTCAATACTGTTTGAAATATAAGCTATTAAAACTAGTGAAAATTCGCCATTTACCCCTCCATAACACAACTACTCATTTGCGCAAAAAATTTGTACACCATAAGAATCAGTAGAAGAAGGCGGACCACGCCCACTTTATTATTTTTTTCATATACGTACATATATTTCACTTGAATAAGACTACATTTAAGAAAAAATTTATATTTTTTACATAACACTGGATTCATTCGGTCAATAAGTTTTTTTTTTTTTATATATGAAGGTACATACATCTTTGGAAACAAATTTCTAAAGCGCATAAATTTCGTATTTTACCGCCTTTAAAGCAAGCAATTAAGTCTCAAAAACACAGTAAACGCCGTATTATTGTTGTACTGCACGTTTGATGAAAATGATTTCGCGCAGCTGTAAAATACGTTCTAAATATATGTACATATTTGCTGCAATGGCTGCAGAAATTTCACGAATCACTGCCAACTGATTGCATGGAACAGCTTTTGACGATGGTCAGTACTGCCGCACGTTTATTTCACGAACGCCTTTCTTTCTTCACACGAGCAGTGCAATTTTGTTACTGCGTTTACGGACGGACACAAATTTTGCCAATATGACCTTCATTTTTTTACTACGTTTCCTTCTTTCAACTGGAATAACCTCAATCGGCGAAGGGATTCCCAGTAAGTTCCGTGAAGCCAACTATGCATAAAACAATACGGAAATGAAAAAAAAAACTTTGCATTGAAGCATGTTTTGCAATTCACTTTCACTCGGAAATATTCACATCAACCGGCAGTTTCAGATAGGCATATTACGCATATTCACTCGGAAATAAGCATAAAAATGCGAGAAAAACTTGGTCAATCGGATGGGCATTCAAAAGGCCAACTAAAAAGCAAAAACAGAAACATACATACATAACTTACTTCCGCAACAACGGAAAATCGTATGGCGAAATCGCGTAAACTCTAAACATTTCAAAAAGGATGGTTTTCAACGCTGTACACTATTTCATTAGGAATAGAACCGCCAACAAAGTTCCACGGATGCAAAGATCCCGAATAACGTCGACTAGGAAAGATGAACTCATAGTCGGTATTATTCAGAGAGTCAACATAAAAACTAAGGATGGTTAAACAAGGGGTACCGCAGGGTGGCGTCCTGTCACCACTCTTGTTCAATCGCTACATCTCCAAGCCCTCTCAACCGCCAGAGGGAGTCACAGTAGTATCTTATGCCGATGATTGCTTGATAATGGCAACCGGCAATGTAATTGATGACCTGTGTTCGAAAGTGAACGGATATCTCTCCGACCTTGCCTATTTCTTCACAGGCAGAAACCTGGCGTTGTCCCCTGCGAAGTCCTCCGCGACCCTCTTTACCACCTGGACGAAGTAGGTCAAGCTAGATCTCAACATCCACATCGATGACACCCTCCTTCCGACGGTTAATCACCCGAGGATTCTGGGGATAACATTTGGATTAAGCTGCAGACCTGCCAGAACGCCGTACTCCGCGCGGTGACGGGATGCCTGCTGATGTCGCCTGAGGAACATCTCCACCAAGAGGTCAATGTGCTCCGCGTTAATGAGCACAACCTCATGCTCAGCAAACAATTCCTTGCTGGGTGTCACCGCTCGGGGCACCCAAACAGGCATCTGCTTGCAGTGGAGCTACCCCCGGGGCACATCAGAAGGCATCTCCTAGAACTAAAGAATGAGATCCAGCCATATATAACGCAACCGCTGGATCCAGAGGCGTACCCGCGGGTCCAAAGCGAAATCCTCAGGGAGACAGTCACCACCACCATCGACCCTCGCCAGACAAATGCAGTTATCGGAGCCCAACCACCACCTGTAGCAGATGAGGAGTCCCTGCTGCCTCAAGAGTCCTGCGGCACTCTGGCACAATTGCGATCTGGATATTGTAGTAGGCTCAACTTCTACCTATCCAGAATCATCCCCGACATACCCAACACATGCCCGGCATGAGGAGATTATCCGCACGATACCAATCATCTATTCACATGCCCTCTCAAACCCACTCATCTAACCCCGCTCTCCCTCTGGTCCAACCCTGTCGAAACGGCACGTTTCCTGGGCCTCCCCCTAGATGGCTTTGACGACAACGACCATGGGTGAATCCGCTCTTTGCAGTGCGTGCCTAGACGCTACAGCAACAACATGCTCAGCAAACAATTCCTTGCTGGGTGTCACCGCTCGGGGCACCCAAACAGGCATCTGCTTGCAGTGGAGCTACCCCCGGGGCACATCAGAAGGCATCTCCTAGAACTAAAGAACGAGATCCAGCCATATATAACGCAACCGCTGGATCCAGAGGCGTACCCGCGGGTCCAAAGCGAAATCCTCAGGGAGACAGTCACCACCACCATCGACCCTCGCCAGACAAATGCAGTTATCGGAGCCCAACCACCACCTGTAGCAGATGAGGAGTCCCTGCTGCCTCAAGAGTCCTGCGGCACTCTGGCACAATTGCGATCTGGATATTGTAGTAGGCTAAACTTCTACCTATCCAGAATCATCCCCGACATACCCAACACATGCCCGGCATGAGGAGATTATCCGCACGATACCAATCATCTATTCACATGCCCTCTCAAACCCACTCATCTAACCCCGCTCTCCCTCTGGTCCAACCCTGTCGAAACGGCACGTTTCCTGGGCCTCCCCCTAGATGGCTTTGACGACAACGACCATGGGTGAATCCGCTCTTTGCAGTGCGTGCCTAGACGCTACAGCAACAACAATATGAACTCATAGTGCGTGAAAATCTTACGTTCGGCGTCCCCCATTGAAAGTGAATGACCCGAAATATACCTGACCTACGCTTATATATTTCAATATTGAATGATGTAGTGCTTCCTTTTTGCGACGAAAGCATGCTCGTTACATGTATCTTTCAATAGAACAAGAATCCGAAACATACCGCACGAACAGCAAAACAGTGGAACAAAAGGGAACAAAATATGATAAAATTGTTAGAATGGCCTTCATGTAGCACTGATCTGAACTCCATGGAGAATCTCTGGGAGGACTTAATGAAAAAAGTATTGTACGATTGCACAAAATGGAAATTTCCCGATCTAATGGCAAAGGTCCAGATGGAGTGGGAAGCTATTCCAATCTCTGTGTGCGAGAAGTTAAACGAGTGTGAAGCAGTAGTTCGAAATAAAGGGTTTGCAATAAAATATTAATTTCACTACAATAAAAACATGTTTTTTTAATAAAAAACGAAGCGTTGTTAATTATATGACCGACATTATTTTATTACTTGTTTTATGTAACTACTATAAAAAAACGCAACATATTTTAAGTAGCTTAATCAAGCTGTATCGAAGACACATTACTCTCAGCGAAGTATTTACCGTGAAATAATTACATAATAGCCTTCAGAGATATTTGTAGTTTTTAATGAAACAAATTTCGATATTAGTGTGTTGTTAATTAGTTGACCGGAGCTGTACATACATATACACTTGCGGTCAATTAAAACGCACCACCACTTTGGTCGACTATGTTCAGCTATATAACTTTAAATTTGAAAAAAATTGTACTAGATTTAGTAGGCACTGAGAAATAAATTATTTTTTATGAAATTGGGTTGCACACTGTTCAGTTATAGTCGTGTTTTTGTTGTGTATTTGGAACGACGGCTTAGAGATGTGGGTTTATAGTAAAGAAAGTTAAGTTTCCTCAAAGTCAAATGATTTGGCGCTGCTTTTCATACCACGTATTGGGGCCTCTACACTTTGTTGATGGAATAATGAATGCACAAAAATATGCGACAGTGGCTAACAATTTTTTAGTACCCGCAATTGAAGAGCATTATTCTTATACGGATCGCCTAATCTTCCAGGATTACTCAGCGCCATGCCATCGTGTAAAATGGGTAAGTTTTGATTGGAAACAAATCTTGTATAAAACATCTATACAATATTGGTCTATAGGATCCTATTCAGCTCGAATTTTTATTTTTTGTTGGCCAAAAAATTTAACGATCTAGGGGTTCAACGCTTGGATTGGCCTGGAAACTCGCCAGATTTAAACCCTATTGAGCACTTATGGCATATAATGAAGTGTGAAGTTGCTAAACAGAAGCCAACAAATAAAAGTCAATTGATAAAGATTTCAGGGGAGAGGTACTAAATTCTGCTTTTCAAAATTCTTTTGGATGAAAATTCTGTAAAAATCAAAAAAAAAATTCTGTCCAGCCTAAATTCTTTTGGTTCAATATTCTGTATTTAAAATTCTGTATGATCAAAATGATGGAGAACTGAAATTCTGTATATTAAAATTCTGGAATCAAAACCTTACCTGAATAGCACATTTATTTTATGAATAATGGAATTCCGATTTTATAGAATCAATGGTATATATACATACATACGTCAATTAAAGAAAAATTCAAAAATTCATTCAAAACAAAAGTTATGGAAACGCTTCAGATGGTCTTACTCTTTTACGCTTAAAATAAAACACGTCCGTTCGCTTTTGTAGTTCAACAGGTATTCCCTTTTTATTTTCCCGATTAAACTATTGTGCATAACCAAAGGGCAAATTCCCTCACTTAAGGTCTAAACAGTTATGACTATCGCTTAAGTACTAATTACAATATTACTAAAGGTCTAAACAGTCTACATCTAATGCTTACGTGGTATCTACACTATTACATTTTTAACGCTTACATAAGGGTTACACTTACGAGCTACTTATACTATGTGTAATTATACTATGCTTACACTATGAGTAATTATACCTATGCTTACAGTTATTACATTATAATGGCGAAACAATTATTATATTATTAAATTTTTAGCAATTCGCTTTAGAAAAGAAACATGCCTTAATATAAGCCTTTTTTTGTTATTATTTTAATTCTGTTGTTTGCTTTTACAGCCTTCTTCGTTTGACTAATTTTGTGACCATTTTGAAATTTCTGAAGCTATAAATACATACAAACATATGTACATTTGCTTTATGTAAAGCTGTTTTGATAATATAGGAAACCATATGGGTCAAGACAAGTCATGTATTGGCAGTATTTTGTTTTGCAAAACTCTGTATTGAAAAACCGGATGAGCATATTGCGCACTTTTTTTATTTATCCATATGCTCTTCCGGTTTTTCAATACAGAGTTTTGCAAAACAAAATACTGCCAATACATAATTTTGACTTACAGAATTTAAAATTACAGTGTTCCGCAATACAGAATTTTAACAGTACAGAATTTTGAATTACAGATTTTTGAATACAGAATATTGAATACAGAATTTTAAATACAGAATTTTAAACCAAAATCATATTGTACCCAACCCAGATTTCAGAGCTGATTTGGTATGGTCGCGTAATAAGGAAATCAATTGAGGTCCTAGTGAATTCCATGCCTTCAAGAATTAAGGCAGTTATTGAGGCTAAAGGGGAAACGACTCCTTATTAGGAGAGCCTATTGTCAAGTCTATATTTCTACCGTTAGTGGTGAAAATGATTTAGTCGCTTTCAGTTAACTTTACATTGTTTTCTTTTTACACTATTTGGCCAAACAAATAAAAATGACCCTTATATTCTAACTTTACGTGATCTTATTTAAATTATATTTGGTGGTACGTTTTTATTGACCGCAAGTGTAGATATGTACAAATAAATTAGGAAAGTTTACCAAGATTTTGGCGCAATAAAAAACACTCTGTACAACGCATAAACAAAACCAGCAACTGAAAATGGCATTAACGGAGCTTTCCGCATGTGGCCGCAAGTAAAAATTTAATTTGAGTTGAAATTTCCGCAAAATTTATTAAATATATTTTAAATAAAACGCAATTTTATTTAATCAAATACGTTGTAAGTATGTATGTTGCATGTCTATCCATGCGTAAAACAAATTAGTGAGGAAAAGTTGTATATCTGCACAAAGTTTGACACTGGTTTCGGTGGCTTTACCTTCCCATAATGGCGTTGTTTGTTGTTGTTGTAACATCATAGAAAATTCTCCATAAAATATTGGGGAATGCTGCTGCAATGACAGTCCTTGGCCGGCTATAAATCCGGGTCGTTCCGGTATCGTGGAACCGACTGCCGTGGGAACGCCTTCCCCTAATAATTTCCATTTATATCCTTCGCCCAAGACTTTTTACTTTAATATTACCTACCTACCTACCTATATATTTCTCCAAAAAATTGCCTGAAAAATTGATACTTACACATACAAGCAGATATTTAAACAGCAAGTAAGATATTTTTGTGTTTCTTAATTTACTTTATTTGTTAATTTTACGAAAAAGTAGATTTTACTCATCTTCATGATACACTAGAGAATGGGTTTACTTTACAACGCCACACTTAGAAATACATACTTATAAATTTTGTTTAACACTAACCATTAATTCTAAGAAAGTTTCGTTTTTGTCAAATAATTGAATTGTTAAATTGTTGTACAGCATATCAAAAATTATACTTTTAAATTTTATACTTTTATTAAATTTAATATGATTCTAAATCATAAAAAAGTATTTCCAAATAAACAATAAATCAAATGCCAAAAGGAAGTTTTTCGTTTTAGATACTATGTATGTAAAATTAAATTTTAAACATGAAAAAATAATTGTAACAAAACTTTGAATGCTTAAAGGAAAAGTTGATGTGCTTTAACTTTTGTCGATTTTTTCTCTATTTGAAAAGTTCAAAGTCAGTAAGCTAACACTGAATGCAATTAATGTAAAATATGTGGCTGCGAGTAAATAAAAGCGTTGAAATATTGCCTCCCTCAAAATACGTCCATATATTATTTTGCCTATGTCTCAAATAGATATGGCCCGAAGTGATTAGTCGGAGAAGCTATCGCTCCAGTAGGTAGTGGTGAGCGGTGCTACCGATTTGAACAAGTCCTTTCCCACAGTATAACTTTCCACATCATGTCTCACTTTAAGGGGACGTTCCTGTCCCGGACAACGGCCTTCTTTATGCTTCTCCAGTCGTGCTTCGGAAACAAATTTTCGCTTACATTTCTCACATTGATGTAGTACACCCTGCTCGTCATGCTCATCCACCAAATGTCGACGCAATTCCGCCTTACTTGGACCGACATATTCGCATTTGGTGCATTCAAAGCCTGATGGTTCTTCGTTATGTTTTTGCACATGTTTACGATAAGCACCCTGTATTTTAAATACTTGACCGCATACTTCACACTTGAGGGGTTCTCGTTGTGTGTGCGCTTTTTTGTGTAAGATTAATGATAATTTACGTACAAACACTTGATCACATTCATCACAAGGGAATTCAGTGGGTTTCTCTTCTTGTTCCTCTGCTGGCGGTGTGCTCTTAATCTTTTTTTTCTTTATCTGTTTCCTAATGGGCTCTTCAGCTTCGTCACTGCTTTCTTCAACTTTTATTGGTGGTGGTGGTGATGGCGATGGTGATGGCCGAGACCGTTTTATTGGGCGACGTCCCATACGCTTCTTCTCTTTGACTTTAGGCGCCGGTGTAAGCGCAACAGGTTTACGTCTACCACGCCTACCGCTGGCAGCACGCGGCGAACGTTTTTTTTTGGGTGAACCGAAATCCGAGTCATCTGAATCATCTTCTGCTGTTATACCACCTTCGTCGGAAACTTTAAATTCTACGTCATCGTTGCGCTCATTATCAGATGGATCTGAATCTAAAGTTGCATCTACAACGACATAACCGGCCGGTCGTCGTACCTTATTTTTACTGCGAGACAGTTTCTTGCGCAACTCACGTTCGGTGGCTTCGCATTGCGTTTTCAATTGTAAGGCAATGTTTACGTTGTCAAAGCATGAATTGCAAATGAATTGCGGCATAAAATCCTTTTGAGCAATAGAAACAGTTGGACAGATAATCATCAGTTTGTCGGCAATTGTTTGTTTATTGGTTGCCTTGAAAAGGCTAATGAGCGCATCCTTGCTGGTGCAGACACGGCATTGTTTCTCATCTACTTGCATATCCATTTTAGCGGCTTCACGAGCTGTACTAGTGGGCTGCTCGTCGTCATCCACATATCCACTTTTATCATTTGATTTTCGATTGGAATTTACTTTAACTGCCACATCTTTACGCTTTTTAGGTAATTGTGTTGATTTGCGCAAAACCGGCTTCACATCTTCCTCTTCCACTTCATCCTCGTCTTCCAATGCATCCTCATTAACTTCGCCATCCTCGTCATCATCAAGCGTCTGAAGATTTTCGTCTTCTACTTCTTCGGTTTCTGCCGGCCGGCGGGGTTTACGGCCGCGCTTTGAAGGGATTTCCGGTTTATCAGCAGCCATGGGGTCGTGCTGTAAGCGGAAAGAGCATTAAAATATATTGGAGAAAAAATGTGTATACCTTTCACATGACCAAACAAAAATACCTACATAAATGCAGGTGAATGCAGTTATAATGAATTTCAAAAACGGAGAGGAAATGGCGCTTGCTTTTTATTTTTTGTATTCGCCAATATTTCCTCCAAATGAATAGGAATAAATAAATTTACAGGTTTTATGTGAAAGGTATACATTTTAATTCATATTTATTCATTTTTGTACCAAAAAGAACTCTTTCTCAACCTTTACCTCCTCCAAGTACTCGGCAACTCCTTCGTCCGCCTCGTTTGCGCCGTTCGTTAGCAACACCTCATCGCTGGCGGTATCCATAGCGGCACCCTCCTCAATCAATTCACTACTCATTTTCACCACTTTCGTTTTGTACACTCTTTGCTTTTAGCCAAACAATTTCACTTTTTCAGCCACACTTTCTTCTTGTGAGTGTTTTGCTTTGTTTGTTTTTATTAGATATTTCTAAATTATGTTGTTGTAACATATAGCAGTTGTTGTTATAATGTCAAAAATTGCCGCCACATGAAGATTTATGGCATGGAAGCGCCAGCAATCGTTCACTTGTTATAATTGGCCAATTATAATTATATTATATAGCAAATATCTTAAAGTGCGAAATCACTCAATGATTAAATTATAGTAACACAAATAGTCAATTGCACATCCACTTTTACAATTGGTTTTCTTAAAATTGTTACGTTTTACTAATTTTTTCTTCAGTGCGCTTTTTCGCCGCCGCTACACTACAAAAACAACAATGCTGCAAATGAAAAAAATTCTATCCACCACAGTGTTCACAATAATGCAAAATTTTTAAAACTTTCAATTAATCTCTTTAATACAACAACTTAACTTTTCACTCCAAGTATTTTGATGTACTTTTTTGTCGAATTAAATGTGAAATATTGCGTAAAACTTTCTTGCACTCTCTCGTGTCTATACTCAACGCGTTACGGCCATCTTGAATTGTGTGCATGTAAAAATCGAAACAGAATTTTCACCGCCTCATTGTGAATGGCTAATGCACACACGTTCGGGGTGGCGAGTTGTGTGTGAGCGAGCGAAAGCGTACGATTGGAGCGCGAACAAATGTCAAGTGAGTAGCTGTTTTATGAGTGGAAGCGAAAAGGCTATAGTCGGTTGCGAGTTTTGCTTTGATTTTTAGTTCGCAAAATGTGGGAACGAACAAAGTTGCCACTCGTCTAAGTATTGAATCAGTTTTCGTTGTCTTCGGAAAGTAATCGGTATGTATGCATGACCAATTTATTAATATGAATAAATTAATTTATGGTATCTAAGTATAGATAATTATTTTCATAGCCCGAGTATGCGTGCGTTTCAATTGTCATTTTACGCAAGAACGCAGAAACTCAAGCAAATTTCTTGCGTTTTCCTATGTTATTATGTAGGAGGCGACACACAAGATGTTATACATATTTTTACGCAATAGTTTAAAATAATTTGTAACAATTATTACTAATAATCATGGTTTTGCGTTTTCGTACGCAACAGCTTACAATAAACTTGCAAAGTTTGGGAATTCTATAGAGCGGCAATGACAACTTTAAGGGTAGTTGCAATTAACAGTTGTGAGATGCAAATAATGATTTGTGGATTTGCTTCAAACAAATATTAGGCGTAACGGATATTTTACTTCAAAGCCTTATGGTGCCCACAGTCACCGACGTGTACGTATGCCGTGTCTGTTTGACGGGAGATACACAAAATTGAGCAAAACTTATGCCCGTACGTATGTTTTGTAAACAAACTTTGCGTACATAAAACTGTGTTTGTTTGCATCAACACAATGTTGCCATTCCTTTGTTTGCATACATACTTTTACACACATCCGCGTTGTCAATTACAATTTTTCATTGTATAATAAACCAAAGCCAAAAACCAACAAATGCAAATAGTTCATTTATCTATAATTAACATTATTAAAGATCGATTTTAAATTAATTTAATAAAATTTTAAATTTGTATAAGGTTATTTTGTTAATGATAAATAATGGCAACAATGTGCGGTGAGAGAGCACTCAGCTGACACGGCTTTACGGCAAAAATCTAAATTTCTCAGATTACACACGTACACGTCGCGCGTAACCGTTACACGTACACGTTGATGAGTTTTCATTTACATGTCGCTCTCATAAGTTTGATCGTGTCAGCTGACACGTAACGTACGTTTGCGTCGGTGACTGTGGGCACCATTAGCGCCAAGACGACGAGATCGCTGGGATATAATAAGCGATGAAACGATACCGTGCAAGTATCGATACTTTCAGTTGTAAGTAATATCCAAAGAAAGTATCGATACATACTCGTGTTGACACGTCTGGCTATGAACGTATTCCGTATGCAAATTTTGATTGTCTTTAGTTTTTAAACACTTAGCGCTAATATTTCAATAGCTTTAAACATTTTAAGTATACAACTCTGTACCTGTGAACAACTATGTTTAAAAATATTTAAAATAACTCTTACTTAAAATTGCACAAAACTGAACCTACTCAATCGTAGTCTGAACTTTCGTGAAATCTGCGAAAATGCGATCATTCGCCTTTGTAGCTTTTATTTCAATGTTTATTAGTTTTTAATAGAATTTCAATAATATTTTTCAGTATAAAGGCGTTGTAAGCCAGAAGGATTCTATGAATTTTACAGTTATGACGTTTTTGCGATCTAAAATTATATATATCGAGAGCACAGTGAAAGTAAAATAAAATAAACAAGAAACCCAGCGATGTTTTTTTTTGAAATTTTGGTAATCAAAATAATTAAATACGCGATCAATATTGCAATAATATTCTAATAATCTTTATTAGGCCTTAGTCAACAGAAGCCCATCAGGACTAAAATAGATGAAAATTTATTATTATATTATTTGGCCATCTTGTGTTTGCCATAACTCACTTTTTAGTTACCAAAAGTTGTCAAAAATGACTTAGTTAGACGACAATAAAAATTCATTCATCCAAATACTGTAAGGGAATATTAAAAAAAATAACAATTCAATGAAGTGAAATGGTAAGAAACAAAATTATACAGATGTGATTTCACAAAAAAAAAATTGAAAAAGTAATTTAGCAGCATAAATGTTCCGAAACAAAATCTATCTTTTAGAATCGAGTTTCGATATCCTCTCAATGTTTGATTAAAAAATATCGATAACAAAATTATTTGGTATCGAACGCAAAGTTTCGAGTATGTACTTGTTCATCCCTAGACGTTTTTCTTTTCCCCTTTATGGGCTAAATGTCACATTCTTATTGGAATTACGAAATTCCTTTTTCTGGGCCATGATTCAATTATTAAAGGTTTGCACACTAGTAACACACAATTTTTGACAATCCCATACCAAAAGTTGTTTTCATGTTACTTAAGCAAAATTTCTTATGAAAAGCGTATAAGATGCTGTGTGAATCTTTTAACATTGAAATATTTGATCAACAAATGTTCATTTTACTCTATTCAATTTAATGTAAATTTCAGGTTTTAGCAACATAACGCCTTGCTAAGGGAGACGATTTTGTCACGAGGGAGTGAGAAAACTGTTTACTGATCAAACCTCAAATAATTGATCATCGTTCGTGAAACGAAATGTCAATACATTGACATTTATAATTTCGTTTTGGCGCCAAATCGACTTGCCAAAAAAGTACACTAACGAAAAAAGGTATGAAGAAATATTTAGTTTAGAGACAGTGGATTTTTTTTTAATTAAATGAAATCTTAATATCGGCCAGATTTAAAACTAGGCACATATGTATGTAGGTATCATGGATATAAAATGAAAATTTTAAGTTGTAGCCAATTATACGACAAAAACGCATACTACTTATTTGCGTACATAAACTTAAACTTTAGCCAGTAAATATTCTTGAATAACACATTATTCACGATTTTCTATGAAAAGATTAGCGACTTTTGAAATGTGGTGCTACAATGGTGCTACAAAATGCTAAAAATTAAAAGTTATTTGTATACGGAAGGTGGTATACGAAATAGTTCTAGAAATTAAAACCAATATTTCTGACAACAAAGCGAAGAAAGACAGTAACTGAAGCCGATTCGCAAGCCTCTTAATAAGCCTTCGGCTACGTTCGTAAATGCAGTATTATAATTGGAGTGCATGTTTGACGAAAGCAACTATTTATTTACAAAGAAAAACTTGCGGCAGTACTGCTTTTCTTCAATTTCTATAAATAACAGTTTGAAAATCTATAAGAGGAATATCAAAATTTGCATAATTTTATGCTTATTCAGATCATGTCTTAGAATTGCGATTCATCAAACAGTGTTGGAAAATATTGCGAAAAAGTCAACCTATATTGGGACAAATCTATAAAAAACAGTCAGAACCCGGTATCTTAAAATCTAACATGATTGAGAAATTTAGGTACTATTTTATGAATTAGCGGACCCACCGTCCATATAAATATAAAATGTGATATTAAATCAAAAGTGAATGTAGGAAAAAATTCCATTAGCCGCTTTTATTTAATTTGAAATAACTTTCACATTTTCTGTACAATTTAGACGCTCTTATGCACCACATTTTCGTAATGGAATTCTCTTGGAAAAAAACATTTTTTTACAAACTTTTTCCACTAAAGAGAATGAATAAAAATTAAGAATTTTTGAAAAAGC
The DNA here is from genome assembly GCA_951828415.1 of Anomoia purmunda. Lineage (NCBI taxonomy): Eukaryota > Metazoa > Arthropoda > Insecta > Diptera > Tephritidae > Anomoia > Anomoia purmunda. The sequence goes on along the minus strand of OX639997.1, from coordinate 58,698,005 downwards.
TCCAAAATGGTCTTATTTTTTGCATTTACACGCTAGTAACTGAAAAAATACTTTTCAAATATATATTAGTGTTAAGAGCGTGAATGTACCTTTAAAATGATACCCATAGAATAGCTGCAAAAGGATCTTGAAAACAGGTGTTTTGTCTATAAAACGCTTCTATGGAAAAATTAATGAAACGAACGGACCGGACCTTTTATTTGAATTAGCGCTGCAGACGTCTCTTGCAATAGGTCTTTTCTGCATTTAATTCTGATCAATTTCGGATTGAAAAAAAACCGCAAACAGATTAATGTGGCAATGGCAAATGGTCGCCGATATTCAGAACTTATATTTTTAGCATAATTTATTCCAAATTCTATTAATTTCGCATAATCTCAAATACAGAAATTTATTTACCTAACATCACATGGGACCTAAATTGAGCTGAATGTAGCGGGCGTAACTTTAGTTTTGAAAAAGGTACAATTGCACCTACACCCAGCGCAACAAAACAAAAAAAAAACGGCATCAAGTCTTTCGAGGATATTTGATTTTTGTGAGCAAGGGATTCTCCGAATACTTATAAAATGAGTTGAATGGCGCAAGCTTAGCTCATAGAGCACGCGTGTTTCGGATTATCGAGAAAAACTATACCTAAGCAAACACAGCTGACTGTGGCTCAAAAGGCCCTTAATTTTTATATTGGTTGAATGAAAAGTGTTTGTTCGTAAAATAGCAGCAGACTTACAATTCAATGAAAGTTCAGTGTAACTGGTCAATTGGAGAGGAAAGAAGGATCAGGCAGGAAATCTGAGGGTAGACCGGGCCATTTTGAGAACAAGCCTCCAAATCGTTTCAACTATGCTGCCGAGATAAAAACAGAGCTCCAAAGAATATTTCGACCCAAACCGTTTAATACAGGTTAAACGAGATAGATATGTTGGTTAGGAAGCCTGCAAAAAAGTCACTTTTAACCGCAAAAATGAAAGAACATTGGTTCAACTGGGAAAAGAGTAAAGCAATATAGACTAAATCTAAGTGAAGACGTGCCATATTTTCTGCTGAGTCTAAATTGAAATTGATACGCCCTGATGGATATCGCACCGTTCGCCGTAGATCAGATGAACGAATTCTCCATATATCAAGGTATGGGAATGCATTACAAAACAGAAACCGGAGTCCCTATTGCACTCAATGGGTTGTACCCAGCTTGGTGTCCTTAATAGAAATGTAACCATATCCAATTATTCAAGACTACTCAGCGCCGTGTTATCGGGCACGAAATGCAAGTTCGTTCAAGGACTTTTTACCCATTCAATCATTTAGTAATATTTTTTGGTCTATTGTTTAACACTAGATTAGAAAACTGAATAAAAATTTGGGCATAGTGTCAGTAGATGAGCCAGGGAATACCCGGACCTCAATCCAATAAAAAAACGTTTGGCCTTTTTTTTATTGCGCTGGGTGGACTTTTTCCTTCCTGGTAGGTATCTTGTTTTGGAAGAGCTTCGTAACCAAATTATATCAAGTAAAGATGCCCTTGTTTTAAGCATAGTGCTTTTTAGCGACCCAAAGTGATAATTCTTGGTTAAGTATAGAGCAGCAATAATATGTAGTGTTATATCGCTGTCTACTGACGCGTAATAAAAGTAGCAGGTTGCAATTTGAAAGTGTCAAATTTGAAGAAAATTCAGTGAACTTTAAATTCGACTGAAATGCCTTAAGTTTTATATTTATATTTAATTATTAACTGTCAGGTAAATAAGACCAATGTGCGGCTGACTTAGGTGCCGTTTTATCTACCGCGCGTTAGAATTTATCTCCTCTTTAAACCCAATTTCATTTTCTCAAGTGTCTGCTATGTTTCCCGCGCCCACAAATTTTACAGGCAGTCTATTCTCCGATTAACATTTGCCCTCTTCGGAAGTAAACTTTTCACCAATATTTTGTTGTATTATAGACACATGCATGTTTTTATTTGAATAAAATATAGGTACGCAACACAAGAAAAATTTCTGGATTTATTTGTTTTTTAAAGAGCAGCCAACCATTCACTAGAGTTAAATAAATATTTAACAGGAGAAAATGAAACTGCATTTATCCCTTCGAAAAATTTATCTGTCGGTTGCGTAGCGTTCACTTTAACAGGCATTCGAGAAAACGGCCGTAATAAGACACATTAAATTGAACCGAATCGTATTACAATTAATTTAATATGGATTAAAATCTAACATTCAATTAGACATATCTTAAAAATTTAAACATTTTCCCTATATGGATAACAGATACACAGATACATAGCACTGCTATACTTTAAATAATACCTGGCTAATCTTTGGTGGATTGATGTGTGTGTTGCACTAGTACGAGGAGAGTGGCCGTCATTATAATCTGACCTTTACATAACTTGATAACTTACTCACGGACTTCCATCAAAACCTGCTTACATAATTTTTGATTGTACGCCTATACGAAAACTCATTACAATGCAGGACTCAATAATAGACGGTTGGATAACCAGGCAATTGTCTCACTCCCGATTGCAGTCTTACCCGTTGTGGACTTATTTTTTAATTTGTAGAAACTTTTAATAATATTTCGTTTGGCACGGCTTTGCTCTTCCAAATGCAGGCCTTACCAAATATGGATAATTGCAATATATTTTAAGGAGCTGTTTACCTATTTAATTCATATTTTATTCGAATTGCATCTCAAATGCAATGTCTATAATTATCCAACATTTAATAATTAAATCATGTTGCATGCCCAGCCAGATTAGAGAAGTTAGGTAAATTCACTACTTTTTCAACGCGGCACGCCTATTATAACAACAATATATGAAACTCACGAATGATAGAAAACCAGATTACGACAACGTACGCGTCACAATGGTCTCTGCCACAGGAATATCGAGAAGAAATGGAAGGTGATAACTAGACTTGGGCTTTTATTTTCTTTCCAACTGCTGCAATACAAAGCTTGGGACTTCACATTTATTATTCTGTGTTTAACGTCACGTAAAAATCACTCAAAACTCTGAAAATTCTGCTTTTTAAGTGCCATTTGTGACGTCAATCCTTTCAAAGTATACTATTTCCTGGAATCACAAATGTGACTGTAGCTCTTCCTCAAAAGAGTCAAAACAAATTTGACAGTGTAATACCAAGCCACATTGCTACTACTAATTTGATTTCATTCATTCTGTGGTGAACATTTTCTTGTTACCCTATGAATAAAAAAATAAAGTTCTCTATCACGGGCCTCAAGCCCGCAATCAGCTCAATCAAAATAGCGCATAGGCTCACTCTGTTTAGGGGGAAAAATGAAGGTATGAATGTATCTAAATATTTTCGTGCTTGTGGCATTGACTAATCCTTCATTTGAAGCGACATGGCTATGCTATCTAGCAAGGGGAGCAGAGAGTTAATTATTTTCACATGTAAGCGCGTATCATACATGGGCCTTAAAAAAAATTTGTATGCTAAATGTATATAGTCCCGCATGCTTCTATGAATTTATATTAAAATATAATTACCTTCTCTGGTAAATTTCAATCGATTTATAGCATTATAAAAGTAGTTTTTCACAGAATCTCTGCAAAATAAATTGTATGATTGTAACAAATAAATTTTCCGCTCCATATTACCAATTAAAAAAATATGTTAACTGAATTTTCTTTTGAATCAAATACATAAATACTCGTACATTTTCATTGCCAATATGCAAATGGTCTGTTGTTCAATTTGGTAGCCAACGACAATTGAAAATGGTAATGACAATGATAATGATAATGATAATGATAATGATTATGATAATGATAATGATAATGATAATGATAATGATAACGATAATGATAATGATAATGATAATGATAATGATAACGATAATGATAATGATAATGATAATGATAATGATAATGATAATGATAATGATAATGATAATGATAATGATAATGATAATGATAATGATAATGATAATGATAATGATAATGATTTTTTTTTTTTTTTTTTTTTTTGTGGGTCCACTAGGTACCTAGGGGTGAAGTTGGACAATAAGCTAACATTCTGGGAGCATATACGCGGAGCCTGCGAGAAGGCTGCGCGTATCACGGCTGCTCTCAGTAGGCTAATGGCAAATGTTGGAGGCCCCAGGCCTGCCAGGAGAAAACTCCTGATGTCGACTGTCCAATCGGTGCTCCTGTACGGGGCAGAAATATGGGCTGACGCTTTAAAAGTCAATAAATACCGAGTTCAAATGGCATCGGTACAGCGCAGAGGAGCTTTGCGCGTCGTGTCAGCATACCGTACGGTGTCAGAAGACGCAGTTCTAGTGGTTTCCGGGGTCATGCCAGTTGATCTACTTGCTTTCGAGCGGAAGGAAATATATACTTCCAGCGCCCAGACAGACCGAGCAACAGCCGCGGTGCGTGCACGTGAGCGATTGATCCAAAAATGGCAGCAAAGCTGGAACGCGAGCACGAAGGGTCGTTGGACTTACAGGCTGATACCCAACCTCGAGCCATGGTTAAAGCGATCACATGGAGAGGTTGACTTCTATCTGACCCAATTCCTCACGGGCCATGGGTACTTTCGGGATTATCTGCACAGGATGGGTAGGGTGGATTCGCCATTCTGCTCGTACTGTGAAAATGTTAAAGATGACGCATATCACACCTTCTTTGAATGTGGAAATTTTGCCGCCTTCAGGGAGAGTGTGGAGACTGTTGTTGGCACTTTGAGACCTGGCAGTATCATTAACACAATGATATCCAGCGTCGAAATGTGGGAAGTTATGGGGGAGTATGTAAAGAGACTACTCCGCAGCAAACTAGAGGATGGTTGTCTTTCAAGAACAACCGCTGTAAACGCCCTTTAAAGAGAGCAGCCCTGAGGCTCACGTGGCGCGTCCCGTATCCGAAGTAATGCTTTTGCGGTTCCGGATGCGGGAATTACGCGCGGGCGGTAGGAGTTAGGTTTTAGTGGGTACACCAGCAACTGCGATGGGACTCCCACACTCGGGAAAGCTAGTATAGAGACTAGTAATCTCGGTTAGTGCATAAAGCATTTCCCCTCCTACTGAAAGAAAAAAAAAAAAAAAAAAAAAAAAAAAAAAAAAAAAAAATGATAATGATAATGATAATGATAATGATAATGATAATGATAATGATAATGATAATGATAATGATAATGATAATGATAATGATAATCAAATGCTAATAATGAATTTACTGGCTGTTTTGTTGATATTTTTTTTCGAGAATAATGTGTTATTTTATTCCTGTAAAGTCATACTGGGTCCATCGTAAGATAAAACGAGACACTTAGTCGTAGTGATTTAAAATCGAAGTAGTATTAATAATATTAATAACTACAATGAAAAGTTTATTTTTTTCGCCTTCCACGGCTAAAAATAAAATGGAAAACGGAAAATCCACAATTATCTGAAGCGTATAAAACCATAAATTAAGCTTTATATACTCAAAACATGAGTTTACAAAAAATTCGTCAAAAATTCATCAAAACCACTGAGAGTGGTTTTCTTAAAAAATATGCAAAAACTGACTTTATAAAACACAAAGCTGATTCAGGGCGCCAGAAAATTACCACTTCTTTGGGTGATCGCCGTATAAAGTAAATTAGCATTTGGGACCGTCTCAAAATAGCTGTAGTCATTACGACACGTCGGCCTGCAAAAAACCATTATTGACGATAATAATACGAAAAAAAAACGCCTCCAATGGGCTAAGATGCACAAAACCTGGACCGAAAAGGATAAGAGAAGAGTAATATTTTCGGACAAATCGGAAAATTAACCTTTTTGGTTCGGACGGAATGGGAAACGTTCGCAGAAGAGTCGGCGAATGTCTCAATATTGAGCGTGTCAGATGTACCGTTAGGCAGGGAGGGAGCCGAATGAGCTGAAGGTGTTTTTCCTACCATGGTATTGAAAATTTTTGCCTTGGTGGATGAAAATGTGAATGTAATTAAATACCGACAGCTTTTGCAGGAAAACCTGAGCCCTACAATTGAAAAGCACATTTCCCACATGGACGATGCCATCATTCAGGATGATTGTGCATCATGCCATCGATCCAAATCGGAAAGTATTCTTTTTTTCTATTATGTTTTTTAGACATGTGGGTTTTAGGAAGAAATAAAAAGCATATATGTAATTCAATGCCTAGAATTTAGCTTTATAATAAAAGTAAGGGTTTGCCATTCCATATTAAAAATGATTTCCGGCAAGTGCAGCAAATTAAGGCCGTATGTCAGCAAGAACGCGGCGAATATTCTCTTTCAAGGTGTCAATTGTCACGGGCTTATCTACGTAGATAAGTGACTTCGCATAACCCCACAAAAAATAGTCCAGCGGTGTTAAATCGCACGATCTTGGAAGCCACTACGCCGGCCCTCGACGCGAGATAATGCGCTCACCAAAAGCTTCTTCCAATAAATTTATTGTTTGGTTGGCTGTATGGCATGTAGCGCCGTCTTGTTGAAACCGGGCACGAAAAAGTCAATATTCATAGCTCTTAGCATTCCTCATTGACTGCAACATTATGGCCGGCTTCATTTTTGAAGAAATATGGACCAATGATTCCCTCTGCCCAGAGAGCATACCAAATACGACAATTTTGTTTATTAACGTACCGATTCAACCAAAAGTGAGCTTCATCCGCGCCGACCGAGTATGGGGCACAGCGGGCGATGTGTAGTCCGAGCCGAACCAGTACGTTGGTAATAAATGTTCACGATTTGCAAACTTTGTTCCGAAATAAGTCTATTGAAAACCACGCGTCTAAAAGCAACACCCTATATAACCCTATCACCTTTCTATTTAGAATACAAAAAGTGAATTATCTACTCCATTTTTTTTTTAGATAAAAAAAAAACTATTTTGCAGACTTGGGTGTTCTATCACTGTACTGGCCTGGGAATAGTCCTGATATAAACCCCATTGAAAACCTCTGGCTTCTAATAAAAAAAGCAACAATGTACCATGATGCAAGAATGAAAGGTGTTGTACGTTGGCAACTTTTCACTCTAAATCGGCCATGTTGACTGAATTAGAAAAACCGTATGATCCCTTTTCTAATTTTGAGGGGAAGTTTTTTAAACAGTTAAGTTAAAGTTAACGAAATACAGAGTAGGCAACACAGCTTCATTATTAAAAGTATGATTTGCTTTTATTCGCAATTACAATTTCTTATTTATAATATTAGTCGTATGAAAGAATGTATTCAGTACATCACGAGACGTTCATATATATGTATATTGTGGCTGGAGTATTTACTTCGTGTATTTTTATACATATACTTTCCTACTCCTATCTACTGACACCTTCAAGCAATTCTTTATTTATTTTACAAAAACCTTGATAAAAAGCTCAAATGCAGGTTTCAATTCGTTTGTGCTGTGTTCCTGCCCAAGCTCAGTATCGCCCGATTGTGAGTGTGGTGTTATTCCGTCCCGGATTCGAATCTCGGCCGGGGCAAATTACATAAAAAATTATAGAGGTAGCTTTTTTGTAAAAGCGGTCGCCCCTCGGCAGGGAACTGCAAACCTCCGAGTGTATTTCGGCCATGAGAAAACTACCCTTGGTTCCCTTGGTGAATCAAATTTTTCGGAATCGGAATGGGTTGGTGTTCTTGATTTCGATTCCGATAACATTTTTTTCGGTTTGAAGAGTTTTGCATTTGACAAGTCGGAATGTAAAGTAATTTCAAAATAAATCCAAGTATATATGTTGTATGACATCCAGACCTTTTTTATTTAAAAGTTGAAGTTGTTGAAAAGATTTATAAATCTTTCATTGTTCTAATCAGAATACAAATGCAGATAGGTCTGTATCAGAGTATTTCTATTTTATTTTGATTAGAATATTTCCTCCAATACGGCCTTAGTTTCTTTTTTTTTTTAATTTTTTCCTCAATTCCCCAAATAAAACGTCGAGCAAAGGCAATAGGAAAACAAGCTGCCACTAGGGTACACTATCACCCTTTTATTATTGCGTCATGAAAATGTATCATTTACTGAAGTATTTATTTATGATAGGAATACTTATAGGAAACGTGTTTCATGGCAATATTTTATAATCAAATCCCTTTTTACTTTTCATATATAATAAAATAACTGCAACAAAAATATATATGTATACATATCATTTGAATTGAGTCATTACGCTCAGGCCACCAAGCGCAACATGGCGTATACGTAACCGACAGTGCATTGGGATTGAATATAAGCCGCCAGTGATGACAGCAAACTATCTCTAAGGGCACATACATATATGTATGTACATACATACTTACATATGTATATAACTATATGTATGTATATGTGCAACTGAGTGTTACATAAATTCGGTAATTAAATAAACAACATAGGCGCACACTAATTAATTTAATGTAATGTTAAATTTTTATTAACCTCATTTGGTTGAGTCGAAAGTGAGTGTACAAAAAAAAAAACATTTTATGTATTTCTGTGCGTTCATGATTAAAATATTTACGTTTGGTTTGCTCGTCACAAATACGCGCTGCAGATGCTAACGTCGACTATTAAATGGAATTAAATTGCGGTGGTTAAATTTGTTTAGAAAAATCAAATTGGTTGTAGGCTCATTTGTGTACAGCGAATGGCATGCGGCTGAGATTGCAGTAGTATTAGGAAAAATCGTTAACATAATCTACTATAGTTTGTAGAGATGTGCACTTTCGTCACACGACCGAAGTGTGTTAGTTCTTATCCTGTCATATGAAACAATGCTTGTATGATAATAAAATAATGTTTTTGTTAATAGCGCCAGCTACTTGACAGGCAATGGAAATCCTCATACTATATATTTTTGCTTTGAAAAAGTTCTTTATAAAAATTTATTTAAGGTATGACGTTCAGGTCAACGCCATAAATCGGAGCAAAAACCCAGCCGATGTAGAAACATTAATTGTGCCAATTATTATTATGTTTTTTTTTATAAGATATCTGCATAAAATAGTTGTAACTAACTTGATATATGTATATAATTTGAAGCTAACATCACAGCTTGATGCTTGGCGCAACTTCTCCTAGAATTTATGGTGTGCGTCTTGATGTTGTAACACAAAATGAGGGACCTACTGTTACTCCGACCCCGAATGGTAAATGTTTTTTGTAAAAAGTTTTTTCATGGCAAAAATACACTCGGAGGTCTGTCATTGCCTACTGACGGGCGTTTGCTATTAGAAAAATACTTTTTATAATTTTTGATGTTACTTGCCCGCGGCCCACCGAATGAGGTGCACACACGCTACGCACTCGGCTGCGGCGTTTAACGTAAATATTGTTTGATTCGTTCACATTTTAACTTTCTATTTACATTCGAATAGGGAAATTCCTGCTTTCTCTCTTTTGTTTGACTTCCCACCTATTCATTCATAACTGCCTTTCTGTCATTCAGTCCTCTCAAAAGCCGAAAAAAATAGTTATGTGGATTTACTTCGTTTTGATATGATTTACTTTTGGTTTGTACGTGGTATAAGAATTTCTGGAATTCTCGACTTCATTTGGATTTTTATACATATTTTTAATATTTTTGGAATATATAGTATTCGTATACAGTATGCACATTTAAGTGTTCAATGTCATCGAAATTGTAGTATAAAAAAAATTTCTATGCGCACTTGCAGCATAGTTTTCTAATATCATGAATCTTGAACCCCAAACATGGATTTTCTGAATAGCTCAATTTTAATGCCATTTAGCGAATTCATTATAATATATAAAATATTGTCAGTGCTCGTAGGTAAAAAAAATAATATTAGCGTGATGCTGTCATCATTAAATTACTCAAAATAGTTACAGTTGGAAAATAAAAGTTACGATACGCTTTTAATTAGCTTGTAAAGGTATACCGTCTGGAGGCGGTCTTGGGATCATTCGGCAAAAAAATTTTTGTACAAGTAAGTAACAAGTGGAAATTTCCTGGCATTTTGTAGCCTAAAAACAAATGGAACGTGGATATGGTCGTGTAAATTATCGTCGCTATCGGATAACGAGATAAATAAAAATTTGGAAGTGATGGATTTCGATGGTGATACGGTTGGAGAAGCAGATACACAGGACGATTTAGATGATGGTCCTTGCGAGGAAAACTTTCCAGTAAGTGATGGAATTAGCGACATGATTGATCGAGCAGTAAATATGTCAGAATCATTACATTGCATCAGAGCTATGTAAAAGTCCAAGTGGAATTACTGACCTACATATGTATGTGGTCCAATGTGGTCCGACTTGGTGTACCATACCTTGGAACGTCAGCAAATTTGGTTATATATATTATTATATATTTCGATAATTATTATACTTCATTGCCATTACCCGTATATCTTCGATCACGAGGAATTTATTCTTTAGGAACTATTCGTTCAAATCGAATCTCAAATTGTAAGCTGGCTTCAGATACGGACCTCAAAAAGTTTGCGCGTGGATACAGTACTAAATTTTGCGGATCAACTTCTGGTGTCGATATTTCTTTATCCGTTTAGAAAGCCAATAAAGCAGTCAGGTTAGCATTGACTTACGTAGGCACGAAACCTTTCCAGAATGAAACATGTGTAATGAACAAGGTTTCGCGTTTTGTACGTTCCGAAAAAAAATTTGTTGACATCGATTGCCCCAATGTAATAAATGAATATAACAGTCATATGGGCAGAGGCGATCTAATGGATGGACTTATTGGCCGATTCAAAATTCCTTTCAAACCTCCTAAGTACACAAATCGTGTTTTTGTGCATTTGCTTGACATGACCATGGTGAATTCTTATACTTTGTTTAAGCGGATTAACCAGCCTGACCCTTGCAATAGAAAATATCAGCTACCGAATTTTAGAGCACAGGCAGCCGCCGTAGCCGAGTGTGTACATCAAAAATTATATAAAAAGATTTTTCAAATAGCGGTCGCCCCTCGACAGGCAATGGCAAACCTCCGAGTGTATTTTCACAAAAAAAAAAAAACAAACGCCGTTCGGAGTCGGCGTTAAACTGTACGTCCCTCAATTTGTGTTACAACATCAAGACGCACACCACAAATTGTAGGAGAAGTTCGACCAAAATCGCTTAAGTTATAACCGCCAATTAAGTAAGTAAGTAAGTTGCACTCGTACTTTGTACATTGCAAAATCCTACGTTGGCGAAAACCCCAGTGCGCCCGCGAACTGCTGTTGAAAAAAAATGATTCAGGAAAAATAACTTTTCTACCGCTCTTCGACGTTCGCTACGATAGAACTGAACATTTTTCGCAGTTTTTGCTTCGTGCTGGTAAAAAGACGTGTAAATTTCCTGGCTGCAGCTCCGAAACACAAATTATTTGCCGCAAATGCAATCTAAACCTTTGTTTTTCTCAGCAAAATGATTGCTATGACAATTTTCATTACAAAATGTAATAAAAACAACTTGGTTCTTTGTATGTATGTATTTTCAAATTTTTCATAAAAAAAAGTCAAGTGTCGATATACATATATTATTTTACATTCATTTCTAATGAAATAAACCATTTTAATGAGAAATTAAACAGTCCACTCTGTGTCACTTAATAAACTGTGTTGGAATTTTTTTTGGCTACTTTTCCCAAAACTGCCCGTAGGCGGTGTATGGTTCTGACTCCATAAAAGCCAGTTCTCTTACCTAATTTAAATTTTTTTCTTTAATTCTGACCCAAAACTAACAATAAAATGATTTACAAACAAAAATTGGGAACTATAATGTTAAAATATAGCCTATGTCCGTGTCTCAGGTTTAAGAAATATTCTATCAAAGTTTGGTTGAAATCCGTTGATCGGTTTTATAGTCAAGTTGTAACAAAAAAACGGCTACATCTTTATATATATAGATAGATTTCCCCACAATATACGAGTATTGTACTAAAACCACTGGACAGCTGGTGCATGGGATCATATTCAGTACTAACAGTATAACACAGTACAACAAATGTAGATCCTTTATTTGCACTAGAGTAACCATTGTATTTTTCTGAAAGCGGACATCGTGCATTAAAAAGTTAAGGCAGTCACATTGGGTATTTGCACCACAATAACAGAAAGGCTTGAATAATTAAAGCTTTGATATCTACGGAAATTTTGTTCCTTATAAAAACGTAAACATTTCATATCTACTCTTTGACCCGCAATAATCTCTCCTGTCCAAATTTTATTTCCAAATGTATTGTATTATAAAGCTGATAATTTACTTAGCGTTGCTATTTTTGGGAAATTCGAATAAAACGATAAAAAAATTAAGGAAGGAGTAGGGATAATGTGAAATATTAAACATTTTATTTATAAGGAACAACATTTTCTACGCATCAAACCTGCCTTTGACTTGTAGTACAAATATAATTCAAATACATATTAGCATATTTGCTGATATTTTTTATAAAAACTTATAATGGTTAAACAATGCGAGTTTTGAACTTTTTCCTACCTACATATTTCTTATTTTAAAGATAAAAAATTCAGCAAACTTTCGATAGAAAGACACTCTGGAAAAATTTTTTTATTGCGAATTAACTAAAACAAAGAACCAAATCTCACACTAACATATCTTTATATTGAAATTTAAAAATAATAGTCTATCGACAATCCCACATTGCAACTGATTCCGTATATCTGCTTACCTGCTACGCTAAATAATTACTCATTAGAAAAAACTCTATGTATCGAGGAGCAGACAGATATTCGAAATAAAATTTTTTCAACAGAAAATATGGGCTTTAAAATCAATATTCAAAAATATCACAATTGCTTGGCAATGGATGTTCATTAAGAAAAGTGTCCAATTCGTTATGCAATGAATAATTTCTTGCAGTATTAAAATTGCTAATCGCTTACAGTTAAAATGAACGGAAGATTTATTTTCAATTAACCCAAGAAATACCCGAGAAATATTAAAAATAATGGAAAACACACCATCAAAAATTTACCATTTGAATAACTCATCCCAAACTTAACCAATTTAGACTAATAATAATATGGTAGGAAAGGTAATTTCTCACGCCTTTTGTTTACTTGGAAATCACACCAATAATGCCCCAATTTTTTCCACAAATTTCATATGAAGTCGCTAAATTTGTTTTTTTTTTTAAATAGTTATGCAGACGTTTTAAGCTTACACTGTAAGAGATATATTTTTCGAGAAATTTCTAATTTGGTACAGCTCACGTAAATCTTAATAAATTTTCGAAATATTTTGATGGTAGTCTTTAAACATAATACATTTTATAATTCTGCTGGAAAAACTGCAACACTTCTTAGTGGGACACCCTAATACCCATACATATGTTTATTTTTGATATAATACGAACAACAAATACTTAACATTTGAAACCTTTTACTTTTTGGAATGTAACAAAGTACCCCGAGCACTTTATAGTTTTTATATATGTATTAAGAAAGACTAGCGGCGGGCCATACTTTGGGTATTTGTAATTTCGAAGTATAATTCGAAAATTTGGCTTTTGTTTCAAAAAATTAAACGATTCTCTTCCAAAGATTGGCTTCAAGTTTTTAATATTGAAAATATGATAAAGATGTAAAGCTATATGCTGTGTTCTCTAAAATTATATGAATATTTCTCAGAAATCTGAAGCTAAAATTTTGCCGGCAGCAACATATGAGCATTTTCAATGAAAAATAACATAATTCTAAATGTAAGTAAGTACTCATGTACATATGTACATATTTTGTGAGCTTCCGCAACGTTGCTAAATACTGTGGGCGCTAACCTTTGCGTTTGTGCTGAATTTTGTAACTCGTGTCAGAGATAAGCGCGAGGTCGGATTTTGCTGCCTCATTCAATTTCAGCTCGTGGCGGCGCTTAATTTGTAATGTTTTTTTTTTGTCAGTATCTGTGTATGCATGTAAGCACCCCTCTTCGTTTCCCACAAAAGGCGTCTTAATTTTGCACAAACATGCATACATTGTTGCTTTTTGCATCGCATAATTTTTGAGGGTGTTTGAGCTTTGTGTTTTGCCGAGTCATGGTTTGCGTTCATACTTTGCGATTCTACGCTAAATGCGAAAGTTTAAATGTGTTAGGAATATGCAGTGCTTTTCATAACTATACGACATGTTTCGGTCCATTAATAATTGCTTACTAAAGTTTTATTAATTAGAAACCAAATACAGTTGATTCTACGACAAAAACCGAATAATTCAAAACTTGCACAATGTTGGGTTCAATTAGCACGGGGAAAATAAGTGAAGTAAAACTTCTTTAGCGGCAGTGATTTTTTACATCGCGTAACGAAAGTCGCCTCAGAATCGCTTTACTAATTTCTACCACTATTGTTACTAATGCTACTACTAATTTTTACCATTACTTCCACTAATTTCTACCACTATTTTTACTAATTTCTACTACTATTTTAACTAATTTCTTTCACTAAGTTTCTTACACTAATTTACTAATTTTTACCACTATTTTATTTCTACTTTTACTTATATCTGACACTATTTTTGTTAATGCCACCACTAATACCTTCCACCACTTCTACCTAGTTCTACCAATATTTTTATTTTTGTCTTTCACTGCTACCACTATTGTCAATACATTCTACCATTATTTTTACTAATTACCACCACCATGTTCACCACTTTTTTTTAATTTTTTGCTTTTATTAATTTTTACAACCACAAAGAGGTTTTACTTTTGGCTCGTGCACTTGCATAGGTGTTTTTTTTTTCTATAACACATTTTTTTAATCAATTAACCGTTAACCAATTTGGCGGGAATACTAAAAAAAAATTCAACAACCTTCAATTAAGATTTCAAACGTTTAAATCAGAATTTCAAATAAAAAAAGTTGGAGTATTCGTTAACTTGAGAAAATTTGCAGCACCTTCAGCAAAAAAAAAACCTCAAAGTAGTAAATTGAATAGCCTAAAAAACTAGGCCTAGACCAAGGTTAGGTTAGGTTGATGTGGTAGTCCCCTTCGAGGGAACTCCCTTAGCCACATAAAGGAGTCCCTTGTGATACCACTAAATTATTTGAACAATAACATACACAGTAACCGAAAAAGGTTAACTTGAGAAACGCTGCGTACCCAAAATAATGCTCCGCAAATTTCTGATTTCCACCCCTGAAATCTTTTTGGTGTATTAATGCAGTGAGAGCCTAAGTACTTAAACCTTAGCCTGGCATAAATAGACAGTTGTCCTTAGTGGAAAATGAAAAAACGATTTCACGTCGTCATCCTCCTGACAGCTGTGGCAAAAAAGGGTCAGCGTCTTTGCAACTCTGCATGTCGTGGTATTTGTTCAATGCTCCCTGAGCCGACATAGAGCCCATCTGTCCAATATAAGTCCGTAGGCGACCAGAGAAGCTCCCACGCTCTCCCTGCTTGGAGCAATAACTTCAAGGATAATCGGCACCCAAATCCATCCGATATGAAATTATTCAGAGGCGGTTGAGAGAGAAGCCAAGCACTCCCCAACCAGTTTCGACCTGTCTATTAATATCCTAAAGTCTTGATTGCGACCCGGCGATCAGAGTAGATGTTTGCCCCTCTAAAGGGGATTACGTTGGTGAGTAGCAAATCGGCTGCCTCTTTGATTGCGAATACCTCCGCCTCAAACACACTGCAATAGACCGGTAGCCAAAATTTCTGGCTTTTAGTTAGCTCATTGCAATCTTTCCGTCCAGCTTCGGCCCGTCCGTGAAGATGGTCACTGGCCCCTCGCCCGGTTCCTCCCTTAACGGGATGTGAGTGAAGAAATATCCATTTGGAGCCAGAAATGGCAGACAGCTATCTGTTTCTTGAGGGACAAAGTCAAAGCTGGCAAAAACTCTAGGGTGCCCGTTGGCCTAGTTGAAACTGTAGCCATTTAATACCCAAGCATTTTCTAAAAAATTCAAATTGAAAAGTTTAAAAATTTGATGGAACTTTGTTGACATTTATTAAAACTTACACAAAGTTTATAGCTTGGATTTGTATAGGTTTTGAACTGTATTTTTATAAAAAATTAACTGGGAATAAATTAAGTGCTGAAACTAGCCATTAAGACCCTGTAAGTACGGCTTAGTAAAATATTGAATATTTTGATTGATTGTAAATTACCGTTGTATGAGAGGTGAACGTGATTTTAGTCTGATTTCTATAATTTTTGAAATTTTTCTTACTAACTTAAAATGCAGTATGTGTACCAAATTTGCTGAAGTTTGATTTAGTAGTTTCGGAGATATATATTTTTAAAGTGGACAGTGCCACGCCTATTTCCAAAAAAATGAGCCAAATGACCATGTAAAGTCTTGTTGCCCTTTATGTGGTTTATATGGCAGAAGATGTACAACACCGTCGCCACAAAAAAAAAAAAAAAAATGAATACAAATATGAATATTTGTAAAATGTGAAATTTGTCACCGGAAATTTTTTTTTAATTCGGGCTTAGACAAACTTTCCTAAAATCTTTTACAAAATCTGACAGAAATTTCATACGGTGCAACGTGGCACACAACGAGATTACAAAATCCCATGGCCAGTGAGTAATCGACTGCCGAACAGTTCAGACGTGCTTACTGCGCCTTTCCGCGATTTCTACTATTCTATAGTACATTTTTGCGTGTTAATCTTATATTCTATTTTCGTACTTCTTCCCACTTTAAGCTTAACTTATAATAAGTGATACACATTTATAGTGAGTGTTGTTGTGTTGTGAAAAGAAACCCATTATGGCCTCCGAGCCGGGAGGTAGTGATCAAAACTACTTTGCCATATTAGCTGAACAACCTCCAGCAAAACGTAGAAATCTAAACTTAAACAACCCTCGCGAATTCCCCCAATTAAAAAAACCTAATCCAACCACAAATGAAAAACCTCTAGCTTGCCCTAAATTCCTAGTTATAAAAAATAAATCCAACACCCCAATCAAATCTTTCAACATTTTTCTTATTCAAAAAGCACTCGAATCCATAACAGCAGAAAAACCAATTTCAATTTCCTTCACCAGAGATGGTGACCTTCTTATACTTACTAAAAATAATCAACAAACAACGAAATTTCTTAAAGCTTCCAAACTCTCTAATCTTTGCGAAATAGCAGTTAGCCTTCACCCTACACTCAATACCGTAAAAGGTGTTATTTACTCCAGTTTTTTAGTAAATCTTAGCGAAACTGAAATCGTAGATGGATTACGGGAACAAGGCGCGACCGAATGCAAAAAGATAACAAAAATAAGAGACGGAAAAGTTGTTAACACCCCCTTACATATAATTTCTTTTAATAGCTATGAACTACCGAAAGAAGTAAGCATCGCATGGGTAAAAGTGAAAGTGGAACCATACATTCCTTCTCCAATGCAGTGTAAGAATTGCTTCATAATCGGCCATACGGCAAAATACTGCAAATCCGATGCAAAATGTAACGTTTGCGCAGCAGGTATTCATGAACCAGTCCCTTGTACAAAGGTAGAATGTATAAACTGCAAAAAATCACACCGATCTGACAATAAAAGCTGTCCCACCTTTCAAAAGAGGAAAGAAATCATTGCTTATAAAACACTTAATAAATGTTCTTTTCGCGAAGCAACGGAGGTAGTTAATAATAAACAATTACAATTCAATAGCCCACTCGAGAATTTAGAAGAAGCAACCCAAAAGAAAAAATACATACCAATTGAACAAAAAACACAACACACCACTAACAATACTATTAATTCAGGCACGCCACAAACTTCATCTCACTCTCCAAAAACCAGTTTTGCACAATCAAATCTTTCCACTGAAACAAACCAAGCGATTCAATCTGTAACTCTCTCCTCTCAACAGTCTCCAATTGAAAACTCTACAATTATATCCAACTCCACAACTACTAATTTCTCCAATGATCATATTTTACCAGACAATATTCCATCTCTCTCGACTATACCAACAAATTTACTAAGCCATATACTAACTCAATCAATTTCTCAATATAGAACTAACGATATTTCCGCAACCACTCAATTAAATACACTCGATTCCTCAATATGCGAACACTCAAGCTCAAATAATTCCCACTCAATGGAAACATAGGAATTTCTTACTCTCGAAAGACTCATCTTTCGATAGTTGAAACTCCTCTTCACTCACTCTCATTATCAAATATGGTACTTAAGATTCTTCAATGGAATCTTAATGGCTACCGCAATAATTATAATGAGCTTACCCTGCTATTAAAAACTAACAATTACAAAATTATAGCTCTTCAAGAAACTCATCTCTCATCTCACCCACCCCATAACTTAATACCTAAAAATTACAAATTATACACTAAAAACGATGTTGATCCCAGTTCCTTCTCCAAAAGGGGAGTTGCGTTATTAGTACATAATTCACTCGAACACAATCTGATCACCATCAATAGCAGAATTCTAGCAAACGCTGTTAAAATTAAATCTCATGAGACTTTCTCTGTAATAAGCACATACATCTCTCCTACAGATATTATTTCTGAGGATGATCTACATCAGCTCATCAGTAACTTCTCTGAACCAATTTTGCTACTAGGTGACTTCAACGCCTGGAGTCCACTTTGGGGATCCTCCAGTTTTAATAAAGTAGGAAGAGTTATTACAAAGTTCATACAAAATACAAACCTTATACTTCTAAACAACAAATCACCCACACATCTCTCAACCCGACAAACCCTAACCCACATAGATCTTAGCATCTGCAGCCCACCGCTAAATATTGCCTCCTCATGGATGGTATCCGACGACCTTCATGGAAGTGACCATCTTCCGATCACAATCCAACTTTTTCCATCATCTCCTCGACCAAGCACGGTAAATGCGGTAAGATATAAACTAGATTCGGCAAATTGGTTAGCATATCAGAAATCTATTGAGCAATATTTCACTAACCTTGCCCTTGACTGCAATGTTAACAAAACCGCAGCAATTTTACAAAAGAAAATTCGTCAAAGCGCCAACTCATCTATTCCAATATCTGGTATGACCCCTCATCACCACAAAACCTATTGGTGGAACGACAAACTAACCACCCTCAGGCGTGAAAAGTGTCAGATGTGGAAAAATGTTAAACGCAGTCCTACAACAGAAAACATTACGGAATATAAACGCAAAAATGCTTTATTTAAAAGAGAAGTAAAACTTTCTAAAAGAAATGCTTTTATTGAATATACCAAAGACATTAATTATAAAACTCCCGTAAAAACTATGTGGACCAAAGTTAACACTCTACATGGCCACCGCCAATCAAATAGCATTCATGTTATTCAAAGCCCCGATAGATTCCCTATTTCATCCCCATCAGAGATTGCTAATCTTTTTGCCAAGGTTTGGTCAGAATATTCTAAAGACAATAATTTTTCTAACGACTTCGTAAGCAATAAATCTATCCATACTCATCCTGTACAAATAAACTGTCCGCTTAATAAACATTCCCAGCAAATCGAACTCCCCTTCACTCCCCTTGAACTCACCTCTTGCCTATCAACATTAAAAGGAAATACCCCCGGAATAGATAACATTCCATACCCGCTACTCAAAAACTTACCTCAGCAGGGGATAACTAAACTATGCGAGTTATATAATTCAATCTTTGATACCAGTATAATCCCTCAACTATGGAAAACTAGCCTCATTATTCCCATCCAAAAACCCAACAAGCCTAAAGACAGCGTAGATGGGTACCGCCCTATATCTCTCATATCTTGTGTCTCAAAAGTTATGGAAAAGATGGTCAGCCGAAGATTAATGTGGTATCTGAGAAGTAAAAGTTTACTCTCTAGCAATCAAACAGCCTTTAAGCCGGGATGTGGTTCAATTGACGCACTCCTGGCGATTGACGCTCACATTGCGGATGCAATTTCCACGAAAAACCACTTCTCTCTTATTTCGTTGGATATGGAAAAGGCCTTCGACCGAGTCGGATTACACTCTATAATCAATCAACTAATTTCCTGGAAAGTAGGCTCTAAAATGATTAATTTCATTAGAAGCTACCTTTTAAATAGAAAAATACGCGTTAAAGTAAACGGAATCACATCCGACCTATGGCCACTTGAAAACGGGATACCACAAGGGTCCCCCCTATCCGTTACACTTTTTCTAATTGCATACAATAGCCTCAACGGGATAATTAATCAAAATAAATATTTTAGACATATTATATACGCAGATGATTTATATATTTTTGCAAAAGTTAAAAACACTATAAATTTCAAAACCCAATTAACCAAGGTATTCGAAGATATCACCACATGGTGTCAAATTAGTGGAACCAAAATATCATTTGTAAAATCTAGCCATTTACACATTTGTCATAAACATTCATGTAACAACCTAGTAATTAGTTTTAATAACCAAACTGTACAAAATGCTCACAATCTTAAAATCCTTGGTATAATATTTAATAATAGATACACATGGAATGATCATATCAAATATTTATGTACATCACTTCAAAATAGATTGAACATAATCAAATGTCTTAGCAACCTTAAACTAGAATGTAATACAAATACGCTAATAAAAGTAGTTAAAGCGATAATTTTGTCAAAAATAGATTACGGTTTGGCCATTTTCGGATTTACTTCAAAAAACAACTTGTCAAAAATTGCTTCGATATACCACTCAGCAGCTCGGCTGTCTTTAGGAGCCTTCCGCACTACCCCAGTCCTCAATATTCTAACAGAAGCTGGACTACCTCAACTAAAGGAGCGCATCTCATACCTTTCTGGGTGCTTACTTTCAAAACTCTGGTACTCAGAAGGTTCACCTCTGAAAACGATCACAAAAAACCGAGTTAAACGGAAACGTCAACCGAGAAAAGCATCAGCAATGCAGAATATCCTACATCTTGCCAATGAACTGGACATTACCTTACACCTTAAGGCTTCCTATAACCCGCAGTCACCTCCTTGGTTACTTCAAAGTACTTCAATTATTCTAAAACTTACAACGTACAAAAAGGAGGTCACCCCTCACAGCGTCTTCATACAAGAATTTTTAAACATCTGCGACTCCTTTTCTAATTGGCAACTTTTATATACCGATGCATCGAAGGACAATGGCGTTATTGGCTTCAGTGTCGTCGACATCGAATCCACAATTATGCTGGGATTACTACCTCCTCACGCCTCCGTTTTTACCGCTGAGGCAACTGCAATCCTCCATGCTAGCCGTATAGCCAAAGAAAGACGCTCCAAGTACATAATCTGCTCTGACTCGCTATCATCGATTCAGTCAGTTCTAAATGCGAATGAGAACAATCCAATAATATCCGAAATAAGAGACATTCTAATACTAAACCCACACGCAATCAAGCTACTCTGGGTGCCGAGTCATATTGGGATACAGGGCAATACTCTCGCGGACAATGCAGCTAAAATGGCAACTAGATCACCACTGAAAACAATTAATATACTAACCAAAAACGACATTAAAAGGGCAGTATACAACCATCACTGCAAATCTTCAAATCTGTACTGGGAAAGTTACAGCAACAGATACAAAACAATAAATCCCAGTCGATCGGCACCTTTGTTTCCCGTGGAAATATCTAGAAGGCAGGCCGTAATATATACACGACTTCGACTTGGTCACACGCGCCTAACACATAAGCATCTGCTCGAAAAATCGCCAACACCCAACTGTCCCTACTGTAATTCCGACAACCTTACCGTAAGCCATATTTTAAAATATTGCTCAGAACTTGAATCCATTCGCCAAACAATAAGCAATAACGACCTAGAAAACAAACTGAAATCTGTAAATACTACTAACATAAAAAAACTTATCAAATTCATATGTAAACTAAATATCTATTTTGAAGTGTGATACCATATTTATGTAATTACCTCTAGATAAGTAAGTAGTCAACAAATATCACTAATTTTATTCTCTGCAAGCCGATGGCCTCGTCGCTAGTGCTTAAACCAAATTGTTTAGGTTTAATTCATTATCCTGTACAATAAATAAATAAATAAATAAATAAAATCCCATGGCGTTTCATTTCCTGTAGCAAGAATTTTCGTCCAATTCACCACACACAGAAATCAATTCGGTCTAACTAGGTTCTAATATCAATCAGCAAAAGTCAAATCACTTCTGGTATGGTGAAATTAGACAAGATCTTCCGTTAGAGGAACAATGAGAGTTATGCGACTTCTTTTTGTAATCTACATATGTTCTTCGAACGGTGCGAAACGGTCAATTCGGTCCAATGTCCCACTCAACCTTTTGAATGAAGCAATCAAGAGAAAGCGGTCAGAATTTACCATCAGAAAATGCGTTGTGAAATGCGATTCCTAGGTGAAAACTTTAATAATTCGTTTGTCATAAGAACCGTAAAGGGGTCAAATGATCTGGGAATGTTTTTCTTATAACATGGGGGTGTTTTCCTCAAAAACATGCGGGGTTAGAAAACATGTATTAACTTGGTCGCAGGTGCCATTTCACGCATTAAAATCTGGTTGTAATTTGCTTCCAACTGCGATGTACTCCATTAAATTACAACTTTTGTAATGAACTGTAAAAATTTCCATACCATAAAATCTAAGCGAATTTCGGTTTTTTGCCCCTGTCCAAATATATTAAAAATGTATACATATGTAGATATGTATGTATGATTTATTTTGCAAACTTTTCCTGATCCATCGGCTTAAATAAAAATCTCTATTCATCCCAAACACATTTAGAAAATTGAGATATTACAAAGTTATGATGTAAAGTAGCTAAAGTTGTTAGGAAGTGCGTTTTTCCGCGCCTCGGTTACAACAACGTTGCGTTTTAATATTCAAATAAATTATTTAACTTGCATGTGTTTACTTTGAATATACTTTCTTTGCTATAAAAAGAGCAGAATGGTGTGTCGGCAAATTGGGGCGAAATATGAAATTTTTTGCTTTCTTTTCCATGTACATACATAGGTAATTGGTATTTATGTATTGCCACATTGCTTTTGACACAGAGTTGCACTGGGTATGTTGGTATGGATGGAGAAATTCCAGTTCTTCACAGAGGCAATTGAGTGTTAGGGATAAATGAGAGTTCAATATTTTAACGAGATTATAATCAAGATATGGATGATATTATGTAAATTATAATGGAAGGGAAGGGAAATATGGGAGATCAATCTAAGAACCAAGTGCTTTGTAGCGTGGGAGCTTTCTAACGTTTACTTCGATTGCAGTACTTACATCCATATCTATTTGTTGTTTCAAACAAAGGGGCGTAAAATAACTGCACCATTTGAATACTGAAGTGGTTCCACAACAACAAAAAAAAAACCGTAGTCGGTGTATCGTACCCGAATGTTCAAGAAACCGAAACTTTGTCATGTTTTCCTTTAAAATAAAGAGGATTAATTTTGAAAACTTAAATGCAGAGACATAACTATTATAAGAGGAAAGCGTAAAAGTTAATTAATAATTATTAAAGTAAGATACAAATTTTTTGAGTAATCTATAACCATTATTCAAAGATTTATATTATAAAAGTATTTTCATAATAGTTATCAGGGATGTACATAAATATTTTTAAGTCCTCAAAGATTTTTATTTTGAGACTTATGTTATAAAAGTCTTCTCATAATAATTATCGGCGAGATAAACTTTTTTAAGTCTTCAAACACTTTTATTTTGAGATTTATATGATAAAAGTCTTTTCATAATAATTATGAGTATCTCGCTGATAATTATTACGGAAAGACTTGAATAATATAGGTCTTAAAATAATAGTTACTCTTGATTCAAAAAATTGTTGTCGCTTATGATTATTATGAAAAGTCGTTTATAATATAAGTTTCAAAATATTAAATATCGAGAACTTTAAAAACTTGTCTGACAAATAACTATTATCAAAAGACTTGTATAAGCCTTATCAAGGTTAGAATGACTTTTTTTAAACTCCACAATCAAATAATTATTATTCTGGATCTCTGCTTAAATTACTTTTATTTACTTAAATGAAAACAAAAGGATATTATTATGCTTTTAAGATACTCGCCTATTTTCAAAATGTTTAGTTACGTATTTCCACCCTAACTCAATTATTCATATTAAATGTGAACGAATTTTCTATAAGATTTAATAAAATATGGAATATATATGTAAAATGGTAGACTAGCAACCCTGCCATCAGCGAACTGTTCCCATCAAAAGGAGTACGCAGGAACCGAGGCAGAAGTCAGTCGTTCGAGAAGTTGAAAGTTGCGAAGTTGCGAAGTTGATCGAGCGCGTGATTACCATATTTTTAAAGTCGATTTAAGCCGTTTTCATTTTTGATTTATCAAATTATTCAACTTTATTTACTGTTTTGAATTATATTCTTTTCATTAAAAGCTATTAATAAACTCAATTCTTACATATATTTAAAATTTGTGTAATACAATTTTCGAAGTTGTGCTTTTTAAGTTAGAATCTATAGCGTGTACTAAATTTCTGCAGTGCCACGCCCATTTTCCATAACTTTTTGATTTCATTGCCTTTCTTCTCTAATCCGGTTCTTTTGAACACCGATAGGTGGGCGCTTTTATTATCCGATTTCAGTCATTTTCAAGGCTAACCTACCTTGGGATCAGGGCAATGTTTCATTGATATATCTCAATATTCGCATTCTAGTGTGGTTTCAGAAGCAAACAACCTGTAGATATTTTTTTCAGTGCAAATAATACCTTTAACCCGCTATTAACAAGAATATGCAACAACATACCCAAAATGTCGGAAGATGCACGTGAAAGTTAAAATCGATTGCGATAATTGTCATAAAAATGTGTGCACAAATCTCTTTCTTAATATTTCTCAAAATTGCATAATTTTTGAGTAAAACATATTTTCCTTTCGTTACTATATATTTTCTCTGTTTTAAGCGATAATAGATTTTGCGTTTGCTCTGTAATTGTATTTGTCTATGAAATAACTGGAATTCGTTGTTGTTGTTGTTGTTGTAGCGGCTAGTCGCGCCGCGAAAAGAGCGGATTCACCCATGGTCGTTGTCGTCGAACTCATCTAGGGGGAGGCCCAGGAAACGTGCAGTTTCGACAGGGTTGGACCAGAGGGAGAGGGGGGTTAGATGAGTGGGTTTGAGAGGGCATGTGAATAGGTGGTTGGTGTGGTGCGGAGAATCTCCACATGCCGGACATGTGTTGGGTATGTCAGGGTTGATTCTGGATAAGTAGGAGTTGAGCCTGCTACAGTATCCAGATCGTAGTTGTGCCAGAGTGACGCGGGACTCGCGGGGCAGCAGGGACTCCTCATCTCCTACAGGTGGTGGTTGGGCTCCGATGACTGCATTTGCCTGGCGGGAGTCAATGATGTTAGTGACTGTGTCTCTGTGGATGATGCTTAGGACCCGCCAGTACGCCTCCGGATCCAGCGGTTGTGTGATGAGTGGCTGGATCTCGTCCTTTAGTTCTAGAAGATGTCTTCTAATGTGCCTGGGGGGCAGTTCCACTGCAAGCAGTGCCCGTTTGGATGCCCCGAGCGGTGACATCCAGCAAGGAACTGCTTGCTGAGCATGAGGTTGTGCTCCCACGACGGTCGGTTCTACGTACCGGAATGACCCGGGTTTCACCCGGCCAAGGACTGTTGTTTCGGCGATCTAACCCTGTTTAGATCGGCCTACCCCAACTGGAATTCGTATTTGTTTTTGGTTGGTTTTAGGCAGTTTTTGAAGTAAAAGATTCGTATGTTTCAAAAGGAAGTTAGTTCTATTTTTTTTAAAGCCTTTAAATTTTAAGCTTGATTAAAAGTAATAAAAAATTAAAAACAAAATATTGGATTTTCCTCAAAGTTTCTATGTATGACACACCCCGCGACCGATTTCGTCCAAAAACAGATGAACGAGTGAACGCGGGTTAAAAATATTACAATTCCGTAATTAATCCTTATACTCCGAATTCGAGTAGTTTTTCTGCTGGGTTAACACTTTATTTCATTTATATTGGCGCCAGATGAACTTAAATTTTTGTATGCTAATATTTTTGTACTTATTTTCTGCAGTAGGCTACTTCCGTAGTTATTTCTTATTTATTATATTTTATTATGTAGCTGTAAATTATGTTCATATTATTTTCACACATATGTGACCCATAATAGCGTACCCTATTTGAGTGTCGCATTTGCCTACTTAACGCGTTTATAATGAGACCAAGATTATAGAAAATTACAAGTTCT
Organism: Anomoia purmunda; assembly: GCA_951828415.1. NCBI lineage: Eukaryota > Metazoa > Arthropoda > Insecta > Diptera > Tephritidae > Anomoia > Anomoia purmunda. Next base: position 58,671,871 of record OX639997.1, on the reverse strand, counting down.
ATATCACCTTTTTATTGGCAATTATTTCGTTTACGGTTTGTTGCATATGGTTTTAATGATACATAAATATTTTAGTGTCCATCCAATTATTTTAACTACGTATGTATAGTTTATGGTAAAATGAAGATGCACATAAACTACAAACATATATTGGATTTTGCAAGAAGTTTTGGAATGAATATTGTTGCTACTAATGTTTGAAAGCGAATCCAGATATGTCACAAGCTCACCACATAAGTATTTACATAAATGTGTGTTTATGATTTGACGTCAATAGAGGATACTAGCCTTAGTCAAATCCTCTTACGGAGTCAACTCCTCTGAATAGATCAAGGTATACTCCTGTTTGGCAACATTATTAATAATAGCTTTATTAAAACATGCCAAAAAGCAGACAAGTATAATTGTCATGTGTAAATCACTTCGATAATAATATTAATGTGGTTTATAAAAGACTTCGAACATTTTATTTGTCTACTCAAATTATTAATGAGAAATGCAAGATTGTAGAGTGCAAAAGTACAACAATATTTTCAGAACTGCCTTTAAGAGTACAACGGGAAAAATGAACTGAATAGAAAATACATGTATGGATTTGCGTCAAACGCACAGTGGGCGATTTTCCTTCGCTAGCGGCGTTTAATTAATAACTTGTAAATTATCAGATATCTCTAATCGGATTTTTTGTACAATACAGAAAAAAATAAATTAAATTAAAAAACTTAAAACATATAAAAATGTTTTTTTTTTTAAATTCTTTGTTTTTTTTTTGGAATAAAATTTTTAAATTTTTTCGTAATACATTTTTTCTTGTTTGAAAAAAAATTTTTTTTTTCAATTTAAATTTTTCTAATAATTTTTCTTTAAAAGTTCATATAGCCTATATTTAACTTTTAGAAACACTTAAAATTGGGCTGAATTTGATAAAATTCTACTCCACGAACATTGGCGCAACCAAGGAGGTGGGTGGGGGGTAGGATGCGGTTTCTAAATTAAATTATCGTAAAAGATTTTATTTGTGCCGATTTGTTGTTCAATTGCTAGGCTTTACAGGCAAATAATTAAAAAGAAAATCAGAGAAGTTAGTATGCACGGTAATTTTGTGTTTGCTCTTTTTTTGAGGCTATCACTTCATTGACCATTCTGTATTGCTTAATTGTTAGGTGTCATCATTGCGTAAATCGTTCAAAAGACAATCAATGCGCTTTTAACGATATAAAACTTGCAGGGATTGGCTAAAACATGCTGGTCAAAATTAAACTTTTTTAAATTTTGGTTCTCAACTTTTTTCAATTTTTTTTTTAAATTTCTTAGCTTTGTGTTCAATAAAATAACTAAAAATTGGTAAATTTTTTAGACGGCCTGTTTTTTCCGACAGGGTATGCATTTACGAGCACGGTGTACTGAATGCAGAAGGTGACGCCTTCAGAGGTACCGTACTTTGCTTTTGCCGATTTTGACAATTCTCAACTGCTACTAGACAAAGCTTTTTTCACAAATGGTCCCCCCTTTGAAGCAACTTTTTGTTAGTATTTTACATTTTCATTAAAGATGAAAATTATAAAATTTAAACTAAATAAATAAAAATTATATAATCGTATGCTTCCCACCACTTTTTCGTGCTGATTTTTTCAACAAAATTTTCACCGTTAACAGTTACTTGTTCATTAGGTTACAGATACGGCTAGATTTCGAGTTTAGCTCGGTTACAAATGACATTACTTACCTTATATAATAAATTTGCTACCCGTCACTAGCTTCCTTCATTTAAAAAGTTTATTACAGTTTCAAAGAGATAGAGAGAGAAAGAGAGCTATAGGATCGAATAACTTCTCTTAACCCTCAAATATTTTTTTCATATAATATCCGCTGAAAAAGAAAATAAATAAAATTTAGTCAAACTTAAAAAAGAAATAGCAGTTGGAGAATATGAAAAAGTGATATTTCTAAATTACAATGACTAAAATTTCTAAACTTATTTTTCACATTTTGCTCGATATCATTATCATACATCATTATCACTATTTATTGTGGCATAATTAGTACAATTAGATATTAAAATCTTTTACGATACAACAAATTTCAGAGCTACAATAACAATACATAATATATCTAAAAATAATACAGAAAGTAATAATTATTACATACATACATAAATAAATAATAATACTTCAAAATTAAATGACTGGTTTGTAATAGTCACCTTAGCAATATAAAGTTAACAAAAAATTAGTTACAAAAATAAAAAGAAATTAGGGCTATAATGGAAGGTGTTCAGTAAAGACCAAGTACTGAAATAATTATAGATAGATTGGCCAAAGTTGATTTTGTTTATCTCCTTTATAATATTGGCAGGGATGGAGTGCAATGGGGTATAGTCGATCTTTTGAGTATGGAGTTACAGTTGAGGCTCTTACGTCCACGTTCGTGCACTCTGGGCAACGTGAGCAACCCATGTGCGAGAATACGGTAATCTTGGGTCACGGCAGAAAGAGAGGAAGCTTTAGTGGGGCCACTCGGACATACTCGGTTTAATGTGTCTCGAAAACAAGAAACAAACGCCAATATCTGAGAGTGTGAGATTTTCCTTTTTTGATGACGACCACACGCAATATGTTAAGGGCTATTAGTTGAGGCCATGCACTTGGAATGTCCGAAACCTCAATGGGGAAAGCGCCGCTGCCTGGCTGGTTGATGTACTCGTAAGAGCATGGGCTGACATCACCGCCATCCAAGAAATTGAATTGAGAAAGCCAGTCTACTACAGCTGCCATGCAAAGGACCGCAAGTTCGATGTTGGATTTGTGGTGGGAGAGACGCTTCCTCGCCAAGTACTGTCGTTCACTCCGGTGGGGGAGCGTCTCGCCACGATTCGCATTAAAGTGAGATTTTTTAACATCTCGCTGATTTGCGCAAACGAAACGACAGAAGAGAAGGGCGATGTGAGCAAGGATCACTTCTATGAACACACAGAAAGTACCTACGAGCGCTACCCCCCCCGTTACAATATCAAAATCGTGTTTGGTGACTTCAATGTCGGGGTGAGTCTTTGGAAAATTCAGTCTCCATGATAAAACCTCCGCTAACGGACTGAACGGACTGAGACTGATCGAGTTTGCCGGGGCTGGAACCATATCATCACCTCGCTTACTACTTTGATGACACCATCAGTACAAGTAAGATTAGAGCTTAAGATAAAACATAAATTAGTTATTTTGCGAACTATTTTTATAGGTTCATTGCCAATGTAAAGCGGAGGTAAGAAATTTAAATCCTTCATTTGTTTGCTTCAATTTAATTAAATACCATTGTTACTCGCCGATCTGGTGATTGTGGATACCACCACATTAACTTTAGCCCATAGACGGTCGGCTTGATTAACAGGTCCGGGTAAATATTGTAAAACTGGTTGTGATGGAAATCCACGCTGCCACCGTAGCCGAGTGTGTGTCGTGTGCGCGCTTCATTCGGTGTGTCCCGGGTTCGAATCCTGCCCGGGGCAAGTAACATCAAAATTTATAGAAAAAGTTTTTTCCTAATCACGGTCGCCCCTCGGCAAGCAATGGCAAACCTCCGAGTGTATTTTTGTTGTGAAAAATTTTCTCACATCAAAACATACACCACATATTGTAGGAGAAGTTCGATCAAAATCGCTTTAGTGGTTATAGCGCCAATTAAGTAAGTAAGTAAGATAGAAATTCACATTTTCGATAAGTTGGAGTTTTTACTATTTTTCTTTAAACCGAACTGAACCGAAATAGTTTTTTTGAATTGTTTTCAGCTAGGTTTTGGCATTTCAAAATAAAATTGGTTCGAAGCTCGAAAGAGCGGTGATTCGAAAAAAAACCTTGCTTGCATCCTTGATGTAAACAGTGGAATTATAGCTTTGCTATTCCAAAAAAAGTTTAATTATATAAAAAAAATAACAGAGCTCGTGTTTAGTCAATCATTTTTGGATCACATTGGGCTAATTGCCGGACTTTTTTAATTAAATACCACTACGTTGTTCTAGACGCGGTAATAGCGCCCCATGCTGCACACTCGGCTACTGCGGACGCTTATGGTTTACACAATCTTGCCGAAGAAGACTTAGTATCCTCAGAAATTAAAATAAATATAAAGTACAAAATTCAAGTAAAGTTATATTCAAGGCGAATCCATACAAGGTGATGTTATAAATACAACTAGAAAATTCCTATGCATTTTGTTTTTGTTTCTGCGTAAGAGTTGTCAAAATTTAAATACATTTTGTTTTTGCTTTTACGGATTTTGAAAGCTCATACGCAAAAGCAAAAACAAAATACATGTAGGTGAAAAAAAATCAAATCAGCTGCTCTTATGCCAACACCTTCTATAAATTCGCTTTGGTAATATTCGTTTTCACAATAAATTTTCAAATCATCTGTTAAGTTAAATTTAAATTGCGCTGTGGTATCAAAATTACCCACGTAATCCATCGTTCAATAATCGATACAGCATACGGACGTCGTAAATACGCACATTTCATTTCAATCTCAGTTTTTATTTTTAACTTCAAAGTTTTCGATTTATGTACATACATATGTGCAGCTCTATACTTACTTTCCATAAAAAGTTTCACTTCGAAATCAATCTGCAAAATGGTAATCCATTATGGCGTTGTCTATAAATAAAAACTGAACAGCTGTTTCAACGTAAAAATAAGCAAGAAACAAAGAGTCTAGTTTACTAACTAACTTGTTTTTTTTTTTGGAAAAATTGACTCCGTATGTTGGTAGGAGTGTTCTTGCCAAATGTATAATATTAAAATAAATATAAAAAGGTTCTTTACAGTCGGTTGAGCTGAAATAAAACTCTTAACTTAATTTTATATGGAAAGAGTCAAACAATTAATAGCCATACATATAAAAGTTAATGAGTTTTCATTTAAGATCGATAATGTAGGTGATAAAAAAACAGAATTATGCCGCTATTCTATAACTCAGCCTCATTTCAAGTCACTAAATTTGAGACTTTCAATTGCAGACATTTTTTGTGACTTGAGACGATTGCGATTTTCAACAGTCTCAAAAAATTTCACCAAAGCAGTAGAGCCAATCAGCTGTTGGTATGTTCCAGTTAGAGATGCCTAATGAATGTGTATTAATCGATTGCACACAATAAACGATTTGAGTTTGTTGCCAAAAGCATTAATTCACTTTAAAAATTAAAACAATATGTAAAATTACTATTGAAATTAGCTGTTAAAATTCTTATTGTTGAATTTTATCTGAATCGATTATTTAAGATATGGTTAAAAATTAAAGCTATCAACAATCGATAAATTCAGTTTCCCCTACATTTGCACATTAGATCATAAGCAAATATATAACAAATCGTTTTTTTTTTATGCGTATTGAAAATTAAGTGCTTTTTTCACAGATTTAAGCAGAATATAGCGAACGACCAAAGAACATATCCAGTGCTATTTCATTTTGTTTTGTGACCTGCTCAGCAACAGCTGATAAATTATTGACTATATTTTGAGACAAGTGACGGGAGATGTCTTACTATATACCGAAAAGTCTCAAAATCAATCCCACCACCGAAAAGTCTCAATTAGTGACTAGAGGCTGCTTACAGAATACCGGCGTTAGTGTTCCACAATTTGCACATTGCTGTTTCGGTATTCATGAAATTGCCTGATAAACCGTCACATCTTTTAACAGTAGTATGATTTCTCTACGGCGCCAGGAGAATAGCGTTTTCAACTCTCAACAGCTCCGAAAATTTTGCCTTCGAAGAAAATATTTAAATTAGACACGCGCGTGCACCTAAGTGCGCGATCCAGAAGTAAAATGTCTGTGTAGATTTTTAGAGAATTTTATAAGATATTCGTTTTAGTTTTTTTAATGCCTAAAGATTTATCGTAAAAATAAGATGTGAAGGAGAGATATGTACATATTTATCATATTTTATTCAGTTGTACATTGTCATTACCAGAGAACGTATATTAAACGTATACGTTCTCTGCTCTATACAAAAATAAGTTGAATCGTAATAATTGGAAATGAAAATATGAAGGGCGGGAGTTCACAACAGGTACAATGGATATATTGGCTTTTTGGTTACTAAAATATGATACATATGTTTTTGATTCTAAAAGGTATAGGACTCTTGAAAGAATGGCATTAGTCGTTTTTTCTGATTTACTTAGTCGTGACATCGTTTCGGTCACTTTTTATTTCTAGTAGTAGTAGTAATTAGTAGATGCAGTAGTAAAAATAGTAGTCGAAATTAGTAAAAATAGTGGTAGTAATTAGTAGCGGCATTAGTAAATATAGCAGTAAAAGCAGTGGTAATAATTAGTAGTGGTATTAGTAAAAATAGCAGCAGAAAACAGTAAAATTAGTAGCAGAAAACAGTAGCAGAAAATCGTAAAATAGTAGTAGTAACAGAATTTGTAAAATTGGCACTAGCACTATTGATATAGTAGTGTTAACCAGTATGGCTTTATGGTCTGAGCGATCCACTGTTACTAACCTTGCTGTTTTTTTTGAGTTTGGCTTAACTGCCTTCAACAATCGTCTACAAGTTGACGCGGTGTATACGAATTTTTCTAAAGCGTTTGACAAGTTCAATTCAATCTTCTTCTCAAAGTTGTCTAGTTTAGGGTTTCATTCAGTTTTCTTAACGTTGGTAAAATTGTAACTTTCTTCACGAAAATGTGTAGTTGCAGTTGACAATGAACTTTTCCAGTGTTTTCATATCTCTTATTCCAAATCTCGTTCCAATACCCCGACTTCCTACTTTCCTTAGCGGAATCTCTGATCTGGGTGTAGTCTTTGACTTCAAAATTCTCTTTCATAGTCATTTAAATTTTATCATCGCTAAGTCATATTCAGTGCTTGCTTTCATCCATCGATTCAGCTCAGATTTCACTGACCCGTATACTTACATTAAATTCACTTCTCTTGTGCGTTCTAAGCTAGAATGCGCTGTTTTCATTTGAATACCGTAATATATCTGCCATACTAATAGGATTGAACTTGTCCAAAACTCTTTCGTTCGGTTTACTCTACGCTCTCTACATTTCTCTATTTTGCTGACTCATTTCCATCTTATACTCTTGGATTCATGCTCATTAACCTTAAATCGATCCATAATAGAAGGACTATCATTCCTCTTACTTTCGTTTTTGATATAATACGTCGTGCGATAGAATCACCGTTTTTACTTGAACAAATTACATTTGAAATCTCACAAATAAACCTAAGAAATCATGACATTTTTTTTTTGGAACTTGTTAGAAATAAGTACTCCACTAATGCTCATATTCGTAGAGCTATAAACAAATTTAATTTGCTCTCAAGTTATTTTGCTATCGGTTTCTCATAGATTAAATTACATTTCAAATTAGTTTTAAACAGAATGTTAAAATACTTAGTATTATTTTTATGCTACTTAGTCTTTAAGAAATGTTGTATTTCTAGATTAATAAACTAAATAAGTAATTAGTAGTCGTAGTGGTAGTATTAGTAATAAATAGTTGTAATAGTAGTAGTAGTAGTAGAAGAAGTTTTAGTTGCAGTAGTAGTTTCAGTAATTAGTTGTTGTAGTAGCAGTAGTTAGTAGTAGTAGGAGTATTAGTCATTAGTAGTAGTAGTTGTGATGGTAGTAATAATATCAGCAGTAATTATAAGTTGTAATGGTAGTGGTAGTTATTAGTAGTAGTAGTAGTAGTTTTACCAATTGTTGTTGTAGAAGTTGTATGAGTAGGAGTAGTACTAGTAATTAGTAGTAATAGTTGCACTGGTCAACCTGCCTCGAACTATTGAGAAGTCCTGAAATGATCCAGAAATATTTAGTCCGAAAATAGTGCTGAAACGGTCCGGAACTTGTACTAAAATGGCCCGGAGCTAGTGCCGAAATTTAATGAAGAACTTCTTCTATCTAAGCAGACACCAGTAGCTGTAAAGAAGGCCAATAATCTTAACTAAAGTTAGGGAAAAGAATACGTTACATGGTAAAATAAAACAATCCCTGATAATGTAATGGATAAATTAGAAGAATCATACCTATTTTGTAACATCAAAATTACTACGGATCGAAATAATAATAATTTAAAGCGTAATGTGGTTTAGAAGATTATAGTAAGCGACGTCAATACCCAAAGTTATAGACCACAAAATTTTTGTTGTGGGCCATATGAATTTTTAAGGCGATTCCATAAACGTGCAAACCGAATTAATACAGCATTCACACGACTGTCCATAAAATGAAACACGAAGACTTTTTCTATTTCAACTCTCTAACTAAAAGGTAATATACCTGGAGAACTACTAATAGTTACTTTATTCTTAAACAAACAAAAAAATATATTGAAAATAATTTGACAAAGCGTACATATTTTTGTTTTTGGAAATTACTTATAATAAACTATTATTACAATTTATTTTTATTTATTCTATTTCAGGTGTCACGTTTGAATGGAGCTGGTGCGCTAGAGCCTTATGAGAAGGACAAACCCGGTATTTTGCAATATAGAGGGTCACTACAATTCGAAGAGGTACTTAAAGAAATAAATATAAATCCACGCCACAATTGATTGCTAGCTACCAGTATCTATTGACCACATCAAAAAATAAAAACAAAATACTTGATGAATTTGATACCGGTGATAAGTACAGAATTTCATAGGTTTTATCGAAATACATATAAAGGCCAACGGAAGCGAAGTATGTCAAATTTATTGATTTTTTTTTTTTAATTATGATTTCTTATTAATTATTTAATAAAGTGCGTACAAAATTTTAAGTAAATGTAAAACAATGCCATTTGCAAAAAAAAACAAACTTTCTTCTACTTTTTTTTTGCTATTTAGTTTTATATTAGAAATCGATTTGGCGAAACAACTTGTGTTGAAGAGTAAAATATTTTCCATAAGCATTCAGTTGACAAAAGAAATTTTAAAAATTTTGTTTGACAAAGCAAAGTAATGCCGCTAAATTAAATTTTTTACTTTCATTAGGTATTTAAAAAATTTAATTTCATATAAAAAAAGCTTGCATAAACATCGAGCTGACATTTTTGTTCGATGACCTTAACAATTTGATTTTTAATAATTAAAAATTAGTACATGCAGATCTACTAGAAAAAAATCCATGTTGAAGTGGACTAAGGACAGTGTTGAAAAATCTTAATGTTCAATATATATTGTTTTACAATTGGCCTGTAGTTTGTTATATTATTAATGTCATCTGACTTAAATGTTGGCGTAATTGAGCAAAGCTTCCAGTAATCGAGGAAAATTCCATGTTCAAGGCAAATGTTAAATAACATGGAAAGGGGAGTTAAATAACATTGAAAAAAATCTTTAAATATACCAGAGCAAGCCCTTCCAGATCTGCACACCAACTAGATTCGTGATTGCTGTAGCAACGTCATCGGAAGAAATTTCAAAGTTTGTTATCATATTCGAGTCCACTTGTCATAAACTAACTGAAAGAACTTTGAGGAAATATCCCCTCATATTCAAGACTAGTTGGAAGCCTATTCGTTTTATGTTCATTATTGATATACACCCAAAAATGTCTTTTGATTGTTTTTGAGATTTTGTTCTACATTGATGTACTGGTTATATTAAGAGCTATGAAGACAGTCGTAATCCTTCGTCAATTTAAACATACTTATGTACATAAATTATCATGCACGCTATTGGTTTTCTTAAATTTATTATGTGATTTATTCTTAAGATATTTAAAGTGGCATAACTTTAACGGGGGCTTGTTTCTTGGCACGGACCTTTTTAGAGGACCAAATTTCGAAATACACTAACGTATCTTATTGCGGATGAGTTCATATGAATCACATGGACCATTGAAAGAGTTCAAAATGGCCCAGTCAACAGAATTGACAACATCATTAATAGCGGCATATCAGCCTTTGCATAGTCTTAAACCTTATTCGGAGCTACATTTTATCAATTTTTTCACTCCCCTAAAAACTTGGCAAGTTTGATAGAGGTTCTTTTGTCAAATGTCCACTCCATTGCATTGAACTAAACTTTTAAGGCTTTAAAATTTCATCGTACAAGAATATTCATGACAATGACATCTGTCTATCAAATTTAAAGACTTTTGCTGCCTCGCCCGCAAGTGCTTTTGGTAGTGGGAGAAAGTAAATTGGATTTGCAAATATCAAATGAAAATCTATTATCATTTTACTAAAAAATGTTCATACCAATCTATGTTCACAAATTCTTGTCTTCCGCAGAATTTTGCTGCGAAAGCAGTGACAGTGGTTGTAGTGGGCTGCTTTTGTCATAGAGATTTTCGTGCATTTCACAGGTATCCATCCTCCTGCAACAAGTTCCGAAAGCTTATTTATTACTGCGGCATTTGCGAGCAATGTTTTTGTTTTTTTTTTTTGCTTTTTTTTTTGTTAACTTAAGCGTAAGCTTTTGTTTTCTTTTTATTCCCATTTGTGCCCGCAATTGCTTGACACAAATAATAATTGCGGAAATGGCTGTGCAAGTAAGCGATGTATAAGTTTCGTGTGAGCTCTCCCTCATACAACATAATTCTATTGGTTTTGCTTCTCGCTTGAAAAAAAAAAAACTAAAAAAAAAATAAAAATAATGCCACTCAACTTGTTTGTGATTTGCTTGCGGATTATTTTTAAGACAACATGGTAGCAATAAAATAAATCCTGTAAATTTCAGCATATGCTACAATATGAAAATGTTTTCAGATGCTAGCTGAGTTTGAAAAGCAATATGCGTCAGCTAAATTTAAGTACGATTGAGGAAAAGTTTCATTTTCCATCCAGCTAAATTGTTGCTTTGAATGTGAACTCATCAAATGATATTTATGTATTTATTCGTGTTTTGCGCTATGGCCTACGACAGACAAGCCGCTACAATTTCTGTTATCTGCGCCATCATAATTAAAATTCATTAAATTGATATTTATTATGTATGCGAATGCTCAAATTATTATGACGCAGTAATCTGATGAAAATTTGATTAAAGTGATTAACAACGAAGCATTGGCATTCTCGTAGTAACAAACGCAGATGTGTATTCTGTGGCAGTAGGTAATGGGAAATGGAAATCTGAATTTCTCTGTGGCGAATTCGTTTCCCAGTAATAGTTGTTTGCTTCATAACTTGATAGCTGCCATAGTCATCGGTTTTTGTTGTTGTACGCTCAATACCACATGTTATGAATTCGTTCTGCGCTTTAGGGTACTATCTAATGCGTTAATTTGACTATCTTTCCGAAGCATCTAGAGTTCCTAATGAATTTCTTGACGTTTTACATATAATTATAGAACTGCCGAACTTGAGCTTTGGCTTCGATTGATTTCGGGTAAATAACTTCAATTAGCACTGAGAGCGCCATTTCAATACCACGCAATCGCCGTCGAACCAGAGATAGAGCAAATAATGAAAAATGGAAGATAAAAAACAGAAACCCTTTGAATCACCTTAGATCCGACCAGTAAAGTTTAAGAACTTAAGTAACACCTTTGAACTCAACTTCTTCCTGCTTTCAAAATAGGATTTGCCCAGAAATTTCATTCTAGTTCTGCAAAGACCTGAACAGCTGTTTCACCGTTTCTTCCCCACCTGGTGAGCTTCAGCGCCAGTGTCTACTGTTCCTGTTCCAATCTAATTCTGGCAGCATGAATACCCAGTGCCCTGTGACAATAGCGGCTTGCCTCTCACTTTAAGGAGAGTACAAGGTTTTTTGGCATTGAAAGAGGGTCCCAGGCTCTTGCATAGCCTGCATGATTCAAAGTTCTTCCACCTACAGTTAGCCGTGTTCATCTAGCATTGGGAAACCCGCCCCTGATGAAACTCAGAGGCACGAGTACCTCTACGGTCTCTGAGATATCTAGCACGGAACAATTCCGGGCCATCTCGTCAGGCCTTTTGGTGTTGTGAATGTTTTGGTATTCATATCACTGTGACTCTGTGTCGATATGCCAAGCCTACATACTCCCTGCACCGCTTCACCAAGCTAGGTGTCACCACTTCGGAGTTGAGAGCCCGCAACGGTGCCAGAACATCTGAAAAAATAGCAATACAATACCCACGTCGCTCGAACGCCAGGAGAGTTCTGGAAGCCTACCAAATAGAAAAAACCTCTAACTGAAAAAACCTCGTAGAATCTGGGACATGCAGAGATGCTTCTATTTCAGGGTCCGCTGAATAGATGCCCGCACCTACTATACTAACTATTTTCGACACATCCGTAAAAATAGATACCGCGAAGCGCTCTGTAAACAAGATATCTTTCCACCCCCTTCTAGAGGGGAAGAACATCCTCTAAAGTTTTTGGATATAGTCGATGACCAAACGAACGTTTTTTTCAGTGTCCCTGTATTCTTAGTCTGGCGACAAATCACGTTCAATACCTCCGGCAGACTAAAGTTTTATTTTGACAGGCATTTTTAGGTTTTGTAGATATTCTCTTTTCATTTGGTAGTTTTCCATCAATGAAAAAGCTATGTGATTTGTTATGTTAAAAATAGAAAGCCTACCTTTTCTTGAGCTCATCTTTTCCATGGTACATGTCTATTATATGGTCTCGCAATTCGTGGGACATATTTTTTCAATATTATAAAGTATTGAACAACATTGTAAAGTGTTACTCTTGGCAAACGCCTAAGAAAAGTAGAATGAAAACGCATGATGCAATTATGAAAGGCGACGTACGTAGAAAACTTCTCGCCCTACTTCCGCCATGTTGAATACCTTAGAAAAACCGTGAGAACTCTTTTCTACTTTTTAAGGGATTTTTTGAACAGTAGTTAATACTAATATTAACAAAATACACAGTAGAAGAGTAGGCAACACAGCTTCATTATTGTTTTTTCTGATTGAATGGAATCGTAACTGTATTTATAATATGAGAGGTATGTATATGGTAGCTGGAATATTTACCTCGGGTACTTTTATATATTTTCTAACTAACTAACCGAAAGGTGCTTTAAATCTAGTGATTTTCATTAACCGACATGTATATACATACATAATACCACCTTCCTTCGGTGTGCTCCAGGTTCGACACTCGCATCAAAAATTATAGAAAAAGTTGTTTGCTAATAGCGGTCGCCTCTCGGCAGGGAATGGCAAACTTCCGGGTGTATTTCTGCCATGAAAAAAGCTTCCCTTGATACAAAAAGTTTTTCAACATTGTTTGATTCTTGGCTTTTCAAAGAACATGAAGAACTCTGGTTCATGAGTATCTCTCAATCGCGGTTCGGTTTGGTGCGATTGGTTTATCTGTTGGTTAAATATAAATCAACTGATGACATTAGTGACATTAAAAACACTTATGTGAATCGAAAGTTATGTTTCGAAAATATTTTTTGAAGACAGTTGCTAACTGTTCGTAAAATTAAATCTAATTTATTCATAATGTTAAAGAACTATCAAAATATTGACCTTACACGGAATGGGGATAAAGCCAACTATATTTGAAAATATTGGTGGAATGGGTTGCCACCTGTTTGAAAAGTTAAATACAAAATTTAGCTTCATAATATTAAAGAAATATGACAGTCAAATGAGGAATGGTGCTTGGAAAAATATTTTTGGAGAGATGCCATCGGTTTAAAAGAATACTAGTGCGAAACATAGGAGGTTGAAGAACGCTTAGTTTTAAAAATTATTTTTCAGAGGGTTGTCAGCTGTCTAAGATACTAATTCATTAATTATATTAAAAATATATTTTTTCTCCAGAATATTTCCGACAAAATTACACTTCTACCGCGCGTGTGGATTCACGGAATAAGTTTTTGGTACCAAAAAACCTAGATAGGTAATTTTCAACGTTCCACGTATATCTTGCACAACTTTTCATAGAAATTAGTTATTGCATTTAAATTATTGTATTGTTGGTGGTAAATAAACCGGCTCTTAGACGCAATACAAAGCTCCTATCTAATCATTGACTAAAATGTTCATTAATTTCGCGTGCATTGAGTCTGAATTTCGATTCTTCATCTTATATGTCTTTTTCATTATTGTTATTCTGGAGTTGCGGAGTCTTTAATCGTAAATTTCAGTTATCGGTATTTAACGAAAATTGGGTGGCTGCTATCACTCTGCTGTTTGCCATTCCGAGCAATAGAGAATGCGTTTGATTGCCGAAATTTCCAAAAAGTAGTAGAGCTACAATAGAATTGTTAAACTTATATTTAGCGCCGTGTGAAGATAGAGCACTTTAATAACTTATCCAACAATTAAGCCAACCATTAGACATCGCCAGTTCATCCATTGTGTCACTACCCTATTGGAAATAGAATAACTTTAAGAGGAATTTATAAGATACTTTTTTACCCACTGAAAGTGGTTGAAATTATTTCTTTTTTTCTTGTAAGCAACTAACTTTATTATTGTAACATGGCGATGCCCTAGCAGTAAGTCAATAATCTGACACTGCATTTGATTTCAACTACTTTTAGACATGTTTGACAGATAGAACTTCAAAATTAGTTTTTGAGCTGCAATAAAATGATTTTATTTCAAACTATTTGAAATTCCGTTTTTTTTTCTACCTAGTTTAAAACTAGTTTTATTATTAACTACTTTCAAACCCATCCTATTCCAATTATGTGATTAAAAATGTGTTTGTGTAGGTTACTTTATAGTAACAATAAAAATTTTATTTTTCATATAAAAAAGTACATTTTAATTTCAATTCAGTATACAAATTAAGAATAATTACACCACTATTTCGAGCGTCATTTCACGAAAGTAACAAAAAAGTGTAGGTATAGCGGAGGTGAGTTCAAACACATATTTTTTTAAATTGCTGAGTTAAGGCTGATCAAAATGACATTTTTTTCAAGTTCTGGTTTGCCGTTTTTTTTTCTAAAAATTTTTGTAATTTTTTTTAAATTTCTTAATTTTAAATAAAAAAAATTAGTTAAATTAATAAACTTAAAAAATTGCAAAAATTAAAAGGAAAAATTCCTTTAAAATCAAATTTCAAACCAAAATATGGAGCTAGTATCGGGTCTTGCAATAGGAACGCTACAAAAGTTTTTTTTTTAATAAAACAAAAACGGTTTGGGATCTGAATTAAATTCTTTATTCCTGTGAAAGTACATTCAATGCATTATGTATGGAACTCGATTTATTTTGCATGAGCACCACGGGCACGCTTGCTGAAGTCCAGACGCTGAACACAATTTTCGACGGTTTTCAAGCATAAATCGGCCGATACTGCTGCAATTTCACAATCGACATTCGTACGAAGTTCATCAATCGTCACTGGCTGGCGACCATAAATTGGACGTAACGCTCTTAAAGTTGAGGCCATTGACTCCGAATTTCGGTAGTAAATTTTAGTGATTTCGACTCGTTGTTGGATCAAATATCTTTCCATGATGAAATGAGAAACCTTACTGAAGAGAAATGTCAAAAGAGCGGAAAAAATATGACGTCGTTTGCTGTCACTATCGGTCTACCATCCCTATTGCAGGACCCTTTATTTATCTACAACTAAATAATTAATAAAACTAATTATATGTTTAAAAAGATACATAAAAAATTTATTAAAAATATGTATTTTTGTAACCGACTCGCAAAAGAGCACTAGGTGAGATAACAAATTGGATCTAAAGTAGCAACACTACCTCGGAAAAATATGTGAGTTAAATCAACTTGATAAATCCGACATGAGATTTAGTGTTGGGAAGTGAAAAATTTCCACTATTGTGAACGAGCCGGAAGCAAATACATGGGAAATTTCAGTTTAAGATCTATTTCGTTTTTATATGTTTTGTACAACTGCTTTCCGTATTTAAATAGCATTAAAGTTTCATGAAAGAAGCGAACAGGGTTGCTTTTACAACTAAAGGAAGTTTCATCCCAGTTGGAGCGTTTTTTTGTAAATCAGGTACAAAGAAGCAGGTCAAGTGATACACGTTCTTAATTTAACATATGTACATTTGTTGACTTCCAACTTTTTTTTTAAATCGGTAAATTTTTTATACTGCCTACTTTATTCCAACAGGGTAGTTTAGACTATAGCCACACCACACACACACTCCACACACTAGTCTGTTAAGTTACCAACAACACGCCAAATAAGCAAAATGGTTGCGACAATGCAGATCAAACTATTGGGCAGCTGTCACTGAAAGAATCATACGGTCTGATGACCACAAAGTTTCTAGGTGCCATAAAAGTTTTATTGATTTAGGTACATATGTTTTTTATTGATTCAAACTCGCCATCCTAAAATTGCTTTATTAAATAGCGGCTTCTGCTGCTACCGCTGACGTCCAACTGTCATTCATGGAATGGCAAATGACAGCTTTATTAAAACGATTACATAATGCAGATTATTGTTGGTCGGAAACAATGCTTAAAATATGTATTTAACAGGGAAGTGTCAAAATGAGATTGACAATTTAAGCATACAATTTAATTCGTAGCTTCGTTGTTGGCAGTTGCTTCAGAGCTTAATTACTTTCAGAACATTGAAGAACATAATAATTTATACGTCCATAAAACATAAAATTCCTCCCTATTTTGGTTGGTTGATTTTAATAACGATAAGTTTTCTACCCTTTTGATTGGGAAAGGCGTTAAAATTAACGTTAATTAAAATGAAAACAGCAGTTTATTGCCACATGCCGAGCAGTTATTTAACAATGCAAGATTTTGCTTGCGGTAAGATTTTGCTCCAATTCATTTTGCGAAAATTCTTCAGAGCTGCTTTGAAATCGAGTGTAGATATAGAATATACCGCAATTCTTTTCCCGTCCTTTTAAAATATGGAACATAAAAACACTGCAGTTGGAATAATTCTTAAAAATCTAATATAAAATATAGAAGTAATTGACTCGGAAAGTCATGCGTGCCACGCGTACTGACAAAAGAAATGAAAAAAAATTATTTAAAACTGACTAAAAAAAGTGCTGATATAAATATATATACCACTGTGATACGATTATTTTTAAAAGTTAGTTCCACTTAAAATCTTTTGACAGAAACCTTCTTGGTTATAGAAAACAAGATTGCGCCTTCTCGCGGCGAAGTGACAGATCTCATCATTGGTAAACAAGAATACGGGAGAAAGAAGAATAGAAAACTTCCAATATTTCAGTTAGAAACGTGTTTAAATTTTGCTAAAGTGTAGAAAGATGATTTATAGGTAGAGATTTAATAAATAAATCTGCAAAATATTAAAAAAGTGACTACTTCCCCTCATTTGTGAAAAAAAATTTAGTAGTTACAGTTAGATTTATCAAAAGATGCAAAACCAAAGTAGCGGCAACTCTGAATGCAAGGTGAATTCATAAAAGTTGATGCTGAGCAAGCAGCTGAGTGAATTCGTTGGATGGAGTAAATGTCAAAACCATTTGTTTGTTGTAATTTTCACCAATTCCCACTCTCATTATGCGTTTAATTTGTTAGTGTACATTTGTGGTTGTAAAAATATATACAGGTGTGCAGATTTTTGAAATTGGAAAGAGCGGCATTTTGACATTTTCTCAGGGCGTTAATATAGGTAAATCTGCCGCCAGCCTAGAGCCCACTGTCTCAACTAAGGGGAAATAGTTTGAAGTTTTTCCAGACATGAAACTTGATTAAAAGCGAACCATGGAATACCGGTCCACGAACCCCGTTACCATCTCGTTTGCCTGTAATCATCTGCTGGTCGATGGTCCGGAAGATTTTGACAAGATCCTAGATGAAATGTATTTAGCGGACGACTTCCATGTTGGTGACTCAAGAACTGCCCTTTACACCCACCAAATCTCTGGAATTAATTTTAAACCTTCCACCAGTAGATATCTCTGTCTAATTTCTGGTCGGCTGTACTACTGGGAGACTAATTGCCAAGCGGCCGTGGCTAGAGCTTATATTCGGACATGCAATGGTCCCGGAAACTAGGCCGCATAAGCTACGAAATATATCTCTCCTCTACTCTGCTTGGACAACAAATTCTCCAGAGAGTAGTGAATCGGAGAGTTCCAGAGATGATGGCAAGTAGGTACACGAATTTCGAGACAATATGATTGAATATCGATACTTTTGCAATGCGATACCGATTTTTTTACTCGATACTTTTAAAACGATATTTTTCTGTAAAAGTGGAATGCTCAAATAGTTCTGTTCCTGTACTTCATGAGCTTGCAAGTTTATACACGCACTTGCAGGAAGTTACAGGAAAAATGCTTACCTACGTCAAAACCTGTAAATGAGGCTGACTTTTGGAGATTTGTGTAGAGAATGAAGGTGCAAGACTTTACACGAACTTTTTCTTCTGGTAAAATTATGAAAAGTGTCACGCGATTCGCTGTTGCCCAAAAGTAAACAAAAATGATATGTTGTCAAGTTAATAGTGAAAAATATTAAAGTAAATTTTGATCATGATGGAGCACTTGAATAAATGTTTAAATTATTGCTTTCCATTTTTTCGCTTTATATTTTTAATTTAAAAGAAGACTGTTGACGTTTTTAAAAGAAAAATTTCCCCCTAATATTAAGTTATTACTCTCTTTTTGCTCATCGCCAGAACGTTACTTTGCTGTTTGACATTTTTACAGGATTTCACATAAAAGATACTGAATCAGAGTCTTTGTTCAAATATGAAAAAAGTTATTTTAAATTTGAATTTGAACGTCAATGTTAATCGAATACCTTCAATTTGTCTAATTAACCAGCATAAAATGCCAAAACCCTCTAATCGAGTACATCTCTTAATTGGATTTAGTGATTTCATCGATTTGTGCTCATTCAAATCATGCCGACACAGGCGGATATTAACACTAAGCTTTCTTTACTTAACAAACAACCGATAAGGAAAGAAAAAAAAAGAAAAAAAACATTTTCGAAATGCTCATCATTGTATGAAATTACCGCTGTTGCTTACGCACGGAAATGTTATTTTTATTATTTGAGGAAGTGTGCCTGCTGCTCAACGTAGGATAAGGGGAAAGAGGAGGAGGAGGGTCAGGAAATATATAATATGAAATGGAAATTAAATGCTTCCTACATCAAGAGTTATAGACGCTATAATGAAGAGCAGGAAAATGAAAAAAATTTGTATTCTTCATTCTTGCGTTTTCATTTGGATAAACGAGGTATATAAATCCTAATCTCTTTCGACGCGCGCTCGTACATACATACATACGTTGTATGTATGTACATACGTATAAATATATGTATTATTGATAACTGCGTTCACATTGAAAGTATCGATTGATATGTCATGGAAAAAACATAATATCACTGACATTGATTTGCTGACATTACCTTGCGCCGCATTACGAAAAAGTTATTGACAACCTTGGACAGCGATGAGAAGGTTTAAAAGCATCTGGATCATCGTTGTCGTTTAATCTTTTACAAATGCTATTTTTGTATTATAATACGAGTTGCGCTTTTGTTATTTTGCTTGTATTCAACTTGATCACATTTTGCCATTTAACAAAACATCTAGATCGTCTCGTTTTTTATTTATATCCAGTGATATTGCATCAGCAATCAAACGATGACCAGGATATGTCAAAGTTTTTGTTAAAAGCGGTCGCCCCTCGGCATGAAATGGCAAACCTTCAAGGGCAATTTTCGGTGAAAAGGTTTCTCGTAAAAATTACCTGCGTAAAACTATACGCTCCTTAATTTGGGGTGCAACATCCAGATGCTCATAAGAAATTGACGGAACAGCCCGATTAAATATATAGCCAAATTTTGATTAAAAAAAACAATTTTCCAGAAAGTGACAAATCCTGTCACTCATAAAATGGATCAATATTTCTTATATAATAATTTAAGCTCTTGGCTTTAGACGTACAGTTTTTTCATATTTCTTTGGTTTTCAACCGAACCGCCCATTTTTTAGGGCCTTCACCAAACCGTTTTTATTTTGAAATATTAAGTTTGGTGATATCTATATTACTATTCCGAAGAGCGTAGTAGCTTCCACGCTCGTGGGAATATATGTATAAGAAAATCCATACAAAACAAAACTACATAAATTACAAAAACTAGTGGGCTTATATGCCGCATTGCAACTGGCGAAACAGGTCGAATTTAATAACGACAAAACCCAAAGAAATTCGAGGGCTAATGGGCTCGGCGGGTACTCCGGCACCTAAAGAGGCTAAACCATAAATCTCATCGAGTACTGGACCGAACTCCGTACGAACCATAGAAGTCGGATTAGCCCTCCGTAGGAAGGGCAAAAATGGTCATGTGCAAAAAAAATGGGCAACTAAACTCCAGTTCGACGGCATCCACCATCTGCCAGATGAAAACCGCAGCTCCGAAACTGCCCGACGTGCGATGGGGGAAAAATACCATGCATGTACATGATAACAGATGTCCTTGTTACCCAGATGAAGGTCTTTGTACGAACTTGTGAAATTTCTTCAGGTGCAAGGATGAGAAGGCAGGGAAATTGCTCACGATCGGGAACGACAACCGGTCACCATCACAACACTCAGAATGTTGCAAAAACTGAGCTGTGTTAGCATAATAGGGGTCGTCAGATCCTGGCCGGCAGCATCCTTGGAAGTTCTGTTGAACTCTTAACATTCATATTCAGACTCAAGTGACGAGAGCCATCTTCAAAGGGGTATCTGAGTCGTGAGGTGATGAACACTCTGACGGAGAAATACCCTGAATCTGCAATACCGAGAGATGCTATGCAACCAGAGTCCAGCTTTATAAAATGGTATAAAATTGAACTCAGTAATAAAACCAGTGGGTGAATATATCTGAAACATATAAGAACAACCAGAGTATGGTAACCTGGTGCACGGATGGTTTAATAACTGTAAAAGGTACCCACCGGGAATTACACTGGGAAAATTTACTAGGCCTATCGTATAACCCAAAGAGTTTCGTAGAATGCATGGGATTATCGAAGAAAAATCTGAGAATTATTACGTCCTATATAACAGGACACTACTGGTTGAAATATCACCTGACCAAACTGGGGATTCACTCGGATGAATACTGCAGATGTTGCAGAACAGAAAAGGAAACTGTGAGACATATACTGGAGCAGTGCCCTGCATTAATGCACAAACCAAAAAGGTGCCTGGGCGAGTATCTAATAACGGCAGTACGCACTCCCGAGACTTAGGTTCTATACTAAAGTTTATCTCCGATGCTGGGCTAAAGGAAATTGTTTAGTCCATGAAAGGAGCACATTAGACCTCAAGGTCGCAGTGCACACAAGTGTGTGCTGATATTTAAAATGAATAAGTGCTCGGGATAGAAGAAATTTACATTGCAATTTATTCAACACTATCAAGTCCATACGACAACGAAACCCAGTTGGTTACGGCTCATTTGTGATTTTCTGTGAAAACAAGTTGAAAGTACATGTTTACGCCCTGAAAAATTAATCTAACTTGATTACGAATCAATCATCATAAGATCGTTTTGTTTTCTTAAGCAACACAGTGTTCGATAACTTTTTCACCAAAAAAATCGTTAATTTGCCGTCACTAGTTTAGAAAAAGGAATAAAAACAATAATAAGGGCCCATGCCAAACGGTTAGGACAATTTTTACAGCCATATAGTTGCAGATAAGAATAAAACACATTCATAAAAGTACTTTATTAATTTCAATTCTTTTAGAATTAATGGTAATATATTTAATAAACCTTTTAACATTAATTTTACAACAAATAACTCGCAAAAACTGGCTTGTAAGTCGTTTGGTAAAATGTTGAGCTGTAACAAATGGCCTAATATTGTATTTAATTTAAACACTAAATTTCTAATTATTGACAAAATAATTACATATCTATTTACAAGTAATACAGCTTTTTTGTAACTTTATGACGCCGGCGCCATATTATTGCACATTCGCCTGATTTTTGTATGTATAAGTATAACGCATACTCATTTCGAACTTTTTCATTCTGCTTTTTGTCAAAAATTTCCCATTGTTTGTCAAATTTTTCAATAACCTTATGAGGTCGGCAAAATATATTCATCTCACAACTGTCAAAACTGTCCATTCCAAGGAACTTTGCCACCATTTGACACAGACCCTAAGAAAAAATCGAGATGTAGAAAAACTGAAATAGTGGCACTGCTTGGTGTGCTTGGTGTGCACAGAGCGAAACTTTTATTTAGGTTACCAGTAGTGCGGTTCACTAACTTTAAACGGTGCGACAATCGGAATTTTTGACAACAATATTTGTCGTTTGCACTAACGATTGTGCGATTCACTATCTTATTCTTAACGGCACTTAACAGCTGTCTCGTTGTATTTATTTAAAGTGGTAAAGAATGACACCTCTGTCAAACTAAATGTCAAAATAAGCGAAAAGCGCAAAGAGGAATAGAGAAAAAACAAACGTATGCGTGCTGCCAAATATAAATTTGAGCATTTTTATTATATTTCATTAAAGTGAAATCAGATACTAGTCTATTTCAAACTACATAAATTTATAATTCGTTTAATATATGGCAATCTTCCATAACAGCAGATTTTCGGACTATCGCCTGAGGGATTTGGTAGAATAGTCATCAACTCGACTCCAAGGAATGGTTTTCGCGTTGTGCTCCAGCATATTTAGGATTTACTGTACATACATAAGCTTGTGTTTCTTTAATTAGAATCACTTATCTATATATTAAAACTGAATTAATTGAATGGTAGATATGATGGTTGGCATAAGCCTCCTCATGATTCTTTGGTGGCAAAATCGATACATAGGTACTATTGAAACCTCACTTTCTGGTGAAACAATGAAACATTAAATGCATTCGTTACCCGATGAATGCCGGCTTACAGATGACTGGCTCATGGATATTCCCCACTGTTCACCTACGGGTCGTTGACGGCAACTGCGAAGAATATCAAAGCCGCTAGAACCTATCAATATAAAAGTAAAATTTAAACCAGCATACAGGCTTAAAGATTACACGAGCTGGCAGTTTTCCAGTCGATATTGCTGTTATTCTGGAGCCTCTTATTTGGTTATCAAGCTGAGAAATTAGATATTCAGCCATTTAACCGATACAGAATTTGAAATTCTGTTGCATTCAATTGAAAGGGATTGCCCACAACCCGGAATAAACGTCGATCCACTGTTGGAGCGCATACTTCTTCGTTACCTCATTATAAATCATATGCCAAATATTCAAACGACATTATTTAGTGTTCCTTTTTTAATTACAAGAACATAAATCACCGAATTTATTTTTTATTTAAGTTGAAATCACGAATCTTTCTGTTCTCAATTGAGTTAACAACATCAAATTTGTTGTCGTTTAGTTTTCGTTAATCGACAACAGCTGATTCGGCTCCTGAAAGCCACTTGTTTTCATTGCGGTCTGGACATGGTATTACCAAACAATGATAGAATCTCGGCCGCCATAGCCGAGTGTGTAGCGTGTGCGCGCTTCATTCGGTGGGTCCCGGGTTCGAATCCTGCCCGGGCCAAATAACATCAAAAATTATAGAAAAGGTTTTTTCTATTAGCGGCCGCCCCTCGGCAGGCAATGGTAAACCTCCAAATGAATTTCTGCCATGAAAAATCTTCTCACAAAAAACATTCGCCGTTCGGAGTCGGCGTAAAACTGCAGGTCCCTCAATTTGTGTTACAACAACAAGGCGCACACCACAAATTGTAGGAGAAGTTCGGCCAAAATCGCTTACGCGGTTATAGCGCCAATTAAGTAAGTAAGATAGAATCTTGTCTTCAGTCCGCTGCGACGCTGTAAATTTAGTCGTTTTATTGCATTGCATGCTAGGTATATGAAAAAAATAAATACGCAAAATGTTTTGGAGGTCTTACTATGTGTACTAATAAATATTGCTATTGCATTGGTATGACTATTGGGTTTTTTTTTCGAAATCTATTTACTATTAAATAAATCGCAATAAAAATATGCTCTTTAAAAAAATCGTGGGTTTGATGCATTTTCAACACGTGCTAGTGAAAAACCTCGATACATATTAAAACCGGTTGCATCTGTGGTGTCAGTTACCGAAGTCTCAATGTCCATACGACGACCCCAAATGCAAATTCATAGCATAGTGTTATTGGCATGCTGAGTAAGTGTGCTAAAATATTTTACACATGCAATCCGAGTGTCAGCAATGTGTAAGGAATTCCAATTGTTTGCAATAGAATATTGGTACTTTTGCCATAGTTACTTTAGTTTTATTGCTGCAATCAGGAGAAGCTTGACTTGTTCGCACACGTAAACCGAATTGAATGTGCCAGTACAAGTGTTGTGCGTACATGCAAATATACATACTACATACATACATATGTGCCCAGAGGCGCACATGGGACAAAAATTTTGATGGGGGTTTTACGCATCCAAAGATATTTCACCAAAGAATTATGAAAATTCGGTACATTTAAATACAAGCATACCTATATGGAATTCTGCGCCAATTTATAAAAAAATTTATTTATATAATTGAATTACTGGTTTTTGTATCTCTGATAGTACCAGATGAGCGAAGCCTTCCTAATATTTTTCAATCTTCCTTATTTTCAAATTGCAGAGAACAGCGTTTATTTCTTTAAATGCCCATAACTTCGTGGAAAATTTACCGATTACGACAATTTTTTTCAATTCTTGTTTTTCAAAACTCTTTTGGAATACAAAATTAAAAAAAAAACGTAAACTCGTGTGTCTATATTTTTTTTTTCAATTTTAATAAAAAATGTTAAAACAACGTTTTTGGGTTTTTTAGAATTGGAAGAAACGGATGGGGAATTAATCTCACACACAATAAGTCCATCTCGATTGAACTTTCGACTAAGGTATAAGGAATATTTTCTGCCCAAAGCGAATTTTAAATATGTAAAAAAATATGGCGCATCAAAGCAAGCCGGGATTGCTAGTTGAAAAACATTTTGAAACCTTAAACGATGTTTATTGTATATTTACAACAAAAGGAATTAATATGATTTTAACGTACCACACCAATTTTCCAAAATTTGAATTTTTTAATTATTTCCCTCCGCAAATAAATTCTTTATACCAAATTTAAAAGAATTCGCGACATGATTTAGTGAAATATTATATATTTTAATGTGTTCTAAATTACCGTTATATGGTTTTGATTTCTATAATTTTTCGAAATTGTGCGTTCTGACCACGTATTTCATTTTAAAATCCAATCTTGTCTATAAAATTTGACCAAATTAACTTTTTTTTTAGAATTTTTGTATTTTACCGTTATATGAAAGGTGGGCATGGTTTTTGTACGATTTTAACAATTTTCAAAACCTTGCTTATTGACTTATTGATGTGCAATATATCTACTAAAGTTGCTAGAGTTTGGTAAAGTAGTTTCGGATATATAAGTTTTTCTTATAAAGTGGGCGGGACAAGCCTATTTTCAAAAAAAAAAAAAACAATGTATTCCCTTTCCCAGCCCAGCTATGTATGAAATTTTTGCAAATTATCATCACTAGTTATCGAGTTATCGCGTTCTTTTGATTTTACAAAACAACATTATGTGGGCGCCGTTATTATCCGATTTGGCCTTTTTTCTATACCAAAATACCTTGGGCTTAGGGCAAAGTTATACGACCCAAGGATTGACGCATGGACGGACGAATAGACAGACCGGCATGAGTTAATCAATTCCACTATTAATTCTAAGAATTTTGGTATATTTTTTCTATATACATATATCTCGGTGGCTTTATGATGTTACAAACAACCATTAGGTGAACAAAGTTATAATACCTTGTGTATGAAAAAGTCCATAAAATTTGCCACGAATTAAATACCACTTTAAAAAGACATTGATACTGATAAGAGTAATTCGAAGGAATTTTTGGAAATTATTGAAAAATTAAAAACATTTAATTTTAAAAATTCAAAAAAATATCATTGTTAACCCATTACACTATGGTTTGAAATTCAAATTTTTTGGCATAAATTAGAAGGAGTGGTACTAGGCCATTGAAATTTCGTACACAGGTTATATATGACTTAGTTAAGAAAAATTCCAAGAATGGATGAAATCGGTCATTCTCCAGGGGTACCTCCCTTGGACCTATAGTAAAAATTTTTGAATTTCAGCTCCAAAAATTGCGATATCTTCACGAAAATTGATAAATATGTTATTCTTGTAATACGCATCGACGATACCACAAATATTTGAAATCGGCCAGTCCCTAGGAGTACCTCCCTTGGACCTATAGTAAAAATTTGGTTTCATAAAATGAAAAATTTGCATATGATAGGCAAAAGTGGTCAAATAATTTTATTATCCAAATATTTATACATACATATGTTTTTACTGAAACAATTATTTTTATAATAACATTGACTGTACATCTGAAATGAGAGAGAAGTTACAGAATTATTAGATTCACTTGAATATAATATAAAAAGTTATATGTACTAAGCAAATCATTCGAAATCACAGTCTTCCGTATCTAAAACTAAAGCGTTCTCCACAACGTCTGCTTCCGATATATCGGAATCAGAATTATCCGAATCGTATTCAGATCCCCCTGGCAAGTGGTTGAAAATTTGAAGCTCACTTGAAGGTGTAAGCAATTGTATTACTTCTTCTGGTAGCTTCTCTCCTTTCCGATATAATTCTCTAGCGGATAAAGACAAGCTTGAAAGAAGGGGGTCCGAAGAGTCCATTGCTCTATTGAAAACATCAGTCATATTATTTTTTCTTGTATTTTTTCTTGCATGTGCGTTGCGATCTCTCTTGTATAATTTATTTCGAGCTTCTGACGCATTTTCACCAAAACAACCAACAGGCATTACGCAATTTTGTATAATCTGTGAGCCGTGAACAAATATTTTATGAACTGTTGCTGACATTGGAAACCATAAATATTTTTCCATGTATCTACAAGAAGGCAGTTCTTTTGCAAAAATCTTCAAACTTTGTGGTATCTATAGGATACTCGCAGGAAATAGCAATTAATATAACTCTAAAGGTAATATTCAAATGGATTTAAATAAGATATTTGCATATCTAGCTGACTATTTTCTGAAAGAATTAGAGCTGTAGATTCTTTTGCTAATTGCATTTTTAATGGCCTGCAAAACCGCACTGATTGCGTAGTGCGATTCCTCCAAATAATTTTGCCAGAACTGTCCAACATTTGTAAAGGTATAATGGTAGTTACAAACAGTGATTGGTCAAAAAGTTGAGGTGTACTTGTCTCAAACCTTTGTTTAAACATACTTTGTCCCGTTGTACCGTCAAACCCATAGCTAGCAATTAAAACAACATTCGAAATTTCTGCCATGACGTGCAAAACATCTTTTTGGAATAAAAGAATGCGTTGTGCGGTATGGTCTAAGAGATTTTGCAGTGATACTTCTGCTGAAGACTCCGACACAGATATCTCCTTAGGCCGGCAAAGTAGCTTGCATTTAATTACTTCCTCATAGCTTGGATATATATTGCAATTCCTTTCCTTATTTAACAACCTCATGTTGATATATTGTCTTTTGCTTAAATCATTTTCAAGTAAAGATGCGAGAGCTTCTTCCGGAGTGAGTGGAACTGCTTCGGGGTTTTTGGAGGTTACAGCTTTTCTTATTTCGCTTTGTTCTGCTTGATGTGCAGTTTTCTTTAAAATAAATGCTAAATCACTTTGTTTTGATTTTTTTGCCGCCACAGTAGCTGCATGAATCAAAAAATCAACATCGTCATTGTTTTCACAAGAAAGATCACTTGCCAGCTTCCTCTTAAGCCGATCTTTTGCATATGTGTAGCTAACCTTTGGTCGTAGTGCTTTACTTGAACAGGGTTTTTCAAAATCATTCTCAGAAATTTCAATAATAGTTGTTGCGGAAACCCACTGGGGGTATTTCTCTTTAAATCTATTAACCATACGATTACATTTTGATAATTTTTGGCTAACATATGCTAATAAATTTTGTATTTTTTTTCTTATTTCATCTTTTTTCTTTAAACTTAACTCATTAGTATTAATTTTTTTTAAAAACCCAATCCAAAACAACATTAGTTTTGCGATCGCCCTCTATCCAAACTCCAAGCATTTCTTCGTGTTGGAATTTAAAGGTTGCTGAAAATTACAAATATACTTAAATGGGGCAAAAACGGGTCAATGTTACATACATGATTTTAAAGAACATACCCCAAACTTCCACCGAACATAAAAATCTGGAACAATACGGGACAATACACACAACTTTCACTCCACAGAACACAGGTTAATACGAAATTTTCGGTTAAAAAAGCTGTCAAACAAAACTCTACACTATACAGATATAACACAATAAACCACATTTTTTTCCATTCAGTTAAAAAATAGATACCTTTCTTATATTCTTCCATTATAAATTTATTTCTTTTTTTTCCTTTTTAACTATTATCGAACAGCTGTTTTCTTACAATATTTTACTGAACTGTTTACAAGTTTAATGTTGCTTCAGAAGCATCATGTTTTACAGCTCATATTTAGAACAGAGCTGCCATATCCAAATAATTTTTTGTATATTTTAGACCACTGAAATGTCTCAATTAATACTGCGTACCTATTTTTTTGAAATAAGAAAAAATAATTTTTGGATTTATGCCAAAAAATTTGAATTTCAGACCATAGTGCATTATCGGAATAGGCTCAGAGGTTGCGAAATAAAAGAGTTTTTTAGAAAAAATTTTGAACAATTGATCTGTAATGTTTTTTTGGAAATTCACATTCCATATTGAATTCTTTGTTTCAATTTTACATTCCAAAAGTAGAATTACAAAAAAAATTTATCAAGAATTATCATGTCCCGGGCATACAATGAGTACGTCTGGGTTTAATCTGGATAGGTAAGAGTTTAACCTGCTACAATATCCAGATCGTAATTGAGACAGAGTGGCGCAAGATTCACGAGGCAGATGGAGCTCCTCCACTGCTATGGGTGGTGGTTTGACCCCGAGGACGGCATTTACTAGGCGAAAGTTAACGTAGGTGGAAATGGTCTCTCGGTGAATGTCGTTTAAGACCACTCTGTAGGCAGCAGGGTCCAGTCTATTGGTGGTGAATGACTGGCTCTTGTCAGACATTCCAAGAAGATGCATTCTGATCGTCGAGGTCAGGCTGTCGAACGTAGCATTCGAAATTTTTGGGTGGTTTACTGTTGGTACAGATGTACCATCGACATTTATGTGGAATAGGATCGCCGACGACTTGGCAGGGGGAAAGGAGAAAAAACCGGCCAGTGAAGAAACGAGCGAGATCAAAGAGATAATCGTTCACCTTCGAGCACATGCCACCCATTGCATTGCGGAAGGCCATAATCGTACAGTCGTCTGCATATGAGACTATTGAAACTTCCTCGGAGGGCTGAGGGAGCTTCGAGATATAGTGATTAAACAAACATCGTTCTCGGTTTTGACCCTGTGGGAGGTTGGATGTCTCAATGTCTTCAAGGAGCGTTGCATGACTGATCTTATCAAAAGCCTTTGATTGGTTCAACGCCACTAAGTAGGTTCTCTCACAGGGGCGGTTACGGTTAAGGCCACGAATCACCTGCGTGTTTATGACGTTTAGTGCTGTTGTTGTACTGTGTATCTTCCGGAAGCCGTGTTGATGCTTATCCGGGCCCAGGTGGTGTGTGAAGTAGAGGAGCAGAATTGCTTCAAGTTTCTTTCCCGCTGGTGAAAGAAGGTCGATAGGATTCGCCCTTTTCAGCCGGTTTCCCTGGTTTCAACAATGGTATCACCCTCACAGCCTTCCAGATCTCTGGAATGAGGAGGGTGGACATTGACATGCTTAAGATTTTTGTCAAGTATGCTACTTCCGTGAGGCACAAATTTTTCAGCATCAACATGCTTAGTCCATTAGGACAAATAGCCTTGGGGGCTTTCGCCTTCCCGATGGCTTCCGCAACCTCGCCACAGGTAAAGGTAAGTGGCTCCGGGTTGGACAAGAACCTCACGGTGGTTGAAAGCTTACCCACACCTGTCGTAAAGTTGCAGAACTTCAGGTGCTCCTTCCACATGTTCCTCTTGTGTTCGTCTACCAAAGTTCGAATCTCCGCGTTTAAATCCCTGATGCGGGAATTTTGAGGATCAGACTGGCGAGGATGGTCACGCTCGTTGGATAATGCTGATTCCGCTGGGAATTTTCGGTATACGCCCAGTGGGATCGAAACAGACCGATCGTACCGGTCGTGACCACCCTGCGGAACACGTACGTCTGTGGGGTTGGGAGGTCACCGAAGTCACTCTCGGGGAACTCCGCGAATCCGGAAAAAATCAGCCTTTTTAAAGTTAATAAAAGTCTTTAGATACGCGGAGAAAAATTCGGCAGGTCTGTCAATCTTGTTGATGACGATCCGCCTCTCACCCCCTTTGGGTGCGCTAATGTGTGGGTGCATATCTATTTGTGTGAATATATATTTAGTATGGAACTTTGGTTGTTAATATGCAGTGCTTGCTTCTGCATTATTTCTCCCTCCTCCTCAGCCAAAGTTTAACTACATAGATACATAGGTGGTGAATATTTTCGCTTTACAATACACTTCCCTGTTATATTTCGCTGCCTGATGAGCGCATCAATTTCATCCCACATCTTCTTTTTTGCATGAATTGTCTTTTGTATGCAGAATGAAATTAATAGAAAAAAATAGTAGTGATGAAATTCAACTACTAAGTACAAACACACAGTAGTAGTAGTAGTAGTAGTAGTAGTGTTGGCAATATTTTGCATACTAAATTGCTTGGCAAACTTGATAAACTTTTGCTTTCATTTCCAGCATACTTAAGAAGCAAGGATAACTGGTTGCAACAGCGATCAGCAGAGACATAAAGAGCAGCAGGCGACCGGCGTGCAAACAGTAGTTACAATGTTAACATTTCACACACATTCGCTACCATAAACTGTAATCCCATTTGCTATACAAGTGCACTTTCCACACACACACACACACACACACACACACATATGAATGTAGAGTCGTGCGCTTATTAGCAATGCAAATATTAATACATACATACATACATTCATATGTACATAGATATTGTACTTGTATTAAGTACTAGCTAAAATCGATTGCTCAACGATAATCCAAAATCAACTGCATACAAAGCAAAACAGCGTGTTCCGCATACAAAATATCCCTTTCATCCACTTTTGCGTCTAATGGATGTGAACGGCTGTTGGATATGCGTGCTGTTGATTGCATCCATGTAGTGTGATTTCTCGTCACGGTCCTTTGTTGCATCAACTGGTTGAAGGTGCACTATGTACTTGGTGCATGCTGTGCAGCTTGTTTACAAAAGTTCACCATGTGCTTGAATTCCTACAATCTCCTGGCAAACAGAGCCTCAAGGGTGAGAGGAATTTATATTCGCCGATTACATATGGAAAGCTTGGCAATAGAAACAATAGAAGATGAACATATATTTTGAGTCAGAAAAAGCGATGTATGTATATGAAATAGAAAGTTAAAATATGTATATGAATTAATATGATATACCGTAAAGGTTTTTCTCTACTTGTAAAAACAAGAGTATAGATTGAAAAAATTGAAAATAAATCACAGTTGCTGTTTGCCCTTTAATTACTTTCTAATTCTTGACATTACCCTTGAAACTATACTTTCAATATTCAGATTTAAGCTTGGAAAGTCCCGAAAGAGGACTCTTTCTCCGATTATGGATTCATAGAATTTAGTATAGTTGACTTGCCCTGCGTTGTTAAAGAGATACAAAATATAATAAAGACTTGCTGGGGGTATTACAGAACACTTGTCTCAAATAACCTGTCTTTGAAACACTTAGCATACCGAAAATACGGGAGGAACTTGATCATTTAATTTAGCACACAGTCCTTCCTGGTGGTCCTCAGATCTAAATAAGCTTCGTAAAGAATGTTGGAAAGCGTTTAACACTGCCAAGCGAGATGCCTCAGAATCATCCTGGACGCTTTACAAAACAACCTTAGTACCTATAAGAAGCCTCTAGGCTCCGAAAGATACTCTCGAAATCACCAACAGCACCCAGCTATATTTTAAACGAAGACGGGGTTGACTCTGAGAAGTCAAAGTAGTATTTATATCGTAGTGCCTCTCACTCTAAACGTGGCGATTTCAGACCATAACTCTCTTCTCCTTTATAGTAAAAGCTCTGAAAAGATATGAGACAATCGATTAACCAAGTTACTTTATCCAATGCGCAGCATGCCTACAGTATAGGAACGAACACAGACAACTTTCGAGCTTTCCATTATTTACTCCCGAAAATTTAAAGATCCTTAGAAACAAAAGAATTTGCGGTAGTGGTATTCCTATACATAGCAGGGGCTTTCAACAATGTTCTCTCATGTGCGATCACTTCGGCCTTGGCGGGTATGCGGGTGGTATGGTCGGACTCACAGGAAGGAACTCTCCGTACTATTCACCTGCAAAAATGCGATTGGGGTATCATGGGGGTTTTCACGTAAGATAGTCCACTGGGCCTACTCTGCCATCGTCCTCCCGATTACGGGGACCTGGTCCGGTCCTCATAGGAAAAATGAAGATTGGAAGTGAGCGCGTTGTCGCAGCTGTAAATGCGAAGAAGAGGAGAGTGTGGGACACCTTATCTGTCCCTGCCTAGCACTTAGCGGAAGAAGAATGCACACGCTGCTGGGTGACCTTCGCAACATCGTAGAGGGATGCACTTTGCTTATGTGGCATCACAATATAAATGGTCTTGCAATAGGGACGCTACAAAAGTATACCGATTGTGATAGCAAAGGACGCAATATTTTTTCCCGCCATTTTGACATTTCTCTTCAGTAAGGTTTGCCATTTCATCATGGAAAGATATACGATCCAACAAGGAGTCGAAATTATTAAAATTTACTACCAAAATTCGGAGTCAATGGCCTCAATTTTAAGAGCGCTACGTCCAATTTATGGTCGTCGTCATTTCTGGCTGAACGGCTTCGTCAATGGCCAAGCAGCAATCCACACGCACTCCATGAGTCAACATTGCATTCCGAAAAAATTACGGGTTGGTGCGGTTTATGGGCCGGCGGCGTCATTGGGCCGTACTTCTTCCGTGATGACCAAGACCGGCACGTTACTGTGAATGGGAATCGCTACCGCTAACTGATAACCGAATATTTTTGGTCTGCATTGGATGATATGGACTTGGACAATATGTGGTTCCAACAGGACGGCGCCACATACGAGGTCACTCTAATATGGGTCGCGAGGCACAGGGACATTTACGCGAATGAGACAGCGGATAAACTCGCGAGGTTCGCTCTTTAATGCGTAAGACTCATGCGGTGGATCGCTTAGGGCAATCAAAAGTAGAATTAAACAGAGCTGCACCCGTACTTGATGGCCCACAAAAACCAGGGCTTTCTTAGGAATGAGCAAGGAAAATATCGACTGCTACCAAGCCACCATATCAGTATTAAGGAAGTCTCGAAATTCATATTCCCGGATAATGACAATGTGTGCAACAGTGTGAAGAAGAACTTGCCTTTGCAAAAACTAAGGACATTTTCGAGATTTTTCAAAAGTTGTAAATTACTATAAATTAGATTCGCAATTTCAGTTGAAAATCTGCCAAAACTATTCATTTCACGGTACACACATTTTATATGGATTTGGGTTCTCTGATTCTGAAATGGCAACCAAATTTTTCCATTACGTTTAGATTTTGCAATACAGGGTGTTGAAGTTTTGACATGGGTTTGCCCCAACCTTGACCTTTTCTCAATGTTTTCCAACACTTCTACGAACCGCAATTACAAAAGCTAATATGAGTTTAGCATAAAATTATGCAAATTTTCAAAACATTTACATTCACATCGATTTTCTAATAGTTAGAGACAGTCATATGCCAACAAAGGTCTATAAAATTTCAAACTTTTTCGATATATTTTTCAACCTGAACCAAAAAGGCTAAAACATTTAGGCTGTAGTAATATAAAAAGAGTAATTCCGATTTACACAAAAGATATATCAGTGTAACGAGACTAAATTTACCTTTAAAACGATATACAGAGAAGGTTAGGCTTATTTGCTATTCAATAACTGCAAAAGGATCTCGAAAACACGATTCTCTGGGAAAATAAATGAAACTCGTGTGTTCACCGGCCCTAAATTAGTAGAAAAAAGTACTTCTTCAACGATAACAAATATTTGTAAACTATTGTAGCGAATACTAACATGAGAAGAAGTATGAATATATGTACATAAATGCTCTCTGCTTCCCCCAAAGAACTCTCACTAAATTGGCGCGTCAAGCGTCAGCTAATTGTCAAAATTCCAAGGACAATACAATTTGTATGGAACAGCATCCCGCAATAACGTGGCGCGTAAGGAGAGAAGCGAGAAAGAAGGGAACAAAAATGAGAGAGATAAAAAGGTAAATAAAGTAAAACACCAACAACAAACTTCGAGATAATGAGAAAACGTCGCGGTTATATGGGCACGAGGCGCGCTGTCACTTGTTAGCGCTAGAAAACGCATCGATTGACGCTCAAACTTAGGTACCATAGAAAGTAGCATAAAGTGGCATCAAAAACATTATGCATGTTAAGGAAATGCATATATTTTCAGAACTTCACACATGGTGAAAATATGAATAACCGTTTTGCTCAGATATTTCATAAATGTAAATATATGTATATATGTATATTTTACATTTTTGTGTGTATTGTTTTTACTTTAAGTCAAGTTTGAGTTTAAGTTTCTTCCATAATTATTCACTTGGCCGCTCCAGGGTAAGTATAACCTTAATTTTTTTGTATTTTTAGTATGTAAATGAAAAGGTTGCTTATGAAAATATTAAAATATATACTATAAATTCGTTCCATAGTTGGAGTCAAACATATGAAGGTTCTATGCGCATTGCAATAAGCGTTCTGCTGCTCTCTGACTTTAAAACCCCATCTCATATGAGTGCTCACGTTGGTTGCATACAGTTAGTTATTTATGTAGGTATGCACTTTTCTAAATATCCGCAAGCGCACCTGCTTTTTAATCCTTATCTGCACTAACATTGAGGTGTGTCATTACTTCCTTCCAGCTGCATCTATTTAGATTTTGATGAGACAACAACAAAGGTATAATTAGATAAGCGGGTATTAGACCAGGATATACACATACACATCCATACATATCTGCTAATAGATCAAAGCATGTAAATATGTAAATATGTATGTGCGTTAACGAATTCAATTTAGGCCAAGTACATAGTGGATCGGTGAGCAAAGCGAAAAGTAAATAGTCCCTAGGATTAAGATGCACATACTCGCGATTATAGCGACGATGCAATAGCAGCTATACTAAAGAGCAAAGGGTTTCATTCAAACAAGACCCTGCCGAAGTCTACATACCTTTTATGAATATAAAAATATTTAACTTTATTTAATTACTGCGGTTTTAGTGCAAAATTTTCAAAAACTTTACATAACTTGCTTTTGTCGTGTCTGTGTACTCGTAGTACAAATTTTGCGATCGATTTTACGCAAAAACCACTTGGCAATGTTTTGCAAATATTCAATCGCTATTTATGAGATGATTTAGCTGAAATTCGAAACGCACATAATTTACCCACTAGGTGGCACAGGAATGTAGATATAAAACAATTAATTTGTGGTTTGATTGAACTCTATTATACTATATTACTTGGATAACAATAAATATGTAGTTGTGCAAAAAAATTAACCCGATCTAAGATTGATGATTTTCCTTGTACCCTTTTCGATTCATAATAAGGGACAGGAGTTGCAACTCAAAATTTCTTATGTGAATAAGCAGTGGAATATATTTTAGCTCCGAAAACTGATTATTACATTATAAAAAATGGAACAGCCACAAAATCCCCAAGCACAGAATCTATATTGAGAAAAAAAAATCGCCAACACGAATTTCCAAAATCATATTCCCCAAAAACACAAAATCCTCAAAATCGGAATTCTGCAACACATGTTGGAATCTATGGTTAATATTTTGAATTCCGCTGAACTTGGCCTTCGTGTACGCAAATAATTTACTTTGTACTACTTTTGCAGAATTGTTATCAATAAAAATAAAAAATTTTAAATTCGGATTTCAAACGCGTTTATTCAGCTATATATATATATCTATATCTTTTCGGTATCGGTTGTGAATCCGTCAACTTTTCTCGGTTTTTTGCGTCGGAGAATCCGAGTTTGTCGGTTTTGCTATCGCACGCCAAACAACAGTCATTCAAACTCTACAGCTTCTGAAAGTTTACGCCTTTTTTTTGGCGCTGTAGCTGGCATTTTTCATAATATTCGGGTATAATTTAAGCGACGATAGCTATTAGAAAAAACTACTTTTGCAATAATTTTTGATATTGCTTGCCGCGGTCAGCATTTGAAGCCGCGATCCTCCGACTCGGCTACTGTCTAAGATATACCGATAAATAAAAATAAAAAAATAAGTTTAAAGAGCATTTAGTACACTATTTCAGATTCTTTGGTCACCATTTGTATTCTGGCATGTGATAAAAAGTCAGGATTTCCCTAGAAAACTATAGTATAATATATTTATCGGACATTTATCTTATTCTATTTTTTATTGGCGAACAAATTGAAAAAAATAATAAAATTAGGCAATCGTTTCCAAAGTGTAAATTTTAACTTATCCGTAGAACAGCTGATTCGAATATTGGTTTTGCTCATGTTCGAGAAAAGCTAACTCCGATTTACATTTTCGACAGAATCCAATTCCTAATCGGATTATTGTTATTTGCCGTGAGTTTATTTGCAAAAGGTTAAAAAATAACATGATCGCGTTTTTTTTGTTGACGTAATTTAAACGCACTTCACAAAAATACGGGGATTTTGTTGAGGATTTTGCATTTGGGGATTTCGATTTTGGGGAATGTTAATTTGGGCATTTTTATTTGGGCATGTTGAATTCGGGAATAACCTTTGACGAACAAATCGGAAAAATTCGTTTTGTCATACAATTAAATAAATTGAATACATTTTACGGGAACGAAAATCTTCAAAAATGAAAAGTTTCGTAAAACGATGAGTTGTTCGTCAACAATCACATGGTAGACGGGAATCATCACGCCAACTCGCCAGCATGTGTTCGCCGCACATGTTCGTCGTGTATGCCCAGCTTAAGGTGCGTCAGAAGCAAACGCAAAGCATAAACAAAGGCATTGCAGTGGATGTGCGTGCAATGGCTTGATGAACTTAGTTTAATTTGTTTTGGCAGTACTTTGAATTAAGCGCATCTTAGTTGTGAAACCAAAGTTTAAAGTTACTTTAAAATTTCACGGAATTTAATCAAACGAAAAGTTTTTCGCAGCTAAAGCCAAAAGTTTAATTGAACTTATCATGTGTTAACTCTATTTCTATATGTATACTTCAGTCCAGCATTATCAGCACATACAAAATAGTGGAAGTTGTTAAATATTTTAAATTAGTATAAAAAAATACGAATTTGAAACTGCAGAACTCTTTCTTGATGCTCCTGGAGGCTCTAGACAAGAGTTTTGAGAAACTTAAGTATTATTGGCGTTTATACAAGTCAAAAAAAAAAAAAAACACCAGCAAATAGCGTTTGCATTTGATCTTGCAATGATACCAAAAATTACTAGTCACTCTTTCTCGTCAAGTCATTTTTCACTTGGTTTTTCCAAGGCAGAGGAGGCCTTTCTCTTCCTCCATCACCACCAGCTGGTACCTACTGCGTTTTACACCTTCAGGGCTGCTGCATTTTCGTCCATTCGCACGACATTTCCCAACCAACGTAGCCGGCGTATTTCAATTAGCGGACAACATATGTCTATGTCGCGGTAAAGTTCATAGAACTCATGGTACCACCATCTGCGGTATTCGCCGTCGCAAAGACGTAGAGCTTCATAAATTTTTCGTAGAATCTTTCTCTCAAACACCCCAAGGGGATCTCATTCGATGCTGGCGACCCTCATGCTACTGTGCTATACATTAACACGGGGATAATAGGAACTAATAGAGCGTGGTTTTCGTTCGTCGAGAGAGGGCTTTACTGCACAGTAGCCTACTTAGCCCAAAGCAGCACTTGTTGGCAAGAGAGATTCTACGTTGGATTTCGAGACTGACATTATTGTAGGTCTTAATACAGGTTCCTAGATAAACAAAGTCCTCTACTTTTTCAAAATTGTACTTGTCAACAGTAATGTGGGTTCCAAGATGCAAGTGCGCTGACTGTTTACTTGGCCTCGTTAACCTCCAGATACATTCGCTTCGCTTCTTTATCCAGTATGGAAAAGGCAGAAACGGCCGATGCCTTAGCACTACTTGTAATTAAAAGCAGCGAACTGTTCCCTCTAAAATTTAGGTGTGCTGTGGAGATGTTAAAATCTTCCGGAAGACACCGCACCTTTTGGTAAAATTTTTGGGAGTTTTCCAATCGTTCTTTCGATATTCATATTAAAGAGGATAATTACCATTTCAATTCAAAAGACTTCAGTTTCCAATCAATTTTAGTTTTGACATTACTATTAGTAAAGCATAAGAGCCAATTTTAGGAAATCAGGGATGCAATCGGGAAACCCATTTTTTCTCCTTCTCCAGGTATATAGCATGTTAACACTTATCCTGTGTTCGTATGTCAAAATCGCCCAAACGACTATAAAACACTAAATATATGCAATGGCCGTCCGATTTTTAAATCGATAATGAGTCTGCGTAGATTCCAAAATATCACCCGAGTTGTGATGTTCGACAAGAAACCTGACCGATATGAGAGACGAGCTAGCGACAAACTGGCTCCAATCAGAGATCTTTGGAAATGTTTAGAGGTAGATATACAAAAAATGTCATTCCGGGTGAATATACCATAGTAGATGAGTATAGGTGACGTTTCGCGAACGTTGTCCATTCAAAGAATACATCCCCATCGAAACTTAAAAATACAGAACAAAAATCTGGGCATTGCGAGGCAACCAAACAAGATTTGCGTGGACGTTCCAGGTATATACACGTGAAAAAGGGAATTGTGAATCTGAAAAAGAACAAAGCCGTCGTATTGTGCTCGATCTGGTAAAAGATTTACACGTGTTGTGTATACAATTATTGAAATATAAAATAACCCTAGTTGAAGCAGTCAAAAAGAGCAAAACATTTTTGCCTATAAAACTACACAAATAAAAATAAATTTACAAAAATTTTAAAAAAATTTACAGCAATAAAATCACAAACGTTGGTTATGCGCCTAAACATCAGTACATTCCGCAATGATGTTGATATCATTGCCAACACAAAAAAGCCTGAAATCATAGACTTTTACAAGCCTACATTAGGTGCTGATACTTTCGATTAAGTAATCAGGACATATGTATACTTGCTGCAAAGCAGTGGTCAAAAGCATAATTTCACAATGTGCTGCGCCTACAATGGGTTTGCAATGTTTAATGAAATATACCCTGAGCGTAATAGAAATACAAAATTTAGACATTTTGTGTTCCTGGAAGAGTAAGACGTGTACTTGCTTCTTAATAAATATCGCCGGGAGCTACCTATACTCGTAGCAGTACAGCCAAAGCCATTTTTGGAAAATATGAAAATACTGCAGGCACAACAGAAATAATTCCATAATTAATAAATGTAAGACGCAGGAGTTGCTTCATCTGTTTAAATCCATCCATCAACACAAAATATAGTAACAAATGTTCTAGCTGCCAAAAATTCATTTGTAAAGATCACTTAAACGTTAAAATGCACTAATTGCTCTAAACAAACTTAAGAACTATATATCATAAATTTCTTTTATTGCTATTGAATAATAAAACTGCTTTAAAACTAGGATCGCATTCAAAATTTGCGTTCTTTCGTATATTGAGCAAAATTGACTCATCAACGTAAAATGGGTTACGATTTTTGAGTACAGGATAAGGGTTAATAAAAAATGCCCACAATTTGTGTGTGCTAACGCCAAATGGATGGACATAGAATATAGAACATAATGGCATCCTAAAACAATGCTCTACGAGTATTCTGTACCCATAGTAGGCTAAGCTAAATTAATAAGCTATGTTAATAAACTGGAGATAAAATGGAGTGAAATTCACCACATATTTTCTGCTTCTATACTTATTCCTGTTTTATAGATATAAATGCTGTAGTTTGTTTTCTTTGTAGCAAAATAAAATCATCTTGTGTCGACTAACTGCCGGTATTAAATAAGGCTAATCGTTTCCACGTTATGCTTATACCATGTTCACATTACAACGTAAATTATTTACTTTTATTCAAATTACTACGCATAAATAAAATGCGATTCCTAATTTATCTTTAGAGCTCTATAACTGTTGTTTAGTACTTTGATAAAAAAAATCGGTAGATTGCGTAATTTTAATGTGATAATATCTTTTCTTTTAATTGCCGATTATGAAAGAAATCTTCTAGAGGCAGTATAGATCAAGGATTAGTTGAATAAAATGTTGATATTTCAAAATACATCCCCTAGTTCGGTTAAGAGAGAATACGTTTTTTTTGATTATTAACGATCAAATTTTTAGTCGATACTAGTAATTCGTTCTTGATTTATTATAAACTACCTTAGTTCATCTTAATTTATTGACAGATTTTACAAGGAGAAATTACTTAATTTCCTCGTAAGTTGGTTACAAATTAATATAGTGTCCTGATTTTAACCAAGAACGATAGAAGACAAGATTGCACCTTCCGCACTTAGAGCAACTGCTAGTGAAGTAATAATATCTAGAGAATGGGATAAAGAAGAAGAAGAACTTCTTAAAAAGGGAGGAAGAAGCGCAGAAGAAGCGGACAAACGGCAGAATGTTCGAAAGTTTTGTTATCACTGTTTGTGTGAAATAACAGCAAGTTGCTTTTATTTCATCAGCGACTTTGTGGATGTTGTCAACTCGAAAGAGAGAGGACTTGCGGTCCGCGGAAGGCGCAATCTTGTATTCTATCATTCTTGGGGTTTAACGGTATCGACACAGCGAAATCGATTAAGCCGTGTCTTTCTGTCCGACCGTGCATCGGATAACTCGAGAAAGTATTCAGATATCGCAACGAAACTTGGTACACGTATTGCCACCGACGCAAGGTAGGTTGGTATCGAAAATGGGCAATTTTTTTTAATGGGCGCGGCACTGCCCACTTTACAGCAAATAGTTATATCTTCGAAACAGCCTCTTCACACTTCAGCATGGTTTGACTGAACAAACAGTTTTGAAGATTATACAAATCATATATCAAAAGAAATGCTAGTTGTAGTAGGTACAAGGTAAGTAATTCGCTCAAATTTTGTACACCAGATTGGATTGGAGAAAGGAATATGTGGCCCATTTACCACGCACCATTCACGGTGCACCATTTTAATTTCAATTCTGTAAGCACATTTCCGAAATTTATAAAATTCGGGGGAAAATCCACGCTTACCTCACATATTATATAAAGTCAAAATTTCTGGTATTTTATTAAATTGTATAGCAAATTCGCTTAAATTTGTTATGCGTTAAAGCAGAGTAATTTCTTTCTTTTATACTTAAATAAATAAAATTCGTTTAAGTTTTTAAAATGAAAAATATTATATTAACTGTTAGTATTGTATTTAAAGTCTAAGAGTACTCATTTCAATTAATTTATTCGTCCCTGTCATTTCCATTGCCTTAATTTTTTTGTTCTTTTTTTTTTTTGTGCAACAAATACCAAATTTTCTAATTGAGTTCGTTGCTTGCCTCTTGGCTTCGGTATTTTACGTAGCATATTCTTTGCTCTTACGATTTAATTTCGCTTTGCTCGTGGCTACACTATGTGCTTAGCCTAAGGAAGCACAACACTAAATCCATTTTCTGTCCTCTCATAATATCATACATACATATCTAATGTGGATCCTTTTTCCACGTGTTTTACAAGCACTTATACATACGTATGTAAATTCTAACGTAAATATGTATTGGAGTATGTTATGTGTTCCTTGTGTTGCATTCGAAAAATATTTGCTTTCGGCAAAGATAAGAGGACAACTACGCAAGGCTGACATTTTACGAAGTATCAAATGAAGGGAAATTTTTTTTTGCTTGTGCTTGTGCAAAATTCACAAAGGCAAAAATGTCTTAAATTCACTGTACACAATGCAGGTAGCTTAATTCTCCCTCCTCTGTTTCG
Organism: Anomoia purmunda; assembly: GCA_951828415.1. Classification (NCBI taxonomy): domain Eukaryota; kingdom Metazoa; phylum Arthropoda; class Insecta; order Diptera; family Tephritidae; genus Anomoia; species Anomoia purmunda. The sequence goes on along the minus strand of OX639997.1, from coordinate 58,629,835 downwards.
TTATCTGTTGACAATGAAGCTCTGAATTAAAACCGAAATTATATTTATGTTAGTGGAGGATGTATGTAAAATTACAAAACTGCTGGGGAACTATGGACCGTAGCTATAGTATACAAAATCTTAGATGTTCAATTAATACATTTTCTCATATGTTCATAAGTATGATTTTTCCTCAATAGGTGTGCGATATTTAGTTTAAAAAATTAAACATTTATTTCAACAAAAAGTCAGACGTTTATTCATTTGTTATTGAAAATACGTTCATTAATGGATTTAAAAACTTATCCAAATTTTGTAAGGTTAGACATTAAATTAGGTGTAAATTACATAAGTAATAGCAAGTAATTCACGGGAAACCTAAAAATAATATAATTATATAACTAATATTCTGCGTATCCATCAGGTGGGTAGTTCTGCTGGTGGTGAGATGATAAGTGATTGGGTCGTCGATGAATTAAGAAGGTCAAAGGATTTCGGGAAAATAATTTATTGTTCTTCGTATACTAAGTTTGTTGTTCATAAATAATACATGGATATAATTATTTGAAAACTTTTTCATTTCCACAGTGATAATAAAGTCATACGTTTAGAATTCAAAGCAATGAAATCATTCATAAGGATTTCTAGATCTAACTTATCAACTACATTCTAGACTGTTATGAATCTTCGCTGATTCAGTGTCAAATCTACTTGTGAGGGAGTAATACTCTTCGGAAATAATCCTCATAACATTGCTGCCATTTACTCGTTTGGAAATTTTGCGTGGTAAAACATGTTCTTCAATTCCGAATTGTTCAGTATACCTTATACTATTTAGCCAAATTTACTGAAACGTAAGTGTCACGGGATGGCTCTAGTGTAAAGGTAACAGCGTCTGTTTTCCTAAACGAATCAACTATGCAAAGCTCTGACTTTTGAAGATCTTTGTTGAGTATTTCGATTCGATCAAAAATTTCAATCATCGCAATCAGCATAAACAAGAATGAAGATTACTCCATGCGCTCTAAATTTTTTTTCTGCTCGCATTTCCAGGTGGGTAATTACCCACTATTGGAAATTTCAGGTGGGTAGTACTACCCACCATACCTACATCTTCCGCCGCCCCTGGTATCCACCATTATTTTTCAGTATCGCATCTATTCTTCTGGGCATAGATAATATGAGTTTCCGACATGTTGCCACGGGCATATTGTACCATGCTTTTTCAATATTTTCCCACAATTGAGTTTTGTTGGTACATTCATGTTTTGAAACTCTCTCTTGAGTTCGTTCAAAAGGTTTTCAATTGGATTGAGATCAGGGGATTGACTAGGCCAATCAATAACTCGGACATTTTTTCTCGGAACCAGTCCTTCCCCGTTTTAGAGAAATGCTTGGGGTCGTTATACTATTAAAGCCTCCATACAAGAGGCATATGTTCTTTAGCATAATGTAACATGATTTCCGCCATTATACTCCGATAAAGAAATCTGTCCACTTTATTTTCGATACGATAAATTGGACCGATTCCGTACCAAGAAAAGCATCCTCATAGCATTATATTACCGCTGCTGTGTTTAACCGTCTTCTTAGTAAACTTTATGAGAAGCTCTTTATCTTGTGGTCTGCACACCGTCCTATTTGCGTCATTCCCGAACAAATTTATTTTTGTCTCATCGCTGCAGAGAATGTTACGCCACTTTCGTTCACCTTCTGCTCAGTGCCATGATGTATGGGAAAAGGCAAAGTCCTTAATCCTTTTTGAATTTGCATTTCTCATTAGAGGAACTTTACGATCTATTCTGCCAGGAAGATTTCCATTCACTCACCTCCTCCTAACCGTTCTACTGGATATTATGTTACCAATTTCTCCTGCAACTGTCGTACACGATAAAACAGGATTTTTCTTTAACATGGACAAGATGTATTGCATATAAATAATTATCAGTTGTTATAGACGTCTTTCTGCCAGCTCTGCGACGATCTAATAGTTTTGTCGATTTTAAAGTATTTGCCACGAAATTTGGTGAACGTTCTGATGTTTCAACAATAAATTTGTAAGTTTTTCCTTTCCTACGCATATTTTGGAATAACCTTCTCTCTTCAATGCTGCCATGATCCGCACGTCCCATCTAACTCGAAATATTATTTATTTTTTGCTCTAGCAACTTACCTTTCGGTAAAACTATGTGAGTAAAAGTTGAATGCTTTTAAAATTACGCTAGACACTCCTACATATCTTAATGGCCACACTAAATTGTTATGTGCCGAAATAATCTCCAACTTTTTTTTATTTGTAATGAACTTTTAGAAAATAACGCTATCATTTTGAAATTTTAAAAACAGCTCCTACTTCTACTAACGATTATTTGGATTTCTTGAAAGAAAATAATCAAAATATTTCTCAAAACAATTATATTTGAGCTCACACCTATTTCAGTGTCCATATGTGTACATAGGTCTTTCTGAAAATTCAAAAAAATTAACAAAACTCTATTTTGGTCGGTATGTTATTAACTTTTTTGTGGCTGCCTGGGCTGGCTACCAAAAAAAAAAAAAAGGTTTGCGGCTTCAAATCGCAGTTTCCAGGTCGCCAATTGACTTTGCCGAGACGTCTCTTAACACGATTACCGAACTTGGCGTGCAAAAGACCGCTTGTGGCATGGCGCGACGTCGTGCCGACACCTAAGATCCTCCAAGTCCATGTTTACAATTTCCGATCACAAAAAATGGTTTATCATGCCTCGTAAACGCACGCCGTTGACCAAAATGGCGACTCCGAGAGCATTTTCAACGAAAAATGAGTCAATTGTTAACACCACTTCAAAATCCACAATAAACTGAAACTCTCTGGAGATGCAATTGCTTCTCGTTGATCACGTGCGGGTTTTCCGATTCCCAGCAATCGGCAGTTCTCTTGTTAACATAGCCGCCGAGATGAAAATGCGCTTCGTTAGAAAAGATAAATTTTCGAGCAACATCGTCGGATCTTGTAAGCGATTAATTTATTTAATGTAGGGTCTTCTTGCAAAATTGGTATTTGGTTGGTGGGTGAAATGAGGAATTATTCAATTCGATGGCGAGTGTTAGTATATTTTAAGGCTGGCAACACAACATTTTTTGGTTTAAAAAGTAATATTATTATTATCAGGGACCACAAGTTTTATATTTTTTATTAAAAAAAAAATGCTTTTTAATCGCTATTTGTTGAGTTTTGTTTTTTTGCTTGCAAATAATCTTTATTTCTTGAGCTTTCTTTATCGCTCATAAAATAATCATTATTGCTTGAGGTTTTATTTTCATAATGGAAAATAGTCGTTATTTCTTGATTTTTATATTTTGCTCAGAGAATAAAATTTAATTTGCAGGAAAATTCTCTACAAATTAAGTTCTATTTTCTGAGCGAAAAATAAAACTCAAGAAGTAATGATTATTTTCTGAGTAGGGAATAAAATTTTATATTAACGTCTGTTTTATAAGCAAAAAATAAAGATTACACTTGATTTTTATTTTTTGAGTTTTATTTTATTTTAATTGAAAAACAATGACTTAATTTGTGGTTGAAATTTGGAAAATAATTGTTAATTGCGGTCACTCATTATTGTTATTGGAAATTATGCACTGCGACATTGAGTCTATTGTGTCCCAAAAAAAAGTTATATAGTAATAAAGAAATATGAAGTCTAAAGGTAAGCATCATTGATTTTGAAAATACTTGCCATTACAAAATATTACAATTTTTATTAACAAGGTATTTAGCATACTATAATTTCAAATTAAGCCATTAAACGCAGAAAACAAATTTTAGTGATATTCGAATATTCGGATTATCCGGATAGTTCAAAAATCCGAATGGAATTCCCAGCCCTAATCAGCAGCTTTCACTATTTTAATATCGATATGAAAAAATTTCACAACACATGCTTTTTCATCATTAGCATTACACGCTCACACAAAATATATATGCTGCCTGGTCTGGTAGGCACCCGATGTTTAGAATATGTTTCTTGGTTGGGTCGCTGTATACGAAATTCAGGCTCATTTAAGCCTAGCACGTCAGGATTTTGAGTTAAGCCCCAATTTGAGAAACCCCAATATGGCGGCAACTTTTTTTTTTTAATTTATCGGATTCGCTATAAACTCAAGGGCAGGTGTGAGCAATCCGCGGCCCGCTTAATTATTGTATGGGTCTCTCCAAGCGTTTATTTATATTAGCTATTCTCTCGCTAACTAATAAGTTCTACCAAATCAACGCCACTTGTTCCAACATGTAATATGATTGCGAAGTGTCAATGGTTGCATGTTGCTGACCACTGCCCTGGGGTATTTGGGGTTGCCGGTTATGAATTTGATGTCAGTTGAAAAAAAATCACAGTGACAGATCCGATATGGTGATCATTTTTTAAATTCATCGGCTTCCCTTTTCTAATAAAACAATATCTCAAAGCTATTAATAAAACCGATAAATGTGTCTCGTATTTAAAACAGTTATTCCCTAAACTTTATTAGGGCGATGGTTTGGAAAATTGGGAGTTCTTTGAGTTTTATATCAGTAGCTCAAAACTTACTATGAATCCGTTAAATATCCCACTACAAATAAATAAGTAGTCGACAGGGTGAACACGTGTTACGAGAAACTAGGTTGCTTAATGAATTTGAAGCTAAATCTCTGCCCTCTTATGTTGATAAATGTCCCGAAAATCTGGGATACTACAGTGCGGAATAAGGTGCACGTTTCCACTGAACTGATTGAACCTTATCTGTGTAGATTTAGACCTGGCAAAACTACCATCGACCAAATATTCACGATACGCCAAATCTTGGAAAAGACCCGAGAAAGGAGAATGGACACACACCATCTTTATGTCGACTTCAAATCCGCTTTCAATAGCACGAGAAGAAGTTGACTATCTGCCGCAATGAATGCATTTGGTATCCCAACAAGACCTCTCCGAGCCGTTTGAAACCAAACGAGCCTTCAGCCAGGGCGGCTCTCTTTCGAGCGACTTCTGTAACTTTATGTTGGAAAGGTTATAGATATCATCGGCTTCAACAACCGCGCCGTTACTATTGCCTTTCCAAACTGGATAAAGAACGATGGGAATGAGTCTAGAGGTGAACGAACGCAAAACGAAGTACCTCATGTCATCAAATAAACAGTCAGCGTATTCACGTCTTGGCTCACTGTTGAGAATTACAATTTCGAAAAAGTGGAGGAATTTGTTTATCTGAGAACCAGCATTAACACCTACAATAATGTCAGCCTGGACATCCAACGTAAAATCTCTCTTGCCAACTAGTGCTGCTTTGGGCTGAGTAGGCAATTGCGCAGTAAAGCCCTCTCTCGACGAACCAAAACCACGCTCTACAAGTCTCTCATCATGCCCGTACTATTGTATGGCGCTGAAGCATGGACATTGGCAGCATCGGATGTGGCGGTCATGGAGTGTTAGAGAGAAAGATTCTTTGAAAGATTTATGGTCTTCTACGTCTTTGCGACGGCGAATACCGCAAACGATGGAACGATGAGCTGTATGAGCTTTACCGCGACATAGACATACTACAGCGAATTGGAATACGTAGGCTGGGACATGTGCGAATGCACGAAAATGCTCCAGGCCTGAAGTTATGCAACGCATCACCAGCTCATGTACGTAGAGGAAGAGGACGGCCTCATCTGCGTTGGAAAGACTAAGTGGAAAAGGACTTGACGTCACTTGGTATTTCCAATTGGCGCCAGTTCGGAGGAAGAGGGAGCGACTGGCGCAATTTGCTCAACTCGGCCAAAATCGGTTAAGAGGTTATAGCGGTTATTAATTAGGTAAGTAAAATCGATTGCGCTACGTCGTAAAGTCTCATTATTCGTCTGTCTCTAAATGGAGAAAAAATTTAGATTTATCAATAAGACTTGGGCCTTAGCCCAGTATAGGTTAGCATTGAGGATGGGATAAACCGGACAATAACCACTTCTAAAATTCCTATATTTAAACTACACTGATGTCATAACCTCTAACAAACTTGGCACGCAAGTTGAATTGAGAATTACTTAGCATAATTGAAAAAACTCTGGATACTCGACAAAAATCACTCACAACAAATCTAGAAATTTTTTTTTTATTTATTTGGTAGTGAAGCGAGATTTTATATTTACCATACATGGCAGTGTTTTCTACGAGAAGCTAGTTCATTTTTCGGCACCAGAGTCAAAGTTTCATGTCTACATAAAAACACATCAATTTTATATCACCTTTCCAGTAAGATAATTAAATGCCGTAATATTGATGTATAATTTTCTCTATATTTTCCCTATAGGTCATTAGCATTGATAGCTAATGCGAAAATGCCCATAAAAGTGGCGGCTAGCTGTGTAACTACTCAGTCGACTAAGTAGACGCTAAACAATTTTTTTCAGGCACCCAGTCACGAACTAAGCAGAAACCCAAACAAACTTCCAAAATACATGTGAATCATTTTGGTATGAAAAAAAAATGAATTAGAGAAAAAGTCGCAGGTATTTAAATGGTGGAACAAAGATAGCAAGAAAAACATTATAGCTTTGTATTAAGAAGCTTTAATACAAATCGCAAAGGACGCTACATTAGGCAACCGAGCGTGCTATGCAGAAATTATACAACAATAAAACGTAGATCTTACACGCCGTCTACACACATACGTGCCCACGCATGTAAACAAATTATGTTTTGTTTTGGCCTTCCAACAAAAAAAAATCTAAAACAGAAAAAGAAAAAGAAATACTAACTATGTGTGGTCAAATACTCCAACCCCAAAAACCACATTAGGCAACTTATCAAATTGAGTAGGGTACTTGTGGCCTACAATTTTGAACTCAAATCGCATACATTTCGATCCCCATGAAATCGATAGGCCAATGACGAATACGAGTTTTTCTAAGTTTTTTCCCCCAATGAATATTAACTCGGCGGAATTTGTTTTGTGACTTCGTTTTACTGCTCGCATATCTTTCATAACCTTAACTTTGATCTTGTTTTTTTCCCAACGGTATAATTTAATACCATTTTACTTTGTTTTGCACCTACATATTTGATAATAATAAATACTTATATAAAAATTGGTGATTAAATGTATCATACGCGTAGACGGCGGCGTACAGTGTGTCGGTTGTGGTTATAAATGCTAAAAATGTGTGGAACAAATACGAATGTATATAAATGCTATACATATATATAACAAATTTATACATCAAAAAAAAAGAGTGAAAACTACGCAATGTGGCAACACAATTAATTTAGACTATAATTATAAAATCGAGAAAGTGAGCTTAGTGCAAAATTTTGCAGCATCATTGTGTTACTTGCGCAGAGAAAAACTAAAATACATAAAAAAACATTATTTTAATTTTTACATTAAATAACGAAGAAAAGTGTGTTTAATAACCTCGTTCATCGAAAGTTCTAGAAAAACAGAAAAATTTAATTTTTATAAAAAACAAACTCTTTATTATTTTCCAAAATATTCCCCATTACATTTATTTATTCTACTTTGAAAACGTTATACCTACTCGTTAGACTCGATCATTTTGGCTTTGAAGTTTTTCCGTATGAACTAAGTTTAATTTTATTTTGCAACAACGATAGCCCAAAACAACTCAGAGAGATAATTAAAAAAATGATTATCACTTTTTAGTCTTCAGGAATTCACGTATTTGACTATTTATTGTGTTTAATTATCAATCAATAAATTATTCAATCAAATACTCACTAATGGCCTTATTATTGACTTGTCGTTATTCATCCTTATTTTCCGGATTAGTCAAGGACAATGACAATTATTTATTTCTATAGTTTGTCCGAACAGAGAAATCGATATTAGGAGTGGGCAATTCGTATTTGCTGAGTTTTTTCAGTAGTGCGATTCACTGACTTATTTTAACGATATTCGCATGGTTAGCTCATCTTAACGAAAATTTTAACGATTCTGCTATTCTGCAGCCATTTTTTAACGATTTTCGCATTCGCCGAATCAGCTGTTGTCGTTAGCTAGTCGATGACCGAAAACTAAACGACAACAAATTTGATGTTGTTAACTCAATCGAGAAAATAAAAATTCGTGATTTCAACTTTTGTTAAAAGTCAAACAGGAAGATTAAATAATGTCCCTTAAATATTTGGCATATGATTTATAACGAAGTGACGAAAAAGTAAGCACTCCAACCGTGGATCGAAGTTTGCATCGGGATGTGGACAATCCCTTTCATTTGAATTCAACAGAAAGTGAGGTTTCCTATGACCCAAGCTGCTAAAGAAATGCTTGCTTCAGCGTCGTCACCCTTTGTGTGAAGCACTATTGGGGTCGTCGATTGTACTCATATGTATATCAATTTTGCCACCAAAGAAAAATGAGGTGGCCTATGCCAACCACCATATCTATCATTCAATCCATGTGCAAGATAGCAACTAGTTACGAATAATCTTAAAGTTGCTAGAAACTATCAATGTAAAAGGTAAATGATTCTAATTTAAAAAAATGTAAATATACAATGTAAATCCAAAATACGCTGGAGCATAACGCGAATTTTGAAAACGCAAACCATGGCATATTTGCAGGTGATTCTGGATATTCCTTGGAGTTGAGTTGATGACAATTCTACCAAATCACCTAGAGGAGAGTCCGGAATTCTGCAACAATGGAACATTGCAATATATAAATAGAATTATAAACGTTTGTACATAGTTTGAAATAAACTAGTATCTTATTTCACTTTAATGAAAGATAATAAAAACGGTGAAATTTATATTTGGCTGCAGGCATTCGTTTGTTTTTTCTGTATTCCTCTTTGTGCTTTTCGCGTATTTTGACGTTTAGTTTGATAGAGGTGCCACTCTTTACCACTTTGAAGAAATACAACGAGACAGCTGTTAAGTGTCGTTAATAATAAGATAGTGAATCGCACAATCGTTATGGAAACGGCAAATATTGCCGTCAAAAATTGCGATTGTCGCATCGCTTAAAGTTAGGAAAGGTTACGTTTCGTAGGCGTACTAATTAAGTGACGGGCGCACGAGTAATATCAGATACTTTGCCAAGTGCTGATCCACAGTTTTGATTTTGCATCGCTTAAATTGTTTTGTAAATTGTGTGTTTGAATTGTGTTGTGTTTTTTGTTTTGTGGGGAATGGTTCGCAATGCTCTTCATCCGTAGAATCGCTTCCATCACTCAAGCAGTATTAATGGAAATGGATTACGAACTTAGCTAACCCAGAACAGTGTCTCTGACCCTCCACTCACTTGAGCACCGATTGAGTTGCTTGCTTCGAATTATAAATTTTAAAAATTCACAAACAAATTTAATTTTTTGCATATATGTATTTACATTGGGGTGATCTCTAAATGTTTTACATCATATTTAGTAAACCTCAACCTCTTTATCGCTACCACTATAGTGACATATAAAAGGCGGTTAAGACACATCGCTCAAAAAATTGAAACTAATTTTTCTCATTTAATACCCAAAATCGATACTACATGCTATAATCGAAGAAAATACATATCAATTTTAGTTGTTTGCTTTACAGGTTAATCTGGACTTTGACCCGTATGCGACACGTCTTAGCCATCTCAATCGGGACCAAAATTACTCGGCTTACACTCTTCCAAAGCCAAATGCTCTTTTGGTATTTACATCTCTTCTGTAAAATAAAAAAAGGAACGCTTTAAATATAATTCAATTCAAGTGCTTATAAAACAAGCAAAAATCAAAAACTAAAATGAGACTGAAACAATCGCGCATTTGATTTTCAACCATAAAACACATGCCAATTTATATTAAGAATAATAGGAGTATTTCTTTCGACGCAAGTGGGGAAAGTCGCTGATCGCCATTCACCTGGGAGTGGCCAGAACGATTCTTCTGCATACGGTTCAAGCAGCTAACAACTTCCGGGTGAATTCACCCAAGTAGCCTCAGGGTTGCTCCCGAACACTCGTTTGGGGGTGCGCTAAAGTGGGTGGAGCCACTCCGACGTTTTCGCTTTAAGGGCCCACCAGGGGTTTGCAGCGTCTGTTCATCAGTAGGTGCGGCTGGGAGCGGGCGTCTGACTTGGAGCAAGCAGCTCGCTATATAGATGTGCCCTAAATTAAGAAATCCCCAGAATATGTTTGTGCGCTGGGCTTGGTACTCGCCACGTCAAAATACCTTCCAATGAACAATTTTAGCAAAAAGCCTTGAATGAGACCCACCTATTCTGATGACGACCACTTCAAACGGTTAAAGGACTATGATTTAAGGGCATGCACCTGGAATGTCCGAACCCTTAATTGGGACGGTGCCTCTGCCCGGCTGATAGATGTCCGCGTAAAGGCAAAGGCTGACATCACCGCCATCCAAGAGTCGCGATGGACGGGGCAAGGGATTAAGAGAACCGGACCTTGCGACGTCTACTACAGTTGATGAGACGGCCCTTGGAGTGTTCGAGAGAAACATTCTCCGAAAGATTTATGGACCTCTACGTCTTTGCGACGGCGAATACCGCAGACGATGGAACGATGAGCTGTATGAGCTTTACCGTGACATAGACATAGCCCAGCGAATTAAAATACAGCGGCTAGGTTGGCTGGTGAATGGACGAAAATGCTCCAGCCCTGAAAGTATTCAACGCGGTATCAGCTGGCCTAATCTGCGTTGGAAAGACTAAGTGGAAAACGACAAAGAAGGAGAGACTGGGGCAATTTGTTAAAATCGGCCAAAATCTCTTAAGAGGTTATAGAGCCAATTAAGTAAGTAAGTACATACTCAGTGCTTGGTTAAAAGATATCGATACCAAAATTACTTGGTATCGACATTTGACATTCGAAAAACGTCGTCTTAAGCTTTAGTTGCACCATTTTGTGTAATTTTATTTTCTTAGTGTCACCTTACGCAAAAATTTTTAAATTTTTGGCAGTATATAGTGTTGTAGCCCATTCAATTTTAGTATAAAGTGCATTTTTCAAGTGGCTGAAAATTACTGCTAATTTTTGATATATTTTTTATATATGTATATTACCGTTAATGTTTTGATGCATGGGCGTATTAGAAGACTGATTTTTTGAGCTAATAAAGGGTGGTTAAATTTTAAGTGCCGATGTTGAATGTGAACCACACCTAAACGTCAAGCTTTTTTCTGCATTTCATTTGACATTTCTCAATTTCAGACCAACTCAATTTGAACATTGAAAGATACACAATCGAGCAACGTGTTAAAGTTATTCAGGCTTATTACGAAAATTTTCGAAGAAAATCATCTTCAGTGATAAGGCACATTTTCACCTCAGTGGATTCGTCAATTATCAGAATTACCGCATTTGGGCGAATGATAATCCAAGAGTGATTGTCGAAAAACCAATGCACCCACAAAGAGTGACTGTTTGGTGCGGTTTATGGGCTGGCGGCATCATCGGGCCGTATGTTTTCCAAAATGAGGCCGGTCAGGCAGTTACTGTGAATGGTGTTCGCTATCGTGAGATGATAACGAACTTTTTATGGCCCGAATTGGAACATATGGATGTGGACGATATGTGGTTCCAACAGGATGGTGCCACTTGCCACACAGCCAACGAAACAATGGCTCTTTTGCGCGACAAATTCAATGGCCGTGTTATCTCACGTGGTGGCGATGTCAATTGGCCACCAAGATCATGTGATTTGACACCGTTGGACTACTTTCTATGGAGTTATTTGAAAGAAAAGGTGTACGTCGATAAGCCAGCAACAATTCAAGAGCTAAAAGATGAGATAATTCGGCACATTAATGGCATAGAACCTCAATTATTATGCCTCAGCGTCATCGAAAATTTAGACCATCGGATGGAGGTGTGCCGCCGAGGACGCGGCAGACATTTGGCCGATATTTTGTTCCATACATAATTGAACCACACCATATTATCATAATAAAAAGAAATTACAATAATTTCCAAAATAATTTGTGTTTTATTCAAAATCAACATCGGCCCTTAAAATTTAACCACCCTTTATAAAGCAATATACTAAATTTCATTAAAATAGTCGTAGTTACAATTTTCCCTCCCACTAGCGTAGGAGGCGCGGCAGTTGTGCAGTTTTCAACAAATTCCAGCTTATTTCGTTCTACAATAAATTAAGGGCCTAAGTATAACGAACTACGACAAAATCAGAGCATGCTGTTTTTGGTGTCAGCTTATATGTGATCAAAACACTGTGCGGCATTGGATGAGTTTCTTTTTGTTACTTAATTAACTGCAAATCCGATAATCGCTTCGAATGTAAATTATTTAGCTGTTATTTTCATTATCTCCTCATTTCATTTTGACACATATCTCAGTTGTGTTTGTGTGTATGTGGTAATTATGAGTTGCTACATTAATATTAGAAGAAGAATTACGTGCCCAAAAAGTTTTGCTGAGAAGTGCTCAGGATATCGCCCGTTAGATTTCTTAATATACATGAGTACATATATGAAATATTAGCATGATTGAAAGGGGATGGAACAAAAATGATGACAAGTTTGCGGAATGATGAAAACTGGAATATTTTATTTGAAAACTTTTCTATTTATTTTGGTTACTATCAGCATACGTGTTTTCAATGTAAATGTGTAAGTCAAAGACTTGAAATTACTGTATTGCAATCGTAATTACTGATGAGTAGCCAGCTAAATTTGCCTTCTTAAGGTGGGCAGGGCATATCTCGTTGCTTGATACGAAGAGCAACACACCTTAAATTATAGTAAAAGACACCAGCACGGTTCAGTGTTCGTGTCAAAGAGTAACGCGTTTCAGATTCTAGTGAAATGTGCTAGTCTTCTAGAGTCTATAAAGAGATAGATAGTTAAATATGGAAGTGTAGTAGTAGTAATTAGTAGTAGCATTAGTAAAAATAGTAGTAGATATTATAAAAAAGTAGTAGTAATTAGTAGAAGCATTAGTAAAATTTGTAGTAGAAATTAGTAAAAATAGTAGCAGGATTATAAAAAATTGTAGTAGAGATTAGTACAAATAGTGGTAGTAATGAGTAGTAGAATTCTTAAAAATAGTAGTGGTATTTAGTAGTAGAGTTAGTATAAATAGTAGTAGAAATGATGGAAATGGTTGTAGGAATTAGAAATAGCATTAGTAAAAATAGTGGTAGATATTATAAAAAAGTAGTAGTAATTAGTAGAAGCATTAGTAAAATTTGTAGTAGAAATTAGTAAAAATAGTAGCAGGATTATAAAAAATTGTAGTAGAGATTAGTACAAATAGTGGTAGTAATGAGTAGTAGAATTCTTAAAAATAGTAGTGGTATTTAGTAGTAGAGTTAGTATAAATAGTAGTAGAAATGATGGAAATGGTTGTAGGAATTAGAAATAGCATTAGTAAAAATAGTAGTAAATATTATAAAAAAGTAGTAGTAATTAGTAGAAGCATTAGTAAAATTTGTAGTAGAAATTAGTAAAAATAGTAGCAGGATTATAAAAAATTGTAGTAGAGATTAGTACAAATAGTGGTAGTAATGAGTAGTAGAATTCTTAAAAATAGTAGTGGTATTTAGTAGTAGAGTTAGTATAAATAGTAGTAGAAATGATGGAAATGGTTGTAGGAATTAGAAATAGCATTAGTAAAAATAGTGGTAGTAATTAGTAGAAGCATTATTAAAAATAGTAGCAGTAATTTGGAGTTTTCGTAGTAATGATACGTCTTTGTAATTAATTTGCATTGCATTTTTGGAGTTAATGGAGTCAAAAGTACCATTCCTAATAGATACATTTATGTAGATTTTATTGTACATACGACCTCCCCAAATGAAAATTTCACCGTCTCCATCAGCAATCATACTACTCAACAGTGAGTGACCATAAAATCTTTATAAGATTACCCACCAATTTTTCCCCCTCACGTCCGTTACATCAGCTGTTCAAAATACATGTAGGAAAGAATAAAATACTTTTCAAAAGGTTTGTGTTAATTCCTCGAAATTTGACTAGGGTAAGCAATGAAGATTGCAGATATTTTATAAAAAATCAACTGAGTTCATCTCGAAGTTCAATTCATCGGACCACAGAACAGTCTACCAATTTTTTCTCTGTGAAATATGCAAAACCCATTCTAAAGGCTTTTCCGATTTTTCTCTGAAAGCTACGCCGCACAGTGGGCTGAAATGGCCGGTATTGAAATATTAAATGATGGATTTCAATTTTGACCTTTTATACCTGCACATTTTGTTATAAACTGTTTAAATAAAAAAATATTTTATGGAAAAAATTGCAACTTTGGTAATAACTCAATTACCTAGTCTACAATTTATAGCCTACTATTTATCTTAATTGTTTTTATTGTTCGAAATAATCCGAGTTTTAAGAAGTTAAGAAAACATAGTTCATTCTACTACAAAAGATACATAAATTTAACTTCCAAAATGATCGCAAGATTTGGAAAAATCCCCAAATTTTTATAAAAAGTTAGAGTTTTTAAAAAAGTTTCGAGTATACAGTTTTACAGTCCATTGAATTTCAGTAAAATAAAGTGCAAATTTGAAGAACCAGCGTTTACTGTTGGGGTTTGAATTTTTTTCAATGTTGATTGTTTTCTTCCATATTAAAAATGTGAAGCATACGTATAGTTGTGATACGCCCTAAATTAACAATTGGCCAATGGAAAATTCATATTAATTCGGAAAAAGCTAAAGTTTAATTTACTACGATTGCTAAAAGTACATTAAGGAATTTTAGAACTTGAAGGTTATCAGTCGATATAGCGTCTGCATTAAGGAATAATGTATTGCTGAAAGCTAATAAAAATAAGTTGAAGCTCATGCGACAATTTGAGATCTGTATTGAAATGTATTTGGAAGGCAATCTTAATGATTTAAACATTAGATAATAAATACTAAATTTTTTATTAAATATTTTTTTCATTCGGAACCTCACAGATGCGTTTTCAGAGTTAATTTTATTCAATTACTGCTGAATAATTACAAATATTTTCAAATATTCAGTTCGAACAAATATCTTTAAATTATTGTTTTTCTTGAATCACATGATATTTTTCGAACGTTTTTCGGTTGGGAATATTAAATTGAACACTTAAATTAAACCTATATAAATTGGAAAGAGTAGGACTTCACAAACGCGAATAAATTAACAAAGTGGTAATATTGCTCAAGAATACTGACATATATTTAGCGCTCACCCAGGATTGTCTACTAATTTGAAAAGTTTTAATGTACAGACTAACAGTGAAGTTCATGCGATTGATATCAGTTAAGTCTCTTGCGATCGGATCACTTAATGCATACGCAAGTATAATATATTTCTTCGAGGCGCATTAAAGCGAATATTCTGCACTCCCTGAGATATTATCGAAATCGAAATGGATTGGTGTTCTTGATTTCGATTTCGAAAAACCTTGATCGGTTTGGAAAGTTCGGCTTTTAACTAGTCGAAATGAAAAGTAGTCGGCAAATTAAACTCAATAAAGACTTATAAATGTTCCCAATAATATTAACTTTTAAATTTAAAAAGATTGAGTGCCAAACAACATACTTATGTATGCAAAAGCAGAACTTTTCAAACCGATCAAGGTTAGTCGGAATCGAAATCAAGAACAGCAATGCAGAACAGGCCTGATTGAAGCTGTAAAAATGTAAACTGATATTACACCCAGATGTCCTTAATCTCACGAACGGATTTAAGATATATACATATATGATTTCCTTTATTTCCTTTTGCATAGGGTATTGGGAAAATAACGAAATGACTGGACATTTGCGATGTGACAGTACTAACTAATATTCAACGAAGAACGATTTAAAATTATTACGCTCTGAATCAAGCTGACTCTTTAAAGTGGAGTAAACTTATAAGCCATCAGGAAATTTATAAGTTTGCACATATCTGTTTTTTGGTAATCAAATACAATTAGGGGTTGGTAGGAGGATATTTTTGAATTTTAAAATTGTTCTTATACCTAAGGGCCCGTCCACATAGAACTTTCGCGTTGGCATTGGCTTGACAAAACGCGCACTAGAAGTGTGCTTGCTATATTGAGCACTTTGTGTAAATGTGTAATTAACAAGTTTGTACATGTTTACTTAAGTTTGTCGAGTGAAAATGCAATAAATTTACCTCCGTTCATATTAATTTTCATTTTTAACCATCAGCTGATAGCCAAACAGGCAAAAAGGTGAGAGTTGCCCATTTTTTGCGTGCGTTAACTTCAGCGTAGGCATTGTCGTTTTAATATGGATATTCAAATTCAATTGTGTGAATTCATAGTCATCTGTTAATCAACTATAAAGCAAACGTCTCATGTGGACGGGCCTTAATGGTGAATTTAAGATGTTTCCAGCAATTAAGTTATTTTCATTTTATTTAGTTTGTTCTCATTCCTGAAAACTATGTTGATGGTGAACTAGGCCACTTTCATATTAATATAGCTATGTGTGTTTTTACGAGCCTATATAAAGTGAACAAAAGAAAACCTGGGGCACTTTTTTTATTTGCTCCTAAATATCTACACAATTATAGAAGTTAGCTAGCAGCATGAAATAAAAACAAAAATACAAACCAAAGTCTTGATATTTACGTTACCTAATGGAACTTTTTGTAATTGAATTTGTTTTTTATAAAGCGTGATGGGAAAATAAAAAAATCTAAGTGGAACACTGCAAAGTAAAATTCATAGAATTGCAAAAAATCCAACAAAACTCAGTCCACAAAACTCTACGTAATTGAAAGTAAAAAAAAGGCACAATTCAGCCTCCGGTGGACAGTCGTTAAAGAAAATTTCTAAGTTAACAAAGCAGCGAGTCGTGAGATATGTCCAAAAAACTCTACTATCTGCAATGAAAGTGCACAAGATTTTCAGAAAAGTGAACTTTTTGATGTACGTCTGCGGTAAAAATTTAATGCATCTTAACTTTGGTATAGTTTCAGATCGAGTTTTTTAGGTTGATATATCATTTGTCTATGTACAATTAGAAGATTTTCCCGGATAATTTTTTAAAAGAGTTGCCAGCTGTATAGAAAAATAAATTTCATTTACTTGATTAGATAAAATAAGTAATACAATATATGAATGCCAAACAAAATAGATTTAAGAAAGCTCAAAGTCCGAATTATTTTAAGGAAACTTGCCACCTGTTTGAATAATTGAATTCTATTTTACTGATTATATAAAAAAAAAATACTACAATATGGGTGTCAAACGAAAGTGGGTTAAAAAATCGTAAGTGTAAATATAATTTTGGATGGGGTTGCCACCTATTTAGGAAAAGCTTAATAAAATTTAGTAAAGGTACGGTTGTGAAGCAGCCTCGGCGAGTATAATATTTATTACTAGCTTAAAACATGAAAAGAGTTGAGTTGCCAGTTGGTCATAAAATAAACTCAATAAAGTTAAATAACTTCAGACAATATAGAAAGGGCTTTATTTGAGAAATATTTTTGGGTAGTTAGATAAAGTTAGGCTTCAAAAATATTTTACTGGACGGGTTGCCATATTTTTTAAAATATCAAAGATCAAATGAAATTAGTGAGTTAAATGAAATATTGCAATATGGGTGCAAAGCAAAAAAGTTTAAGAAAGTCTTATTTCTTCATTGCTACCTCTTTAAAAAAATCATTTGGATCGAAATTAAGTGAAAAAAGCATTGCAAACAAATAATTCTAAATTCCTTAGCGGCGTCGGCGGCTCCGTCGCATAAGTTGGAACTAAAAGTGGGAATGCCAAGCATGTTGATGCGCAACCTGAAGCTGAAAAAGCACTTTGCACAAGAATATTTCATTTTTCCACATTACTACAGTAAGTCTATTTCGAAAATAAGTTTCCATTAAATACATTCCCGAAAAAATGCTTTTTCAGCAGAAGTGCAGCTTTGGGGTAAAATCCAATTATGATTTGTATTGTAATAAAATAAGCTCAGAAGAGCTGTAAGAAATAAATTGATAAATCTGTTGAACTTTTTTATGGGCATTACTTAAATGCTACTGTAAATTTTTTCCATTCTTTTAAATACAACAAGAATCTATGAAAACTCACAATTGTCATACACAGCAAAACATTAAGTAGATTATAAAGTAGCTTTGACTTTTGACAATATGAAAAATTTCAAACGATCTGAAACTCAATTGGGGAAATCTCTAAGGGCCCTATTGCGGAATTACCACTCTTCGCTCCACTTCTTATTGGGTTCCTGCCTTTTCTCTTTAGCGGGTGACACACCTTCTTCAGTCGTTTTTATCTATACATATAAAACTTTCCTTTCCCAATAAAATAAAAGACGTCTGACACAGGGTGGCAATCACTTTGCTGCGCTTCATTGTAAAAAAAAAATAACCATGCGTTCAGACGTAGCATACTTTGCAGCTTGCATGGTTGCGTTTGCTTGGGAGCGAGTTGCCATCTGTTTGAAAGGTAAAATTTGATTTGAAGTTGTACGAAATATTAACATATGGGTGTCAAACTATTGTGCGGTCTGCCATCTGTTTGAAAAGTCTGTTGCAAGCCTTTATTTTGGAGAGGCTCTATGTTGCCACCTGTGTCTAAACCCAAATTAAATTAAATTATACACAAATGTTATGAAATAGTAAAAAATGTGCGTCAAGCGGTTCGTTTTGTACGAATCTTTCTGTAGAGGATTGCCAAATGTTTGAAAAATCAAATTTACTTAAATTATAAACAAGTATATAAAATTTGAAAATATGAGTCTCAAACGGTTCGTATCGGCGAGAACAAGGTTCATACCTAAATTTCTGAGAGTGTTTCCACCTGATTGAAAATTTAAATTTTATTAAATTATACGCAAATTATATGTGAAAGAAACTGAAATGTGTTAGTTGGTTAAATATGCAAGGGACAATTAATAAATAAATATAGGCAGGACAATGTTTGCCGGGTATTATCTGGAATTTTTATAAAAAAACTTTTAAGTTAGCGTGGCTGAGTGGTTGCGTGCTCGCCTAGCAAATCCGTGTACCATGGTTCAAAGCCAGATAAAGTCTAGAAAGAAAGAAGTCTGATAAGGAGCTGTGGTGATCTCCGAATTAGCAGCTATCCCATCTAGCACTTTGAAAAATTGTTGTTTTCTCATATTATTCCTAATACAAACCTGGCCTCAAGCTATATAAATTATACAGGCGATTCATAAATATAAGGCCAAAAATAATAATAACTATTAAAATAACTCTCAGCAAAATTTGAAGGATGCAAATTTTAAGTAAAATGTGTAAAAAAAACCGCCAGCTAGTTGATATAAATATAATTATTGAATAAATAATGATTTGATTTTTCATGATCAAAGGATCAGTTTTTACTGTTTTTTGTCCATAAAGCTTTTTACCATGAATATTCACAAAAGAGATTTTTCTTGTAAAATTTGTATTCCAGAAAACTAAAGGTGTTTCAAACTGTCTCTGCGATTGTCCTTTTAAAGACTACAAACTATCTTTGCCTGCATATGTTGCTTTTGTAAAAAAAAAACAGCCTGAAAAAGCCTTTATGCACGTACAGTGTGCGTCAATTGCATGAAGGAAATGTAAAATTTGGTTTCGTCATAAATAAAACACAAACGATTCACTGTTTTTAAATTTTTTCGTACAAAATATATGAAATCTCAATTTGGGTCGAATACTACTCACAAGGTCGGAAAACGCATAACCCTTTTCAGATCAATGAACGGGTAAATATTTCAAAATGAATTTTCGGATAAGTTCCAGCGGCTTTTCCTTCGTTTCAAAAGTGAAACTGCCTCAAAAATTCTCATTTCTTTAAACAATATGCTATGTAATTGCCAAGTTAAGTTTAAGCAATGAAAACCTTTGTGTTTTGACTTCATATTCTCTTTTATTTCTAACTACTTACTTCTTCATTTCTGAAGATATTTAAGTGCAAGCGAGTGTTGTAGATTTCTCTTTTCAGTTTACGTACTTCAATTGAGTGATTATTAACTTCCATTGTCAGTATTCGCAAATATTTCCTCTACCGCCAATTTTTACCATACTTTCATTTCTCATGTCAACACTGGCATCCTTCCCATCTACGGCCGGCAACTTATTCAACCAAGCAAGCAAGCAATAAATCAATAGCATTTAGCCTTGAACTGTAACCTCTTGCAACGCAGCAAGGTTATGCAAAGTGAAAGAACAGGCATTGGAGAGGTGGTGAAATGGTGATGGAAATTGGTGCTAAAAATGCGCATATGTGCTCGTTCGGAAGTAAATATGTAGTTTGTCATGCCCGTGCATTAAGTATGTAAGTCGCGAAATGGCGAACTGTTGACACGTTCCTGTCTTTTTGAACTAAAAAACAAACAAAAAAAAGAAACAACAATATTTCTCTCTTTTGCGCCTACACACTTAGTCAGTAGAGAGCGAGTGGTCGTTCATTGAGCATTTGCTTTGTGACATAAGTTAACTGGAAAGAGTTATACCTGGGCAGGTGTACTAACGTGGAACTCTTGAAGATTAACACGCAAGCATATTTGAGATTATGACGTTTTTAGTATATGAAAAGTAGGAAAAAACTATCAAAATACTGTCACTTTAATTGACATTAGAGAAACTTTTAATTGATAAAAGGATAGTGCTCTTCTCTGTGTAAGTTTCATAATCCTCAAAAGAAACAACAAATTGCCTAAAACCACGGAAATGCTAAATCACAATTTCTTTCCTGTTATAAAAGTAATTGAAAACAACTAATTGTCATATCCTACTACGAACTGATTTATTTAACTTGTCGATGCCGTGGGGAGCTGTAAATTTCTCTATCTTGCATATGTTTTCAATTACTTTATTTATAATTTAAATTCCACCACTTTAAAATGACTTCATTTCAAATTAGCACGGCAAATGAGGATAAAGGTTACGTTAGCATTGGTGAAGCTGGCTGGCACAACGATTAGCCTCAAATGGGTCCTTTGCGTCACCAAAAAAGCGCACGATCGATGAAGATCTCGCTTTATGAGCCGGTGGCGATGTCAAAAAAAAGTCTCCATCTCCATGCCCTTTATCGGCCGCCGACTGCAGATCATGCAGTCGTGCTTCTCCCGGTATATTGTAACGTCGCCTTTTATCTTTTACCAGACCCAACTTAGCGGCATGCGCACCCAAGAGGCAGTAATCCGTCAGTAGCCCCACCATGAGTCTGGAGTCTTCTCGTTTTATAGAAAGTAAACAGCCCATGATTTTTGTAACCCCACATAGCACTGCGTTTGCTTCCACGCTCTGTTTGTTTCCAGATACGTGTAAAGTTCGTGGGATTGTTTGATTCCTTGGCACTTCCTCACTGATTGAGTCTTCCAGATAGACACCCTGTTTGGCTCGGTCGTCGTTCTTGCTTCTATTTTACCTTCTGTTTTACCAAACTAATTTCGGCGTTGTGCCAAAGGTTCTTTATACTCTGCTATAGCTTTAAAGCAGATACTGTGCGAAAGCAGGTCCTTGATGTTCACCACCCGCTAGCTGGTTGAAAATCTGGCTGAAAAATCAGCTCAGCCGCTTTCTCACTATTATTCTCCTTCTTTTCTATTTGAAAAATATTACAGGGATGCGGCAGCTTGTAAAATTTACAGATCTCTCGTGCTGGGCAGTAGACAGCAGCTCCAACTCCTTTTTCCATATTAGACCCGCTCTGTGTATGTGTGTGGTTCTTCGTACTATTCTCACACCCCTCCGCCACCTTTAAACCTCTATTGTAGCCTCAAGAGATCTATTGAAGTTCAGGCACGGGATTACGTAGTTGGCTCGTCCAGTCAGTCGGGAATGACCGTACGTTCTGATATCAAACTGCCTGCCTTGCAGCAGTTGCGAACGCCAGGATTCCGGTTGTTAGGTTCGCCAGAGGTAAATGCCGAATAGTGTAAAGTGTTGCTGTTGGTGTAGTTTGTTTTCTTCCCGGTGATCGTCATCATTGAGTCATCTTGTTATCCAGCACGTAAAGTGTTGCTGTTGGTGTCGTTCGTTTTCTTCTCGGTGATCGTCATCATTGAGTCATCTTGTTATCCAGCACGATCCCAATGTGTCTAGTACCTTGCTTCAATAGTAACGTTAACCCTCTCAGTTTAGGTTTCCTCCAAACCGGTACCTTGTATATCCTATTGAACAGTCGGTCTTCTCTGCGTTTATGCTTAGCCAAACTTACTTAGCCCAGCTATTTATGACCCTGGGCGTTCGACCCATTAGGGAAATTATTGTTGAGAGGCATCAGCGGCTGCTAGATCTCCCTCCAATTCGTTAAGAAGCCTTTTACGATAAGATTCAAAGCTTCTACAACGTCCAGAAGACACCTATTGTGAAGCCCCCATTTTCTAAGGCCTATCGACTGATCTGCCCTTGGTGATTCGGGATTAGCCTCTCCTACAAATTCTCCTAGGCGTTCAAGGGTCTTAAGCAGAAACGGTGAGATTATAAAATCGAAACTGGCTCACGCTGCATTTGTATTAAATTACTTTAAAATAATTGGTTTTCAAATATGTGTGATGGAATTAAAACAGTAATTTAAATTAATAAATTAAGAAATTTTAACCCTGGAAGTTTATATAGTAGATAGATGTATTCCATTTAGCGCCAGAACGACCAAAAACATATCTTTATCCAGATAGTACATACCGTGGCTCCAAGTAAAAATCGGGAATACTTTTATCTAAATGTTTTTCATCAATATTTTTTTTCTGGTTTCTTTTTTATAGAAACATAGTTTACTATAGGCCTCTTCCTTTGTACCCGAGTTGCAAAATAACGCTCCAACTCGGATAAAATTTCAGTTAGTTGCAAAAGCAACTTTGTTCGCAACTTTCATGAAACATGAGATTTGCTATGTGCTATTTAAGAACAGAAAATAGTTGTGCCGACAATTTTTAGAAAATGAATTGGGTCTTAAATCTAAATATCTCATGTATTTTCTTAGGGCTCGTTCACAATAGCGCAATTTATTCGCTTCCCAGCACTTCATGTCAGATCGTATATCATTTTACCAAGTTAGTGTTGTTGCTTTACATACAATTCGTTAACCCTCCTGGTGTCCTTTTGCAACTCGGTTACAAAAAAACGGGCCATATATAACTTAAACCATATAACATCTAAGCTTCAACCTTTATACAAAATTGACAAAATTTCAATAAACTTAAAACAAATTTCATCAAATTTTTCGAGAAAGCTCATCAAATTTTCGTACACAAAACTGCAAATTGCATGTTGCTAAATATTAACGGTGATTTGTGATAACTTTTTTGCTGATGGGTTGCACATTTTCCTCCATGAAATGCATGCACGAAATGAAATTTTTTTTTTTTTTTGGAGAAGAACACCATCGAAACTTAATTGGCTTCAAAACTGCGTACTCGAAAAGTCTCTAAAAATTCTGCTTGAAACTTTCGAAAATTCGTTGTATTTGTTGAGTTTTTGAGTTTGACACTTTGATTCATACGGTTTGTGTTACATAATCAACTATATTTATATACAAAAATAATGAAAAAAAACTATGTCCGATTTTCGCTTAAAGCCACGGTATGCATGCTGCAAAATGCTGTATAAGAAAACTCCGTACAAAAAAAAGGAAAAAACCGCGTACAAAAAGTAACTGCGAGATGTGGGCGTAAAAACAAAACGCGTAAAAAAATATAGCGTTAAAGGAGGATCAGGTGTATAAGTATGTATTTTATTCAATTAATAAAGGTTTGGTAAATAATGACAGCGAAGTTTAGGCTCTCGCCCACAAAAGTTTGCACTTGCGAAGGAAGTAGAATAGAATACGCATATCACAAATTGTAGGAGAAGTTCGCCCAAATATCGAGATATGATGTAAGCGATAAAATGTAATTATTATTATTATAACTATTTGAAATCTTTAAAATCTAGTTTAAAATAATACAAATTCGTAAATGTGAAAATATGTCGCATATGTCGCGGTAGGTGGCGCATGAGGCGAGATATTCGTACAAATATGTAGTATTTGTAAATCGACTTGTAAACAGGAACGGAGCAAGATGGTATAAGTCAGTGTTTATATGAAAATCAAAATAACCGAAATTTACTTGAATTCTATCTAATACTCTGCACTAACGAAATTTATGAAAAGAAAAAGTAAGGGCGATTTAATGCTATGAATTTGCATAATAAAGTAGCAACAATAAAATAATCAATTCGCTATTTCTTTGCTCACTCCTTGCGAAAACTTATATTTATAATACTTTGTTCAATTTTAATTAGTATTATTTTCCTTTTTGATTAAATTTATTTGGTTTTACTATCTTTTTTCTTATTCTCGAATAAGCTGTTTTCTCTCATTAGCCTTGTTTACATGAGAACAAAAAAAAAAACCTTTTTTACCAACTCGTTGGCATTTATGTACGTTATCCAAAGAAGTGTTAATCTTGTGCAAATTATTTTCACAAACTTTAATTTATAATTTAATTTAATTTAATTTAGCTCAGTTAAATTGAAAATTTTCGATTTAATATTAAGAAGTTAACATTTTGCACTACTTAAAAATAGTTTGCAAAATTCATTACAAATTTGTAAATAACTAGCATGGGTTTTTAACAAGAGGGATAATTTATAAAGAAGGACTGAGATAAATTATCAAACCTTTAATTAATGAATCATGATACATGTATGTACTTATACAGGGTTTTCCAATAGGTACGCTACAAAAGTTTTTTTAAATAAAACAAAAACGGTTTGGGATATGAATTAAATTCTTTATTCCTGTGAAAGTACATTTGATGGCATTATGTATGGAGCTCGATTTCTTTTGCATTGTCACCACGGGCACGCTTGCAGAAGTCCAGACGCTGAACCCAATTTTCGACGGGTTTCAAGCTTAAATCGCCCGATACTGCTGCAATTTCACGTTCGATATTCGTACGAAGTTCATCAATCGTCGCTGGCTTGTTGGCATAGACCATAGCCTTAACGTAGCTCCACAGGAAATAGTCTCACGGCGTCAAATCGCACGACCGAGGCAGCCAATTGACTGGGCCATTTCGTGAGATAACACGTTCACCAAACTTGGTTTTCAATAAATCGATTGTGACATTCGCTGTGTGGCTTGTGGCGCCGTCCTGTTGGAACCACATTTTGTCCAAGTCCATATCATCCAGTTCGAGCCACAAATATTCGGTTATCAATGAGCGGTAGCGATTCCCATTCACAGTGACGTGCCGGTCTTCATCATCACGGAAGAAGTACGGCCCAATGACGCCGCCGGCCCATAAACCTCAGCAAACCATAATTTTTTCGGGATGCAATGTTGACTCGTGGAGTACGTGTTGATTGCTGCCTGTCCAATAACGCATATTTTGCTTATTGACGAAGCCATTCAGCCAGAAATGACGACGACCATAAATTGGACGTAGCACTCTTAAAGTTGAGGCCATGGACTCCGAATTTCGGTAATAAATTTTAATAATTTCGACTCGTTGTTGGATCGTATATCATTCCATGATGAAATGGCAAACCTTACTGAAGAGAAATGTCAAAATGGCGGGAAAAAATATGGCATCGTTTGCTATCACTATCAGTCTACTTTTGTAGCGCCCCTATTGAAAACCCCTTTAAATTAGGGCTGGGAATTCCACCCGGATTTTTAAACTATCCGGATAATTCGAATATTCGGGATAAAACGAAAAACTGGGATATAATATCATAACTTTCGAATATTCAGATTTGCGTATATCCGGATATCAATATAATATTTGCATATCCGGATATTAGAAATGAATGAAATGCAAATAAATAAATTGATAATAGGGAACATGAAAAGGTTTCAGTATTAATCGCAGATCGGGGAATTAAGTCGCGGTATAATTTCTTGTGAATGGAATAATACGGCATGGAAAAATTAGAGTACCAAGAATTCTACAAGTCGCTATATATTGACTATTATTATTGATAACCAATTCGTTGACTTTTTTTTGGATATCCAAATATACGAATATTAATCGGATCTTGGTCAAACTGGATAATTGCACACAGGAGTATACCGGATAATCTATCCATACTAGGCGGATTTTATCCGGGTCAACGGATGTCTGAATATCCGGATATCCCATCCCTAAAGTATAAGCTTCAGATTTTTTTTTATGCTTTAAAATCTCTACAAGTAATATTTTTTTCAAAACCCAATTCCCCTTTCAAATATTTCCCTTTACACGACAGAACAGCTGGCAGGTCACAGCTTACTAATTGGAGTTGTAACAGAAGAGACAACACGTTACTTTTGCTTTTCTCGTTGATCGAGAGGGTAGCGTCTACTCTTTCGACCAAATGCGTAAATAATTGGATAGAAAAAGAGAAGGAGCAACCCTGTTGAGTAACGAGTAAAGCAAAAGTAACATATTGTCTCCTCTAATAGTTCTATGTTCATTGGAGTAGTGAACACATTTTTTATCTTTTATCATAGTAGAACTTCAAAACGAATAATGATAGTGAAAAAATAGCCTCCTAAACTTAACTTTTTTTTATTTCACTTCACTATTTCATAGAATTCAAATTGGTGATCAGGGCCAAAATTAATTGGAATTGTTAAGCAATACCGTTGACATTTTGTATGTATGTAAGTATGTAGTGAAAGAGCTCATTGTTTATCTACTACTTTTTGAGTGCAACTGAAATTTTTTACATTATTTGATTGTCGTCACAAAATAGGAATAACCAGATGCGTGGATCAAATTGTTCCAAAGCAAAATTATCGCAAATCGTATAGGAGAATTTGCACAAAAAAACACGTCATTTATACAGTAGTAAATTTTATTGCTGCGCTATGAGAAGGGAAATGAAAAAAACCCTTCAGAAAAAAACAAATTATTAGAAATCAATGCGTGTCGTTAGGTACTTGAAAAGTGGGCATTATTGTAATGAAATTGAATAAGCTACAAAACAGCGTACTTTAAATTAAACAAAAATAAAACCGGTTTAAAAATTAAAAATTTTGATGACCATTTTCCTAAATTTGTCGAATTTTTATAAATTTTCTAAAAAGTATGAAACTTTTATTTATATATTTTATGTTATAAAATCAGCTATACTTTTATAAAAAATCATTGGAAAAAAATTAGTAAACATAAGAGACTAACTTTATTTTATTGAAATCTGTAGTTTACGATACGCATTGGACGTTATATCAAATTTTCAATGTTTTTAATTAAAATTCAGTTTTATAGCCTATTTGATTTTAATAAAGTGCAACCGTTCGTTTTTGACTAATGTTACAAATCTTCTTCGAAATTCAATCGCTTTGAAAATGAAATTTATCCGAATTCATTTCTTCGCTTTCAGCTCAAAAATTGTCAGTAATCATGACTTTTTAGCACCATGCTCCTACTGGGGCAAACGTTTGGTGTTTAATTTCCACGGAAAATCTTCAATAAACATAATACGCTTTATTGACAATATTTGCGAAACATGTTCGAGCGGAAAGCGAGTCATTTTGACTCAAAATTGCGTTATTATGTGAAAGAAGAAGTTTTCGGGGCAATGCAATGTTATTTGATTGCCGTATGAATTTGTACATACCAATAAAATAAAAACCAAAAACAACACAAAATGTGAATTAACATGGCCAAATGCTACGGATGTTTTGCTTTTATCTCAGTTCTGAAAATTAACATGCCGACATGCCTGTGTACATGTGCACATACAAACATACATACTTACTTATTATATAAAATTGATTATATGAATAATGTTTGCACGAATTGGCTCTCAAAGTACTAAATCGATTTTAGTAATTTTTTTTTTTTAAATGGAACATTTGAAAAACGAAATAAAGTGAAATGCGTATTTTTTACCACCACCACTATAAAAAAAATGGTGCTTTTTTCATCCGAATTATAAAATGCATTCAATTTTAAGATATCAATCAATACAATAATAATAAGACCCTACCCTTGACCTTTTTTTTGGAAGATTGTTTAAAGACAAACTTGAATAACTCATCCAAAACTTGAATCAGACTTAGATGTCATTGGAAAGGCATTTATTTCTTTAACAAGAATCCAATTCCCATTTAAACTTTTTTCGCAAATCTTAATATTATGATTCGTTGAAACATTTGTAAAATATTTTTATACATTGTTTTATTATCTCAAATATATATACTGAAATATATACTGAAAGCAAAAAAAAAAACAACTTCTATTTATAAAAAAAACCACATTCTTGGGGACATTTTCAAATCGATTTAGCTCATAAAAATCTTAATTTCTTTCGACATATTTTGCAAGAAGTCCCGCAGTGGGTAACGTGAATCGGAAAAGTCAGGAAAGATTAACCTGAGAAACGTTGCGTACCCCGAATAAAGTCAAATTACCAATTTCCACCCCAGAAAGCTATTCTGGAGTCCTCAGTCTCGCAAAGGCAGGGCAGCTGAGCAGAAAATGAAAATGAAAGAAGTCTTAAAACATGAAAAATTTTATAATTTTAGTGGAAAAACTGCAACCTTTCTGAAGTAAAACTTTATCGACATGAAAGTGATTTTTTACATCGCTTAACGAAGGTCGCACCGATATCGCGCCACGAAGTCGATGAGAAAAATAAAAACGCATACTTCAGTACATACAAACATATGTAGCTTGAGACCATATCGGCTTTAGTTCAAGGACATTTAAGGACAAATTCTGGACATTGTCGGACCAGGTATTACGGGAACATTTCAGGACTAGTTCACTAGTTCGAACTGATACGATACTCGTATACCTAATTAAATTACTACTATAACTACGACCACTTCAACTACTAATTACTAGTGCTACTACTTCTCCTACAACTTCTACTACTACTACTGACTACCACTATTACTAATTATTCGTACCAATTTTTTCTACTATTTTTAATAATTCTACTACTCATTTTTATTACTATTTTATACTACTTTCTACTACTACTACTTTTTGTATTACTTTATACTACTATTTTTAATAATGCTGCTACTATTTTTACTAATTTCGACTACTTTTTTATTAATGCTGCTACCTATTACTACTACTATTTGTACTAATTCTTACTACTATTTCTTATAATGCTAATAATACTATTCATTTTTACTACTAGTTTACACTAATTTCTAACACTATTTTGTACTATTGCTACTACTGTTTCCAACTACTTTTTGTACCATTGTCTATTACCATTTTCAATAACGCTGTTACTGTTTTTACTAACTTCTTCTACAAATTTTACTAATGCTACTACTAATTATTACTACTATTTTTATAATATCTACTACTATTTTTACTATTACTACTACTACTACTGCCTCAACTTTTACAACTACTACTTATTACTAAAGACCACTGGGAGTAGTTCCCATATTTAACTCTCTATACTTAATGAAGTCGGCTATTAGCTGTACGAGTAATTTTTGATTGTTGTAATGCCATGAAATATGCTCCATAACATTGTGAGAATGCTGCTGAAATGAAAGCCCTTGGCTGGTCGTAAGTCCCTTTCGTTTCGGCAGCTGCGAAGGGACTGCCGAGGGAAATTTTTTTCGTGAGGCATCTTTATGTTTCTAAGTTGAGATTTCGTAGTAAACAAATACAAAAAATTTAATAAGTTGTACTTTTTGAGGCTTAAAGAAGTACGGCGGTTATTTTCTTAATATATTTACATATAATGGAAATGAAGCAAATGTTGTAAACAATTTTAACGAATTAAATTTAAATCAAATAACAAGCTGCACTAATTCATTTCAGTGCGATGTGCGACCAAGACATATCTTTTCTGCTTAAAAATTTATTTCAATACGAAACTCAATATTCGAAGCCATTAAACTTAATTAATGCGCAATAAATTCAATAAGAGAGACTTCTTGTATTACAGAAATATACTTTATGCCATTTGTAGAGCGTTAAAAACAAACCGAGATAAGCACTAAAATCCATATAATAATTATGACAATAATAATAATGTGTGTTATAAAGTTCTCATTGCCGATAATTCAACGCAATCCCCTGATGATAATTAGTACAGAAACCTTTAATTTAACGAGATGGCATAACATGCTATATGAACAGAAATATTTATGTATTGTACATTCATGTGAATGTACTTAGCTGAGCACCCTGTCGGAAAAAGCAGACAGCCTAAAAAATTTACAAAGTTAAAAAGTAGTTGGATGGAAGTCAAGTGCTTTGAAACAAATGCACGTCAAATTCATTATGGCGAACTAAATTGCACCAAGTATATAGTATATGTAAATGTGTATTATTATAATTTTTTTGTGGTAAATTATATTTTCAATAAATTAGAGGTAGAAGTACATCTTTATAAAATTATTAATTATTATTTTGCAGATAAGTACTTGCTATATGTATATATTTGGTTGAAATCAAGAAACGAGACTGCTTTTTGAATTTTGATTTGAAAATTATATTTTTTTAGAATTTCCTTCTTTTTTTTAAGTGTTTTATATGATTAATTTGTTTAACATAAAATTCAGAAATTAAAAAATAACGCTAAAATTCCAAACAAATACTTTAACACCAAAATTAAAAACAAGTTTCAATTTGACCAGCAATAACTCAGCATATTTTTAATCAAAACTAAACAAGCCTTATGGCGTGCAAAGCGCATTGATTGTTTTTCAAACAAGATAAGCAATAATCGCACTTTACAGTTAATCAAAATTTGTTAATGAGCCGATACCAAAAAAAAAAAAACACGGAATTACGATCATCTCAAAACCTTACCCATACAAAAAACTTAAAGATGGTGTGCTTGAGCTCAGAAAGTACATGGTAACCTCCCGTTATCGGAATTTTTTGAAATTGTTTGCCTGTAAATCAGTGTAATTGAACAAGATATCGATATGATTTGAAATTAAAATGTATTTTTGTTTAAACGAAAAATATAAATTTTATAGTGACTATAAAGTAGACTGTACATATTTAAAAAAAAAAAATTAGAAACGGGCAGGTTTGAAAGTAGTTGATAACTAGACTTATTTCAAAACAGTTTGAAAAAAGCGGAATTTCAAATAGTTGGAAATAAAAAGAATTTTATGGCAGCTGGAAACAACACATTTTGATGTACTTTCTGGCAAACATATTTGAAAATACTTATTGAATTCAAATGCAGAATCAGATAATTGACTTGCGCCTAGGACATCGCCAAACAAAGGGAAACAAAAGGGAAAAGTTTCAATCGCTTGTAGTTGGTATACAAATACTTTTTCAATTGTATTTTAACTAATTCTATTTCCGACATGGTATGTATGTATGTTGGCATCCAATACGAAATGTCAGCATGTATTGTGGCTCACCGTGTGGCAGACTGACCGGCCAGCTAGTTGACATGTTGACTGTGCGGTTTATTGGGCTGATATTTTGTTGGGTTTCCATGTTGGCTTGCATTTTAAATATTAATCGCATTATTACAGTAGCCGGCTGTGGTTAGGTAAATGCTTTCACCTGCTTTTATATGCATCTAATTATGCATATATGTGTGTATGTATGTATGTATGTAAATTATTAAAGCATGTAGTCAATGAATGCAAATAGCTTCTTTCTTGTTAGTGACGGAATGTATTGTAGATGTGCATTTTGTTTGTTCAAATTACAACAGCCTCTTTGGTTTCGAATACAAATATATTTATGTACATTGAATATGAATATATTCATCTTAGGACCATTTGAGTTCTCCTTCCATTTTGCCATTTAAAATCAAAATTTGTTTTAACAAAAAGCTGCCAAAATTAAGCCTCCATTCCAACATAAAATATCGAACAAGATGAAAAAAAAACAGAAAAAGGTTAATAAATTGGAGCGAATGATTTTAACATTTCGGACACAACAAATTGGTTTTAACAAAAAGCTGCAAAAATTAAGCCTCCATTCCAACATAAAATATCGAACAAGATGAAAAAAAACAGAAAAAGGTTGATAAATTGGAGCTAATGATTTTAACATTTCGGACACAACATTCGTTTTGTTTTATAATGAGCCCGTTTCCATGTACCCGACTTGCAAATGAACACTCCAACTTGGAGAAAATTTCTTTTAGTTGCAAAAGCAACCCTGTTCGCGTCGTTCTTTAAAGATGCGATTTGTTTAGGAATATTTAAGAACGGAAAATAGTTGTGCAAACAAATTTCAGGTTGGTTAAAAATACTATGCAAACTAAAACTTATTAGGTCTTAAATCTAAATTTCCCTTGTATTTTCTTAGGGCTAATTCACAATAGCGCAGTTTTTTTGCACTTCCCAACACTACATCTTCGGTCGGATATCATTTTACCGAGTTGGCTCAACTCGATAATTTTTCCTAGTTGGTGTCGTTGCTTTACATGCCATTTCCTATCGTACCTAGTGTTCTTTTGCAACTAGGCTACAAAGAAACGGGCCCAATGACAGAAGTGCCGGTGGAAAGCCAAACTGCGGCATATATAATATATATCGATCTGGTTGAAATTTTGTCAGCAGTTCCAACAGGTATTGGGTGAGCTATGGTGGTGAGTATTTTGAATGAGAATGCATCATTGAGGAACTGTCGGGAAATAAACCAAGTCTTACCAAAGAAGTCTCGTAGTAAAGTATACATTTTCATAAATAAGATTCAACCTTACACTTTACTATTTGTTCACAATTCAATATTTGCACAGAATACAGAGGAATGAGTTTTAAAACCCGGACACAGTGTTTTAATATATGACCCGTTCTTAATTTATGAGTAAATTACGGTGAAATTAAGTAATTTCGGCTTGTAATATCTTTCAGTAAATTAAGATGAAATTAGGTAATTTATTATAAATCAAGAACGAAATCACTAAGAAATAATGACGGCTCTAAAATTTTATCGATATTAGTCAAAAAATTTGTTCTGTCTTTCATGATCGCAAATTTAAAACCGGATGACAAAGGATGAAATGGCAAGTGTGAAAGCACTTAGTTTATGCAAGGTAATTTAGGTTAAAATAACTAATTAACTTTTTAATGTCAAGATGATTTTATCCAGGCGGTATGACTTAGTAAAATATCTAATATTTAAATTATCAATATACTAGTGGGTGGGCGTGGATTTTGTCTGATTTCTATAATT
This sequence comes from Anomoia purmunda, assembly GCA_951828415.1. Classification (NCBI taxonomy): domain Eukaryota; kingdom Metazoa; phylum Arthropoda; class Insecta; order Diptera; family Tephritidae; genus Anomoia; species Anomoia purmunda. Next base: position 58,596,852 of record OX639997.1, on the reverse strand, counting down.
TTTGATAGGCATGAGGCTATTGGTAGAGATTGCTGAAGTATTTTCGGTGATATTGCAGTATGTGCGTAGCCTCTGTTAAAAAATTTGTCTTGGATACCTCCTTTTAGTATAGCACTTTCAATATTTGAAACTGTCAAGTTTTGCATTGCCGCAGAACAAATTTAAAAACTTTGTAGTTTTATGGTTCGAAAACAACAATGTAACAATAAGAAATAACAATATAAGTTTACTCAGTGCAAGTTGAAGCTGGAGCTGGAGCTGCAAAGCTACTGACAATCTGAATATCTAGAGTATCCGTAGTTTTTGTTGAGAATATCGATAATTTCTCGATGCATATATATTTTTAAGGCATGTGAGCTTTAATAATCCATTGAGGTTTACATTTTATGCCGGACCAATATCATGGGAAATTCCACTTTTGTAGTGAGAGAACTACGTGCTTTTCAACAACACACGATTATCAAGCCAAAAGTTGTGATTTTTGAAGTCTCAAATCTCCATTAATACTTATAAACTGCTGTTCAATTTCTCCTTCCGGAACCACCTCTCACTTCTCCCGTAGGCTAGCAGTCAGCAGTTATCCCGATATTGCTGCAATTAACATTTTAATATTCAGGGGGGAAAAATAGTAATACTAATAATTTTTTCCTGTCTCTTTTATTCACTCATGGTCTAAAAATATAACATTAAACAGAATGTGACAATTCAAAACCACGATTTTCAAAGCACGTTCGTAGTATTAAAAAAAAATTTGAGTTTAACGTTAGCTGTGAAGCACAACGTACAAAGAGTGTGTATTGCAAGAAAATAAAGAATTCCGTGCAAAAAAGCGAAGAAGAGAATTGATCATTTGATACACGTTGCCCATACAACAATTAACCTTAACTGGCCACTAGTTTAAGTTAATTTTCTCACTAATACAACAGATAGTTACCTCTTGCTGGGTAACTGTACAAGATATTAATCGATTGATCGGTATTTTTGATTGTCTTTTTCCAAAATATTACCTGCCGAATTGTTTAAAGGGGGTTATTGCAAGAATTAGTTAGTAGAAAAATGAGAGTATCAAAATGCGGCGATTTTACATATACTTATTGGGTGTTTTCATAGATCCACTTTCAGCAGTAAAAAAAAGTTCGGATGTGGCAACGCTATTATCAATATTGCTTAGTTCAATTTGACATTTGTCCATGAAAAGACTTACGTAAGAATACTATTTGGAAATTTTGCAGATTTACTTCGTTCAGTTATGTGACTCACTTTTGGCTCTATAGACAACTCAATTCGGTTAATAGTTGACCTCAAGATCTTATGATAGCACACCAAGACAGTGACCGAAAATAACCGTTATTTTAATTTTGTCGAAACAAAAAATCATTAGGAAAATTTTGTTCAAAGCAAAACTCAAATACACCGACGTAATGCTTTTGGCACATACTGTGCAAATCTGACTTTATTTTTATTATGAAGATTTTTTTTTCTAAATTATTGCATAATCATTATTTTAGAATTTTTATTTTTTTGGTCATATTTAATCGATATTTTGTGATTTCTATTTTTTCGACCATGTTTGATCGTTATTTTTACATTTTAATTTTTGCGATCAAATTTGATCGATATTTTATGATTTTTATTTTTTCGATCAAAAATAATCGTTACTGTTGGATTGAAATTTTTCCGATCAAATTTGATCGATATATTGTGATTCTAATTTTTTCGATCAGAATGAACGCCGGAACTTGGTTTTTATACCCAACTTACATATTTTAAGTACAAACTCGAATGAAAGGTTATGCTGAAAATTTTTTATTAAGCTTCACTATTGAAATTGCTTCTAAATTTTCTGCGATAAATTGTAACGCATGTCACTTAATATAATTTTTAAGGCGCAAAGGGCTCGTTTTACGCTTACTTGGGTACCTGGCTTATATTCAAACCGTAGGTGCTTAGGACATTTTCTATTTCTATCTTTAGGTAATTTGCGGTATGTTTTTGTTTTTTTTCAACATTCCGAGAGTGTATATATGTATGTATTTTGTTTTCCAGTATAATCTGGACATTCATGCCTAAAATGGCTCGATCGCCGCGCGCGACAATGTCTACTTTAAGACATATGTATAGTTCTCCTTTGAAGCTTCTCTGCTATCTCCATTTTCAGATTTTAGTAGGTCGTGCATCAAACAACAAGGTCAACACAGGCGCCAATAGCATCGTTTGGGGACATCTCTACAGGGAATTTTGTTTTTTTTGTCAGCAACACTATCTGCATCTACCTTCTGCTTTTTCGTCTCTTCTTTATACTCTGAATGGAGATCAGGATGTTCTTTAATTAAATGTCGATTTAGATTAGTCCTCGACAAACCATTACATTTCTTATTGCACGATTTGCACTCCGCTTTGTCGCCGTCTATAATAAAGTAATCGCGTATACAAGAATTTCGCTTGCGACCCATTTCTAAAATTTCAAACTCAGAACTTTTGAACACCTTTGACACGTAATTGATAACTTGCTAGGATTGTCATCCCCGAAAAGTTTTTAGCGTTTATTCTGATCGAAAAAATAAGAATCACAAAATATAAAATAAACTTCACCAATTATAACCTCAAATAAACTAATAAAGAATTAGATAACTTACTAATCGAATTCCCGTTAGGATGCATTTGGCAGTGAACTGTCAATATCATCTAAAGGCCCCCACTCACACTAGACGTTACCGGCCAACTATTTAGTCTGCAGTATGCGCACCCACCACCAACCCGACAATTTAGCTGGGTCAGTGCGTAAATAGTTGGCCGACTAAAAAGGCTGCAGTGGCGGTACTCAAAACCTTATTTGTCATGCAAAGTAATAACTATGGTCGATGTTTTCATATGTGACTCATTGAACGTGGTAAATAAAATTTTTCGTCTCACGTCCATGAGTCACATATGATTCACAAAATAAAATAACGAAAATAAGGCAAATATATAAAAATAAATATACGTTGGGTATAAAAACCAAGTTCCGGAAAAATTTCAATCCAATAATAACGATTATTTTTGATCGAAAAGATAAAAATCATAAAATAACGATCAAATTTGATCTAAAAAATTTTAATTGAATCATAACGATTAAATGATGATTTTTTTACAAAAATTATAACCGTTACGGTCCCTGCACCAAGATAATATTGAGTCAGACACATAGAGAATACCACTCGAGCCTTCAGTTTGGCGATAGCAAGATATATAAAATAGATTTTTGTACATTGCATGGTAAAGGGGAGAACGCTACACAAAAATTAGCTGATCTTATGTTTCTCAGCTGTGCTTTTTCATAGACTACTTTTTAGGAGCAGGATATGCTGCAAAAAATGGTGAAAAATTTGAACCATACGATGGTCGTCATAACAAGCAGTCGCTGTGACCGTATGCCGGTCATTATGTTCATACACTACAAGCCTTAAAAAATTTGCGAACTAATAAACAGCGGCGGTCTGAGGTGTGGGCTCCACTCCTTCCTCAGTCGGTATTTTCATCGAGGTATAAATGGGACTAAACTAACTACAGCTACAATTTCATCTACATATTTGTCGCATTACTCTGTCGTCGTTCAAATAACTATGTAGATAAGAATATGTTTGTGTGTATAAAAAATTATAATTTTGACAGCAATAGCTCGTGGTTCGTCCATTTCCAAAGTGCCAGCGCTATCAGTTTCAATAGTGGAGAGCCTTTGTCGAACGCCTTATAAAGAGGAACCGCAGTATTCACAAAGAAGACGAGTATCACACTGGCAGAGAATATATGAATCTACGGTACTGAACTCATAAAAAATGCCGAGTTGAAAAAATAAATCTCCAGTCGTATAATCGTGATCACAATATGTGAAACATTCACAAAGAAGGACTGCAAAAAATTATCCGAGATAGCTCATTATTCTTTTTGAGGTGCCATATAATGCAAGGTCCTTAACTCGAATTTTATTTGATACCTAAAAAGTGCGTACGTTCTATTTTTCTGGAAGCGCTAAACGCATCCAATCTAGCTGAAAGATTTGGAGGCTATTGAAAACGCTTTGAAAAATTTATCTAAAACCCAGGGCAAAGCTAGAGCTGAATCTGTCAAAGTCTTTTGTATTCCCAATGTTGGAAACTGCTACTCAAATCAATATTTTGAAATTTTATTGACAATAGTTCAGAGTAGTTTCAAATGCACTGATCTCATCTTCCAAATTCCGGTCAATCGAAATAACTGCTATATAAAATTAGTAGAACTCATGTAAAACGAATCGGAATGTTTACGAGCCAAATCGCAAATAATTCTGGTCATATTCAAAAAGTAATTTTGAGGATATCTCCGAGTTTTTCAGTCGTTTGCGGACTACAATGAAGAAGGATTGACTGGCCTCAATGTATTGGCTTTGTGCGACTAAAGGGTAAATTTTACCTCTTTTTGGGCGTTGGATATTTTCCATTTAGTAAAAAATATTTTCACCAATGAATACCAAAAAATTATATTGGTATATTTTAATTAATTTTGAGAATTGTTTTGAAAAGTTATCAGGCTCTGTTAAATTGCGCCGTCAGTGGTACTACCACGTTGGCTTTCTCGATTTTGACAATATGTGATACTAAGTTTTGTCAAAATCGGAGGCCCCGTTTGAAATTCGCCGCCCCTGTTACCCTTATGGGAAATACACCCCTGAGTATTACCATGTTTTATAAAGCAGATTATTTCTTTCTTAAACTATCCCCTCCAGTTCGCGAACACTTCACAAAACTCACATTTTATTATTTATTTTAATTTATAAAAATTTTTTTATGTACATTATTGTAGATACATTAAGAATTAACTTCAGAACACACGACAACTAATACTAATCATTAATTTAAAAACAGCTCAACGAACGAACATATCTATCGAATGTATAAACTAATTCAAGGGCTGTAGTATTTGGGGTCAATCACATGGGCGTACTCTAGTGGATATCGCTTTGATGGTCCAGGGTATTTTCGTTCATATGCAGCTGTAAGTTTTAATAGAGTTTACAATTTACTACTGCGAATATTCACAATTTTCTTCACTTACCAATAATCTTCTCAATAGCTGATTGCCAATCCAGCAGATCTTCCCTAGGAGCAGCTTCTGCAAAGGTTAAGCAACAGACGACGACAAAGACATAAGCGAGGCACACCAACAATTTGGACATTTTGAAAGAATATTTAAATGATTTTTTTTACTTTGCTACTTTTAGAACCGTTTGATTGTAGAGTTCGATTGCAAATATTATTATCCAGAAGATGCATGCTTTATTTATATTTTTATGCGTTTGAGTAATCTGGGAATATTTGTGTTGCAGGGCTACTGTTTTTGATTTTCGCATTCTTGTTTTTTCCCAGCGGGAGAGCGCACTGAATGCCGTAAAAAAATCGCAAAATCCCATTATTCTGGAATCTTGATTTATACTCGTGTATGTGCAAGAAAAAACTCGTTCCCTACAAACAAATATTTTACAAATAGCAAGCGCAGCGACAAACCAGCAAACTAGCCTGCCCGATTGTGCATCTAGTCAAAAGTAAGAAGAAAAATTTCAAACAATAAAAATATGATTTGGCTACTAACTTTGACGTCGAACTTATCCAATTTGAAATTATTAATTTCATAAATTGGTTTTAGATTTGGTAATAAACGAATACCGTTTGGCGGACGACTATAAATTAGTATTTGTACTTTTTATCCCCCACATCACTTAATGTGCAACACCTCGCGCATTAGCTCTTGCAGAGCACAGAAAATACAAAAGCAATTGAGTTCAAGTTTGTAAGAAAGACGCTAGCGCAGTCGCGATTGCTTATCTTGACTATCGACAGCACTTTCAGACGCTACTCGCTTCCCAACACCGCCTCCCTTGGTTTTGCTTTCGCTTTCGTCTTAGCCGCTTAATTTGCATAGGTATGCCTGAATCTGGTAGTCATAATTTTTATACCTGAGCGCACAGTGCTTAGGGTATTATGACTTTGTTCACATAGCGGTTGTTTGTGATTTTGATTCTATAAAACTCGGGCAACCTAAAGCCATTCGGCGATTGTCGTGAGTTTGTAGGTATTCTCATTCCTAAGAGACTCTTGGTTTTAGACGGATTATTGGACACTTAAAACTGACGGGTAATCCTATACGATACTGTACGGTTCCATCTCTGCTTATCTTTTGAATACGATAATTCTGCTTTTGAACTCTCTGAGAGAGGCACCCATGTCCACGGCGTGGGACACGCTCAATGCAGAGTTACACCTCGCCAGCTCATCGGCGAGTTCATTAGCGTAAATGCCCATATACCGCGGGACCTATATTAGCGTAATCTCAAACATGTCTGAAATCGAGGCCAGCTCTTCTCCAGTCATCCACTAGCTAGGATCAGATCGAGGTAGAAGACAGTGCCTGAATAACCGCTTGGCTATCTGAGAAGATATTTGCCTGCAATCTCGGGGGTGTATTTTGTTTTATGCATTTTACTGCGCGTCTGTGGTAAGCGTCTGCGTTCCGGCAAGCGGAAGTATAATTTTTGATTATATTCCTCAATGAAAATACTTGCTTCTACCCCACTTTCGATCTTTGACTCGTCCGTAAAGACAGCTAAGGCCTCCAATGGTTGGTCTCTCCCCTGAGATCAGTCCAGATGCCTTGGGAATTTCGTGTGGGGTATTTGGTTAATCCACGTTTTTGTCAGGGTAAAGTTAATGGGCAGCGCTTTGATCACAGGAGAAGTTCGTTGAGAATGGTGTTGTGACCGAATGTCCGTTCTTTATAGAACCCCAAGGCACGCAGTCTGATAGCGCTTTTACTAGCCGAGTTTTCGTTAGAGATATCTATAGGCAATAAATCAAGCAGAACGTTCAAAACATCCCTTGGACATGATCTCATAGCACAGTAAGGGCTGGTATGGGCCGAACTATAGTTGTGACCATTCAGTGTATCAGTTTTGGTTTTAAATCTCATCTATTGCCTAACATTTTTTTTGTTGCAGTGGCAGAGAATAAGTTTCGAACAACATTTACTCTACTCAATGAAAAACCAACAACAAGACAAAGTGCTGTACGTTCAGAAGAAAATAGTGGTGCTGCAAGTGATAGTGTTGGAGAAGATCCGAATTTGTCTATTTGCCGCCGTGCTCAACAAGTTGACTTTGCGCAAAGAAAATTGGACTGATCGCATCCGATTCACCAAAGCTAGTCGTGCCGAACATATGCCAGAAATCGTTTTTAAATATTAAATGTCACGAAAATATCTTTCAAGTAAAAAAAAAATGGCATCCTACTTAATTTTTTATATGTTTTATTTCAATTTTAATTTCTATCAGTTTAAAAAAAACACCCTTTACATTGGTCTCAAAAAGAAAAACTTTAACACCCGGCGAGAAGAATATTTTGCATACAAGTTTTGTTGATGTTGTTTATCGATCATCGAGAATCGAATGTCACGGCGTCGAAATTTGGAATTTTCTGCCGAACACAATTTTGCTTTCGACGCTGTATCGTAGGGTTGGAGCATTGCTGAAAATGTCAGAAGGTAGCGATTGTTCATTGCGTTTTGGTGGCTAAAAACTACTTTGAACTATTTTTGTTAATTTTTTGCAGATTTAACGTCGAGAGTACTAAAAACCAATTGAAAACGCTAGCTTCGCTGATGGAACAAAATTTTATTTAGTTTTAATATTAGCTGATAGACGCGAAGTCCTCGTCTAAATAAAGTCGGCTTTAAGGACAAATTAAGTTTCAACTAATTTTAAAGTCAATTTGATTTAGACTATGCAATTCCAAGTAGCGCTGTTCGTCACCGAATGCGCATCATAATACCAAATGGAAATTCGTTCGATCAGCTCCGTCGACCAAAGAATTTGTTAAAGTTTTGCCTAAAGATTGTGATTGTTGTAGACATTTTTATAGGAAATTCACTCATTTATTAGAAGAAAGAATTTTCGAAGCGACGATGAGCGCAAAGAGGAAAGAGGCCCCGGTATCATTTAAAGAAGTCGTAGTAATGTCACGTCTCTTAATTATTAACTTATCGTAGCTAATATAGTACAAAATATTTAGTCTTGGTTATATAAGGGACCTTAAAGTTCACTCCTTGCATAATCATCTTGACTTTTCTAAAAGTATACGTAATTTTAGTGATCGTTTTGATTGTAACTCAATGAAAAAGCGAAGTTCTAATTTTGAATTATGAAAATTGTCCCCATTTTTTTTTTTAAATAATTATTGTGAGAAATGTATGTGTGATAAAAAAAATTATCTCGAATACAGAGTCATACAGTATATAAGATGTCGGTAAATTCTTCTCAAAAGCTTTTGTAAGCATTTTTGTTGGTTGAACTGTGTAACTATTATTAAAAACAAAACATTTATGAAACAAGTTTCAAAATAAAAGACTTTGAAGACCTAAAAAAATTGTCTCGCTTATAATTATTATGACGCTTTTCATATTATAATATAAGTCTCAAAATAATAGTTATGGATAACTTACAAAATTTATCTCACTGATAGTTATTTTATATTATCTTTTTCCAAATAATAGTTATCGATAACTTAAAAAAATATATGTCACGCTGACAACTATAATCAGAAGACCGTTATGATTCTTACGAAATTTCGGATGACAGTTTTAAAACTCAGACTTCATTTAATTATTATTCTCGGTCTTACTTGATGGACCGCTTTGGGTTAAAGAAGCAAGTATGTAGGTGGAATCATAAAACTCAACCAAATTTGGTACACTTTTTATATATCAACTTAATTTGCCTTTTTTTCGAAAATTATAGAAATTCGAGAACAACCACGCTCATCTGTTATATAACGGTAACTTACCGCAAGTACTGTTTACGTAAAATAAAAATATGCGCTGGGTATTCGAAGTTCGGTTTCACCCGCACTTACAGTGTGCTTTACTGGTTTTGTATTCTCCTTTACGTTTTTCTACATTTTAGCCGCTTAAGTTCTTATCTAATATACCGCCGGGAATTTCCAGCGCTTGATATTAGCTGCTTTAAATCATAATCAATTAATGTTGTTTATAAAAAATGCCAGACTTGTTGGGCCAACAGGTTTACTGCACCACAGCGAATAGTCTGGCAAAATCAATCGCAGGCTAAGCAGAGTTGGATACACTTCCAATACTTTAATAATTGAACAAGTATATTTAACATATGCAAATGTAAATCTTTCACTAAATAAACAGTTAATAGTTATATCAAGCTTGTAATACTCTTAGTTATCTAGTTTACATTCATAAATATGCAAATGATCTTTGTTGTAATTTCTGAAGGTTTGCTTTTTTCGTTTGCATAAGCTACAGTTCCATAGGCAAGGGAAATTGTTTGTGGACCACATATTTTTCTAAAACTGTGATTTTTTTTTAGTACATGCGTTGGTAAATAACTATGCTATCAAAGTTTTTTTTTTATTTTGCAAAATTTAAGATATTTAGGAAATACCATTTTTGAAAAAATTGTATCTCAAAAACTATTAATCTTACCATGCAAAATCATTTACATAAAATTTGAGCAAAACTGTAAAATGTGTATGTTATTAAAAAAAATTGTAAGACAAATTTTTTTAATAATTTTTCTTCACATTTAAAAAAAAATTTATCTCGAAAACTATTAATCTTACAACCGAAAATCATAAATAATAAAATTTGAGCAAAAATGAAAATTTTTATTTTATTAAAAAATAAATTTAAAACATATTCACACTACGTTTTGATTGTTCAAAATTTATTATTTAGCAAAGAAGGAAAATTTTTATATTATTAAAAAAAAAATTTTTAATATTTTTTTTATACGGTTTGCTTGTTCAGAATTCATGCTTTTTACAAAATTTAAACTTTCCTTAAAATATAGTGAAATTTGAGGTGTTTTTTTTTAATTTCGAGAATAAAAAGTTTTAATGTTGTGCTCCGAGTTAAAATACAATTTTTACGGTAGGTTTATCAAGCGTAACAACAAATTTTATTTCTATAGGTGGCGCGTATAGAAAATTATTAATTCTTATTAGTTTAAAATGTCAGCAACACAAAATCAGAGGAAAGTCATAAACTTAAATAAGAAGTGCTCAAAATAAAAACTGATAATGCTATAGTTAAAAATTCCATACAGTAGCACCAAAGTTTTTTTACTCGAAGCGCTAGCTTTCATCTTTTTTATGTCAGCAGTAAAAAAGCTCTTTCGAAAATTCACTACATTTTAAGGAAAAGTCAAATTTTTTATAGATATTAATTTGGGAAAATCCACGGTATCCCTAGCATGAATTCTGAACAATAAAAAATTAGTGTGACACTAACCTCTAGTAATATTTTTACCTACGCTGCTTTTGATTTTACTAATTTCTACTACTATTTTTTTACTATCCTTTACTGCTCCTTTTATTTCTATTTTTTTTACTAACTTCTATTATTCTGCCAATCACTACTACTATTTTTACTTATTTTTACTACTATTTTTACTAATTTCTACTACTATTTTTACTAATTTTTATGACAATTTTTTAATAACTTCTACTGCAATTTTTTCCTACGCTACTAATTTTTTTTATTAATTTCTACTACTAATTTACTAATTTCTACTATTATTTTTCCTAATGCTACTATCAATTACTACTACTATTTTTATAAATTTTTATTACTGTTTTTTACTAGTTTATACTGTTATTTTTAATGATTTCTACTACTATTTTTACTAATTTCTACGACTTTTTTTTAAATACTATTTTTACTAATTTTTATTATAAGTTTTTCTAACTTCTACTACTACTTTTACCTACGCTGCTATTATTTTTATTAACTGCTACTACTATCTTTGATAATGCTACTATCAAGTGCTACAATTATTTTTACTAATTTCTACTGCTATTTTCACTAATTTCTGCTATTAATTTTGCTAATGCTACTATCAATTACTGCTACTACTTTCCTAATTTCTGCTACTATTTTTACTAATTTCTACTATTATTTTTGGTAGTGTTACAATCAATTACTACTACTATTTTTACTAATTTTATTACTATATTTTACGAATTTCTACTACTATTTTTATCTACGGTGCTATAATTTAGCTATTTTCGACTACTATCTTTGATAATGCTACTACCTATTACTACTGCTATTTCTACAAGGACAATTACTAGTTACTACTACTATTTTTACTAATGCAACATTCGCTCATTCTAAAACTAAACACAAACAAAGCTCCACGGCGGTCAGTGCGGACGTTTGCCATTTGCCCTGAAGACGGTTAAGTGTAACCAAAATATATTGGAGAAAAGAAAATCATTTGCGTTTACTTACACCAAACACCTTGACCTCGAGCCGACAAAACACAAATTAAAATTGGAAAGGTCGCTAAAAAAATCATTATTACTAAAACTAAAAAACTAAAAGGGATATCTATCTAATAACAATGACATTTATCAAAGTTTCAATAGTCACATATATCTTTATACAAATGTTTTAATAAATACAATGAACGAAGGCTTTTATCTAAGCGATAATCGGTATGATTATATATCCTGCGCATACATTCCTTATTTTTGATATTTAATATGTGTACATATTTGAATAAGAAAATATTTGTGCCAAGTGGCAATATATTTTTTAATAAGAAATGTAACAAGTACTATGTACTCGTATAAGCATTTGCTTATTTTGCACATGTACAGCAAATTCAAATATCAGTTCACTTAGAAAATATTATTACATCTATAGATATATGCGTATATTATAATTCCAGGCGCCAGCAGCTGTTGCAAAATAATAAAGCATAGCTGCGCGTTTTGAAAATTTAACACTACTCCATACTCATTCCGTTATCCTTTTATAAATGGAGGAATGCTCTTCGTAGAAATATTTACTATGAGAAAAATATATAGAGACATATATGTATGCGATTTTTACCCTACCCCTTCCCCCATTATTGCATTATTATTATTGTTTTCACTTATTGAAAGTAGTCGTTTATCTGATATCAAATTTGGAAAATCTGTCTATGTATGCAGCTTTGAAGTCGCGCCATTGTTAACGGCACAGGTATTTGTTTACGCAGACACGCAAATATGCGTTTACAAATATTAGCTGGCATTAAAAATAATTCTCGTTAATCGCACACATGCGTATTCACATAGATACTTGCATATATCTGTATACACATGAGTGCAAGGAAAAATAAAAATTTAAATACCCTGTCGGAAATAGAATTAGTTTAAAAACAATTTAAAATACAATTAACTTTTTTAACATGCCGATGTTCTAGGACCAAGTCAATTGTCAATTGTCCCAGGCGGTTTCAACGGTCAGCAAAAGAGACATTACTGACTGGGCCCCTGCAGAAGAAGGACCCTAGGACCCAAGGGCTCTTTTTAGCAGCGTGTTTTATTATGAAATTGACAAATTTTTATGTTATCTCAACTGCTACTTGCTGCTAAGTCCCGCTCCCACTTTACAGACGATTTTTCTTGTAAAGGGTGTTTTTTTTTTAGACATGCGGTATTCAAGAAGAAATAAAATGCATACAATTTAATGTTATGGCCAAGAACATAGCTTTATTATAAAAATAAGCGTTTGCCATTATGTTTCAAAAATAATATCGGGCAGTAGACCGCCGCGGCGGGCTCGAAAAAATTCTCGCCGAGAGGCCCAATTCTCGACTTTTGCATCAATTGGGGGCTGAGTATTCTCTTACAAGGCGTCAATTGTATCACTAATCATATCGCTATAGCATTCCCCATTGACTATAATATTACGGCCTGCTTGATTTTTGAAGAAATATGAATCAATGATTGATTCCCTCTGTCTATGGAGCGAACCAAACAGTGACTTTTTGAGAAGAATGTTTCGCGCGATAGCGGATAGCCTCATTCGGGTCTTCTTCGATGCTCTGCTCCACAGCAGCAGTAAACGTAGGGCGAAATCGATCCATAGTTGCTCGAATTACCCGACTCTGCTGGACGATTGAACGCAGCGTGCGTATATACATACATATAATACATATGCATGTGTTACAGCTACATATGTATGTATGTATGTATGTACCTGCGTGTTTAATAAAATGCATTATAGTACTGCAGAACCCTTTTTTCCTAATTTCTTGCTAACTAAATAAATTATTGTTATTTTTTGGAATAAAGAAATTTCTGGCTCTCTGAGAATAACATACTTAGGTGGCTGTACTGTACGTAGTTGATTTATATGTAATTTGTAATAATCACTTGATATAATAATATGTATATAGATTTATTATTAGCACTTCACAATATAATGCTTTGGATTGTGAAGCAAATCATGAACAATATAATTTACGCAACAATTCTCAAAGGCAAGTTTGAAGGAGAACAAGTTCTTATTCCGCGTATTCCTTCAATTCCCGGTTCGTCTTGCGTTTGCCATAACAATTAACAAGGATGTTTGTGGTCTAAATTTAGAAAATGAATGTTTTTCACGTGGGCAATTGTATGTAGCCTGTTCACGTGTTGGTAAGCCATCTGCTTTGATTGTGTTGGCACTGGAACAAAAAACGAAAACGAAAAATATTGTGTATCACAAAGTACTCGAATAAAGATGATTTTTTGCTTAGAAAATTTTTTATTTAAAAAAATAATTTATTTAATGTTTAGTTTAATGGAATGTAGTAAATTTTTTGGTTTAGTTTAATAGTACAACGCCGCCATATTTAATTCGAAACGTCATCTGCTAGATTATGAAAGTTGAAGTGGCATTGTTAGAATTGAATTGTCTTGCAATAGTTTCGTTGTATTTTTGGGAGACGAAGTCCGCCGGGGCTGCTAGTATAATATATTGTTTAAATCCGATTTAATTGGAAACAACTGCATTGTAACTTGATTGTGAGACAAATGCGTTAGATTCTTCGCCAGGTGGGTGAGATCATATTCAGTATGGAAGTAGAGGTTTTCTTCATACAGTTTTTTGTCTTTAATTTTAAAGCACAAAAGTTGTTTGGGAGCTTAAGCCGGAAGAAACATATATGGATGGCACTAGCAAAGGTAAAGTCAAAATATAAGTATTTTCAATAAATTCAATACTTTCGAGGAAATGTTTAACGATCAGCCAATTCCTTACGATAAAAAATTTGTATACTAATTGTATGCCCAGTGAATTTCCTGATAACGGACAGTCCTTATAACTTCAATAGCCGGATAAATTTCGTGTAAACAGACTTTTCATTAATTTTTCCAATACAAATATCATCCTAATAACCAGACACTCTAATAATCGGTCGCGGACACTATATTTCAAAAAACTTCTCATAAACGCACAAAATTCAAATTCAAAATTCCAAGCAAGTTTTGTAGCAGTTTTGATAAAAACAAAATTGGTCATTCATGTCATTTGTGTCAAACAGAGGGTTGTTAAGTTTAATGCGCATAAAAAATTAAGCTGTACACAGTTTTTTTAATTTTCAAGGTTCAGTATTGGCAAAGCACAAACTGTAGAAATCATAGAAAAAAATAAAGAAACAATTCTTTCTAAAGGGTAGTTTGTAAAGTTAAAGTTCAACAGAAGCAATATTTCTTTAAAATTTGTTCATATTTTTTGTGCTACTACAATGCTGAATATCCGGTTATGAGAAATTTAACTGTACATATATTTTGAAGTGCATTTTTGCCATTCCAGAGCTAATCCTGCGCAGAGTGTTTTTGGATAAAAATTTAAAAAGTCCGTTAAATTATATACAGTGTCGAGCAAATTAATAGAGACGCGACATATTTACAACTATTGGCTATTTTTTTTCTGTGTGTTTAATGTTTATAATTTTTTTAGAAATGTATAGCGCATTTTATAACAAACACCGTATAAAACTACATTTCAAACTGTGTAGAAAAAACGGGAAATTTAAAATTTCAAACATTTTAATAAGCGAAAAAGTTTTTGCGAAATTTTTTCTGACGCTGAAGAAAATGCCTGACACCGTCAGTACAAAAAAAAAATTGTGAAAAACAAACAAAAAATTTCAGCTACTTAAAACTTTCACTTTACTATACTAAACTATAGCGGGCTATAAAACTGCATACCCGATTTTTTTTAGAGAAATTCTGTTTAGAAAGTTTGCAAATTGGTTAATATTTTGCAAAATTTTTTTAATACTAGCACAATGTTTGAAAGTTGGATCTATAGAATTTCATTTAGCTCATGAGCTATTCTTTTATAAAATAAATATTAATAAACATTAAACAAGAAGAAGAAAATAGGAAAGAATTTTTTTAAATGTCACAATGTACATATGTACATAGAAGATTTTTACTTTACAATGAGAAATGTTTAAAAAAAAGTCGCACATGATGTTTAAAAATATATCGGTTTTTTTTGTTCAAATTTCTATACACTCTCGAAATTATGCTCACAGAGTGGAAATGCAAATTGTGCACCGAATTCGGCGGGGTTTGGTGTGCTCCAGTATAAACTACTTGTTATTGTTTTTATGAATCTATTTTTTTTTGTATGGTTCATAGCAAGGCGAAGTCATAAAGGGTGTTTTTTTAGACTGATATAACTATAAATTGAAATAAAAGACATAAAAAATGAAAGATATTTTCATGGCATTTAATATTTAAAAACGATTTCTGGCATATGTCCGCCACGACTAGCTTTGGTGAATCGGATGAGATCTGTCCAATATTCTTTGCGTAAAGTTTTCCATGTTGTGGATGGACAAAGTCCAACTTGTTGAGCACGGCGGCGAATAGACAAATTCGGATCTTCTCCAACACTATCACTTGCAGCACCAATATTTTCTTCTGAACGTACAGGTCTTTGTCTTGTCGTTGGTTTTTCATCGAGTGAAGTAAATGCTGTTGGAAATTTATCAACAGTTTGTCGAATAAGCTGCTCTGATGCTTATGATGATGATTATGTGGGCCATAAAATTCACGAAGTGCTCTGTTGGACTGAATGTCAGATCTATGTGTTTGTTCTCACTGTCATTGTAAAATATTTGATTATCCAGAAATTGTACTTTCCACTAATAGACACTTAATTCTTTTTAAATATAAATGTATATATCTAACATGATATATATTGACGATCCTGCCAGGAGCTTTTCAGTTTATCTTTGGTAAGCTGAATTAAATTCAAATTTCGATATTGGTAGGCTTAATCCGCTTCACTATTGAGATTTCATCACCGCCCTAATCGTCCTCAATATTTTGGCAATTCATATACGATATTGAAATGATGCAATTCCTGCAACTCGTTAAATATCGTGCCGTAAAACTTTCGCTGTCTTCATCGTAGATGTCACCTATAAACAACGTTTGCCGTAATATTTTTCGCTTAAGCGATTTTGGCCGAACTTTTCCTACAATTTGTGCACACCGCCTTGATGTTGTAGCAAAAATTGAGGGACCTACAGTTTTTTTCATGTCAGAAATTCATTCGGAGGTCTGTCATTGCCTGCCGAGGGGCGACCGCTGTTAGAAAAATGCTTTCTATAATTTTTGATGTTACTTGCTTCGGCCAGGATTTGAACCAGGGACCCACGATTGAAGCGCACACATGCTACACACTCGGCTACTGCGGCCGCCATTTAATTTAATAAAGTTCATTTAAAAAATTTCGAACTAGTAACCTTAAGAGTATCGACGACACCCACAATCCAATATACATCGCTATTTGGAATTTCCAAATCCGCAAATCTATTACACAAATGGATTTTAAGCGTATACTTAGAAAAATCGACAACTATCATTTTCGTCGTTACATAATAACTGAAATCATATGAACAACAAACGGACCATTCTACGATTGCATTTTGAAGGACGATTTCCATTTGTTTCCTTGCTAACTACAACTGACTCAAAAAGAAAAAATTTTGGTCATATACATGCCGCGGCGCATAGAATATGGCTAAACAATCGGGCGAATGTTCGAAACCATGCCGGACTTTTGAATGCAAGTTTTAATGACCGACGAGAGGCATGCCAGTGGCAGTGTTAATAAATAAAATTACCGAACTTGTGGATTGAAAATCCTCCCGAGATTCATGACTGTTTCGGCCGGAGTGTGCGCAAAAGCATCTTTTGGCCATTTTTGTTCAAGGAAGGTAAAACAGTCGATGGTAAACGATATCCGGCATGTGGAGATTCTTTGCACGATACCAATCACCTATTCATGCTCTCTCAAACCTACTCATCTAACCCCCCTCTCCCTCTGGTCCAGCCCTGTGGAAAAGAACGTTTTCTGGGCCTACCCCTAGATGAGTTTGACGACAACGAACATGGGTGAATCCGGTCTTTATAGGGCGTGACTAGCCGTTACAACAACAACAACATGGTAAACGATATCGGTAGATGTTGGCACATTTTGTGTTTCCGAAAATGAGTGAAAAAGGACTGACTGATTTCTGGTTCCAATGAGACGGGCGCCAGGATCCACAGCAACCTAAACAATGCGGGGTTTGCAAAAAAAAAAAATCTCTAGACGTGTGATATCGAGTAGAAGTGGTTTTGACTGGCCACCAAGATCCTCTCCATTAACTACCGCGAACGTCTGTTATATGGGTTTATTTAAAGAGTAAAGTTTACGCCAGCAAGTCGAAGACCATTGACGAGCTCAATACCAATATTCCTGCCAAAATTGCTGCCATCCCGACCGAGATACTCGAAGAAGTGATGGAAATGATCATTTAGCCGATGTTGTTTTTGAAAGTAGTATACATAAATAAATTGTAATGGATTTAACTAAATCAAAATAAAAAAACCATGCTTTGTAATCCACTGTTTCTTTCAAAAGATATACAACATTCTCATACCGGAGGAACTAATGGTACGCTCTGCAATTTCCGATTTAAATTATGGTTTTTTTCTCATAATTTCTTCATTTGATCTTCGATTTTAATGTTGCTGTTTGTTTAGTTTATATCTAAGTTTGCTGTTTATGGCAAAATATTCTTTTTGTTAAAATTATATGTATATTTTTTCAAAGCAAATCTCTTGCATAGTTCGTCCGATTTTAGGCTATCGTCTCCAGATCTGGTGGTAGGGATCAGCATGTATTGTGGTGACGGAGGAATTGAGAACTTACCCTACGGATGCCCTGCCTATAGATCTTCATAAAATTCATTCTGTATCAGTGTTAGCTGTAAGGATCCGAGAACTAGGTCTGTAGAAGGAAAGGGTGAATGGACATGGTAGCGTTCTTTCTCTCTTCCCCGCGACAATCGGACAGGGCGCTGATGCCAGATATAAACTTTCATTGGCTCTTTGGGGGTTTAGTCCCGCTGAGGTCTGATCCTGAGGAGGTTTTAATATGCCAAAATGAAACAAGGTGTTGGGGCAGGGGCATTCGCAGACTTCTTGGGCGAGGGGAGATCTTACCACCTGTCTCAGTCGCTGTGGCACTTTTGAGCGTAACTGCCTTCAAATTTTCAAGATGATCATGTAGCCGTCTTCTCCAACAGCCGAGCGGCCATACTGGCTCTGACGTCTTTCACAAGCAAATCGAAGCTGGCCAAGCAATACAGGACTCTATTGAACCGAGTCTGGATCCAGCTCTGAGCAGACTTAATTTGGGTGCCTGTGTATCGCAACATAGCTGGAAACGAGGCAGCCAATATGCCAGCCAGAGCGGATTCACTGACAATCTCAATTAAGGTGCCGATTCCCAATTCCTTTAAGTTCAATTAACAGGAGCGTTTATCTCCACCATCTTTAGCAATCTGCTCAGAGATGGAGAATTGGAAAATTAACATGGCCCTAATATGACCTTAAGAGAACATCAATTCTTCTGGCGAAGGGTATGCCTAACGTCGGAAGACTTGGTGTTGCCTCCAAAGATTACTGTAGAAGTTGAAGAGATGCACATAACTGAAAAAGAGATTGTAGATCACTTGCTGTGCAGATGACCGACTCTAGTGGAGGGGTTTGAGTATAATCCCGTACAGGATTTGTGCAAAAACTGCTTCAAAAAAATTCAATGCGCTAGTTGGCTGTAAACGAAGTAATCCGGGCTCTAGAACATCAAACCGGCACTCAGTGGTTAATTGTGCGCTAAGCTCCTTCGCCGCCATTATAACCTAACCTACCATATTCCATGGATTTTTG
Organism: Anomoia purmunda; assembly: GCA_951828415.1. NCBI lineage: Eukaryota > Metazoa > Arthropoda > Insecta > Diptera > Tephritidae > Anomoia > Anomoia purmunda. The sequence continues at coordinate 58,577,767 of OX639997.1, read as the reverse complement.
ATCATGCCATTGCTGGTTATTTACAAAACTGAAAAGAAATTTAAAATGAAAGGGAACAACAACGCGGGGGTTGTTCATGCGATTAATGCACAACTCGATAAGTCTTAAAAGCAAGCTTTTGAAGACTGATTTGAGATGCAGATCTATAGGCCTTTAAGAAATGCAATTAAATCAACGATGATTATGTAGAGAAGATAATAAAACGAAGATTAAGAAAAGATCTTTTTGGTTTTTCTCTTCTGATCAACTAAGCGGACTTTTGTTAGTCCTCTCGTAGCTTACGTCTTTATCAATTTGATAATTTTAAATTTTCTGCAGCGTTGCATGTTTTGGTTTTGTTGTTTGTTTTTTTGTTTGTTTGTTCGCGTGCACGTGGTGGTGTCAGTGCGTATTTATGCGTAGACTCAGTGTACGTGAGGCAAAACAAGATATTTGCTTGCGTATTTGTTATGAGTTTCCTGGTTATTGTTCGCAGAAATTCGCTACCAAATTTAAAATTTTGTTGGTGCGGTTGTGAATAACAACTTTATTTTTGTGTAATGGCTTGTTTACATGCTGCGAGGAATTCTTTATGTGAATACTTTTCAAACGAGTGAATAGTTGGGTTCTAGCCACTTTTGCAAAATATTTCTTAAAAGGGGGAATATAACCATACCGTTAACATACATATGTATATTAAATTATAAATTAAATTCACATCAACCATTTAGGCTCTCCATTGGAATGTGTAAAATATAGTTTAATGAGTTTAGGAAGAGATTTGCCTGTTAAGATTAAGTGGAAAATAAACTGATCTCTAAGTAGACTCCAGCACCTATTGTTGAAGACTGCAGACGAAGATGTTATAGAGCCCCAAGAGCAAAATAAACCTAAGCGACATTTTTTTGTTCGAAATTTGTAATAATAACTCTAGGAGTATTTTTGCGTGAAAAAGAAAATTTTGAAAAAATTGTCGCAATAGAGTTACACTGTGAAAATAAGGAATGTACGATCGATAGATAGATAATTTTATTTATTTTTCATCCGACCGGAAACTCGTTTACAATAAGCGCTCTAAATTTAAGATCGTATGCACTTGAATACTGCTAGGTGGGAGTGGAAAATGAAACTTTGGAGCATCTCATGCGCTTCGCATTGTCGAAAACATAATTGAAACGCTTGAGAGCCTCTCAATTCGATGAATTGGAGGACATCGAAAAGGTAGAGATAAAATCATTGTTGGACTCCGCAAAATGCGTTTACTTAAAGTGGAAGTTCTAAAGGGTGTTTATTTAAGGCATGTGGTTTTTAATCAGGCAATACTTTTTAGGAGTTGGTCTTTTTGTCAATTGTTACCTAATTTATACTCAGTTTGGTTTGCCATTTATGAGAATTGAAGCGTCGCACGTTCGGCGAAAGGGCCCAAAACGAGATGGCCGTCGATCCCGATTATCACAAGAAAATTTTGTTCAGCGATGATTGGTTGAATGGGTACGTTAATAAACAAAATTGTGGCATTTGAAGTATTGATAGTCTACAAGCCATTTTTGAGACACCATTACGTTCATAAAAAGTCACTGTTTGATATGCTTCATAGGCAGAGAGAATCATTGGTCCATATTTATTCAAAAATCGAGCGAAAGGGGGGCGCTATAGAGCTGGACTATTTTTTGTGGGGTTATGTAAAGTGTGGATTTGTCTACGCAGATAAGCCCGAGACGATTGACGCGTTTGAAGAGAATATTCGGCTCGTTATTGCTAACATACGGCCCCCATTGCGTCTCGGCTGGAATTTATTCGAGCCAGCCACGGCGGCGGTCACTTGATCGGACGTCGGTGAATACGATTAGTAAGTAAGAATACGATACTGACCATATAATTGTGAAACACCAAATGACCGAACGAATGTTGAGGATTCCATTACAGATCTAAACTCATATCTTATGTTTTTTATGGATCAAATATTTTTAAAGCAATTCCATATCCCCATAATCAAAAACGCTTTAACCACCCTCGAAAATTCTGAAATATGTCAAGAAAAATACAACTTATGTATATACTTTGCCATATGCTGATAAAAATAACATAATAACATAGACAATTTTTTCTAAAATTGGTTTACAGTATTAAATACAAAAAATTAACCGGATTGAGTTGAAATCGCCACTCGAGCATTTTTAAATAAAATCTGTTAAAAATTTCCCACAGTACGACGGAATGATATGCCTTATACGGGAAGTACTTCCTATACTTCTCAAAACCGTATAAGCAAAAATAAAATATGTTAAGTCGCGGTTTCGCACAGAAGAAAAACAGAAACAGGAGCAGAAAAGGCGAGAAAACCCAACAAATTAAAAAGAGAGGTACAAGTATGAGTGCAAAGTTCCCTGAAAGTCACAGCCACCACGTTGCGACATAGCCATAACGTCAATGGAACGTTGCCTAATAACTTAAAGGAATGTCGCTGGAACGTTGTTGTTGGGACCGAAATATTATTCCCCATTTTGGTCTGACTAGTGGCAAAACACTTTAAAGTCACCAAAACAGTAGCAGCTCCGTTCCAGCGATTATTTGTGCTAGTTGGGGTATATTAACCTTAAAGAAAATTTATACTCATTTCTGATTTTTAAACATTTACGACCGGAGCCCAAAACTCACCCACCGTTCTTTCCTTATTAGGTAACATAACAGCAGAACTTGTTTTTGTTGTCGTTATTTTCAAACTCATCTAAGGGGAGACGACGAAACGGGCACCATAAGGAATGGGTTCTTAGACGAGTGGGCTTAAGGGGGCATGTGAATAAGTGATTGGTATCGCGCGGGGATGTCTGGGTTCATTCTAGATAAGCAGGAGTTAAGTCGACTACACTATATAGATCATAATTGGGTTAGAGTAACGCTGGTCTCACGAGCCAGCTGCAGATACTGGCGCAATAAATGGTAGTTTGACTCCAATAGCAGCATTAACCGGGCAGGAGTTGGTGAATGTGGTGTTTGTTGCATCCAGTGGTTGCCTGGTGTAGGTCCGGATCACGTCCGTAAATTCGAGGAGATCACGGGAGGTGACACTCTACGGGGAATCGCTTGTTGGGCATGATGTTGCGCACCTTTAGAGTGGGTTCTCGTACAAATTGATATGACTTAGAGAATGATCTGTGTTGTCTTCTCATTTCTACAATTACTTTATTCAGATTTGCTGCTACTCGACTAAGTTCGAAGTCCAAAAATTATTGGATCTCTATTTTTCACCTTCGACAAATTTTATGTTTCAATCACCGCCCCGAAGGACAGCAGTTTAATTTGATTTTAAACTAATAATATTATAATAATAACAAATAAGCAGCGAGACGAAACACTAGAATCACAACAAAATAGAACCCCTTGCTGAAACAGTTCAACAGCGGAAAGATATTCTACATTTTCAAAAATATAGAATATATAAAATCTATTACCAAATTCAACTTCAAATTCTAGGTCAGCTATCGAAATACAAATCTTTTGGAAAAGTTGTAGATGATAATCAAGTAGCCACCAATTCTTCCGGAAGACCGCTGCGCATAATATGTATTATTGTGTTTGAAAGTAGTTTCTTCAATTCATATCCGCCGCTATAGAACCAGACGTGAGGTAACTATATTATAAGTGGTAAATGGAAAAGATAAAATGTGCTGGATATTTCTATGATTCCTACCAAATTACAGTTCATTTTCGATCGTTTACAATTTCCAGTGCGCCTTGCATTTGATATTACAATAAATAAAGTCCAATAATAGAATCTAACCCTAGAAAGGTAATATACGTAAATTTTACGTGTATGTCGCATAAAAAGTCCAGTTACATTTTTGTGTGCCCTGGGCAGTGGTTTCTTTGTTTCAGTGTTACATGAACAAGTGAATAATTAGTCCAGTATCAGTTCGCGGTTTGCTTTAATCGGTATTACAAAAAAAAAGTGTGCACGTAAATTTCACGTAGTCTTACTAATAACTTATAAAATTTTGAACGTAAGTTAGACGTGGTCTTGTTAATAATGCCAAAATATTTGTGGATAAAATTTAAGTTCCGTGTGAGTTTCAGTTTAAATTAAAAGAAAAAATGGAAAACACAAGTCGTTGTCTTGCGGATACAGAAATAGAAGCCCTTTTGAACAATATTGACAGCGATGAAAGTTTTACTGATGACATAATTGAGGAGGAAGTAGATTTTGATAGTGACGATAGTTTGGATGATCCAGACTATTCTCCTGAGTTAGATGAAAATGGTTTTGAACAGGAATTGATAAAAATCGCGGAGTCCTCCCGAAATTCGGCCTATGAAAAAATCAGTCAACCTCCCCCGGCAAAAAAAACTAGATCAATATCAAAAGAACAAGTAGAAATAAATGTGAACCAAGATGCATCCAATGCCCATACGCTTTTGGGAAAGAATGGTCATGTTTGGAGTAGCAATCCCGTGCGCCGTATTAGCGGAAAAATTATGGCTATGAATGTTGTCTATATTCGACCAGGTAAATATTATTAAAAACGATGCTTTTTTAGACTCTGTTATTGAGCTAAAACTTAAACTAGGTCCATCGCCTATAGCGAGAGAAGCTATCGAACCGATCGATGCGTTTGGCTTATTTTTTGACGAAATACTAAAAGAAGTACTTTTGAGAACGAACGAAAAAATTGCACAACTACGAGAAAATTATAAAGTCAAAGACTACACTGTATCAGATACAAAACTAAGTGAACTGAAGGCCTTGATTGGACTTTTATTTCTGTCTGCAACTTTAACAAATGGCCATCTCACCACAGACCTTCTGTTTGACACTACGTACTCAGGCGACAGATATAAAGCAACAATGAGCCATAACAGGTTTCGCTTTTTGATAAACGCACTAAGGCTTGATGATCAATTGACAAGAGAAGAACGCAAGAAGGGAACAGTTTTTGCTCCAATATCCATGATATGGAACATCTTCATTAATAACTGCATAAAGTCTTACAAGCTGGGGTCATATGTAACAATCGATGAACAGCTTGTAGGTTTCTGGGGCAGGTGTCCATTCCGCATGTACATATATGCCAAACAAGCCAAATAAATATGGTATAAAGATTGTAATGGTATGTGATGTGGCAACAAAATATGTAATCAATGCAAGTCCTTATCTCGGCAAATCCACTGAAACCAATGGTGCTTCGTTAGCCAGTCACTTCGTTGAAACTTTGATCAAACCTTTGCATGGAAGTCATCGAAGCGTTACAATGGATAACTGGTTTACCAGTATTCCTTTAGCAAAAAAAATTACTGGCTAATCCATACAAATTGACTATCGTGGGAACCTTGCGTAAAAATAAAGCAGAAATACCGTCAGCATTATTGGAAACAAAATCTCGCTCAAATGGGTCATCAATATTTGCGTTCGATAACGAAATGACTTTGGTGTCTTACAAGCCTAAACAAAACAAGATCGTGATGCTACTGTCCACAATGCATTTTACTGGCACTTTGAATGAAGTTACATCAAAGCCAGCAATTATAAACACCTACAATTCAACCAAAGGCGCCGTAGATACCTTTGATCAAATGGTCCAAAATATCTCTAGCAACAGAAAAACCAAGCGGTGGCCACTTTGCATATTTTACAACATGTTAAATATAGCTTCGGTGAACTCTTACGTTATCTACAATCATAACGTAATGGGAAAAGGATTGAAACCATTAAATAGAACACAGTATATGTTAAAGCTACACGAACAATTAACAGGACCGTGGCAAAAGGAGAGACTAGAAAATATATCCAACCTTCCTAGACCAGTTAAGAACAGTCTCCGCGATATACTTAATGTAAAAGAAACCGGATCAATGAGCAAAGATGAACAATCAAAAGGCAAATGGACATACTGCAAGTTTTGTCACTATTCCAAAAAAAACGGATGACAACTACCTATTGCTCAATATGTAACGAAGCTGCCTTGTGTGTTGAGCATCAAATAAAAATATGTCAAGAATGTATGAATAATTTCCCATAAATTGTTCTATAACCTAGTTTAAGAAACCAAAAGCTTTGTATTTTCATTCAATAAAATCAACAATGAAGACAAAAATTTTTTTATTAAACCTTTATTTAAAATAACGCACGGAAATGGTGTACTACGTAAAATTTACGTATATTACCAACAACATAGGTTAAAACTGTTAGGGTTAAATGTGGCTGAATTGAAATTGTAAATCAAATTTTTTTTTTATCCATTCGACGTTAAGACTAAAATTAATAAAAAGTTAAAAATTAATAAGTAATAAAAATGACTTTCTTTTGTACTTTTCCAATTGATTGCTTTTACTTCACTTATGCTAGTATTTTATATTACCCAGAATCAATCAAGTGCAGCTGCAAATGGAATGAAAGATTGAGTTAGTTTTTGTTGTGTATTCGTTTTACCGGCCAACATCTGTGAAATTCCGAAGCTGATTAATTAAACAGATACTTAGTTTCTTTATAAAAATAAAATTCGAAAACTCATTACAACGTGAAACCCCCATGAGGGTTTTGCTTACATTTCGAATTGCTATTCATCTTATGCTTTGCTAAATTGTTTGATTGAATATTTTTGCAGTATGTAAATAAATAAGTTGTGAGTTCTTTATGTGAAAAGTAATTAAAAATAAATTTAAATAAACTATTGAAATTGTGGTATTGAAAATATGTAAATATTTATATAGACATTATAGGATGCTCATATTTACATACATATATGAAAGGTATTTACATATGTGCAAACGAATCATTCAAATATGTACATACATATGTATAGAGTATGTATATCTCTGGTGAGCGGCGTCAAACTGAAAGCGGATTTCTACTTTTCCCAAAATGGCAAATACGACCTTTGAGAAAGTTTATTTATTTATTTATTTATTTATTCATTTAAGAGGAAATTAGTCAACAAAAACCAATTGTCTTATTTATTTATTATTTATTTATTTATTTATTCTATTATGGAATCTAGTGATGGGTTACGAAGTTACGAAGCAACCTAGCTTGAGTGTTGAAATAAATCCGTTCAAGGGGTGAGGTGCAATCCACATCTCCGCGAAAAATAGATAAGGACAAAATAGATCTGGAACGTTCCGACGACAGTTGGTTCTACAACACCGCAATGACATGGATTAATATCCAGTTAAGGACTGTCACTTCAGCAGCATTCCCCAAAATGTTATGGGGAATGTTTTAGGCTATTACAGCAACAACAGCAAAGTAGATCTTCTAGATTGCTGGAATTTTAAATTAATAAGAAGGCATCTCGAGTAGGATGAAGGGACTGGGTCATGAAAGCGATGGGAACTTAGAGCATAACCAATGAAAACTTTTTGGATTCATTCAATCCGAACAATGTGCATAAGATTTAGAAATGGTATAGTTAATATCAGTAGCGGATCCAAGGGGGGAAAAGGCTATAGCCAACTTTTCCCCTTTTCCCCTCTCCTTTATTAGTTTCAAAATAACTTGTGCTTAATTTTTTTGCTCAGTATGATATTCAATCAAATTGTACTTGTTGTATGTTTGACTTTTTCTTTCTTCTTTTAAGAGATTTTGGCCGAGTTGAACAAATTGCGTGAGGCACTCCTTCTTCCTGCTAACTGGCGTCAATTGGAAATACCAAATGACCTCAAGTGCTTTTCCACTTGGTCCTTCCAACTCAGAGGAGGTCGTTCTCTTCCTTTACCACAACCAGCTGGAACCGCGTTGAATACTTTCAGGGCTCGAGCATTTTCGTCGATTCGCGCGACATGTCCCAGCCAACGGGGCCGCTGTATTTTCATTCGCTGGACTATGTCTATGTCCCGGTATGTCCCCGGTATTCGCTTTCGCAAATAAGTAGTGGTTCATAAATCTTTCGGAGAATCTTTATCTCTAAAACTCCATGGGCCGCCACATCCAATGTGACAATGTCTATGCTTCAGTGCCATACATTAGCACGGGCATGATGAGAGACTTATAGAGTATGGTTTTGGTTCTTCGAGAGAGGGCTTTACTGCGCAATTCCCTACTCAGCCCAAAGTAGCACTTGTTGGCAAGCGAAATTCTTCGTTGGATTTCCAGGTTGACATTATTGTAGGTGTTAATGCTGGTTCCAAGATAAGAAAAGGAGCCAAAATGCGAGTGCGCTAACTGTTTATTCGGTGGCAGGAGGTACTTCGTTTTGCCCTCGTTTACCTTCAGACCCATTCGCTTGGCTTCTTTACCCAGTTTGGAAAAGGCAGAAGTAACGGTGCGGTTGTTGAGGCCGATGATATCGATATCACCAGCATACGCCAGAAGTTGCACGCTCTTGTAAAATATGGTACCTGAATGGTTCAGTTCTCCAGCTCAAATTACCTTTTCTAAAATACGGTTCAAGAAGTTGCACGAAAGAGAGTCCCCCTGCCTGAAACCTCGTTTGATTTCAAATGGCTTGGAGGGGTCCTTCCCGATTCTGACGGAGCTGGTGGTGTTGCTTAGCGTCATTTTACGTAGTCATATATCGAATACCGGATTTAAAGTCGAAAAAATGATGCTGTGCGTCTACTCTTTTTTCTCGGGTCTTTTTCAAAATTTGGCGTATCGTGAATATCTGGTCGATAGCAGATGTACCAGGTCTAATAAGATAAGGTCTGATAAGGTCTAATCAGTTCATTCACGGCGGACTTCAGTCGTTTACAGAATATGCTAATAAGGCTGATCCCGCAGTAGTTGGAGCATATTGCTGGATCGCTCTTTTTGTGAATTGGGCAGAGTACACTTGAATTTCAATCACATGAATAGCTCTGCTGGCACGGTTCGCGTTGCGCCCGATCGCAGCGTGGGCCTGTAGGAAGCATTTTGATTTTCCATGGCGGCGTGGGATTCCTCATCGTACCAGTCGTTTTTTCTGGTTCACTGAAAACCAATGATCACTTCAGCGGCTGCACGTAATTAGTGTATTAACTGTTATTTATGGTTTATATATACGGATACCGAACTACTGCAGAACCCCCTTCCACCAATTTTCAATTCTAGATCCGCCACTAGTTAGGATGATTAATAAAAGTGAACTTTTCTTCAAAGACACCACCCAGATATATAGTTTCATTAACTTAATTCAAACGACAATTTGGTCATTAAAATGAATTGTTGAAGGATGCCAATCTCAAGAGCTGCCATTTAAGGCAGAACTTCTACACTCCTTACAGTTTGGTGAAATCATTTATTTAATTTTTTATATACTTGGAGTAGTTAGAGTTTTGTGGGCAAGTTAATTTCAAATTTTCATATTGCAAGTCCCAGCACTAAATGTAGTTACTACCACTTTACTAAATAAAAAAAGAAGAATACTGTAATAAATTTACAATATGTTAAATATAAATATAATGGACAATAACATATATTGAAAAACATTATCACCGAAACGTTTATGTATTTGTGAATAATTATTGTGTTTTAAATTAATTCAGCTTTAAGATTTCATCAATCATTTGAAAATCCGGAATTTCTATAAATATTCTTGGCTATTTGTGCCATCGTATCCACTTCACAATTTTTTTTTATTACCTAATTAATACTTTCATTCGCCTTGATCGCTGTAATTACATATTCTCAACACATACTTAATATTTGAATTCAATTAAGCCCGAAGTGTTGACCAGTTTGGTGAAACCAGAATATGTAAGAGCCTATTAAATACCTACTAAGTGAATTTGATGAGTATTTTAATTAAATTTGAATTGCATACAAACCTAAAGGTCTCAATCATTTTGCCGGGAATATTAACAAATTAACATTAAACATCTCTGTATATGAATGAGCGAATTTTATTCATAGTTATTTTTATTTTAAAGCTATGGGCTGTTTCGGATGAATACAACTGCTTAGAAAACTAACATATCTTCGTGCGTACAAAAATTTGACATTTCAATCTAATTCCTCAAATATTGCAGGAAAATACAGTAACTTCAAACTTTACATGCGAAAGGGCTAAGTTGTCAAATATCATTTTGCCAAAGGTCCAAGAAATGTATGTTGAAAACGTTGATTTAGAGTTCTCATTTTACATATTCCTTTCAATAAAAAAATATTTACTACAAAATTGATAAATTTTTATTGGGAATTTCAACGCACAGAGAATTAATTTCATCTAAGTAACAAATGATTAGTAAGAAATTTATGAAAAGTACCATAGAGAAGAAAAAAATGGGTCACGGATTTTTTTTTTTGAACATTGTAGTTTTGTTGTACCAGGGTTGCTAAATAACGGTGCTAACCAATTTTGGATAGTTTTTGTTTATTTTGCAATATCTTGCACTGGAAAATTTTAAATATGAAATTAATGCCTTTTTTAAAGAGTTTTTAACTCCAAAACTATTAATCTTACGGCAAAGAGTTATGCACAAAAATATTTGGTAAAAATGTCAAACTTTAATATTATTAAAAAATAAATTGAAACAAATTTTTTTAATTGAAAGAAAAAATTTATTTATAAGTTATTTTTTTGTCACTAATTTTTGATTGTTCAGAATTCATGCTGTGAAAATCATAGATTTGCTCAAAAAATATTTTCATAAAATTTATACTTTCCCTAAAATATAGTAAAATTTTGCGTGAGGCATTTTTTGTAATTACTGTGATAGAAAAGTATAAAGTTTGCGCTCCGAGTTAATTTTCTGCGTACTTTTACCCAGCTTAGCAAAAACTTTTATCTCGTCTGCTGGCATGAATAAAACAAATTAATTGTGAAACACTTAAATAAGCGTAGCAAACAACAACAATTAATAAAGAAAAGTTCCAATTTGTGTTTTGAAGTTTTACCAGATATTAAGTATTTGGTCTTCATAATTCGAAACACACGTTTATGTATATTTTATTTCTTTATTGTGTTTATTTTACAAGTTTTGAATAGTCTAAATAATTCTTTTTTTTTTAATTTTGATAGTAGAGCTAATGCTAATCGACTAATCGAATAGCAAAAGTAACTTTAAATAAATAGATGACTGCTTCGACTAACCGACCAGGAACACTTGGTCGAATAATCGTTTAGTTTCGATTCTTTGACTCAGTTTTAGTTCAGAAACTTGCAATTCATATTCAGAACATTTTCATTACAGATTCAGAAAACTGCAATTAAAGTTTAGAAAATTACAATCTACGTTCACAGTTTCCACTTTCAATTCAGAAAATTACAATTCAAATTCAGAATTTCCTATTAAAGTTCAGAAAGTTACAATTCCAACTCAGAATTTTTATCTTAAATTCAGAAACCCCGAATTTAAATCCAGAAACTTACAATTCAAGTGCAGAATTTTTCTTTTAAATTCAGAATTACCACTTCAAATTCAGAAATATAATGTTCAAATTCAGAATTTCCAATTAAAGAGTTCAGAATGTTACAATTCTAACTCAGAAAATTACAATTTTTAGTTTTAGTTCAGAAATTTTCATTTCAAATTCAGAAAGTTACAATTTAAATTCAGAATTCAGATTTTCCAAATTCAGAAATTCAGTCGCACTTCAAATTCAGAAATATAATGTTCAAATTCAGAATTTCCAATTAAAGTTCAGAATGTTACAATTCTAACTCAGAAATTACAATTCAAATTCAGAAAGTTACCATTCAAATCCAGAATTTCCATTTCAAATTGGAAAATTTTATTTAAAATTCAGAAAGTCACAATTCAAGTTCAGAAAATGAAATTCTGAATTTGGAAAATCTTAATTCTGAATTTAATTTATAATTTTCTGAACTTGAAATGAAAATTCTGAACTTGAAATGGAAATTCTGAACTTGATTTGCAACTTTCTGAATGATTATGATTATTGAAAGAACTATGTAGTTTCTCACTATAATGAAGATTTTTGTGAATTTATTGCGAGTACGTGTCCGTTTTCGAATAATTTCGGTTAGTCAATTTTCAGACTACTCGATGCGCACCGGTTAGTCGAAAGTGAACGGTTAGTCGAATGCTTACTATTCTATCAAAATAGTTGCTTACCGACTAGTCGGATAGTCGGATACTCGATTTTAAGCAAGAGCTCCTTTTTAGTCATATAATTACGATTTTCTGGAAAAGTTAAACATTTCATAATTGCCAAATATCAGGCAATTAGCATAACGATCAGAACAAGCGAGGATTTTCCATTGATTACTCTGCATCGAATTTTTTACAATAAAAGAACAATTTTCAGAGAAATCACCGATTATAAATAATTCATAAACTTTTAAACCCACCTCGCTACATTGTTTTTAGGTGGCTATGATCCCAAACCTCATTCATTTTGTTAATTTTTGGCATGCATGGCTAATCTATATGAAACTTCGAATTATTTGTGAAATTCTACGAAGGTAAAGTAATTGCTAACCAACGAATTAACCTACCTATGTTCATAAATCTTTTACTTATGTACCAGAGCTTCATAATTTTCGATTCAACTTGGTTGGGGCCGCCGTAGCGTAAAAAAAAATAATAACGGCGATCGCCCCTCGGCAGGCAATGAAAAAAAAATTCGAGTGCATATCTGCTATGAAAAAACTTCTCTGCAGGTCCCTCAATTTATTATTACCATTAAACCGGATTGCTGCAACTTTTTTGACATTGACCCGTATGCAGTCTAACTTTCGGGTTTAGTGTGACTGAATTTATAGTTAGAAATGTACAACATACTCGTAATCAAACGACCGAACATCGATTTTTAGGACCGAATCGAACCCAACTGAACTGAATCCGAACTGAAAAATTTCCGAGGTCATGCATAATTAAAGAAAGTATGTAAAATTCTAGATTTTTTTATTGATATTAAAAAGGCGTATACATTAATATAAATTACATTCATTTCAATTCATCACACAAACATACCTACAAATTTTTATAAAAATTACAATAAAAAAGTTTTATTTTTAATGCTCGAAATTTTTGAGTTTTATATTGTATTGAAAAATAATAATAACTAACGGTGCAAACAAAATTGCAGCATTGAATTATAACACTCTATGGCGGAGCAGATAGCTATTTAAATTTTTTTCAACAGAAAAAATGGGCTTTATTGAGAGATTCTAACTCGGAATGAATAATTTCTTGCAATATTATTACTGCATATATCATATCGATATCATATAAATTCGAAAGGCTTATTTGACGTTTTGACAGATAAACATATTAAAAGTAAAATTTTATAAAATTTTTATGCTAATAAAAATCTACAAATGTTCGGCCATAGTTCCGTTATTTTCTTACCGAAGCTGAACTGAAACCAAACCGAATTTTATTGACCGAGGCCGAAGCGGTAGCCGAAGTTCAGTCGTTCTCTAAATACCACCATATAGAGATACGATTGATGTCATATAGTGTCCAAATCTCGATCTGATAAACCGAATACTACATGGATTCGATGATCATCCCCAAGAACATATTAAAAGTATATTACAGGGCATAAACTATGTTTGTGCCAGTCTGAAGAAGAACTTGGCTGCTGTGGATAGTTTTTTTTTGTACAATTGTACATATGTCGGTTTTTTTTTAATATTTTAATATTTTATATGTGGCAAGGCTATTTGAAAATGTGACTTGATGAAATCATATACTAAATGCTTTTTATTCTATTCAATTTCGTTACCCTTATATACATATATATATAACCCTTTTATAAAATATTCTCAAAATATTTTTTGGTGTAGTATATTTATATGCGAAATAATCTGATTTTAATTACAATATTAATTAAATTGTATTTTATTTTTCAAACAGCTGGCAACCCCTAAAATTATTTTTTAACGACACACAGCTGCTAATCGGTACACACTCCTCTTACTACAATGATTCTTTTATTTACTTTTATCTAATAATTCCTCCTTTTTATATTGTATGCAAATTCAGTTACATACCTTACCTTACCAATTAAGTTTAATCATATTTTTTGAAAATCGGTTTCTTATAAAAACTTTTGTTGCATATCAATACTGTTGTATTTCAGTTAGCTTATAAATATAATTAAATTAACTATTTTTAACAGGTGGCACCCCACACACTTTCATTACTAAGCCTTCATATATGAATCTGACACCTTAATATTTTATTTAACTAGTTAACTTAATTAATTTTTTACTCAGGTGGCAACCCTCTTCCGAAAAATTTTCGAAATTTTTTTTTTTAATCTCTTCTATTTGACATATATGACACACATATTGTTATAATTTTATTTAATTTTAAAACAGGTGGCAACCCTATCCAAAAAATAATTTAAAAATTTAGCTTTTTCAAATTTTTTAGTTTGTCCATCATTTTGTAAACTATCATTTACCTTATTAATTTAATTCGTTTTACTTTTGTGAGCATGTTTCAACCCTATCCAAAAATATTTTCACAATATTAATCTTTCTTGAACATCTTTCGGTTGACCCTCTTATTGCAATATTTTATTTATTAAAGTAAAGTGTTTCTAATTTTTAAATAAGTTGCAAAAGTATTTTTGAATTTAAACTTCCTCTGATGCTTTCGTTTGCAGAGTATATTGCAAAATATAATATCATATAATTTATTAGTTTAATTTGAATTCTTTCGCTTGACACTCCTAGTGCTAAATTTAATTTGAATTATTTACTTATTTGGTCCTCTTAACTTTTAAACAGGCGGCTTCACTGCTTCAATAATATCGTATATGCTTACCCTAATTATCGATTAAAATACAATTCATTTCCTCATTACAAACTCTAACGTTCTGACGGCACCATTCAAACAAAGAAATTCAAAACAAAAAAATCCAACCTCTGTTATCCATTTTATACAATTCTGGGTGTAAACGGAATTTTTATTTTTGTATCACGCTAATAGAGATACTGTACACGCCCACATATGCACACAATTCCGGCATAGTTTGAATTTCACTTTTGCATAAAATTTGATTTTGAACATGCCTCTATTTGTGGGAGTGCAGTTAAATATAGAACGAGCCACAGCTACAGGCAAATTTAATTCAATCAAGTTATCTGAAAATCCCTTTGGATGATTAAAATCCATAACAGAATAAATCAACCATAAACAGGATTCACAGAATACTACTATTTTGAATTAGAAAACAATCAAAAGCCCGTTCTACGAAGTTTTTGATTGACTAAAATAGAAGGCTGATAACATTTCTTGGCAATCTTGATTTTAACTTAATTTGAAATAGCTTGTTAAGTGCTTAAAAAATGTGGTATAATTTTAGGTATAGAATTTCAGAATTCCCCAACAGAACAAACAATTAGCAGCGCGCCATCAATAAAACCAGTTCGGCAAAGCTTTGATGTTCGATGAAGAAGCGCTTAGTTATCGTGAATTTAATTTTAATTAAATTTCCATTGCCTAGCTTTGGCTTTAGTAATTTAAAGATATTTTTTTTTTTGCGAATTTAAATTAGTCAGTTTAATTTCATACAATGATTGCTTACCTCTCTAAGAATTGCGAAATGTTGGCGCCATCAACACTGCGCTGTAAAAGAAGAAATGGAAATAGAAATAGAAATAGAAAGTCAGGTTCAGATTTTAAAGCTTAAGAATTTTGCTCATTTTAATTACTTAGTTAATAGCGTTTAGATAAGTCTGAACGGTATTAAATAAAAATAGTCGTTGTGGTATGCTTACAAAAGAACTTACTGGACTTTAACAAGTTTTGCTTCCGACCAAATATACTGGCGCTGAAACTAAAAAATTAACTTTACCTTTCGAAACACATCCTACTTTTGCAATTGAATTGTTCATAATTTTTCTTAACGCCGCGCCGTTATTTTTATTCTATCTTTTCTTTTTGGGTGCTAGCAAAATTTTAGCCCCATTAATAAATATTATGATTTTTATGGGAGTAGTTAAAAATCAACTCTGGGAAAACTAAACATAGCCACGAAAAATTACGAAAACTATTATCTCATCAATATATTTTTGAGATGTGGCCAATTTCCCGTATTGTATTTTTAAATTGAATATTTTTACGCTAACAATGCAGTAATTTAAATTAAATTTTGTTTATTTATGAAAGGTGTGAAGGTTTCGGCAGTGCCTAATGTGGTGATGACCTCATTGTGGCGTCTCACTCACATAAGGAGCAGCTGCAACACCTACTGCAAATTTTCACCAATGCTCGACAAGATCAGCTCAATATTAATCCTAGCAAGTGTCGTTTTGACCAGAAGGAGGTACTCTAACTGGCCTATACTATGAATAAAGGGGTTTTCAGATCCAGCGGCAAGTCAGGAAAGCATCACTGACCTTCGGAGGTTCCTGGGAATAATTAACTATTATCGGAAGTGTGCTTCGAATGCCACAGACTTCAGCCTCCTCTCAACGTCTACCTCTGGGGTGCAAAGAAGAATGCAAGCGAAAAGTCCCTTGGACCTCTGACTCTGAAAAGGCCTTAGAGAACTGCAAGCAGAGTACCGTTTCAGCAGAACGATTAGCTTTCCTGCCACCAACAGCCCCACTTTCTCTCACTGCAGACGCTTCTGATTTCGGCATAGGCACATCACTCCAGCGATTCGAGGACAACAGATGAAAGCTGGTAGAGTGTTTCTCCAGGACGATCCGCTCCACAAAAGCCAGATGCTGTATATTGAGAATTGCTGGCAATTTTTGCAGCTATCTGGAGGGACGTAATTTCATCTTTAGAACTGTTCTCTTGTCTAAACAGAGCCTTTTCTCACCAACTCACACAGCTCGATTGTGTATCGAAGTTCACCACTGAGATTGTCTACTTAATGGGCAAGGACAACATCGTGGCTGCACTTTCTAGGATCTGTTCTATAACCATGCCAACTATCTTGAGTGCTTAGAGGATTCAAGAAGAGCAATAGGATGATGATGAACTTCAGCAGCTGAAAGGAGCAACAATTCCTCCTTGAAAATCCAGCGTAGTGTTAGTACCCTTGCGGCCGCCGTAGCCACAAGTGTAGCGTGTGCGGTTTTATTCGGTGGGTCCCTGGTTCCATGAAAAAACTTCTCACAAAAACATTCGCCATTGGGATTCGCCGAAAAACTGTAGGTCCCTCAATTTGTGTTACAACATCAAGACGCACACCACAAATTGTAGGAGAAGTTCGGCCAAAATCGCTTTAGCGGTTATAGCGCCAATTAAGTAAGTGGGTAAGTTAGTATCCTTCATTCCCAATAGCCATAGGCGTACAGCGTTCGACTTGTTGCTTAGGCTGCCTTCTCCCGCTCGAATGCTTAAAATATGTACATCTACATCTACCCTGACATCAAGAAGGATACACTAAAACGAACCCTAAATTGGGTCGCATGACAATGTACCAAAATCCAACCGCCTCATTCCCAAACACATTGACGTACTGTCTTACAATTATTGATAGGTTCTCTAGTGGCCCGTAGGTGTTCCCCTAGAAAACATACTGCCGACTCGGTTTGCAAAACGTGTTACTCAATTTGGCACTCAACTCAACATCACCACTGACCAAGAGATTCAATTTCAGTTAGTTCTTCACGATAATCACGGTAATCCTTGGTCTCCACAAATGCTATAAAGTGGACTGCAATACCTCCCCTGTTGACCTAGTTTTTGGCACAGGTCTACGCGGCTCTGGAGGGTGTTTTTTTTCGCATTAAAGGACTTGACAAATTCTTGGGAAAATTTCGAAAGCACATCAAAACATTGAGGCCAACTCCAACTGCGCTTCACACTAAACCATCCTAAAAAATCTGCATTCCTGCTCGCACGTTTTTCTTCGCGTCGATACAGTAAAACGTCCACTGGAGCCCCTATACTCTGGACCTCACGTAGTCATAGAAACGTCCGCCTCCGGTATTGCATACTCCAACCACACAGCGGCTCGAGATTCAGCTGTCAAATATCACGGAAGCAAAAAGCGATCATAAACAGTAAACGTTTCCATTTGTACAATCAGGTGGTGATGAAAGAATCTGACATAAGAAAACGCAGCACACTTCAAGTCCCTTTTGACTGAAGCGTATGTTCAAAAATGAGTAGCAAGGGCTAGGGAGAATTTCAATCATGATAAGAGCAATATTTACAGATAAATCCTTTTTTGTTGCATGGAGCTATTTGAAGCTATTGGTCTGCTAAGCACCCTGTCAAGTCCCATGTTTACGGATGATTTTTTGAAAAAGGCTTTCGGTACTTTGACTGAATTTACTCAAGACGATGAAGATGTTTGCTATAGTTTGCATTAAAACTTTATGGACCATTTCCAAATGCTTGTATCTTTCAAAAAGACAGTGACCCAAAACACCAGAGTCGACTAAGCACGTTTTGGAAAGTAGAAAGACGCATACAACAGCTTGATTGGGGTTCACATGGTCCAGATGAAAACCTGATTGAAAACGTGTGGTCTCTAATGAAGGCATCAATTCACGGAGAAAATATGTGTATTGCTAGGACGCTAAACAAAATTTGGAGGGATCTGCCTCCAGATCATGCTAGAAAAGTAAGCGAAAGTGGTTTAAGACGATGTCAAGCAATTATATAGGTCGATTCTTCTCATTACGGTTTCGATAAAATTTTTCGAAGTTGAAATGAATTGGTGTTCTTGATTTCAATTCCGACCAATTTTTTCGGTTTGAAAAGCTTTGCCTTTGGCTCGTCGGAATGAAAAGTAATTGGCAAATTAAACCCAAATGTACATTTTATGTTGTTTGTCAGCCAAAATTTTTATAATTCAAAGTTCATATTATTAGAAAGATTTATACGCCTTTATTTCGACCTATTCTTGATTCCGCTGAATATTCATCGAAAAGTTCCATATTGTCATGCTTCACAAATAATATTCGAACATAAACTTTCATATTCGTCGCATTTATTATTTCATTTATATTCGTTCGATCCTCAGTAAGTGTTTGAAAAACATTACAAAAAAACATTGGTGCTGTTAAATTAATGCATTTTGGGGAAATATTTTATTTGAATCACAGTTTTTTTACAGCATATGTGGCTGGTGGCGACCCTGTAAACAAACTTCATTAATCAATTTTAAGCAAAACCAAAGAAGTGCAGAGGGTTTTATAATGTTAATTTCTTTTTAAAGAAAATTTGCTTGTAGTCCGGCTTTTTTAATATGCCCAGCTAATAATTTTTGTTGTTTTAAAAACCCAATAAAATGTTTTCCTAATTCACCACATCCAAAAAGGATTGCTAAATTAATAGGAACCTAAATAATTGACAACAACTGTTCAAATTAATTATCGAATCGGAATGAACTATTATAAGAGAAAAGAGTAAAAGTTATTCAATTATTATTATAGTAAGAAAAATTTTTTTCTAGTAATCTATAACCATTTTTCAAAGACTTATAAAAGTCTCTTCATAATAGTTATCAGAGAGATAAATATTTTTAAGTCTTCGAGGACTTTTATTTTGAGACTTATGTTATACAAATTTTCTCATACTAATTATCAGCGTGATAAAATTTCTGAAGTCTTCTAAGTCTTTTATTTTGAAATCTATATTATAAAAGACATTTCATAATAATTATGAGTGAGAAAAAATGTTCAGTTCTTCATGTACGGGACTATTTTAGGACCATTTCAGGATTGGTATAGGACTGATTCGGTACAACTTCGAAATAGTTTCGGGACCAGTTCGGAGTCACTTCTGAACTTGTTCTGTACTATTTTGGGTTCCGAAATAGTTCCGTTTTTCAAGACTTAAAAAATGTTTTTTTATTCATAATTTATATGCAACGACTTTTATAATATAAATCTCAAAATAAAAGTCTTTGAAAGACGTTAAAGAATATGTCTCCCTGATAATTATTTTGGAAAGACTTCTTTAAAATATGTCTCAATGTAGTTATGGTTGATTTAAAAAACTGTTAAAATTCATAATTTTTATCAAAAGCCTTTTATAATATAAGCTTCAAAATAATAAATATCGATAATTTAAAAAAATTAATATGTCTCATAATTATTATCCAAATATTTGTATAGGTCTTATGAAAATAAGGATGACTGTTTTAGAACTTAACTACTAAATAATTATGATTCTGGATCTCTGCGCGGTATCTATTCGAACTTACTTGAAATAAAAAACACCACTACCAAAACGAGTCGGAATTGCTTCCAAATTTTTTTTCCAACCGAGACAAAAGTTTTAACCGGTCTGATAGACAGCAATGGGGAGTGGGAGTATAATGACTTTCGCACATTTTTTTCTTAAAATTTTACAGGCGAACCTGCTTTGTGAAACCCACTGTACGTGTGCACTTTATGTGTTGCTTGGCGCAAGACTTAGTTTAAGATTTTTCTAGTACTGAGTTGAGTCCTTTTATATAATACATATTACAATTATTAATTAAGTATGTGGTTGTGATAGGTGTTGGGGGAAATAGCAAAATCAATTCAAGTTCTTTTTATACAAAAAGCGATTAATTTTATAGCAACATATTTGTTGTAAGTAGCCAAATAAATTAAATGCAAAGGCATGGGACACATGCACACATTTTTTATACATCTTACACTTCAACTGCTCGACATTATATTAACATCGTAAAATAGCGACTAGTAAAAGTTTCACATAAGTTTACCAAATCATCCCAATTGAATAACTTTCATCGTTAATATGTATTAGATGTCTTACATATTAATCAATTAACGACAATCTGTAACTATTTATTGTACTTTTGCTTTTTGTCCCTGAATTAAAGCCAAGTAATTTTTTGCTTCAGTTTATTAAATAAAAACATTTCGAAAATTAGGTTAGGTTAGGTTGGAGTGGATGCCGTCTGCGGCGGCTCACTTAGGCCAGTAATAGTAGACCCATTGTGTTACCACAAGAATTAGTACCATGGGAAGAAAGATTACTCCTCATTAAACCATTTTGCTTCGGTGATGAATCTCATTTCCCTCGGTGCTTGAACCATCACTAAGGTCATCCAAAAACGGAGATCCCAGATATCGCAATCTGCTTTTACACAGTGCCGTACCTTGTCTTGCAAGTTCGTCTGCCATGCAGTTTCTCTCTATGTCCCCGTGACCAGGGACCCAAATGAGGTACAGTCTGCACTGCTTGGCCATCTCCTGTAGAGATAGGCGGCAATCCAGCGCGATGTTCGAGTTAAACGTGAAAGAGCTCAGAGCTCTGATTGCAGCCTGGTTGTCACTAAAAATGAAGATAACTCTTCCTATAGTCCCGGTACCAATTTTCTCTATCGCTTCCATGGTAGCTGAGACCTCAGCCTCGATGACGCTGCAGTGATCTGGTGACCTAAAGGAAATTTGCAGGAGAGGGTTTCGTGAGAAAACGCCTCCTTCAACCTTATTGCCGAGTTTCGCGCCATTTGTATAGATGACAATGCTATCACATGGAGTATGAAACTCAAGTTTCCACTCCTCCCTGCTTGGAATTCGTGTAATAAAGTTACTTTCAGAAACCGATGTCTAAGCACACCGATCCGTGCTGCTCGGAATAGAGCAGAACTTTTTCAAAATACAAGAGTGCCCTTGGCTTTCAGGATCCCAGTGGCGATGTCTCTCTTTGTTGCAAAGCAGTCATCGCTGCCATCTGTGTTCCAACCAAATCTAAAGGAAGGCGCCTCATTTGGCATGGTTCTGAGCGCCCCACCTATACAGATGGTACTAGATCTTTGCACCTTGGTGAGTAGTTTGAGGTTAACCTCTTTCTCTAATGCAGGCCACCATACGATCACCACATATAGGAGAATTGGTTTGTCGACTGCTACCGACAGACCTGGGGATTAAGACTCCATTTCCTGCCTATGGTTCTCTTACATGTGCAGAGGGCTATTTAAGCCTTTTCATAACGTTGAACTAAGTTTTCTTTCCAGTTTCGAAAATTAGATTTATTAATTTATTTTAATACCTTTTGTACTACATTTCATATTAATAAATAATATTAAAAGTAAATTAAATATAGTTGAACCTAAAAAGACTACAATATTATTTTAATTATTTGCTTTGTTTGAAAAAAAAAACAAAAAAGTACCTCTGTTTGTGTTGTTAATTAAATTTCCATTTAAAACACAAAGATTTTTGTTAGCCTTAAAGGCATTTCGAGTTTAAATTTTGGCAATTTTTTTATGAAGCATCCGAAACTCTGAATGCGTGTAGTAGAGTATGGAATTAACAATTTTGCTTGCTGTTGAAAAATAAACTAAAGAAAATAAAGCATTCACTAGTTTTTAATTTGTGTAAACATATTTTTGAAATAATAATGGATTTTAATTAAATAACTAGCTGATACTAGCTACTGCGTCAGGTTGACTTCCTTTCTATGTATATTAAGATTTTTAAAGCTAAAAATTATTATCTTTGTTTACAAAACTAAACAAAATGAAACTAATAAAATGGTAATTTTCTGATCAAAAAATAGCAATACAAAAAATAATCATAAATTCAGAGTGAAAAAATGACACCCAAAAAATTACACGAATTTTATTTGTGAACGAAAAAATATAACTCGACATATGATTCTATTTTCTGAGCATTAAAATAAAACTCCGAATTTTTTTATTTAATATTGAGCGGAAAATTTTCAAATAATGTTTAATGATACATTTTTTGTAAGCTGATAACGATTCCGGTTCCTATTAAAACCAATACAACCATTTTCAACCACTAATTGTATATTTTTTCAATTGTTAGACCAGATATATAAATAGCAACTCGTATTATTAAATTAGAAAACATATAAAATATTCAGGAATGCTGTAATAACTAATAATTCGACGCATTGTGCGAGGCGGCCAAATGTAAAAAAAAAAAAGAATTTTCATCACGAATGCTCGCTTTAAAAAAGTTAACACACTGAAATATATGTATGTGAATCCACACAACAAAAGCAAACAACGAGTTTCACTCGATGAGAATTAGCGTGATAGATTTATTTCTATCGCCAAGGTCAGCGATTGCGGCGTAATCAAATCAGAGTGACCGCAATGTTTTATTATTTCAATGTTTTATTTTTTAATAATTAGATTATATGTATGTAAAGTATGTTTTAAACTCAATCAATTTGTAACATAGTTCTTTTTTTTTATTTTAGCTTATCTGTTTGGTTTTATTTTGCCTTTCTTTTGCTCTCTCTTCTTTTAGTTTCTCGGATCCGATACCATCTTACTATTCCCGGTGCGAACTTAGAAAACTGCTATCTTTGGCAAATAGAAGATGTTTTTGACATTATTTCCCATTAACTGTCCATCCCTACGTTTTCATTTACCTTTTTACGTATCAGCCATTAAGGCTAACTATTAATTTTTTGCGCCTGTTTTTCGTGACCTAGCGGAATGTAATGAGAACTCAAAGAATTCAGATATCGATATCTCTTCGCTTAGAAGACTTATAAAGTCATCTCTCCAAATTTATTTTCCATAATTGTATTGTACATTTTGATATAATATATTATGTTTCTAGTCCATAAGATTGTAATTCATAGACTGAATAAAGACGAATACGAACATGAGTGACTTTTTTGACATACGACCACTCTAACTTTCGTTACGAATACGCAATCAGCTGTTTGAGTATTTCGTTTCGCTGCCGCACCAATTGTGTTAAAGTATGTGAAATTATCTGGCGAATATTGGTAAACGATGGCGCCCCGTTCGGTGAGATTCTCCGTTCCTCGGTATTATGCGTAAGCTATAAGTGATAATATTTTTCTCAATTCTACTTCTCTACTCTTTTCTTTAACTGGAAAACTGCAATTATTTTGGATTTTTACTAATTTAGCTTACGCTGCAGCTACGTTTCTGGATTTGATTTTTATGTTGAGTCTTTTCTGTTTTTAGTGTGCAATATTGAAAGTTGAAAAGTAAATAATTAATTTAGAAATACATAAATACCTTATTAAAAGTTTTATAAAAATTCGTTTGTTTAACTCCCACGCTGACACAATTCACACTTCTTCTTTATCCAACAGAAGTTATTCACATGTAACTATCGATATTAAAACTTTGGCAGAACATTTTTAAGTCCTAATGATCTTTTTAATAAATTTCAGTAAGCAAATTTAAATTCGTAGAGGAGTTACACGCAAAATAATAAAAAATGTATTGATTAAGTGTTTGAATAAAAAAACACTGGAATTTTAACAAACTTGCTATACAACTTAACCCTCTTTAGATTAAACCACCATATATGAATACTAACGTCTGGAGTTAGGTTAGGTTATGTTTCCATATCATTGCATGTAATGAGGGCAAACTTAGAACCTGCGGTCCCATTGTGTTACCAGTTGGAACTCAATTTGATTCCTTGATGAAATGCAGGAGATCATTGATATCCGCTGATCTCAGATCCAGCAGACAGTCGAGAAAAGCAAATTCTCCATGTCATGAAAGCGACAATAATCGTTTGCGGGAAAGCCCGTCCTACTGGCCTCCGTAGCCAAAAGGCAGTAACCGGTAATGATACCTATCACCAGACGCTGGAGATGTCGCTGGTGGTGATTAGAGTGAAATATCAATTTTTGTCAACTTTAGGCCAGAGCTGATTGGCTATCCTTGACCTTCAACCAGAGTCTACAAGAGGATATTCTCGCGTCGTGAGAGGCATTCATGTCCGCTACATAGGTACCCGGTATGTCGCTACGATCTGGCACCCATGCTACACTCGTTTTGTATCTGGATGCCAGCTCATTTATAAGTTTTCTGCACTGGACAGGGAAATAGCGCGATTTAATAGCAGCTTGACTATCGGATAAAATACCTACCGCTTGACAGCTTAAGTATCGAATTTATCAGCGAAAGCGCAACTTCTTTTATTGCTGTAAGTTCAGCCTAACGTCGAATTTAGAGCCGTCAGTGTAAAGTACTGTGGTATTAGTAATGCAGCCGATAACTATGTCCTCATCCCAGTCCCTCGTTTGGAGGAATTCGAGTTGTGAAACGGCTAGCTTGCGCGATAACTGGAGTGACGTGATCAGTTCACCTAAAATTTGCAGGGCATCTGTTCAGAATTTTATAGTGGCCAAGTCTTATGTCACTCCAACTTAACGAAGCATTCAAGCGAGCAGCATTACATCAATCATCTAATTTTCCATATAAATCTACAGGCAAAAGATGTTGTAAGGTTTCTAGGTCTCTAGGGGGCGCTGAGGGCTCCTGTGACTACATACACGCCCCGCTTCGTACCTTAGTAAATTTGTTGAATAGGGAATACTATGGCTGTATACTCGGTGTGTAATGTGAGGTTTGATGCATATAGGCATATAGGGCAGTTGTAGCCATCCTGGATCTTTGTTCCGCAATGCGTTTCCTGGTTAGCTTCCTGTCCAGGACATACCGATGGTGTTAGAGGCTCACCGTTCAATGATTGAAGTATCTTGTTCTAGAGAATCGTCATGCTCTTCGCTGGATTGGCATTCAGTTCGCTCGCCTTCGGCAAAGTCTGCAGGTGTAGGGACAGATTTTTCATTGAGAGATTCCGCCCTGTGAGGTATCGTGTCTCTAGTTGCGTATCTCGTGACAGGTGCTAGCCATATCCCCGAATACATCGTACTCGTGCCGAGAAAGGGATTAATAAATTCCACCAGTTGTCGTTCGACGTCCCTGAGACGAATTCCTTGAAGTATAAGACTCTTTCAATGTTAAAGACTATTCGGTGGAGTGCTGTATCCACAGATCTGCCATTGGTGTAGGCGTGTTGACAAGTCGATATCTTACTTACATTCAAAGACCTTCGGATTTGTCTATCCAGAAGTCTCAGCCAGGTTTTGGAAAAAAGACATGACACTTATTGGTCTAAAGTCGTTTGGTTTAACGTGTGATGGTCTATTTAATTTCGAGTTGCTTTTACTGATGTACTAAAATAGCTGTTGTACTATATTACCAAAATTGTTAATTTCGTTGAGGCTTTAAATGATAACTGAGAACAGTACGACTGATAGAAAGCGTTTTTTGTGCTGCCATTCATTTTTTACATAATACAATAAACACAAATCATTCAATATGTACAACAAATTTTGGCAATATCGTAAATAAATACCCAAAGTCATCCTTCTACATGTGAGATTTCCGAGTATTTCAAATAATATTTCAATTTTTAATTGTACAAATTGTTATTGTCCGTTATTGCTTTACTTGCAAAAGCAACCCTGTTAGCATCTTTTATGAAACATATAAATCTCATGGTCGTGCTATTTCAAAATGAAAATTAGCTGTGATGCCAAATTTCTTGTTGGTTTAGTTATATATTTAAAAATACTTTGTACATAAAAATGAATTAGGTCTTAAACTGAAATTTCCCATGTATTTTCTTAGGGCTCATTCACAATAGCGCAGTATATTCACTTCCCAGCACTACATCTCGGGGCGAATATCATTTTACCGAGTTGGCTCAACTCGGATATTTTTTTTCGAGTTGGTTTTGTTGCTTTTCATGCAATTAGTTATCCTACCTATTGTTCTTTTGCAACTAGGTAATAATTTTTTGCATTTCTCACAGATGACAGCCATATTCAAAAATATTTTAGAGACTCTCTCTGAAACCTCCTACAATCGACACCAATGTTGTAATATTTCATTAATATTATTAAGTTTATTGAATGTAATTTACTAAACAGGTGGCAACTTTCTTCAGCAATTTTTTCGAAATGGAAGCTCCTTACACCTCGGTATTAACTTAATAACTAAATTGAGTTAACCTTTTCAAACAGGTGCAATCATCTTTAAAATTATTTATTTTTTTTAGTCTCTCTCAATTCACACTAATAGCATAATATTTCAGTTAACCTTTTAGTATAATTGAATTATCCTTTTTAAACAGAGGCAACCCTATCGATAACAAAATTTTTCATAAAAACTTCTTCTAAACCTATTTCGTTTGCCAGCCCCACCGTGATACCGCCCCTTATAAATGTATTAATTGAATTAAGTTTTTCAAACAAGTGGCAACCTTCTAAAATATTTTCGAGGTAAAACTTTCTTAAACCCTTATAATTTGATACCAATTCATTGCAGTTGCAATTCAGTTAACTTGTTAAATAAATTTAAACTAATCGTTTTAAGCAGATGGCAACCCTCTTCAAAAAAAATGTTGGTATATAATTTTTGATTCACATCAGTATTGCAATATTTCATTTATTTATTATTTAATTAATTTATATCATATTTTTTAAGCAGGTGACAACCCTCTTTAAATAATTTACCTTCCCCAGAGATCGAATATTTTTTTTCTCATTACAGCTGTTAGCTCTTCTCGTCGTATCCAGAAAATTTTCTGTTTTGGCCAAATCTAATTTGATTCACAGGATTGGGTTGTAAAAAAGAATACCTTGGGCGATTTGTTGGGAAAATGGGCGTGACGCCGCCCACCTTGAAGCAAATAGGTACATATATCTTCGAAAGTATCTAACCAAAATCTCCCAAATTTGGTGCACACATAAACTGAATGAACATAATTATCAAAATTATAAAAATCGTATAAAAAACACACCCTTTTAACCCTTTGCCGGGCAAGACCGTCTGCAGACGGTCTTTACATTATCTGAATTTAAACTCAAACAGCATAGTTGTCGTGTGATATCGGTCTCTAGTTCTTTAGTTTTTAACTGAATACACACAAATATTAATCAGAAAACGATTTCAACGGTATAGTTTGAAAATTTTGTGAATTCCAGTGACACCGAAAGTGTCAACAAAAAAAAAAACAAAAACCCTGTTATTTCTGTTTTGCCCGGCCAAGGGTTAACATATAGCGGCTATTTAACTATAAAAATTAATGTGTTCAAATTTGATTAACAGAATTGCGTTGTAGAAGGAAATACGTGGAATTAAAGATTGTGGGATGTACACCAAGAAGAGGCACGACCCACTTAGAGTTAAAGAGTATGTATATCTCTGGAACTACATTATCAAACTTTATAAAATGAATTTATACCTTGAATTTCAATTCAGTAAGAAAACCACGCCTTCTCCTCATTTAATGGTAATTTACAAAAAAAAAAAAACAAGATATTCGATATTTTATTTATTTATTTGGCAACTTCACTTCAATTTTGTTACGAAGGATTAAATTAGTGTGACGGTACAGATACGATTTGTGACTTATATAGTTCGCTGTATGGACATTGTACATAGGATACATTTTTTAAGGGTGTTGCCATTAGTTTAATGGTTTAATTCTGGTAAAATAATCAGAGAAATAAAATATTGCAATATGGTTAGTAAAGGGAAGAGAGAATGTTGCCACCAGTTTAAAGATAAATTAAGTTAAATTAATAAATTAAATGACAATTTTCAATATAACTGTCAAATAGAGAGTTCTAAGACAGCTTCATTTCGAAATTTTTTTTTGTAAAGGGTTGCCACCTATTTCAAATTTTACTTTTTCAATTCTTCGTCAACGGCATTATTGCTCTTTAAAATTAAAAACCATACAGTTATCGCAAATTAAACATTGAAATTAACATTTCAAAATTCTTATTACTGCATTTTATGTGAACCGATTGTTTAAAATATGTGTACAAATTAGAACTATCAACAATCGATAAATGCAGCTAGTCATCCATATTAGCGCAAAATGGCAAATGTAAACAAATTGTTTTTTTTTTTTAATTAAGCGTTATGAATATCAAGAGTCATTTTATACAGATTTGAGCAAGGGCCAGATCGAGTGCTTCTTCATTTTCGCGTTTGTTCAATATTTTTTTGTTTTGTGATCTGCTCAGGGCCAGCTGATAAATTTGTGAATTTCTCAATTACTGACTAGAGACTGCTTAAAGAATATCGACATAATAAAGATTTAGGAAAAATTAGTCTCAAAAACATTTTGAGAGGTTGCTAGCTGCTTGGAAATTAAATAAAAATTTAATAAAAACGACACGACAAATTAAGGATAACTTGTGTACATTTATATATAAAAGAGTTGCTCTTTTAAAACATTTTTATTGTTTTTAAATAAAATAGAATAACAAAATTAAACTTACGCTTCATATTGGTATATTGCCAATTTCTTGGAATATAATTTTTGGGATTTTGTTAACACTCAAAGACTAGACCGCCCCACGATGATCAGCAAATGATAGATTGAGGTTCAGCTTTTCAACACCAAAAGGCGATAATGAGATTTCTAAGTATCAGTAACGTTTGTTAACGTTGGGCATTTCTAACCATAAATTGGGTTCAACTAAACTCGATTGGCAGGCTAGGCAGTAGGCAATGACAAAAACGTTTCACGACCGAATTGGCTATTACGCAGTAGGGACGGATTGTAAGATATTTAAAATAAAAAAAACAATAACAAAAAAGAATTACAAGTTCTTACCTTTGGTAAAATTAATTACTGCTTTCCCTAGAATTTTCGGATCAATGAAATTATCGTCGAATTGCTTCATAATAATGTATATTATTTAAAATTTAAAAATGTGGTGGAAATTAACCCATAAAAATATAACACAGGGCAAAGGGTAAAGTAAAGTACGAAAGGTCACCGTATATATGTAAATAGATTATACGTCTGTACAATTGCAACTGTCATGTAAGTGCATCCTGCTGCTCGTGTTGAAATAAATGTTTATTTGACGACATATCTACGAGTACATACAAATATTGTTGAACAATAATTTGTCGTGATTTGCACTGTTGTAGGAGGAGGAAGAAACTAAAAAAAATACAATACGAGTATTAAACAATATAACTATGTACAGTACGTAGTGATTTATTGAAGATGATTCGAAGCAAAATGAGTTTAAAAAGCAAAATGAAAGTTCCAGGAAAAACTGAGTTGAAAATCTAAAAAGAAATACTTCAGCGGATTTAAAACTTTTCTTTTTAGATTTGTAATTTATTTTAGCAGAGCGTTCTTTATTGACTGATACTTAACAGAATAATTTTTTTTTTCTACAAAACGACATTAATAAAGTAGAATACAAGACCCACACTCGAACATAAATTAGTATTTAAATTGAAGTCCGATCTGAGTTAAAAAAAGAGATGTTTCTCAATAGGAACTGGCTTCGTAAAACTATCCACAAGGATGTTGTTGGTAAAGGGTGGTTAAATTTTAAGGGCCGATGCCACACTTGCATTTCATTTGACATTTCTCAATTTCAGACTAACTCAATTTGAACATGGAAAGATACACAATCGAGCAACGGGTTAAAGTTATTCAGGCTTATTATGAAAATGGGCGTTCAAATCAGTCAGTTCAAATCTTCAGTGATGAGGCACATTTTCACCTCAGTGGATTCGTCAATAAGCAGAATTGCCGCATTTGGGCGAATGGTAATCCAAGAGTGATTGTCGAAAAACCAATGCACCCACAAAGAGTGACTGTTTGGTGCGGTTTATGGGCTGGCGGCATTATCGGGCCGTATTTTTTCCAAAATGAGGCCGGTCAGGCAGTTACTGTGAATGGTGTTCGCTATCGTGAGATGATAACGAACTTTTTATGGCCCGAATTGGAACATATGGATGTGGACGATATGTGGTTCCAACAGGATGGTGCCACTTGCCACACAGCCAACGAAACAATGGCTCTTTTGCGCGACAAATTCAATGGACGTGTTTTCTCACGTGGTGGCGATGTCAATTGGCCACCAAGATCATGTGATTTGACACCGTTGGACTACTTTCTTTGGGGTTATTTGAAAGAAAAGTTGTACGTCGATAAGCCAGCAACAATTCAAGAGATAAAGGATGAGATAATTCGGCACATTAACGACATAGAACCTCAATTATGCCTCAGCGTCATTGAAAATTTGGACCATCGGATGGAGGTGTGCCGCCGAGGACGCGGCGGACATTTGGCCGATATTTTGTTCCATACATAATTGAACCACACCATATTATCATAATAAAAAGAAATTACAATAATTTCCAAAATAATTTGTGTTTTATTCAAAATCAACTTCGGCCCTTAAAATTTAACCACCCTTTAGAAGGTGACGCTATGTGTAGCTATATAAATAAGTTTTGTTCAACGATAGACAAGCTATCAGAGGTAGAGATTAAGCTAAGCGAGGAGCTAGCAGTTATAATATTGTTGTCAAGCTTGCCTAAGCAGTACGAGAACTTTGTAATAGCTATGGAAACACGAGACAGTTTACCTACTTTAGATGTTCTAAAAATTAAGCTACTGGAAGAAGGAGAGCGCAGATGCGCAGAATCCAAAAGTGCACATTGTAACGAACAACAGGCGTTTCATGCAAATACAAATTCGGTACGGAAAAAGAATGTAGATAAGAAAGATATTGAGTGTTATAGATGCGGGCAGTATGGTCACTATAGAAATCAATGCAAAAATAAAGTAAAAGAAGCATCGAACAAGACGCAGCAACCGCAACGATCTTTTACAGTCCTAGCAGCAGCAGATGTGGGGGATCTAGAAGTTTCAAGCTGGTGTCTGGATAGCGGCGCAACAGCGCATATGAG
The DNA here is from genome assembly GCA_951828415.1 of Anomoia purmunda. Taxonomy (NCBI): domain Eukaryota; kingdom Metazoa; phylum Arthropoda; class Insecta; order Diptera; family Tephritidae; genus Anomoia; species Anomoia purmunda. Next base: position 58,546,467 of record OX639997.1, on the reverse strand, counting down.
CTGCGTGCGTAATTTCTTCACGAATTATGTTTCCCAGGAAGAGGATGTTGTATTAGCTGACAATAAAGTTATACGTGCAGCAGGCAGAGGTGACGTCATACTTCAAACCGATTTGTGTGAACTGAAATTGGAGAATGTTTTGCATGCCCCAGGAATGAAGGGGAACTTTGTTTCAGTTAGTCGAGCTGTAGAACGCGGTTGTACAGTAAGTTTCAACAATAAATAGGCCATTGTGAGCTAGCAAGGCAAGCATATTTTGAAAGCAGAGAAGCAAGATAAGCTATTTGTGTTTGAGAGCAAAAGCAACAAATGTTTTGGCGCAACGCAACGCAATGCAGTGCAGCATTGTGGCATAACAGATATGGTCATTTAAATTATGGAAGTCTTATGAATCTCGCAAAAAATATTATGGGGCGGGGAATAGAAAATGTGGATTTTTCAGACAAGGTGCCATGTAGGACGTGCATGAAGAGCAAGATACATACTCAGCCGTTCCCATCAGCATCGGAAAATCGAGCAAAGCAGTTGTTAGAGTTGATACATACTGATCTATGTGGCGCGTTTGAGAAGCATTCTCTTGGTGGTTCGGCTTGTTTCTTAATTTTCATAGATGGTATGTCTCGACGCATTTTTACATTTTTTCTTAAGTCAAAAGACGAAGTCTTTGAAAAATTTTTGGCGTTCAAAATTATAGTAGAGCCTCAGACTGGACACAAAAGTAAAGTATTACGTAGTGACAATGGTCGGGAGTACATCAGTAAGCAGTTTGACAATTTTTTGAAGAAAAATGGTATAGTTCGTCAACTTACGGTGCCGTATAGTCCTCAACAGAACGGCGTCGCAGAACGAGCAAATCGCACTCTTGTTGAGATGGCAAGATGTTTGCTTGTGCATTCTAATATGCCTGAGTTTCTTTGGGCAGAGGCATTGCAGACAGCGTGTTATATTCGCAAAAGATCACCAACAGTAGCCTTGGTTCGTATGACACCGTTTGAAGCGTGGACTGGCAGAAAACCCAATGTGCAGAAAATGCGTACATTCGGGACAGTGGCAATTGGTTTGGACAAGACACGTCCCAGTAAATTTCAGGCGAGAGGAAAAGAGTATCGCCTGGTAGGGTACTCATTGGTATCAAAAGCGTACAGGCTCTATGACAAGGAAAACATCAAATTGTCGAAAAAATGTGATGTTTTATTTAATGAACGTTTCGACGAAGCTCGTGTTGATGGCCAGATCGTGTTTGATTTATCACCAGAAAACTCACCAGCTGATACATCGGTGCGTGATCCAGTGAAGCTTATTTCAAGTACTGATGATGATGAGCAGCAAAAAGATACGTTCAGCGACAACGATATGGGGAGCGATGAATATGCTAGCGCAGAATAATCAACGATGGAGCAGAAACAGGTTGTGAAGATCGGACCCGGTAGGCCAAAACTGATTTAAACCGGAATGCCAGGGCCTCCGAAGAAGAGCTACAATGTCATACACGCACGTACAAGCGGAAGAAATTCCGTTGCCACAAACGTTTAAGGAAGCAAGGAGCAGTAAGCATGCTTCGTATTGGCAGACAGCCATGGACGCAGAATATAAGGCGCTGGTGGCAAATGGTACGTGGACACAGACAGACTTACCTAAGATTCAGCAGGTAATTGGTTGCAAATGGGTTTATACAGTCAAGAGGAATACAGCTGGCGCTGTTGAACGCTCTAAAGCTCGTTTGGTAGCCAAGGGGTGTGCGCAGAAGTTCGGCGTAAATTATAGAGAAACGTTTTCACCGGTGTGTCGGTATGAAACAATACGTCTGGTGCTTTCCCTGTCTGTTGAGCTGAAGCTATACTTACATCAAATGGACGTGTGTGTTTCTAAACAGCGAGTTAAAAGATGTAGTGTAAATCAAGCAGCCTGAGGGATATGTAGAAAAAACCAATGGCGAAAAAGTATTGAGGCTCAACAAAGCTATATATGGCTTGAAACAAGCTGGAAGGGAGTGGAACTTCAAACTGAATGCAGCACTAAGTGAAATTGGTTTCATTCAGTGGCAGGATTTCAAGTAGCTTGCGAAAGTGAAAAATGTGTGATTGAAGATCCCATGACATATCAGTCAGCAATCGGAGAGTTAATGTGGCTAGCTTTAACTTCAAGACCTGATATATACCACTCGGTTGTGAAGTTGGCACAAAGAAATAATAATAAACATAGTGAACATGTCACAGGTGTGAAGCATGTAATGCGGTATCTAGCAGCTACAAAAGATTTAAAGTTTAACTACCGTGCATGTGGGCTGGCGCTTGAAGGTTTCGTAGACGCAGATTGGGGTAGCGATATAAGCAATCGCAGATCTTATACTGGATACGTGTTTTTCCAGGCTGGTGGACCCATTTCGCGGAAGTCGGAGAAGCAAGGATGCGTGGCATTAAGCAGCACGGAGGCCGAATACATGACATTATCATCAGCAGCGAAGGAAGTATTGCATTTGAGACGTCTAATGGTTGACGACAATCTTAGCGCACAAAATCTGGCAAAGAATCCAGTTTATTATGCAAGATCAAAGCATATTGATATCAGACATCACTTTGCCCGAGAGGTTGTTCAGAATGGCGATGTGGAAATAAAATATCTTCCAACTGAAAATATGATAGCGGATGTTCTAACAAAAATTCTATCGAAAACAAAGCATTGTCATTTTGCGAAATTAATGAGTTTAAATTAAATAATAGAAAAAGTTTAATGTTAACAGACTCACATTGAGGAAGGGTGTTGAAAAATCTATCTGTTGTTTTATGAAAATTTTTTCACATTAAAACAAATTCTCAATAAAGCGGTTTGCTCAATATCATTCAATCGCGAGGGAGAAGTTGTGATGAGTACTGCTTATTTATAAAACTGAAAAAGTAAAAGTTTGATATAATTTCATAATGGGAAGAAAACGAAATGCATACGAGTACATATGTACATACATGATTTTTATATTATTGAAGGCGCCAGTGGAGAAAGTAAACTTTGTTAAAAAAATTAGTGCGCTATGTTTAACTACTCGTAATATGAAAACAAGAAAAAGTGATATATGTATGTATGTACATATATGATGACAAAAGAGCTAAAATAGACAGCAGTGAAGCATGCAAAAACGATACAAAAAATTAAATTTACCGTTGAAATGTCCGTGAATGAAGTTGTTAATTCTTGTATCAGTTTGTTTAACTAAACAATCAGTGCCCTTGTCACATTTTGATAGTGAGCCATTTAATACATTAACAAAACCAATATTTGATGGTCTTCATATTCCAAAAATAAACTTTAGAAATATTTTACAACATTTGAAAGATCAGTGTGATAACTTAAAAAATAACATAAGAAATTTAACAAAAAATAAAATACTTTGCATAAAAATGGATACAGTTACTCGCCATGATCGGGCTATTTTGGGCATAAATGTGCAAATAATCACATCCAATAAACTTGAAATATTCACACTAGCCATCCTTGAATTGAAGCAGAAATATACAGCGCAATATTTAACCACTAAAATTGAAAATGTTTTGAAAAGTTTCAATATAGATAAGGCACAAGTTTATGCAGTAGCCACTGATAACGGCAGAAATATGGTGAAAGTGGTGGAGCTGTTATCATTGCATTGTGAAGATGAAGAAAGTGACAGTGAAAGTGAAGACAATCACGAAAGTATTGTATGCAATGTAAGACTCGAATTATTATTTCACATTGCTGTTAGCTGTTAAAGACTTTTTTAGATAACTTAAATACAAATGTAGTGAACAAGTCACGGAACTGTGTAAAATATTTGAGAACACCGGCGTATCGGTAAGTTATTTCCTTAAACTTTGCATGCACAAAATGTGTTTTTGTTAAATTTTTCATTCTATTTCGGACATAGCATAAAAATTAGCCAAAAACCTCAAACCAATAATGGACATACCAACACGTTGTAGCTCCACTTATAATATGTTGAAGCGGCTTCTAGACTTTAAAGAATTTTGCTGTGAACATTTGCCATTATCCGAGCAACTTCAGAGGCATGAGTGGGCGGAACTACAAAAATCTAATTTATTGTTCGGAGATTTTTATAAAAATTGGCTAGAGCTTATTTTTACTCCAAAAGGCTTCAATCACCAGGCAACTTCTGGATCACATCGAAAAAAGGCAAACAAAGTTGCTTGAATGTGACACTATGTATGTAGCCTTGTCTTTAGACCCCAGGTTTAAGCGTGTGTTGTCAAATGAGAAAATAAACTCGGCAAAAAATCATTTGAAAAAATGGTGCTCCAGCTAGAAAACGTGGTGAGCTAAGACAATAAGATTAAAATAACTTATAATAATTTATAATATATTTTTAATGTTTTTTTTTATTTGCATTTAAGCAAAACACTGAAACTCAGCGATTTTCCTGCGGTACGCCACCTGTTGCAGAATACTTATTTCTAATAGATGAAAGCTCCGTTGCAAGCTCTAGATCTTTATTAGCAGACGGTTGAAAGTCAATGGAGATGAATTATTCGTCTTCGGATGACGATGATATTCCTACGTCAATAAATGACAGCGTCCGCGAAGCGTATTTTGCTTCCAAGTTCTAGTTTTTTAAAATCATTGTTTATATATCAGTATTGTTTTTAATATAATTTGTAACTTAATTTCCATATGTACTTATTTATTTGTTTATTTTAAGTGTTCACTACTACTATTTTATATTGTTGTACTACAAAAGACATATTTGATCTTACTGTACTAATGTGTTAATCAATAAACGAAATAAATGAAATGAAATGAAAATTATAAAGAAAAACGTTTGGATACTTCTGCTAATTTATTGGAATATTGGGAGAGCAAAAATTTTTTGTCTCCATGGCTTTGAAAATTAGCTTTAGATGTTCATTCTGTGCCTGCCACTCAAGTCAGTGTAGAAAGGACATTTTCGGCACTCAGATTGTTATTGGGAGATTTGAGATATAATTTATCTGAGGAACATTTAGAATCAATTATGATGGTAAAGTTGAACTTCTGAAAATACCTCTTAACACTGCCTTGAATGGCATCCAAAACTTATAAGCCTCTCGAAGTAGTAACCATCACTTTTTAAGTTTTACGTAAGCTAAGAATTTTAGAATTTTTTCTATTTCCCTCTATTCATGGTTTATAGCTGATACATTATCCATAATATTTTCATAATTGTCTTTATTTTAATTGTCACTTTCTTCTTTATCACTAGGCCTAAATTTGATTCTTCTGAATACTGTTTTAATTCAAGCATTGCAAGGAATTCAAAGAAACTATACTTAAGAAAACATAACATGAAAATATATTAACTTAAAAATATTAATTCAATTCAAATCTTAAGCTGACTGAAATACAACAGTACCTGCGAAACGAGAACATGTACAAGTTTTTGAAAAGGGTTGCCATCTTATAAGTAATGCTTATCCATTTTAATTGGTAAGGTTAGGTTAGGTTGGAGTGGCTGCGGCGTCTCATTTTGGCCAGTAATGGGAGGCCCATTATGTTACCACAAAGAAAAAATTTGTACCATCCGAAGAAGAAAGATTACCCCTCACTAAACCATTTTGCCTCGCTGATGAACCTCAACTGGCAGTTTACCTCGGTGCTTGAATCCTCACTAAGGTCATCCAAAAACGATGATCCCAGATATCGAATCCTGCTTTTACACAGTGCCGGACTCACTTACACAGTAAATGCAAGATCGTTTCCTCCTCCTCGTCATTCTTGCAGCTCCTACAGCATCTTCGGAAGGGTACTCCCAGCCTTTCAGAGTGTTTCCCTTCCCATTCTCTGAGTAGCAGTTTGCAAGTGACAAACGGCATACCAATGCGTTCTTTATCCTGAAGAATCTGCTTGGTCGTACCTTGTCCTGCAAGTTCATCGGCCTTGCAGTTTCCCTCTATGCCCCTGTGGCCAGGGATCCAAATGAGGTACGAGTACAGTCTTTCCTGCTTGGCCATCTCCTGTAGAGATAGGCGGCAGTCCAGCGATTAGTAAGGTTACTTGTATTCTTTTATACTGGGGTCAAATGAAAAGGGTTTAAGAAAGCTTTATCCGGGACAAATATACAGAGAGGATTGCCACATGTTTAAAAATTTAAAAACTTTTTATAAACTACAAACAAAATTAACAAGTTTAAATTCAATTAAGCTTGAAACTAAATGAAAGTAACAGTATCTGTAACTAAACTCAGTCCCATCTCACGTCATTAAATTTGAGACTTTCAATTAGAGACATTTTCTGAGGTTTCAGATGATTTCGGTATTCAGTAAGCAACAGTCTCAAAAAGTTCACCAAAGACTGTGGTGAAAAGCAATAGGAGACAGTTTACTGAATACCGAATAGTCTCAAAACCAATCTCATCACCGAAAAGTCTCAATTACTGACTAGAGACTGCTTAAAGAATATCGGCATAATAAAGATTTAGGAAAAATTTGTCTCAAAAACATTTTGAGAGGTTCCTAGCTGTTTGGAAATTAAATAAAAATTTAATAAAAACGACACGACAAATTAAGGATAACTTGTGTACATTTATTTATAAAAGAGTTGCTCTTTTAAAACATTTTTATTGTTTTTAAATAAAATAGAATAACAAAATTAAACTTATGCTTCATATTGGTATATTGTCAATTTCTTGGAATATAATTTTTGGGATTTTCTTAACACTCAAAGGCTAGACCACCTGATTGAGCGCCTCATGATGATCAGCAAATGATAGATTGAGATTTAGCTTTTCAACACCAAAAGGCGATAATGAGATTTCTAAGTATCAGTAACGTTTGTTAACGTTGAGCATTTCTAACCATAAATTGGGTTCAACTAATCTCGATTGGCAGGCTAGGCAGTAGGCAATGACAAAAACGTTTCACGACCGAATTGGCTATTACGCAGTAGGGACGGATTGTAAGATATTTAAAATAAAAAAAACAATAACAAAAAATAATTACAAGTCCTTACCTTTGGTAAAATTAATTATTGCTTTCCCTAAAATTTTCGGATCAATGAAATTATCGTCGAATTGCTTCATAAGAATGTATATTATGTAAAATTTAAAAATGTGGTGGAAATTAACCCATAAAAATATAACACAGGACAAAGGTAAAGTACGAAAGGTCACCGTATATATGTAAATAGATTATACGTCTGTACATTTGCAACTGTCATGTAAGTGCATCCTTCTGCTCGTGTTGAAATAAATGTTTATTTGACGACATATCTACGAGTACATACAAATATTGTTGAACAATAATTTGTCGTGATTTGCACTGTTGTAGGAGGAGGAAGAAACTAAAAAAAAAATACAATACGGATTTTAAAGCAATAGAAATAAGAACGTAGTGATTTATTGAAGATGATTCGAAGCAAAATGAGTTTAAAAAGCAAAATGAAAGTTCCAGGAAAAACTGAGTTGAAAATCTAAAAAGAAATACTTCAGCGGATTTAAAACTTTTCTTTTTAGATTTGTAATTTATTTTAGCAGAGCGTTCTTTATTGACTGATACTTAACAGAATAAATTTTTTTTCTACAAAACGACATTACATAAAGTGGATATTCAAAGCTACATAAATTCCTTCGTAATAAAGTAGAATACAAGACCCACACTCGAACATAAATTAGTATTGAAATTGAAGTCCGATCTGAGTTAAATAAAAGACATGTTTCTCAATAGGAACTGAGTTCGTAAAACTATCCACAAGCATGTTGTTGGTATTTATTCCGGTAAAGATAACACTCCTGAACAAAATTTTGCGGTCGGAGATTTTTAAGTCGATTTAGGGTAATTTGGGGGCGCTGATTACGAAAATAATATCAGTTTTGCCGAATTGACTCTAGTTTTTCAGATAGAGACTTTTAAATATTTCACGAAAAAACCTAATTAAAAATACCAATATGGATTTAAATTATATTTTTATTGCGCGCCTGTATAAAAATAATAAAAAAATAAAAAAAATATATTATTTTCATTAATTAATTTTAAAAAAATTACAAAAAACTTTTCTTTCTGTAGGACCTCCTATGATGTCGTTACTCAGGACAATCCCGTTTTAAGTTCCAGCAGTAGTCTGCCATCATGTGGTCGGCCCATCGACCTTGGTATCGTTCTTCCATTGTTTTTATGTCCTGGTGGAACCGTTCACCTTGTTCCTCACTGTAATCGCCTAGGTTGTCCGGGAATTTGGCCAAATGACTATGTAAATAATGTAATTTAATGCTCATTTTAGCTCCTAGTTTGCGAAAATTGAGAAGCATATCAGCAACTAGTTTTGTATAATCTGGTGATTTATGATTTCCCAAAAAATTTTTGACTACATTAACAAAGCTTAGCCAGTATTCAGATTCAATTTGTGACATATGGTTTAAGAATTCAGTGTCTTTTAGAAGGGTACAAATTTGAGGACCATCGAAGACTCCTGCTTTTAATTTTTCCATACTAAGGACTGGAAATTTTTTGCACACATATTCGAAACAGTCACCTGTCTTATCAAGGGCTTTGATGAACTGTTTCATTAGCCCAAGCTTGATGTGAAGTGGTGGAAGAATGATTTTTTCTCGGCTTATCAGTTGGTCATGAAATTGCAAACTTACATATATCCGGACACGTACACTGCGAGGCGTACATTAAGCCACCAATGGCTTGTTGATATGAAATCTTTGTCATTTCCATTTTTTCTTCTTCACTTTTTTTTTGTAGACTGATCCTTTGATAATCTCACGTTGAAATCCATACGCGTTCGTGCAGTTCATCAATGTGTTTTTCTCTAAACCTTTATCCAGCTTCATGTTGCATACTTGGCTCGCCTGCTTCAAGCCATATATTGATTGCCTTCTTAAGCTCAAGCACCTGACCAGTATTACCAATTGCTGTACCTTCTGGCATCTCTGCATAAATGTCTTCGTCCTTGCAAAAACGCAGTCACCGCATCCATCTGATAAATCCTTAAGTCATATTTAGCTACTAACGCTACGATGTATGAGATAATCCGTTCCATTTTTTTGTGTGAATCCTTTAATCGCAAGAAGTGCTCTGATACCACACTTTTCCTTCTTGATTTGGTTTTAATGATATTAACGCCATTAGACTTATCAACACACTCCAATGTACCTATTGTTCTTAATTAACAAATCAATTTCAATTTTCATAGCTCTACCTTTGTACTTGTTTTATAAAAGTGTATAATACAAAGTGAAATGAATATCTGAAATTTTGAATATTTGTTTACATTAACCCTCTTTTAATAATTCGAATATTCGGGCATCCGAAACTTAAAAGAAAAACCCGGATATTCGGGTAACCGGATATCAGAAATCAATGAAATGCAACATGGTGCAAATAAATAAATGGGTAATACGGAACGTCTATGAATTCGCCTTTGTCTAAATGGCTTGGACTTGACAATAAAAATAAAAAAGTTTAAAACAAATTCAATTGCTTTATTGGAAAAAATGTGGCAGAATATTTCAATTGGTAAGAAATTGGCTTTCTATTAAATAATTAATTCATTGAGTTTACGAACATTGGGAATGTAGGCACTACAAATATCTCCTGCATTCAGCCCAATTGGCGATCGCAAACGTTTTTCGGTGAAGAAGCTTCAAACCGTACAGGACGTAGTGGCTGCGCAGTGGGGGTGTACATATATAGTAAGTAGATTTGCATAAGTTTATTTGCATGACTTGTAATATTATGAAAATTGCAGAACAAAGTGGATGATAATGGGTCGAGAGAAAACGTGATTGAACCTTTTGTAATTTAATTGCGATCGCTAATGCCATCGGCTGATGCATAGCTAACACATTTTCCAAGATGCATAACCTCATTATTGAGGACAACACTTTTACATATGTATGTTTTTACATGCACATACATGCATGTGTGTGTGATGTACATTTGTACATGTATGTAGAGGTGTGGAGATTAACGTGGGCATAGAACAAAGTAAGTTACAATTCAAAGATAACTACATATGCAACGAAAAGGTTAGTATAAAAATGGAAAAGGCAAGTAATTAATATAAGGTAAGTAGTAAATTGCAGTTTAATTTAATATTATTAATACAGTTTATTACATACTAATCTAATTTATACTCCATAGTTGTAATCTATTTTAATAACTACAATTTGAAAAGTATGATGCAGTTCAACTTAAATAAAAAGACGATGAGATAACAAATTTCTCTTGGAAACCACAACGGTATTTTACGATATTTTCCAAAAGCGCTGTTCGCAATTCACTCCCACTCCATCGTATAGCTACATGACCTACATATGCACATATATGTATGTATGTATATAGAAAATAGTGATTAAGATTTTGAGGACGTAAAAGCTGATTTAACGTTGCTTCCTTACTATGCTTAGAGGTTAATTTTGACTTTTTATAACTTTTTATTATCCTCTGTTTGGCTTTCTTACTTTTTAGCCGTTTATTTAAGTTTCGCACACGAAAGTGGATTCTGCATTTGAAAAAGAAGCCTTTAACTTCTTCAGGCAATTCAACTTCAGAGCTTTTTTCAACCAAGCGTTGCTGTATATTCTTATAATGCGCAATATCTAAGGCATTAAGATTGTAGAATATTGATTCTAGGCTTATAATTCCATTCAAAAAATGTGGGAACGGTTTATTCAAAAAAACCCTTAGAAACCTGATCAACCCAGGTAAATTTAGCTTCTTAATAATATATCCGGATATATATTCTAAAGCGTCCTCTTGGGGGATGTCACAGTCCTGCGCGCATGGTGAGTTAAGGGCGGCAATAACCTCCGGCTCCATTTCATCATCCATCACCTCAGCAGTAACTTCACTAACATCGGGGCCAATTGCTTCGCTTGAACAAAAATCTTCAGATTTTGTTAGCGTGTGCATTTCTGAGCTCAACCACTCGGTAGTATCACCTGCAACATTACCTGTGCCTTGCAGATGCTCGGTATTCCGTGCTATAAAGCCATAGGAACATATGTATGTGTATAATGTTTTTAACTCTTAATAACACTTATTAAAAACATACCTAAAATGTATTTTCGCAGCCTATATTTGAATTCTTTTGGCGACGGGTAATCATTCAATCCACCTTTGCTGCGAATAGCGCCAAAAAAATGTTCCAATACATCCTGGTTTAACCGATTGGTCAAAATATATTTCACATTAGATCTTTGGAAATGTTCCAATCCCTTCTTATTTGAAAGTATAGGAAACAGCATGAACACATTCATTCGTGACAACACATCTAATTGATTTGTCAGTGCTATTCCAAATGGTTCCTTTGGATATAAAGACATTGCTAAATCTATAATTAGCTATAACAACGTGATTTGATATGAGGTATCTTTCCAGGATAGCCAAAGGTTCCTATGGTTGAGTTTAATACGTCAAACCAATCATTTATAAGTTGGACAAAGTCTGCTGTCTCCATTGGATTGTAAAGTTGGAGACCTAACGAATAGCAGCGCTTGATAGCATTAGCGGTAGTATTAGAGAATAGTTGCGCTGCTAGTTTAACTTTTTGTCGCCCTGAAAATGTAGGTAGTTTATCTAGAGATGGAGCACATGCTATTGTGCACATTTTCGTACCTATTCCTTTGACAGAAACGTGTTCATCCGTCAGCTTAAATACAATTGATGCATCCGATTTGTTGGTATGCTTCAATAACTCGCAAATTGTCCGCGTCGTTAAGAATGCGCCGTTCCACAGAATACCCGTGTCTAAAAGGTGGTTGCGGATTAACTTTAACAAGTGTGGTGCATCAGCGAACGTAAAAATTGTTGAACTTTCATCTGCGGTGTTTGGAAACCACGGCATATCTAAATACAATAAAAAAATTATTTTGCTATACTTTGTTTACTTTTAAATTTAATTTTTTATCTTACTCTGATTGCGAAAAAAAACCCAGAATCGTTTTTGTTGCAAACTTGGTTATTCAAATGATCAAAATTTATCCTAAATTATTGTTATTATTACAATTTTTACTTCTTAAAAGCTAATACAAAAATGCAACTTACACGAGCTGAGGTTGGTTACTATTTTTAAAACCCTTCTCCTCGAACCGCCAGAAAGCAGTCGGAGCTAGTAGAAACATGTAACGGCGGAAGTAATGGTACAGCTCTGGGCAACAAGTTGGCCCTTTCCCCTCCAAAGACAATGTCGGAAGGTAGAAAATGATCCGCACACACAACATCCCGCTTCCGAAACTGCTTCCGGCACGCTGTGCTTCACAACGCATTTCTTAGTTCATCACTCGGAGCTTGGAAGAACGGTCCATTTCCCCGTTGCACAATTTTATTACAAATTACACACTTTCCCATAATCGATTTCAAATTTTATTATTGTTATTTTTATTTCATATAAATTTTCACTACAAATTATTGCTTTTACTTCAAATGAGAAAATCAACAATAATATTGTATTAAATGTAAACAAAATATTTCGTTTTGGCAATTCATACGCTAGGCAAGGCGAATTCATAGAAAAAAATCAAATCAGCTGCCTTGGCTTAAAGCAATAATACGCCATGGAAATATTCGATTACGAAGAATACTACAAGCCGTTTAACTGTATTTGTTCTTATCGAAAGTCGTGGAATAGCACACATCGAAAAATAATTTACAAAAAATAATCAACAAAGACGATTATTTTTATTGTTCATCAATTTCGATGATTTTTTTTCGTTGCTACAATTATCCGGCTATCCATACTCCATCCGTATTTTATCCGTGTCAACAACGGATAGCCGAATGTGCGGATAGTTCCACCCCTAATGTATATAAAATTATTATGGTTTAGCAAAACACAAAACACATTCAAGAAAAAAACTTTAGCGACATCATTCTCTATTGCGAAACAAACGTTCGCTTCGTTTCAAACGCGAATCGTTCGTCCATTAGAATTGCATATCTCTAACATCGAAGCAGGTGAACAAAGCTGTTTCTTACGGGACGATAACGTAAGAAACAAACATTTTCTCTGGCGAATGATCGATAAAACAATGAAAAAATGAATCCAGCTCAAACGAAAACAAATTGTGTACCGCTTCATTCAAAGCGAATTTATAGAAGGGGATGACATAAGACCAGCTGATTTGATTATTTTTTTTTTTTGAAAGCAAAAGTAAAAACAAAATACATAGGAATTTTGTAGTTGTATTATGGATTCGCCATGGCTTCATTCATTCGAAATGGAAAATTCATCAAAAAACAGAAGAAAATTTAAAAAAGCGGCTATTTCAGATTTAAATAAAAAAAAACCTTCAACCAGTATTAAAAACTACCAGCGCTCAATTCAGAGTTCTCATAAAAAATTAATGGCTAATCCGAACCTGGAGAGATGTTCCTTTATTCGGAGCTGATAGGCTCTTGTTTGAAATGCAGTGGAATGCCATAGCTGCTAAAAATAAACGTATACGGTCCGCCGGAAAGAACTTTGGTTGAGTGGAAAAGGTAAGTGTGGTTTATGGATATAAATCCACATCTACATACATATGTATGTATGTAAGGATCACTTATTTCCTTTGTGACGCAGATGTGGGTAGATCTTAAAAGCCGCACGCACAATAAGTAAATTGGCTGGAAATTTCAGAAGCTTGAATGCCACAGGCTGGGTTCCATTCAGCCATTTTCCTTTAACTTGAATGAAAGGGACTAACGACCGCGTTTTATTTATATCCAAAGCAGCATCTCCAGTAGTATTTTGTTTGGTATAGCTTCGAGTCGATCCCTACCAACACTAAAATCACTACCCACACCAGCAACACTACTCACAGCAGAAATATCAACTCCACCTTCAACAACCACAACTAACGCGATATCAGAATCGGCCAACACAACATCGCCAAACACCTCAATAGGGACATCTTTGCCTAGTTTTCCAACAACACCACATACTACGACAGCTGTCCTACTCAACATATACCCTACTTCAACCCCAGTTAGACTACTCCCACGTATTCAAAGTAGAAAAAGTTCAAATTAAACAGTTAAAAATATGCATAAATTTTTTAACAAAAATTGTATAAATAACAGCAAAATTAATTCTTGTTTTGTTAAAATATGAACCAATGTGGAAGTAAACAAATAAATAAACAATTCAAAAATCAGTTAAAATAAAATAAAAACTTTGAAAAGAACGCATTACTTTTATTGAATTATTATTCAAAATACATATGGCAACGACTCATTTGACAAACGCGTTCGCCTCACAATTTGCTACAACGTGACAAACGTAAGAGACAACGAACTCGATAGGGAATGCCATTGCAAAACGAAATCCTTAGGAGACGAATCGTTCGCATGCCTCTTCGTTCGGAATAGTGAAGGATGCCGTAACACTCTATAACGAAATATTCGAAGGGTACATAAGTTAATGATGTGGTAATCCTTCCATGGTGACTCACTGGTGGGACTTTCAAAAGTGACACTAAGCAGTAATCTCGGGCATAACACAAGATAAATTTTATTTATTTATAAATATAGGGTCTTGCAATAGGGACGCACAAAAGAAGACCGATAGTGACAGCAAACGACGTCATATTTTTTCCCGCTCTTTTGACATTTCTCTTCAGCAAGGTTTGTCATTTCATCATGGAAAGATATACGATCCAACAACGAATCGAAATTATTAAAATTGACTACCTAATTTCGGAGTCAATGGCCTCAACTTTTAGAGGGCTACGTCCAATTTATGGTCGTCGTCATTTCTGGCTGAATGGCTTCGTCAATAATCAAAATATGAGTTATTGGACAGGCAGCAATCCACACGTACTCCATGAGTCAACATTGCGGTTTATGGGCCGGCGGCGTCATTGGGCCGCACTTCTTCCGTGATGATCAAGACCGGCACGTTACTGTGAATGGGAATCGCTATCGCTCAATGATAACCGAATATTTTTGGCCCGAATTGGATGATATGGACTTGGGCAATATGTAGTTCTAACAAGATGGCGCCACAAGCCACACAGCGAATGTCACAATCGATTTATTGAAAACCAAGTTTGGTGAACGTGATATCTTACGAAATGGCCCAGTGCGATTTGACGGCGTTAAACTATTTCCTGTGCGGCTACGTCAAGTCTATGGTCTATGCCAACAAGCCAGCGACGATTGCTGAACTTCGTACGAATATCGAACGTGAAATTGCAGCAGTATCGGCCGATTTATGCTTGCAAACCGTCGAAAATTGGGTTCAGCGTCTGGACTTCTGCAAGCGTGCCCGTGGTGCATATGCAAAAGCAATCGAGTTCTATACATAATGACATCGAATGTACTTTTACAGGAATAAAGAATTTAATTCATATCCCAATCCGTTTTTGTTTTATTTAAAAAACTTTTGTAGCGTTCCTATTGAAAAACCCTTTATTAAATGATGGACCATTTATCGTTGAAATGATTTGGAATCATTTTCTTTTGAATACAATTTTATTTTTTCAATGGTACTGACGTGTGCTGGTGCTAATTTTTTATCGTTGATAAAATGCGGAGTGGCGCAATAATAAAAACAAAGCAGGCCATTTCTGCTTCCTTTCCTCTTTTTTTGCCACAACCATAGGTACACAAAATATACCAAAGAATGATAGAAAACCAGATTACGACTACGCTGGCAGCGTACACGTCACAACAGTTACTGCTACAGGAATAGCGAGCAGAAAAGGAAGGTGATAACTGCATTTGGGAATTTTATTTGCACTGCAACTGCTAAACTACAAAGCTTGGGACTTCACATTTATTATTCCGTGTTTAACTTTTTGTAAAAATCACTCAAAACTCTGAAAAACCAATTTTTTAAGAGCAAAGTGCCAAATGAAAATTTATAATAAATGCAAGGCGAATTTATAGAAGGTGATGGCATAAGAGCAGCTGATTTGAGTTCTTTTTATTCACCTACATGTATTTTGTTTTCGCTTTTGCGTATGAGCTTTCAAAAGCCGTAAAAGCAAAAACAAAATGTATTTAAATTATGACAACTCTTACGCAGAAACAAAAACAAAATACATAAGAATTTTGTAGTTGCATTTATAACACCACCTTGTATGGATTCGCCTTGAATAAATGTGATTTGTTTCGATTTGATTTTTCTTTGCTATTAAATTTCGTTTTTGTTTCCAAAAATTGTGAAAGCCGATACATCCCACAGCGCCGATCACGGCCCACTCCCGATCCGCCGCTCTCGGTCTGGTAGGAATATGATAAATGAAAAGATTTAATTAATATATTATTTTTGGGCTTGTATTTTAGGAACTAATGTCATTTTATTGAGCTCAAGGCCAGGTTTTAGTAGGGTATATTATGAGAAAGCAACATAATATATTTAGTGTTGAAGTTATTAATTATACCTTTCATTATGATGACATGGTGTTATAACTTTGGTCAGATGTTTATAAGTATAAGAAGAAAAGATATATACCCATATCCAGGTGTATCAAAATGATCATTTCCATAATGTATTTCCATAATTAACTACTAAAAAACAGCAACTGTGGGTGTCATCTAAAGGGCCGATAATTTTCCCCTTTTTTGCTACATTTATACATATGTATGCGTTGCCAAAATGGGGCTACCAAAAAAGTGAGGCTAAGTAAGTGACATCACCTTCTTTATTGCATCACGCACAAAACGGTATACCATAAAGTGAATATTAAAAGCTACATAAATTCGTTCGTAATAAAGTACAATGCCAAAAGTATTTACAACAATTTATTATTAGATTTTGAGGTAGGTATGTAGCTTATTATGCTTGGCTGAAGTTCAGAGTTGAAATTCTAAGAAATCGGACTTTATGTACATATGTTATCAAAATGTTAGAATTGTAAATGCATGGCAATTTGTTGTTAAGCGCCTTTGTCCTAAGCCTATTTAAAAACTTATTTACAGGTATTTGGACGCAATTCAATGGACTACTTATTACAAAGCGATAAAAACAATTTTACTACGGTGCAATGACGGTATTGAACACACCAGCACAGAAGCAGAAATTTGTAAGAAAATAAAAAATTAAAACCAAAAACACCACGTGTATCTTTAAGCTTCTCATTAAAGTTTCCTTTTTCAGTTGAAAAGTCAGCAAATGCTTTGTTTTTTTTTTAAATCATTAAACCTAAGTATTTGCAGCCAATGACTGTAAAGAATAAAACTGAAATTAATGTGCAATAAGTGTAAATGCATTAATAAGTTTGTAAGTATTTTCAAGAATTAAACCATAAGAGTTTTTGCAAAATGAGTGTACATTGTAGTCTAAGCTTAAGCTTTGCGGGAGTTGGGCAGCAAGCGAAGTGAAATGGGGCGAATGACACAGATGCGCGTTGGTGTTGGAAGGTGAAAGTGCTAGCTGATTGATGAAGAAGTAGAATTGGAATGTGATAGGAGAATGAGCTGAATATACCACCAGCCAACTTCAGTGTGACGCGGATTTACCTACAAGCAATTTGTGCTGTTCGTATTTACATATATAATACTCGTACTAGCTTTTACCCGCGGTCTCGCTCGCATGACATTCGACTTATGGTTATGAATGCGAATGTCAAACGTAATCAAACCGCGTTGATATTTATTTAGAATTCTCATTTTCATGATTAAGTTTTCTTAAGCCTACATCTTTTGAATCTCATGCTGTAGATTTCTAATCTAATTTTATTTACTTTTCGAAGTAGGTGGCAACGCTCCCCGCAAGGTATTTTAAAAATAAAGCTTTCTTAAAACTACTTCGTGATAAACCTTTATTTTAATATTTGATTTAACTTATTACAATTTTAATTCATTTTATAAACCCTCTCCAAAAAGATTTTTGAAATTTAGTGTTCACATATTTTGTTTTTAGTTTGACACTCATATTGTAAAATATCATTTAATTTAACTAACTTGAGCTTTAAGCAGAATACACTTATTGTTACATAAGGAACAAACTATTCTTTCAAAACACTTCGAAAATGAAGCTTTATTAAATTCCTTTCGTTTACATAAACTTTCACATAATTATAAATGTTTGTTAGGATTTATATTAAGAAAAATTGGAAACGTGATTACTCTTTTATGAACAGTTTTCATAACAGTTTCCTCAAATATATGCATGTATGTATGTATGTATATATACTTGAAATATCTTTATTTTTATTTAATTTCCAATCAGTGGACGCTCCTACAAATATGTTCGCTATTAAGGTTTTCTAAAATTCTGTCATTTCAAACCATTATAGAAACACTTCATTTATCTTATTAATTTAGTCGAATTAAAATTTTTCTACTCTACGAATGTATTTCTCTAAAAGAGCCTTATTACACGCTTTCGTTTGACAAAGTAAAATTTCCGTAACCTTACCCATTTAATTCAATGAACGGTAGTTAAGGGGTGGCAACCTTCATCAAACACCTTTTCTTATAAACCCTTTCCTTCCAGAGTAATACTGTTATATTGCAGTAAGTTTACAAATAGCATTAAATTCATGTTTTTAAACACGTGGCAGCAATTCAAAAATATATTTCCATACAAAACTATTTTAATCCTACATTCTTTCAATCTTATTACGTGGCACTTCCTTAACTTAGTAGTTTAATTTAATTTATTCTATCAACCAGGTGGCAACCCTCCCAAACTTATTTTCAAAATAAAGCCTTCTTACCACGTTTTTGTTTCAAAATTCATATTTCCATATTTGATTTAACTTATTAAAATACTAAATAATTTTTTTAACAGCTGGCAACCCTCTACAACATTTGTTTTGGAATTACGCATATTAAAAGTTTGTAGTTTGACACTCATATCGCTAATTATGTGATACTTCCTTAACTTAATAATTTAATTTAATTTATTCTTTCAACCAGGTGGCAACCATATCGAACTTATTTTCAAAATAAAGCTTTCTTACCACGTTTTTGTTTGAAAATTCATATTTCAATATTTTATTTAACTTATTACAATACAAAAGAATATTTTTAACAGGTGGCAACCCTCTCCAACATTTGTTTTGGAATTACGCATATTTAAAAGTTGTATTTTGACACACATATCGTTCATTACGTGGCACTTTCTTAACTTAATGATTTAATTTAATTTATTCTTTCAACCAGGTGGCAGCCCTCTCAAAGTTATTTTCAAAATAAAGCTTTATTACCACGTTTTTGTTAAAAAACTCATATTTCAATATTTGATTTAACTTATTACAATACTAAATAATTTTTTTAACAGGTGGCAGCCCTCTCCAAAATTAGTTTTTGAATTACGCAAATTTAAAATTTGTAGTTTCACACTCATATTGTAAACTGTCGTTTATTTTTTGATTTAACTTAATTTGTATGTAAACAGGTGGCAACCTTTTTAAATTATTTGAGAAATGAAACTTTATTGAGTCTTGCATGCAATAGTAAATGGATTTGATTTAAATTATTATAAATTTGATTAATTTCTTAAACAGGTGGTAACCCTAACCAAAATTATTTATGAAATTAAGTTTTCTAAAGACTTTTGTTTTGGCATTCATATTGTAAAATTACATTCATTATTATGAATTAACTAAATTTGCATGTAAACAGGTGACAGCCTTCTTTGAAAACATTTGGACAATGGAACCTTATTAAGCCTCTTTCGTTTGTTACCCAAGTGCCTTGAAACACTGCACAATCCACTAAGATACCATACGATTTTGTAAGTCAAAAGGAAAGGGGTATCCAAGATAACCCATTACAATATCACACCGGTAGAAATGCTCTGGGGAAGACAAAGGGCATTCTTCTGCTGACATGAAACTGGCGAAATTTTATCTACACCAATTTTGAAAAGTGCTCGCTTTGTGTGAGGGTGCAGAATCTTGTAGAAAAAAATCACCTATTTCGATATATCCATTGCTTGAGCATTTAAATGTCTTATTAAGGCCGATCCACACAATAGTGCCAATCACGGTCCAGACTATATTTTCTGAACACAAAAACAAAACTCAGAAACTCACCTGGTTAAAAATTAAGTAGGTAGCATTTGCATCATTCAATCCAAATAATATTGTGTAATGATTTTGACGCATTTATTGGTGAAAATAAGAGAAAGTTTGGCACTTTATTAAATCGCATCCCATGCCGTCACGGAACAAATATTTTGGAACCGTTCTACACATTTTTTAGTTTGAGAATTGTCGGGCGTTGCAACTTCATACAGCCGATTATTTTGAGGGCAGCAGATCATTTTGAGGGCAATTGGGTTGAAAAATTTTTGCCAGCAGAATAAAATTGATATCACTTTTATTAGGGCCACTATGCAAAAAGTGATGTCAACGTGTGACATTGCATTTCACTCTAACACAACATTATTACCGAATATACAAGCATACTGCCCACTCTCGTTATTATTGCCTTATTTGCTTAATTTTATAAACAAGTGTTTGTAGATTTTGTCAGTTTGTTTTTATTCACACGTTAAGTAACAAACACAATTCATTCCAAAAAATTGCTGGTCCTGTACCGTTTTTCATAGGCAATCGATTGAAGATCTAAAATAAATGCGCATACAATTAAATGTCTTAATAAATAGCCCTTTTAGAATTTGTTAATTCTCTCATTGCTTTAAAATGGGAAAAGCACCAAAAATTCCCGTAAGTTTCTATTCAGATTTGACTTGTTAGTGCGGTTTCATTGAAAACTTAGCTTTTAGTTTTTTTCTGCTAACATACGGCGGTTTTAAATATTAACACTGAATAACGCACTTCAGATTGTCCCTTTTGCGCAATTATAAATGACAACCATTTCTTCGGTCATCTGGCGATCAGTAATGCTAAATGTGAATAACTCGGTTTTGTCATTCTCGCATATGTTCGACCATAGCGTAGCGAGTCGAGAGTGGCTCTTTTTAGCAAGTACTTCGACAGTCGTTTGAACGGTAATTTGACTGTCACAGCTGATATTATTGCCGGTATGCGCAACTCAGAAGTCACTAAATTTGACACTTTGAATTGGAGGAATTTTTGGTGACTTGAGATAATTTCGGTATTTTCACCGAAGACTGTGGTGAAAAGCAGTAGAGACAATCAGCTGATGGTCGTATGTTCAGCTAGAGGTGCATAATCAACCTCAATGCAAATGTGTTCATCGATA
The DNA here is from genome assembly GCA_951828415.1 of Anomoia purmunda. Lineage (NCBI taxonomy): Eukaryota > Metazoa > Arthropoda > Insecta > Diptera > Tephritidae > Anomoia > Anomoia purmunda. The sequence goes on along the minus strand of OX639997.1, from coordinate 58,525,396 downwards.
GCACGCAATATACTTTTTCAATTCTTGGTCAACAACGTATTGAAAATAAAGTGTTATTTTTTACAGATTTGAGCAAAACATAGCTCACGACCAATAGTCAGATTGATTGCTACTTCATTTTCGTTTGTGCGTTTGTGTAATACTTTCCTCAATTTCTTTGTTTTGTGACCTGCTCAGGACCGGCTGACAAATAAGTGAATTTAGTTTGAGACTAGAGACTTAAGACGGCCTACTGAATACCGAATAGTCTCAAAATCAATCTTTTCACCGAAAAGTCCCAATTAGTGACCATAGACTGCTTCCAGAATACCGACCTAAGAATGTAAGTGTATTGCTAATTCTGGCAGCATTTTCGTGTAGGGAGGTGCATAGGTACATACGTTGGCCAATTTCAATGAGAAAGTTCATTCAAACAAAATTGCGAAAGGTTTCGTTACTTTTGGTAAAACCCCTCAATAAGTGCTAACGAGAATATGCGTGTGTTCACATTTGAGGCATGTACTTTTATGGTTTGTTTTCAGTAGGACATTTTTACGTTGCTAGTCCAACCATTATAATAAAAACAGCATAACAATTTGAGTTATTTGGATTTGATGTCAATGCTGACATTTCTTGTGAAATTGAAACAAAATGAAAAATACGCAGAGTTTGCTAGTTCATGGGAGGAAATATTTATGATTAACATTTGTTAAAACGAGAGTCTTTCGGTTATATGAGGCTAGATTCAGTTTTCACATTGAATTGCAGTCCTTCGCGTTTGCATATCATTCTAATTTTCAGATACATACTCATCTTTGTACATGATATGTAGTTTGTATGATTGATATTCTGTTTATATAATCCCCATAGCTATCTTAGCAACTGCAAATAACTATAACCACCCTACAGCAAATTTCTCTAGCCCAGACATAGTTCAATATGAGTTCTTTTTTATCAATACTAGTTGCCGTTCAATCTTTAAGCAATGGCTTTATCTTTTTACTGTAACATGGAAATGCCATTGGAAGTGGACAGTTGACCCTTACCTATTTTCATTCCAGTTCAGCGGAAATTGGATTTTTTTTAATGTCTAGTGTTGCTCATCGTATAATACAATAAATCGTCTAAGAGCCGGTTTCTTCGGATTGATTTGATTTTAATCAGCGGTTAGTTAATCGCTGATATCTGAAATTGACAATGTCGTTTTCACCAAAGTCTGATTAGTTTACTTCCGATTAGGTCGATCATTGTAAAGAGTTTAGGAAAAAGTTCACAAAAGATGCATTGTGAATAGCCAAAAGCAGGATCCACAGCTGATTTTTGGTTATGCTGTGGTTAAGATTCTTCACTACCCTATGCAGTCTGGATAAGTAGGAGTTGAGCCTACTGCAATAGACTTAATTACTTTAATTGAGCCAGAGTGACACGGGACTCTCGAGGCAGCTGAAGCTCTTTGTCTGCTATAAGGTGTAGTTTGAATCCAATAACAGCACTAAAAGGGCGAAAGTTCTTGAAGGTGGTGATAAGCTCAGGGTAAAGGATATTCAGAGCTTGGCTGTATGTGATCGGATCCAGTGGTTGACTGGTGAACGGCTGGATATCGTTCTTGAGTTAACGGAGATGCCCCCTGATGTGACAGGGAGGCGGTTCGGCCATTTCCAAGTTCCTGTTTGGGCATCCCGTTCTATAGTGGTTGCTGAGAAAGATGTTTTGCTCTTTAACGTGGAGCATGCACGTCTCCTGTTGAAGGTGTGCAACAGGCGCCTTCAGGAAACATCTTCTGTCCGAAGTGTGGCGTTCTGACGCTTCGTCCACTTTTTCGTATAAATTAGAGCATTATAGTTTACAATCGACCATCATCTTGCATGTTGTTACAAGCGCTGCCGGCGAACGATTTGACGGCCTTGCTGCAGCTCTGTACTTTATTGAGGATTGCGGTAGTGTGCCCTAAAAGGGAGAGCAGGCTAACGAAGGTAATTTTTAGGATCTTCAGCGGGTTAACCGTTGGATGGGAGAACCATCAACATGAATATTGAGCTCCAGCCTGCTCTCCTTTGTACATATTGCGAATAAGGTCGCCGAGGACTTAGTAGAAGATAAGGTCATATTTCGTACAATGAAGAAGTGATGAAAGTTGGAGAGATAATTGCTTACGTTCGAACACATGCCATCAATTGAATTGCCGGTAGACACTATCGAATAGTCATCAGTGTACGAGACGATGTTGACTCCTTCTGGCGGTTGAAGGAGCTTTGAGATGTAAAAGTTGAATATCATCGGGAAAAGCACGCCACTCTGTTGGCCCCCTGTTTAACCCTTCGCAATTTCGAACTCGTACCTCTAAAGCAAACCAATGACTGTCGAGCACACAGGAAATTGGCAATCCAGCGCTGCAGTTCCTACGGGACGGTTTTTGTCTTCACTTCAGCGTTTAGCGTTGCTTGGCTAATGTGTCGAGAGCCAGTAGCAAATATAACGGTACTATGACGGTACTCTGACAGGGACGATCACAGTTTGGACCATAGTTCACCTGCGTGATGGACTGGAAAAAAGAAGGGAGATCGACCGATACTAATCAATTTTATCCGCCTGTTTCTCTGGTTTCAGAAATGGTATAATCCTATCCAACCCTATACATCGGGAATGATGAATGAGAAGATGGAGAGGTTAAAGACACTGGTGAGGTAAGCCACTCCCTTTTTAGCATCAGCCCGTTTAATCTCTCAGGACCAATAGTCTTGGAGGCTTTCGTATTCTCGAAGACCTGCTGGTCACTCGACGCTTGGCCCCGTCTACCGCAGCATGCAAAATAAATCGCCGGCTAAATAATCTCGCGCACCTCCAATCGATCATCACGTTTCACCGGGTCGATCAAACAGCTGATTGGCTCCGCTTGGTGAACTGAATACCAAAATTATGTATTCGTTGTAAATCTTACTATCAACTTACTGTCATAGTTTGTTAGTGGGCATTTATGTTGCATACCACCTGATGTGAATTCGCTTTGGTTGTGGTATTTCCTTGTCGGTTTTGTAATTGTTTTATTGTAAAATATTATTTTTGCCAAACAAATGGAGCGATTGAAATATAAATTGGAAATAAAAGAAAGCCTTGTTTGTTCCACAACTATAAAAATTGCTCGTGTAAATTACATATAATAAACAGTTTTAATGTTTTTAGAGCTCTCAGAGGCCCGTTTTTATTCGGTTAACAGCTAATCGGCAGCAGCGGTCACCTGGTAGACTTAATCGGTTGTTAACCGACGGATTTATATTAACTGTATATTAAAAAAAACACGTTTTCACCAAAATTTCAATTAACTGCCATTCACTAAGCACAAATGAGCCTTTAAGAAACTGATCCTAGGTCGTGTGATATTAGCTATTATTTTTGAACTAGTCAGCTTACTTCATGGGGACACTTATCCGCCGCAGGGTTGATACATATGTACACATATAAATACATATCTGCAATATGTTTATATTTCCTTGTGCTCACATTCATTTTTTCTCCTCTGGCGGCTAAGCTGCATGCTGACCCTGGGCAATTAATTTCACACTGTCATTTTGTGATGAGTCCACTATCATTACGTTTTATATTACTATTTTTATGACCAAATAAATGAAATACCAATGGTGGAAGTACATACATTAGAGTGGGTCGATTTGTCGGACCATTCTGAGCAACTTTCCAAAGCTGTTTATTTATTTTTTCTTTCACATTCATAAAAATAGAACTCTACACTCTACACTCTTTTCAGGCGTTGTGGTTTTTGAATTAGTTCATGTTTTACAGGCATTTCAGGCGTTAGAATTTGGCATTTCCAAACGATAATTTCCAAGTACGATATGTTTATATTTTACAGAAGGTCTGTTCGATGAATGCATTCGTTGGACTGCTTTGAGCTCTGCCCGATGTTGTTCTGCATTGCTCTACATTTTTAGTACATTCATCAAACAGACCTGGAAGTGCACACAAAAGCGTGGAGAACACAAAGTTAAGAACAGGTGTTCTTATTTTAAAAATTTGGCCCGGTCTCGTCTAACTAAAGGCATGTTTATCAAATTTTTGGTACAAACTTTTAATTTCAAACTTTTTGTGATCAATGGAGTTATTTGTCATGACTGTTCCAGAGGCGCATGAAACAAGGAAACTTCGTGTTTCCCCTTGTTGACTCAAAAGAAAGTTAACCATTTTTAAATCAACACAAATTATCCATTTGTGATCTTGATACTGAATTTTTTCCATAACCTTGGAAGTATTTTCCTAACATTTTATTTTTTTTTAATCCCATCTGTTGCAAAATACCAGCAACATCGTTATAAGAAAGCTTTACCCTTCGCTTGAGAAAAGTACGGTAACAAAATTTTTTCTCGGGTACGGTAAAATATAGTGGTGGTTTGCTGGGTAAGCAAATTCGTTTTCTTTTAAACAAGATGCTAAAATTTCAGAAGCTTCTTTCGGTAAGTTCAGATCGTTTTCTTACCAAGTCATTTAACTATTTCTGATTAAATAGCTGAGGTTCTTGGCTATATTTGTAGTATGAATCAGAGTTTTCATTTCATGTATTCCGTTCGCGTTCAGAGGGATTTGAATCATCCGAAGATTTAGATATGCTGGGTTGTATCTCTCGTGATTTTATTTGAGGTCGTTGAGTAGAAGATAAGTTAGGATATGCCCAGTTAGCTGTAAATCAAAAACAAAAGTTGTTTGAGAAAAATTGTTGTCATATTTGAAAAAATGCCCGTCAATTTGACATAGAAACAACAACAGACACATGAAAGAAACATTTTTTTTTTGTTGTCAGTGTAGGATATAAATAACTCAGAACTGTCGTGAGTTAATTAAATATTATAATATATCCGAGGGAAAACTAAATATTAAATAATTTTCATATACTTCATTAACTTCAGAAATGGATATAGTATCATCTATTTTATCTGGATCTACCATATCTCATATGCGTTTTTGAACCACCACAAAATGTTAGTGGCCTTTACTTACCAAGGAAGAGTTATTTTTCTGTGTCTAACCTCTTGAAAGAAGAGCAAAAAATGTCTGCTGGCAAGAACTTCACTACTGACTTGTAACAAAGAAGTTAATTGATATATGGAATAAACCTTGCATTGATCTTATGAATGGAAAGAGCGTCGCACGAAAACTTTATAACTTTATTGAAAAACGTAAAAAAGTAATAAAAACTAACAGAATAGCAGGCATACATGCCTTCGGCTGTCTCTCTCGATGATAAATTCGCTAATTATCTTAACGAGATGGCGAACCTGTTCGCTGAATATTTTGTGGTGTCATTATATTTGAGAGGATAATAATTCTTGGTCTGATGTTAACCCCAATGTAGCCATTATTTTCAGCCTTTCGCGTCTGGTATTTATTATAATAATAATAATGTAAGTCTCTTACACGAAATTTCATTGATGAATGGAAAATTACCTCTATATCCCTATGTTTAACAGTGGATACAAGAATTATGTTCGCTATTATAGGCTCATTTCCAAATTAACAACGCTATCGAAACTTTTTGAAGCTATAGTTGAAGAAAAAAATGAATACATTTCATCACTAAAAGTTTGATCTTGCCAAACCCACATGGATTTGTTTCCAATCGATCTACTGTATCCAAATCAGCTGTATTTTGTTAATATTGTTTTGCATCCTTTTTGACTGGATTCCAGGTTGACTGCATATACACGGATTTAAGTTAAGCTTTTTACAGAGTTTCTCATCCGATTCTACTTTTTGAGTCAATCTATATTAATTTCCATTCAATTTTTTTTTAAAGTGGATTAAATTCGACTTAACTAACAGACGCTCAATAGATAGCATATCGTCAGATGCTTTTATTGCCTCATTTATTTTTTGTATTATTTACAAACGATATAAGTTCATGTTTCTTTTTTTTAGCTAATTTTCTGCTAGATGCCGATAACTTGAAATTATTTTCTATGATCAAAAACGAAAGAATGGATATTAATAATCTTGACATTTGGTGGATTGAATATCGACTTTCTTTAAATATTGAAAAGGGATTTAAGGTAATTTATGGGAAAATTCACAGTGCACTATCGACATATTTTAGTATCGCGGAGTCTCCGCTAGAATCTGTCGCTCACACGCCAAAGATCGTGCTATAATTTTTATCTATAATTTTTATTTTAATAGGCATATTAATCATGCGTTTTCTAAATCTTTCTCTGTCTTGGATTTTGTGAGGCGAAACTGTGTAAAATTAAATTTAATTACTATTCGTCTTTTGTTCGTCCGATTTTGAACTCCACAAAAATTTCATAATTAGATTGGAACGTGCCCAACACATTTTTTTGAATTTCGTATTGTGGTCTACGAATCTTTCAGAATCTATAGCACCGTATAGTACTCGTTTACTATTAATTAATCTAAAGTGCTTTCTGCCTTTTACTTTTAGTATTCCTCGGCGTAATTTGCGTAAGTTTTTGCCGTTCTATTGCGAAACCCCTTAAACTGAGTATGCGCACAATGCCCCTTTGGTATGTGCCTTAAATGGGAATTTAACCAGACCTCGAATTCTATCTAACTATACTTCTCTTATTCTAGGAGTATTTTTCGTATTCTTGTAATTAGTTTAATTAATAGCCACAGTGATTTATGTAGTTTGTGAGAAACAAATGTTTTATATACGAAGATTGAATAAATATATAAATAAATAAATAACCGGATGCTGACCAATTCCTTTTGATGTGTTCGACCAAGCAACAACAATAGCAACCTTTGTGTAGAGTGTGGTTGATTTAAAAATCATAAAGTTAGACAGCATCCCCCCTTTTCCAGCAGATGAACGATTTATCTACTGACGTAGAGTATTTGCTTCAAATGTTCACGACAATGTCGGATGGTTTTATTACAGTTGACTTTGCTAACATACATAAATAATAAGGCTAATCGAATTTTAGGATTTTATGCTGCAACAAGAAGAATAAATAATAAGAGTATACGTTCCAAACATACTTTAACATTAAAGGCTAACATTCTGTTTTATACGGCCGTCCGTTTGTATTCAATTTATGCCCTCCAAGGAGCGGAAAGTTATCAACTTAGTAGTTCAAAATAACTCCGTGACAACCATTGCGAATAACTTAGAGATAACAAAAAATGTAAAGTTAATTTCGACTGGTCCAATTCTATCGGTATGACAGATTTGGATGTTGGCAATATTGTAACAGAACCCCCAAAATTCAAGAAACAGTTGTTATAACTATTTAAAGAAATATTTAGAATTTTAAGACCAACCACTTGCTGACCTAACAGCTACATGCCACAAACAAGGAACTGAGCGAAACGTTGAACTGTTAACCCATGCTTCTCGGCGCGTAACGGAACAAAAATCGGTACAGTGTTATGGCCGTGACCGATGTTAGGTTAGGTTACGTTAATGTGGTAGTCCCCGCAGAGGGTACTCATTTAGGCATAGTAAAGAAGTCCATTGTGATACCACCTGTTATTAGAATGGTAACGTAAAACGGAATCAATACAATTTCCACTCCAGAAAGCTGCAAATTAAAAGATGAATCCACCTCATCATCCTCCATACAGCTGCGGCAGAAAGGGTCAGATATTATATTCAGCCTAACCGCATGAATATCCATCGGAAAATGCCCAGTCAGAACTCCTACGAGGATGGAAAGTTGCCGCTTTGTTAGCGACCTCAGTTCCTTCGAACGCCTACGGTCGTGGCAGTTTCCCAGCGCTCGCTGAGTCGACAGACAGAGTGCCCATCTATCCAAGAAAAGTTCGTAGGGAGGTACTTGGGAAGCAAACGGGGCCTAAAACATAGTTACTTAAGTATTTTAAAAAAAATTTACTGCTTTTTGTACTCTTACACTCATAAATCAACTATTTTTTGAAGTTTTTTTTTCACACAATTTTGTATTACCTGATTATGAAACTTCCGCTTAAAAGTCGTAGCTCAAAACTTGTTTTAGACCTACAATTTTTGATGCAAACTTACTCAAAATGATACGACGAATATTTTCCACATATGCGATTTTTTCCGAAAAGAATCGACCCGCCTTAATACACGAACACACACACCATAGGGTGCTATAAAAACTAATAATATTGTATGCACGCTTATTCCATCGCTTTCTTTATGTTGCCAATTTTATGACTTTCTTCAACTCAATTCTCTGTTTTTTGCCCTAACATTTTTTTATTTTTTTTATTTCCCATATGCTTTTTGCTACTGTTTCTGCTTGTGTGGAATTCGCATTCTATTTGATTTGAACATGACCACATCGAAAATTTGACCGACAGATTGCGAATGACAAAAATATTTATCGTAAATTTTTTCTTTTACTGTTCACATCTTCATGACGATGATAGATTTGATAGAAGTAGGTCGTTATAAGCAGAATTGCCCCAGAGCGCGCTTGGGTTGTGTGAGAGTTGACCCAAATTACATATATTACCTAAATTGATACTACTCTGGAAACTCCTCAAATGATTAATATGATAAACATTATTCGAGTTTATTGCTGACATTTCTTAAATTAGAGTCAACTATTATGACATGTTATTTCTTTCCGAGGTAAAGCGCAATTGTTTTTCCTTAATAGATTTAATGAGTAAATACTGCTAGCTGACCAAAGAATGTCCGCTGCGCTGCTGAGGCGAAGGATTTTTTATGAGTGCTTACAATGCGTGCAAAACACGTACAGTGCCGGTAAAGGAATTTGCACGGCAATTTTTTTTTTATGTATTATTCACAAGGTGTTTCATTCTAAACCGCTTTCGGTTTTTGTTTTTTTCTTAACAAAATATACTTCATTCTATAAAAAAAAATCAAGATAAGTACGAAATTCAAAAATTTTGCAATGACGCACACTGTACGTGCATGGATACTTTTGCAAGCTAGTTTTTTTACAAAACCAACTTATGTATCACAAGTTTGACAATTCTCACCTTCAACTAGACAAATCACAAATTAGGAAAGAGAGCCACTTTGTTTTAGTATTTTGCAGATTTATTTATCAAATCTCTGCCTAAGATTCCATATTTTTACACTTTAGAACAATTAAAACAGGTTTTTCACTGAAATATTGAAAGTAATTCAATTTGCTTTCTCCCTTATTCTTGTTTACTAAAGGCGAGATCTGTCACTTTGCCGCGGGAAGGCTCAATCTTGTATTCTACCACTCTTGCATATTGTAAGCTCTGTTTTTGGTCCATGATTACAGTGCTGTCAGAACTTTTTGAAAAAAAGTCTAAATGAGCGGAATGAAAAGGCTGCAAATGCCGATCGTCGTAGCCGAGTGTGTAGCGTGTGCGCGCTTCATTCGGTGGTCCACGGGTTCGAATCCTGGCTCGAGCATGTAATTAATGTATTTACAAAATTCATCACAAAATTTTTTCGCCAGCGGCGTTTTTATATTACCTCAACGAAAATACAGTTTTTTGAACAACGGAAAGGAAAACGAAGTAGATGAAGTTCCAATTGAAATATCTAGCCAAACAGAATTTAATATTATGTATTATGAATCTTTACCTTTAGCCTTTGAAAATAGTAAAGTCAATGATGAAAACAATCAAAATTCGTTCTATTATGTCAGTCATTTCAAGACAGATGACATTTTTGAAAAATCCAAGTTTTATGCTAACTTGTATGCTACCCAAATAACATCACAAGTTTTGGTCAGGCTACTTAAAAAGATATTAAAATTTTGACCTTTACCAAGCAACAAAAGCAACTCAGATTGTTCAAGAAAATGTACTAGCTTTTTTGTTTTCAACAGCAATTGCTGTACATTTCTGCGAAAGATTAAATTTCTATTTCATTTCATTTATTGATTAACACATTAGTACAGTAAGATCAAAGATGTACTACAAAAGACATCAACAGTATAAAATATAATAGTGAACACTTAAAATAAAGTAATAAATGAATATACTATATGTAAATTAAGTTACAAATTATATTAAAAACAATACTGATATATAAATAATGATTTTAAAAAGTAGAACTTTGAAGCAATTAAGCATAGGTATGACTAAATATATACCGGAGGTTTTTTTTAGACTGATAGAACTTTCGATAGGGATAGCTGTCACCTGACAGCTGGTAAATGACATTTCGTTTTGACATTTCTATTCAGTAAGCATAGACAAATCATCATGGAAGGAATGACGCCGCAACAACGTTTACAAATTTTGGTAATTTACTTTAAGAATCAACGTTCTGTTTGCCATACTTATAGAGCACTTCGTGAATTTTATGGTCCACATAATCGAGCATCAGAGCAGCTTATTCGTCGAGCTGTTGATAAATTTCGAACAACATCTACTCTACCCGATGAAGAACCAACAACAAGACAAAGAACTGTATGTACAGAAGAAAATATTGGTGCTGTAAGTGATAGTGTTGGAGAAAATCCGAATTTGTCCGTTCGCCGCCGTGCTCAACAAGTTGGACCTTGTCCATCCACAACATGGAAAATTTTGCGCAAAGAAAATTGGACTGATCGCATCCGATTGACCAAAACTAGTCGTGGCGGACATATGCCTGAAATCGTTTTTAAATATTAAATGTCAGGAAAATATCTTTCCAATAAAAAAGAATAGGTATAAATAGAGAGCACAACTTAGGGCTATACATAAGAAACTATTTTCTATTTATTTATTTATTTTTATTTATTTTATTTATTTCGGCTTCGTAGAGTCTAGTTCAAAAAAAAAAAAGAAAATCACTTAAGAGATATTATTATTTAAATTTCATTAGCAATATGTACAATGTTTGAATACAAACTATTGAGGTATTGATATATTTATCTCAAATCAACACAAAACTACAAACTCTATCTTATATTCCATGATTTTGTATAATCAAATAATCTTTTTTTGCACAAATTAGTGTCACAATTTTTAATGTTATCAGGCAATTCATTGAAGCATTTTAAACGCTTATAAAAAATACTGTTTTTTCAGATTCTGTTTAATAATTGAGCAATTTGAAATCATTTTTCCGTCTGGTATTTTGGTCATGAACCTCGTAGCTAAATTTAATACTTGTTCTCAGATAATCGGGCAAATGTCCGTTCTTTATATTGTATATAAATTTCATTGTGTAAAAAAATATTACTTTTTTTACGCTAAACCAATTCAAACTGAGTAGCATTTCTCTTATTGGAGTATCATAAGGTTTGTTTAATGTAAAACGCATAGCTTTATTTTGAATTTTTCGCAGTTTATCAATTTTCGAATCTTTCATGATAAAGAAAATTGTAGAACAATATATAAAGTATGGCTCAACTATTGATCTAAATACTCTTACTTTATAATAATTACTTAAATATTTACAGGATCTTTTAATAAACCATAGTTTAGTAGCTATTTTACTTATTGTGTGGTCAATATGAACGTCAAATTTTAATTTGTAATCTATTACGTTTTCAATTTTCACATTGCTTATTTTGATAGATTCAATATAAACAATGTTCTTTCTTGTTATTACCATGCATTTAGTTTTTTCAATATTAATTTTAAGTCGGTTAACACATAGCCAGACATGCAAAGCATCTAAGTAGATCACTTTGCAACTTCTCTCTTATATCTTTTTCGTTCTTACCATTAATCGAAATTAATGCATCGTCAGCAAATAGTTTTATACAACTGAATTTCAAGACTGAATTAATATCGTTAATGTGGATATTGAATAAAATTGGCGCAAGAACAGAACCCTTGGGCAAGCCAATCTTGACGTCCACTTCCTCTCACAATTTCGAACCAATTATTGTTCTTTGCTTCCGATTTGTTAAAAAATTTCTAAACCAATGCAATTCAACATCTTTAATACCAATGCCTGATAGTTTTTCCAATTATATTTGTTGATCTATTTTTTCAAACGCTCTTTTTAGATCGATGAAAACTGCTATTATCGATTTCTTATCATTAAGCTCTTTTTCCATTCAGCTATACCCATGTTCAATGCTGTTTCACAAGAGTGATTTCGTCGTTGAGGAATTAGTATCTTATTATTTTCTAAGTATTGAACTAATTGGTTTTTTACCACGATTTCTAAAACTTTGTTCGTCACTTGCCAATGTGTTAATTGGGCGAAACTCATCTGCGTTTATCGTATTTTTAACTTTTTCTATTGGGGCAATAGTTGAAGTTTTCCACATTCTTGGAACTACGCCACTTAAAACTTAAACTTTCATTTATTATTTTAGCATAGAAAAACCCTAAATATGGTACCGCGTCCTTTACAAGGCCTTCCGACAATAATTTTTTACCATCCTTTTTGGCTTTAAACTTATTAACAAGTTCTTCGATGTCATCTGTTTTAACTTTGTCAAATTTAAATGTAATATGAGCACTTAACTGATTATTTGCATTCATGTTTCTACTAACTAATTCTATATTGCTGCAAATATCTGTAATACTATCTAAAAAATATTTATTTAGCTTACTCGCTATTTACGATTCATTTTCTTGATTGTTGCACTTTCATTTACCATGCTTATTGCCTGTTTAAGATATCTCCACATAATTTTACTATCATGTCTATTCATATTTATATTATATTCCATATGCTTATTTTTTTTAATCTTCACTAATTTTTTATATTTTCTTTTAACGTCTCTGTATTCATCCCATTCTCCCGAATTTTGGGCTAACTTATACAGCTCAAATTTATATTTGTTCATATTGGCTAGCTCATTGTCATACCATATATTCATTACTTTTAATTGAACTGATTTTTCATAGGTCAAATTTCGCACAACATTCAGAACACTATTATTAATCAACAAAACCTTGCTCCCCAAATCAATTTCATCAAAATTGCTGAAATCGCATTGTCGCAATTGATTAATAAGTGCTTCATTATTATAATACTCCCATGAAATAATTCTTATCAGCCTTCTAATTTTGAATTTGTGGTTAAGTTTAATTTTAAATTGGATTATTTCATGATCGGATATTTGATATTCCTCTAACTTTTCACAGACGATATCCTTAGTATTGGAAAATAGTAAGTAAATTTTTGTTGCAGATATATCGGATATTCGAGTATCAAAATCAACTTTCTGATACATCGAGTGTGATTTAAGCAGTTCAGTTAATTGGGTGCAATAAGTTGATGTATTATTTAAATTAATATTAAGATCGCCTACAAGAATATTACTCTCCGAAAGTTCACAAGTACTACCTAAGACGTTGCGTAAATAATTTATAAAATCAGCATCACTGGCGCCAGGTGAGTGATAAAGTACTCCTATTTGCCATTTGTGGTTAAAGTGCTTCAATTTGATCAAAATACACCAAAGGTTTTTATCTATTGTTTTATTAAATTTAGTAATATATTCAATAAACTCATGTACATAGATAAGAACACCACCGGTTTGCCTACTATGAGAATCACATCGCACTAGCTTATATGCTCGTATGTTTAACTCTTCATTTGTAATTTTGTTTGTCGTACATGTTTCAGCACATAATATTAAGGCTGGATTCTTAATTTCAATAAGTTTTTCTAACTCATTCTTATTACTTAAAATACCATTAATATTAAGATATAAACAATTTCGATCATTACTTCTTGATTGCTACTTTCTAGTTTTAGTCTTACTTTCAATGTATTTCTCTACTAAACGCAATATGATGCACATTAACATCTAATAGCTTTTTTTTGTACTAATTCACGACAATTTACACAGCTATAAACATTTGATGTACAATCTTTAGCGTCGTGATTTCGCCCACATTTGCCACAGGCTTTCTTGTTAATAAAATCAACCGCCTTGTGATTGAATCCCAAGCATTTAAAGCATCTAAATACTCTAACAGATTCCATAGTAATGCACGAGTTCCACTCTACATTAACTCTCTTTAGTTTTAATATATTTTCATACGTTTCAATATCAGTTTAAATAAGAGCATTAAAACATTCTTCTCTTCGATTCAAGTTTTCAAAAATTTTTATAACTTTGAATTCTTTGCCCTCACATACGAGTATACATATTTAAAAAACTAACGAAAATGTGAGCACAATACAGTCTTAATGTTGCTTTTGTTTAAACTCTTGTGGGTAGTGGCAGGGATAGAGCTCCATGAACGTATAGCGCTGACGAAAAACAACCTTGTAGAGGAAAGGAAGTTATAATTAGGAACTATTAGGTCATTTACACATATTGATTTTGGAACTAACAGTTTCTCGTAGAGATAGGCAGGTGTCTCAATTTTACCTCAATTTTATGCGTAGATTGAAAATCTAACACACTTTGCTAACGATGGAGTTCACATGGTCAGTACACATTAAATCGAAATTAATAACATAGCCAAGGTTTGTTACTTTGGAATCGAATTTGATTGGGTTATTCCCTATATACAAAGATGGAATAGTTGTAAGGTTAAAACGTTTCTTACAATTAAGACAAAGACCATTTTGGGAAGCCTAGGATTTAATCAATATAAAGTCTTTATTAAAGTCTGAGCACAAGTTGGCTGACTGGTCAAGAGGTCTAGACAAATATAATTGAATATCATCCGCGTATGCATGAATGCTCGCCTCCTGCTGACATACAGAAAACACATCATTCGCAAACAAACTGAATAATAGCGGCCCCAGGATTGAGCCTTGAGGAAAGCCAGACGACAATGGACGTAGGTTAGATATTTTCAAATCAACTTTCACACGCTGCGACCTCTTCATCAATTGCACAGCAGATTGGCCAAAACCAAAATACTTTTTTTTAATTTCAATGAACTGTGAGACAACCTATATTTTGATATACATACATATATATGCGTAATTGTATGCTCCCCCTTGCCCACATAAATATATGAATTATTTAAATTATTTGTTATTAAGCTGCAATTTAAATTTATTTATATCTTTTTAACTTAAATTTTCTAACCATTACAAATTATGTTACTTATTCTAACCCAAAAGCATTTAAAAAACGGCAGGTTGCATGTTAATCCGAAATCCTTCGTGTATATTGGACAATATATTTTACAAATTATACAAGGCTATAGCTTCTTCTCAGGACTATTGTTTTAAAACTTTTTCCTTTCAAATTTCGAATGGCATCGAAAGAGGCAAGTTTCTTAAAAAAAAAAATTCCAGTGTGAAATAGAGAAATTGACAGGAAAGGCTTATATTAAAATTTTGATGATAACTTTTAAGGTTTGAAATTTGAATGTAGAATGAGCTGTATGTTGATAAAAAATTAACGCAACGTATGCTGATCTTATCTGAAAAAACTGTAAGACAATTGAGGGAGTTTGATAATTGCATCTATCATGAAATCTAGGTCCTAAATATGTATGTATATAATGGAAAGATACATTTAGGATAGGCAAGAAAGCTTTCTGTTTTCATATACTTACATTGTCTTTGTCTTCTTAATTGGGGTTATAACCGCATGGATGATTTTGGCCGTTTCCAACATAGCACGTTAGTCAGGGCCGTAGCGAGGCGGAGGGGCCCCCGCGACCTAAAAAAAAAAAAAAAAAAAAAAAAAAGTCATCAAAAATGTTTCGCTAATGATGTTCGCCAGTGCACTTGCAACTATTTTCCTTCGTCCGGCGCATTTTGCTGAATTGGAACAGTATTATTAATAAGCCCCTGTCGGTTTATTGTGAACGTAAGGCAAGGAAGTACGGCTGATGAAATCTGATGTTCTTTTTGATTTCGGAGATGACCTTTTTTTTTTTTTTTTTTTTTTTTTGCTCTTCAAATTACAGAGGCCCCCGGAAGGTTCGCCCCGGGGCCCCCGCCGTCCTCGCGACGGGCCTGACGTTAGCCATTATTTTGCCCTGCTAACTGGCACCAACTGGAGACTCCAAATGAAACGAAGTCCTTCTCCACCAGGTTTATCAAACGTAGAGGGGACCTTTCACTGCATCTGCCATCATCAGCGGGCACACAGACAGGGCAGCCTCATTTTCTTCTATTTCAACATGACCTAGCCAGTAAAGCCACACACTCTTAACCCTCTAGTTAACCCTGTTAGTTTTGGGTCAGAATTAAAGAATTAAAGAACAAAATTAAATTCGGTAAGAGAACCGGGTTTTATGGAGTCAGAACATTACACCGCCTACGGGCGGTCGTGGGAAAAGTAGCCAAAAAAATTCCAACACAGTTTATTAAGTGACACAGAATGGATTATTTAATTTCTTATTAAAATGATACATTTCATTAAAAATAAATAAGTTTTTTCTTCTATGAAAAAATGGAAAATACAAAACAAAAGCTTAGATTGCATTTGCGGCAAATAATTTTGTTTTGTGCCGGAGTTGCAGTCGGAAAATTTACACGTCTTTTTACCAGCACGAAGCAAAAACTGCGGTAAATGTTCAATTCCATCGTAGCGAACGTCTAAGGGCGGTAGAAAAGTTATTTTTCCTGAATCATTTTTTTTCAACAGCAGTTCGCGGGTAGCCTGGGGTTTTCGCCAACGTAGGATTTTGCAATGTACCAAGTACGAGTGCAACCTGTGCTTTAAAATTCGGTAGCTGGTATTTTCTATTGTTAGGATCAGGCCGGTTAATCCGCTTAAACAAAGTATAGGAATTCACCATGGTCATGTCAAGTAAATGTGCAAAAACGCGGTTTGTGTACTTAGGAGTTTTGAAAGAAATTTTGAATCGGCCAAAAAGTCCATCCATTAGATCGCCTCTGTCAATATGACTGTTATATTCAATCGACGTACACAAATTTTTTTTCGGAACGCACAAAACGTGAAAGGTTTCGTGCCTGCGTAAGGTCTGTTTTATTGTCTTTCTAAATGGATAAAGAAATATCGACACCAGAAGCTCATCCGCAAAATTCAGTACTGTATCCACGATCAAACTTTTTGGGATCCGTATCTAAAGCCAGCTTACAATTTGAGATTCGATTTGAACGGATAGTTCCTAAAGAATAAATTCCTCGTGATCGAAGATATACGAGTAATGGCAATGAAGTATAATAATTATCGAAATATATAATAATGTATATAACCACATTTGCTGACGTTCCAAGGTATGGTACACCAAGTCGGACCACATTGGACCACATACATAGGTCAATAATTCCACTTGGAATTTTACATAGCTCTTATGCAATGTAATGATTCTGACATATTTACTGCTCGATCAATCATGTCGCTAATTCCATCACTTACTGGAAAGTTTTCCTCGCAAGGACCATCATCTAAATCGTCCTGTGTATCTGCTTCTCCAACCGTATCACCATCGAAATCCATCACTTCCAAATTTTTATTTATCTCGTTATCCGATAGCGACGATAATTTACACGACCATATCCACGTTCCATTTGTTTTTAGGCTACAAAATGCCAGGAAATTTCCACTTGTTACTTACTTGTATTAAAATTTTTTTTGCCGAATGATCCCAAGACCGCCTCCAGACGGTATACCTTTCCAAGCTAATTAAAAGCGCACCTTAATTTTTATTTCCAACTGTAACTATTTTGAGCAATTTAATGATAGCAGCATCACGCTAATATTATGTATTTTTCCCTACGAGCACTAACAATATTTTATTTATTATTTTGTTTTCTGTACTCTTCGCAAGATAATTATTTCCACTGAATATCACATAATATGAAAATGAGATGATTGCTACAGCTGCCGTGGGCATCAGATCTTAACGAACATGCAGGCTAATACAATTCTGTGAATCGCTGAAATAAAAAAAATAAGGGAAAACGCAAACTATAATGAAAATGGCAAATATCAGTGTAATCAATTAAGCCCGTCTAAAGGTGGGGTTAGGAACTAGAGGATTAATAACACTGCGGAACAAAATTTTGCGTTCGGAGATTTTTAAGTCGATCTAGGGTAATTTGGGGGCGCTGATTACGAAAATAACATCAGTTTTGTCGAATTGGCTCTAGTTTGTCAGATAAAGACTTTTAAATATTTCACGAAAAAACCTAATTAAAAATACCAATATGTATTTAAATTATATTTTTATTGCGCGCCTGTATAAAAAAAAATATATATTCTTTTCATTAATTAATTTAAAAAAAAATTACAAAAAACTTTTCTTTCTGTAGGACCTCCTATGATGTCGTTGCTCAGGACACCTCCGTATTAAGTTCCAGCAGTAGTCTGGCATCATGTGGTCGTCCCATCGACCTTGGTATCTTTCTTCCATTATTTTTATGTCCTGGTGGAACCGTTCACCTTGTTCCTCACTGTAATAAGATCAGCGCATGGTGGGCTCCAAGATGGCATAAAAAAAAGAATTTATCTTATTGGTTAAAAGTGTATTGAAATAAAGTTTCCTGCAGCTTGCAATTGGAATACCGGAAGCTAAAATATTGAAATTTATTTTAGACGTCAATAAAAGAAGGAACTCCACTTATCATATGCTTGACTACTTCATCAAATTAAATTCATATATAAACCAAATTTTGATAAATTTTGCTTATGCACCACCTATGATAATAACAGAAATCAAAGGGGATATTATACAAACAATTTCCTTATTAAGAGCTTCGGAAGCTACCACCACACAAACAGGTGGAGAAAAACATTTCAGTTTAAAAGAATAATTTCCCTTGTTATATTGTGGGTGTCAGAAAATATTAAAAGCTAAAGACCGACATTTTTGAACGTCGCTTTGAAGAAATGAAACGGTAATTTCTGCTGGAATCAGCTTTAAAAACATTCGCTTCGAAGACGCAAAATGGCTGAAATATTGAGTGGAACACAAACGGAGGAGAAAGGACAATGACTCATAATATCGCCAAGACGAATTGCGACTCTTTTTTAATGTTACGGTTTTGGAATTGAAACGAAATTTATTGATATCTGGGAAGAAATTAAGTCTGTTTATCCTAAGCTACAAGGGCCGGTAAATAAAGTTCTGCAAATTTTGAATGCAGGTTTTGAGTAAATTCTGTGCAAAGTAAGTTTTCATCATGACTCACTTATTTAAGGGTGTGGAAATAATGACATTCGATTTTGTATCCTCTGTCCCTTGCATGCCACCAAAACAAAAACTCTAATGAATATCATCCAATATGCAATTTTAATTTCTGTTCAATGATAGCATATACATTTTTGTTTTAACAATTTAACTTTATGTAGTTCCAATTAGCTCGTAAGTTTGAAGATTTAGCAACACAATGTCTTGATAAAGGGGCCGATTTTGTTATGAGGAAGTGCGAAGCCTGTTTGATTATCAAACCTTTTATTATTGAATCAAGCTAATTCCACACTTGTGCACGTCACTCCAATTAAGAAGAGAAATGGTATAAATATTAATAAAGGAAAAAGTTCCAAAACGAAACGAAAAACGCGAACTAAAAAAAGCATTCCACTTGCGCGTAAGTTGTATGAGAAAAAAAAACTGGAAAATAAATGTGTGTGTGTGTGGACTTGCTGAGTAACTAATCTTACTACTTCCATTATGTAGAAGACATTTCTGAATCGGAAAAAAACCAGGCAGATAGAAAACGTAGGCAGAAAAGCTCTAATTTTGGCAAGCCAGTTGTGAATGTGAGCATAAATCCACGTCGTTCTTCAGCGAACCATCAACACTGAAATTTATATGAAGGAGTGTTATCAAAACATCTCCTGCCCTTTCTACGTCATCATTACGCTAATGTTCGCCAAAAGTAGTTCTAAGGTAACAATGTGCGTTATTTAAGGAAAGACTTGAATCCTCCTAATGTGCCAGAGCTGCGACCAAAAAGAAATTTATTCCAGAAATAAAAAGAATTCGGCGGACAGTATCGCTAAAAGTGGGCAAAATCGTTGCACAAAACTTGATTCCGGATCTCTCACGAAAAGTTCGCGCGTACGAACAACACAACGAATAAATTGGAAGAATTTATTTTCCTATCATCATAATAAATAAGTGTTTTCTATAAGGTGTCTTGCAATAGGGACGCTACAAAAGTAGACCGATAGTGACAGCAAACGACGCCATATTTTGTTCCGTTTTGCCATTTCATCATGGAAAGATATACGATCCAACAACGAGTCGAAGTTATTAAAATTTACTTCCGAAATTCGGAGTCAATGGCCTCAACTTTAAGAGCGTAACGTCCAATTTATGGTCGTCGTCATTTCTGGCTGAATGGCATCGTCAATAAGCAAAATATGAGTTATTGGACAGGCTGCCTTCCACACGTACTCCATGAGTCAACATTGCGGTTTATCGGCCGGCGGCGTCATTGGGCCGTACTTCTTCCGTGATGATCAAGACCGGCACATTACTGTGAATGGGAATCGCTATCGCTCAATGATAACCGAATATTTTTAGCCCGAATTGGATGATATGGAATTGGACAATATGTGGTTTCAACGGAACGTCGCCACAAGCCACACAGCGAATGTCACAATCGATTTATTGAAAACCAAGTTTGGTGAACGTGTTATCTCACGAAATGGCCCAGTCAATTGGCCGCCTCGGTCGTGCGATTTGACGCCGGGAGACTATTTCCTGTGGAGCTACGTTAAGGCTATGGTCTATGCCAACAAGCCAGCGACGATTGATGAACTTCGTACGAATATCGAACGTGAAATTGCAGCAGTATCGGCCGATTTATGAATGATTTCATTTTTTGGAATTCTAAACGAATCACCGTAAAAATTAAAAATTTTTCAATTAATTAATGCCATGTGTTATTTATGAACAATAAACTTATTATACGAAGAACAATAAGTTCTTTTCCCGAAACCCGAGCGGTTGAGCGGTAGCGATTCCCATTCACAGTAACGTGCCGGTCTTGATCATCGCGGAAGAAGTACGGTCCAATGACGCCGCCGGCCCATAAACCGCACCAACTGGGTTGCATTGTGGACTCATGGAGTTCGTATGGATTGCTGCCTGGCCAATATCGCATATTTTGCTTATTGACGAAGCCATTCTGCCAGAAATGAGCCTCGTCGCTGAAGATGATTTTTCGAAGAAAATTCGGATTATTTTCAAGTTGTTGCTCAGCCCAATTCACGAACATACGACGATTCTGGTGGTCAAGCGGCTTCAGTTCTTGCGTCAATTTTATCTTGTTGCAAAATTCGCCACAAGGACGTCACAGAGTTGCCCCAAGGCTTGGGAACAACGTGTGAGAGACTGATTTGGGTCTTCCTCAATTGATGCGCTAGCGGCAGCAATATTCTCGGCACTACGGGCACTTCTGTGTCTCACTGGCACGGGAACATTTTGTACTGTGCCTGTGGATTCAAATTTTTCGACTAGACGCTCAATTGTTGAGCTGACAGGACGATTACGACGACCATAAATTGGACGTAGCGCTCTTAAAGTTGAGGCCATTGACTCCGAATTTCGGTAGTAAATTTTAATAATTTCGACTCGTTGTTGGATCGTATATCTTTCCATGATGAAATGAGAAACCTTACTGAAGAGAAATGTCAAAAGAGGGGAAAAAAATATGACTTCGCTTGCTGTCACTATCGATCTACTTTTGTAGCGTCCCTATTGCAAGACCCTTTACTATAACGCCAAATTTACTGAAACGTAAGAGTCACGGGATGGCTCTAGTGAATAGGTAACAGCGTCTGTTTTCCTAAACGGATCAGCTACACAAAGCTCTGACTTTTGAAGATCTGTGCTGAGTATATCGATTCGATCAAAAATTTCAATCATCGCAATCAGCATAAACAAGAATGAAAATGACTCCATGCGCTCTAAATTTTTTTTCTGCTCGAATTTCCACGTGGGTAATTACCCACTATGGGAAATTTCAGATGGGTATTACTACCCACCATACCCACATATTCCGCCGCCCCTGACCCTCGAATATATACTATATATATTAAATATAGAAATAGTAAATATTGCTTGCGCCTTTTACTTTGATTTTAAGTGAACATTCATCAATGTGATTTACATGTTTTAATGACTGGCATGCGTAGAAATGCCTTGCTCATAGAAGGGCAAATATTTTATATGATATGTATGCGTTTGATATTTACTTCACTTAATGGAAATATGGAATGTCATCAAATTACTTTGTGTATGTACTTATAAAAACAAACAAAAAATACATATGTATGTATGTATGTACATACCTGGAGTAAGTAAACTTTCTATTAAGTTACCAAATAAATCAACATCAAGCTAATTGGCAAAAACATGTTGGCAACTACAAACATTGGTATGTATGTATTTATGAATGTACATTAAAGAGACTCACACTCCATACAAAGCTGCTGTTTTCCATATGTACTTATTTAAATATTTCAAGAAATTCTTCAACATATTTTTGCTCTCCAATTTGGTTTTAATTGCCAAGTATCAAGGTGAATTCATAAAAGGTGTTGTTTTTGCTTTTGCGCAAGAGTTGTCAAATTTTATATACATATGTACATGTACATGTAGGTCATGATTCAATTATTAAAGGTTTGATACATAATGACAGCTAATTTCTAGCTCTCCCGTACAAAAGGTTGCATTTGCGAAGGAAGTAGAAAAGGGGAAGAATGTAATCCCTTTTTGTAAAAAAAATGTTTAATAAGTGCGAAAATATGTAACTAGTTGTAGAATTTAAGTTCCATAAAATCCAAATATGTTTCGTAGTCTACGAAATATTTGATGCATTCTTGTGATTGGAAACTCTTTCGTTATGCAAACATTGATTTTAATTAACAAATATCATTATTATAAGTAAATAAAAGTAAGTTTTCTACATTTAGTGGTAAATATATGAAATGGTTGGTACAATCAAATTTTTGTAGTTCACAATTAAAAAAACATGTGATATACTAGCTTGTTCTTTGTTCTTTTAAAAACCAAGCAACACAATTTCCTTTGAACTCCAATATTACATATTGTGAGGTGACCCATATTAATTCATTCACCAAAACTCATACAAACTCCCCACGTCCCAATAGTTGAGACTTCACTTATACGTTTGATTTACGTTTTGGTAGACTCCGAAAAATCGAGACGTAAGTCAAAACGGCGTAAATCGAGCTTTTAGCCCTCCACAGGATTACAAAAACAAGGTTATTGATGGTTTCAAACAAAGTGAAGTACTTTTTTTTTTATAACCATAATAAGTATGTAATCACAGGATTACGTTTCAACAATTCACATACAAACGGGGTAGGTGATCGATTTGGCCAGAAAATCTCTCCAAAACATCGACAGAGAAGTTCGGTAACACCAGTTATTAGCAACCTGCTAAGAAACAACTAATATTTACACTAATATTTCACTTGGGCAGAAACGCTTATCATCTATTCTAATGGCATACACACTCTAAGGTCCTAATTAAAGATATATATTAACTTTTATTTATAATATTTGATTTTTTCTAAATACCATTTTAAATTCTAGAAATTCGGAATACCCACTCACTTTGGCAAGGAAGCCATCGCACAGGGGTGGAGGTGAAAAAGAGTAGGGATACGATCACAACGAGCAATGGGCTTTGGAAAGAAATCCTATACAAAAGATAGGGAACAGCAAAGTTCTTGCTAACTCACGCTCGCACACGAGTGGAGATAAAAATGAATTAGGATATGGAGCTTAACGGGCTAAGCTGCAGGGAAACGATCACTCAGTATACCAATCACGATTTGGATGCATAAATTACCTAATGAATTGCAAATAAAGCCACATATTTGCATTATATAAAATATTTACATTTTCATAAATTACTTACTCAAATTGTCACAATTTTCTGGAACAATGTGAGGGAATATAAACAATACAAATGAATCAGTGAAACCGACTCTTTGTTTTTTTTTTTTTTTAATTTTACTATTATTTAAAAATATTTGATAAGATTCATACAAAAATTCTCAAAGAAGTAACACTGTTTTAGCTAAGGGAGACGTCATGTGAAGAGTGAGGAGCAAAGCTGTTTATGTATCAAACCTTTCATTATTGAATCATGCATGTACATAGGTGAATAAAAAAAAAATCAGTATCAATCAAGGCGAATAGATACAAGGTGATAGCATCCCATGAGCTGAATGCTTGTTCTTTTTTCCAAACCCCCTGGGTTGTTTTGTTTACACAAACAAAATACATGAGCAAACTGGGCGAATTCGGTTTTTGACATTTCACACTCAAAACTACACAAACAAAATACACAGCGGATTCGCCTTATTTATCTTGCTATCACCTTCTATGGATCCATCTAGGTATCAATGAAAAAGTTGGAATCTGATGTCAAAACAAAATGAACCTACAGCTACTGTGTTCAGTTGAAAATGTAGTTTAGTTTTATTTGAAATATGTACGTGGTATATTTTTTGTAGTAGAATCGTACACGGTGTATTGCTTATGAAATGCGGGGGATATTGCATGCCGAGCGTTAAAGTAAAAACATGTATGAATCATTAAAAGTTTTAGAAGAATATAGTACATAAATTTTTTCAAAAAATTATATTAATAATTTCTAAAATTTGATTAATCTATTCATAATCTCATTTTGGTATTCTTTTGTTTTTATTAATACGATACGCCTTATTTTCTTGTTCTTTCTTATGAATTTGTGTACTACTTTTTTTTGTCATTTCGCCTCTAGAATTTCGCTATCACAAATAAGAATTGGAAATATTGTAATGTAATGAAAAATCAAATTGTAAGACTTTGGACAGAGCGAAAAGATCACCTAAAATACCTTATAAATCAAAATAAAACTTGGCGGATTTCTCTATATATTTTTTGCAATAAGAATACCTTCCTATTATGACTGGGTATGTCTTTTCAATAAAATCAAGAATATAATATTTAAAACTCAGATGAAAAATGGTTCAATGAAATTAAAAAGGAATCTTTATTTTCATTAGAATCTCCTCAAAATTTTCATAATCCGAACATCTTAAAATTTGGCACCTCAATTTTTTTAAGTAGATTATAGATAACTATAATAATTTTAAATACTTAGGTATGTATTATTATAAATGGTTTTACATATTTGTTTAAAAGATATAAGAACAATTAAAATAAGTATTTATAATAAATAAGTTATGCGTAAAAATAGTATAAGTAGTATGTCACGTGACATTTCTTGAAAAGCCAGATAAAGATATTTATTATTGAAAAAAATTTATTTATAAATTATATTTTATTTCTGAAATTTTTCAAATTTCATTCAGTGAAAACCTCTGGAACAATAAATAAATAAATCAAACATTTTAATTTTAAAAATACAAAAAACCAACGAACAATATCCATAATATTTAACTAAAAACAATGTAAAGTAGATTATTCACAAAGTACATATGTATTGTATGTTAAGACGTTAAAATCAAAATTTGGTTTAAGTCCATTATCAATTTAAAAATAAAAAGTTTTCTCTATTAGTAAATTCAACAAGATTCTAATAAAAATGACATGATCTCTATATTAATTTACTTTATATGATTTTTAGCATAAAAACGAGGAGATTTATTCTTACATCCATAAAAATTTATAAATTTGAGGAGAAATTCAAACCAATATAAGAAAGATTTTCAATTGAAATTTTTTTTCGATTCTGTCCCTTCTCGCACTACTTGGCCATCAAGCTGTTTTAGACCTCGTTCTCTTTAATAATAGGTGCACTTTTTAGCTCTGTGTGTCATCCAATTCAATTTATGTTTAGCTAAAGTTGACAAAATATAAGTTTATGAGACATGTTCCAAAATTCAAAACACTTGAGATCGACCCGATCTCGAATTTTTTTTTTTTCATTTTCGAAAACATGACCGTTTAACTAAAAGCCAAACTATATATACACAGCGTTGCATTCTTTGCAAATTGTATCAAAAAATTCGATGTGGTGTCAAAGTACTTGTCGTTTTAAAATTCTACCGAAAAGCATTATTTTGGCAACTTTAAGATCACTGAGTTATCCTGTATCCTCAACACAAGCGTTAAAAACTGGTTAAGGTATAAAACAAATACCGGTGCGCATATAGAACCCGACCAATATTTGGATACTTCATCCGATATTGAAAACTTCAGTGCAACTTTTGAAGCTACTAATAGAGCATCCGCTATCACTTCCAACCCTAGAAAGATTATGTGGAAACGAAAAACAAAATTGAACGAACTGAAAAATTTTAACGACGCCTACGACAGATATGGCAGACTCATAAATCATCAGCTTCAAAACGATTGCTGAAGTCGGCCACACAAGCGCGCTCTAAGAGCGAAGACCAGCACGCACGCTATACCCAAAAGCGTTTCTCCAACTAGCATGAAGTATACGTTGTGAGAATTACACCAAAATACACTAATGGAGACTGAAATACCAATATGAGGCGGCTATTTGATTTATTGTGATTAAATCGCGCACCAAATTTACTTTGTTGGAATTGAGGAAAATATCGACCAGTATTAGTGATGACCAGGTCTCTGTTACTCCACTACGTGGCAAATTTTGCGTAAGAATTTAGGTGTGAAGCCTTTCATATTACTTAATTTCTTACTTAATTGGCGCTATAACCGCTTAAGCGATTTTGGCCGAACTTCTCCTACAATTTGTAGTGTGCGTCTTGTTGTTGTAACACAAAATCAGGGACCTACAGTTTAACGCCGACCCCGAACGGCGAATGGTTGTTAGTGAGAAGTTTTTTTTTTTCAAGGTTTGCCATTGCCTGCCGAGAGGCGACCGCTACTAGAAAAAAACTTTTTCTATAATTTTTGATGTTACTTGCCCCGGCCAGGATTTGAACCCGGGACCCACCGAACGAAGCTACACACCCGGCTACGGTCTCTTCAAAATACAGAATTGAAGCCGAACGACGTACCACAACGCCAACTTTTTGGTGAATAGGCTCTTGAAAAATTGGCCGAAGTTCCATTTTTTTTTGGGAAAAATTGTGTTCAGCGGCTATGTTAGGGCTCATGTCTATAGCGACAAGCCTGCTTAGATTAACGCACTGAAAGCCAACATTAAAACATTTATTCGTGAGATACCGGCCGAAATGGTGGATAGAGTATGACAAAATTGGACTAAGCGGCAGATGGAGCATATCGACCATAATATCTATTCAATTAAAAGTTTACTGGGTTTTTCTGAATTTAATGTGTTTTTTTAGTTTAAAATTTCAGATAGTCCTTAAAAAGTCACCTTTTATTAGAGCAAACCCAATAGTCGGACTTTGAGCTGCATAAATTTCTACCTGAAACAATTTGAAAACCAATTAAGGAACTACTGGTACCAAATATGGCCGCTAAGTTCGATTGATTATTGAGCTTCGAAATTGTGCGGAACTTTTTATTGTATGCTATTTAATGCAAACTCGAAACATTGAAATTTCACTGAACTATGGAAAAGGTTAAATAATGGGATTATACCAAAGCCCGGACAAAGCCAAAAAAAAAATGATAAAGAAATGGAAGATAAATAAAGATTACACGATAGATGCAGAGAAAAGAAGGTGACGTTAACAGCGCTTCCGTTACTTCGTGCTTGCCTTGTTTGAAGGATTGATGTCACAACTTGCTCTTAAAAAGTTGATTTTTTTGACTTTTTGAGTGATTTTTATAAAAAATTAAACACAGAATAATAAATGTGAAGTGCCGAGCTTCGTATTGTAGTAATCTGCCGGCGTTGTAGTAATCTGGTTTCCTAACATACTTGCAGTGAACTGATGTTGACAGTTGATACGTAAACAGCAAAAGCCCAAATGTAATAAGGAAAAATATATTTACACTCAACTTAGGGCATATTTTGACTATTTATTATTATATAGGCATATTAGCATGCCCAAATTATTTTGAAAGTATCCTTATGCTTCGCATTTGCCCAGATCTCCTTCTCAAAAGCTTGGCTTTAAGAAAAATGACGGAGCAATGGAGTAAGTAAATCGCATTAAATACATTTGAAATACGAATAGCGCTAGAAAAGAGAGAATATCCGCAATACTTCTTGACGTCGCCCAGACATTTAATTGAGTATGGCAAGGTGATCGAAAGTTGCAGATGGGCTCTGAGGCCCATGCAAATGAAATTGGAATTTCACAAGGAAGTATACTTTTTTGTTCTACCTTAGTGTTTGTTATTTGAAAGTTTCAATATTATTTAAACCCACAACCTACGACTTGCTGGGCAAGTGCGTAGCCAATGGACCACCAGCTTAGATGCCGGCTGTGGTCGAGTGCTGGTGGAGTCAGGAAAGAAATCTGATGAGGAGATGTGATGATCTCCGAAATAGCAATAATTTATACCACTTTTGACTGTTGTTGTCTTTTTCCAATATACTTTTCCTTATACTGGCCTTGAGCTCGAAAAATGAATATTTTAGTTTAATAAAAAATCGGGTCGAAAAATAATATATGTACATACATATGAATAAAAAAAAAATTAAATAAATATAAATTAATAATTAATTTTATTAATAATAAACTTCAAAAATTAATTTTATATTATAAATCACTCAAATTAAATAATAATAAACATTAATTTAAATTGTAATTATCTCCTTTATTTTTCGCAGCCAAAATGTGCATATGCCTCTGCGCGACAGAAATTCAGCCACTAACTTCGCTACTCAACTCTCACACCTGCTCACTAAGAGCACTTCGCAACCAGCTGGAATTCGTGAGCAGTTGGAGCACGTTCCTCTCTCACTACGTACCACCGCTGAGAAAGCCATCGGCTGCCTACAGGACCACGAGCTGTTTGGAAACGCTACCGGGAAATGAGAAAGGAAGAGAGACGTATTGTTAGCAGAAAGAAGAGAGAGGCCGAAATACGTGATTGCGACGAGCTTGAGATGCTGACAGGAAAAGCGCACGAAAATTTTACTAAAAGTTGTGGCAACTTACGGAAGACTTTTAGACCGGGGCAAATTCCTGTAGGAACAAGAACGGCAACCTGCTAACTGATTCCCAAAGCACACTCAAATCGTGTAGGAAGCTTTTCTCCATTTTGCTAACCTGGATGAAGTTCGAATAGAAATAACGCGGTGACATATCAACAAAGCCGCTGAGCTGATGGGCTACCAGTTGAGCTATTCAAATATGGTGGTGAAGAGCTGGTAATGTAAGGCAGCTCATTTGAAAAATATGGTCGGTCGAATGCATACCGCCCAATTGAAATGAAGTATGCTCTGTACAATTCACAAGAAGGGTGATCTTGCAATATGCGCCAAGTACCGCGGGATCAGCCTCCTTAATGTTTCATACAAGGTTTTATCGAGCGTATTGTGTGAAAGACTTAAGCCAATCATCAACGAACTGATTGGACCTTATTAGTATCGCTTCAGACCTGGAAGATCTACCATCGATCAGATATTCATGATACGCCATACGTTGGAAAAGACCAGTGGGAAAGGGATCGACTAACATCATTTAGAAGACGTTTCATACATGCCGCGATGCCCGAAATTGGTATCCCTGCAAAATTAACACGGCTATGTAAAATGACATTGACCAACTCCACCAGCTCAGTAAGAATGGGAAAGGGCCTCTATGAGCCGTTTGATACGAGGCTTGATCTCGTGTGACTTCTTTAACATTATGATGGAAAAGACAATTCAACTTGCAGAACCGGCCAGACACCATTAGTTCTCAACAACCGCGTCGTTAGTTCTGCCTTTTCCAAGCTTGACAGAGAGCGACGCAAAAGAGGTGAACGAGGGCAAAACTAGGTACATCCTGTCAATAAACCCCAGACGATGGAACGATGAGTTGTATGAGCTTTTCACCATCAGTAACATAGTACAGCGAATTAAGATTCAGAGGCTACATTGTCTGGGTAATGTTGTGCGTATGAAAGAAATTACTGCAGCCCTGAGGGTATTTAACGCGGAGAAGGACTTGGCCGCATTTGCTGTCCCTAAATGGTGCCATTGGCAAAGCAGAGAAGCGACTAACGTGCTATGTTGAAATCGGTCAAAATCGCCTAGGCGGTTATAGCGCCAACTGAGAAGAAGAAGATGATTCTCTAGCGGCTCTCTTTGCACTTATACTAACTCAGAAATCAACATTCAACAGTTTTCCAAGTAAAGTTAAGTTGAATTATATCTTGGATAATCAGTTATACACAAAGTTCATTAAACATAATCTATAGATGACACTTCGTAAGTAAAGTCAAGTTAAGCTAAGTATGCATAATTGTGCCTGAAAGTAATCACTAAACAAATAATTTCTGTCAAAATTGCTCAATTTATTTCCCAGTGGGAGTTTTCCATTTATCTCTGCGATATTATAATTTAAATGCGAGTTTTAGCTAATTCGCAGTTGTTGATATTTAACAAGCTAATCTAGCGAGTTGAAAAACATGAATAATGTATGAAGCAAATTCAAATATCAAAATGTTTTTCACTGTTATGACAAATTTGCATAAATCTATGTATTATTCTTGCCAAAAATAATAGCAAACTATCAGGCAATAAAAGTGTCCATGCCAGTCAACTTTCCTTTGATAAAAAGCGCAATTTTATTGCTATTTAATTTCTTTTTGATTGTTAAATTGGTTTCACTGCAAGGGTGACTGCAAAAATTTATTTCTATACACAATAAAAACATTTGCAATAATATTTGTCTAGAAAAACAGCAGTATTCAAATACATTCAAATTTTTTATAGCTTCATTTTGACATTAAAATACTTGACACACCGTCTCATGCATCTATGTAGGAGCGCATGCAAGTAATTTATAAAACAGCGCCATTCATTGACATTGGTTGCTAGTATAGAATTGATGGATTGTTGACTTTTCATTTAAGTTCAAGGAGCTCTTACGTAAATCGAAATGAGAGCATTAGTGTTGCCGCTGCAAATGTTTAGTGATGGCCAGAATTCCATTTAAAGGGGGGGGGGGGGGGGGCGCCAAAAATAGCTACACATTTTTTCTAAAACTTTTATTGTATTGCACAACAACGTCTACCTGGTCCAAAGTCTTTCTGTGGGAAATCCATGGGTCTCTCCGCAAAACTGATAAGGAGATGACTGGAGTTTCAGTTTGCAGCCCACTGCCTAATACAGGGACTAAAATTCAACATTTTAGATCCCTCGCGCAGGCTCTTTGAACAAGTTCTAAATTGCAAATGGGGAGAGTCTAAACCCCCTTACTGTTTACCTGATGGGCCACAAGATCATATTTTCTATGATTGCTTGCGTATCATAAGTCATACGTAGATTTATACACCTTGGAGAGCGAGCATCATCTGCATCACACAAAACCGGGAAAATGTCACTATCTAAATCACTAAACTATTAAAGTAGTTTAAGGTTAGAATGGCGTACCAAAAAAAAAAGAAATGTCTATGTCTTACTCGCATTAATATTATGAGGGTCGGTGCGAAAGACTTTATTAAGGTTGTAATAATAATAATGAGCCCGTTTAAATGTAACCGAGTTGCAAAAGAATGCTCCAATTCGGACAAAATTTCCTTGAGTTGCAAAAGCAACCCTGTTAGGAACGGGAAATAGTTGTGCCCGCAATTTTTAAGTTTATGTAATTATATATTTAAATAGCACTGTGGAAATAAAAACGAATTAGGTCTTAAATCGAAATTTCCCATGGATTTTCTTAAGGCTCATTCACAATAGCGTAGTGTTTCCCCTTCCCAACACCACATCTCAGGTCGTATATCATTTAACCGAGTTGGCTCAACTCGCGTATTTTTCGGAGTTAGTGTTGTTGCGTTACATGCAATACGTTGTCCCACCTAGTGTTCTTTTGCAACTAGGTTACAAAGAAATGGGCCAAATATTAACTTAACCAGATGAGCAAACCATATACAAACTTCTGGTCACACAAATAGTATATATCCTACCTTAACACATAGGTTATATATTATGGAGAGTTGCCACCTGCCAAAAAAGTTAAAGTCAATTCAATTGCTAAGTTAAATCATATATTGCTATTGAACTACTGGAATGATCTGAATAGGTTTTGGCACATGTACAGACTGTTATATGGGTTATCACATAATCGATTTTTCTAAAGGGAGTTGCCACCGGTGTAAAAGGTTAAATTCTTAATTTCAATTAAACCAATGAGTGAAATCAAATGAAATAAGATTCATAAAACGTTCTTTCCTGTTTTGATAGAAAGTTGCCACCTGTTTACATGCAAATTAAGTGAAATTAAAAGGAAATGGCATTTTATAATATGATGTGCCAAACCAAAAATCGTAAGAAAATGTAATTTCAAAATATGTTTGGAGAGGGTTGCCACATGGTTAAAAAATTATTGTAATTGCAATTATATTGATCTAAATCAAAAATTAATATATGGATCCAAAACGAAAGAGTTTTGAAAAGGATTTATTTTGCAAATACATTTGGAGAGTGTTACCAGCTACTGCGAAGAGTAAATAAAATTACAGCATTGAGTTAAAAGAAGCATCACGAATCAAAGAAGCTTTCAAAGGAAGTAGGCTTAAGAATACTTAAACATTAAAATGTGACTTCTAACTATCACCAACGATTCAATCGAATTTATAACGTTAAAGCCGAATGCCAGTATGTAAATATATTTCTGAAACTTCCTAACCAATCTCTAACAAGTTTGGTACACGCTTTACATTTTCACTCAGTAGGCAAATTATCAAAAATAATAGAAGTCATACAAAAACCACGCCCTCCCCTTATAAAACGGTAATTTACAAAAATCAAAAAATGCGATATTTTAGTTGGAGCTGAAGGTTGGGAACATGATGGACCTATGTTAAATTACAAAATAGTGTAAAATTATATAAAAGATGAGCGCTACGTGCAAAAGTGATAAAAAGAAATTGGTAAATAAGAATTTTGATAAAATAAAGTAAATAAATTTCAAGAAAGTATTACAGTTTCTACTACACCTTTTTCAGTTTTAGTTCAGATTCATAGTTGTAATTCATATTCAGAGCTTCCATTTCAAATTCAGGGAATTAGACTTCAAGTTCCGAAAATTCAAAATTCAAATTCAGAATTTTCAGTTTTAAATTCAGAAAATTATAATTCAAATTCAGATTTTTCATTTCAAATTCAGAAGACTACAATTCAAATTCAGAATATCCATTTTAAATTCAGAAAGTTGCAGCTCTACATAATGCAGACTTTTCATTTAAATTAAAGAAAATTACAATTCAAATTCAAAATTTCCATTTAAAATTCAGAAAGTTACTATCTATGAAATGAAAATCTTTGATTTTGAGTGGTGATTTTTTAAATTTGGATAGGGGCTTTCTGGAAACTAAATTTCTGAAATTCAATTAAAACTTTCCGAGCTTTATTTGGAAATTTTGAATATTAATGGTAATTTTCTGAATTTGAGGTGGAAATTCTGAAATTGCAGTAAAAATTCTGAACTTAAATCGTAGCTTTCTGAAATGGAAACTCACTTATTTTTTCCAATTTGTATTTGAATTGTAACTTTCTGAATTTGAATTAAAATGAAAATTCTGATTTTGTCGAAGTATGGAGTAGTCGTTCAAGTTTTAATGTGAAAAAATCGAACGTTTCAAAACGTATAAAATGTATAGAATTTCCTAAACAGTTGCTAGTGGCAAAAATTAAGTTAAGTGCAAAAAATAAGTCAATGGCTACATAAATCTAGCCACCAAATGGCTAAAAAGGCAACACTGTAAATATGTCTGTGCGAATCGGATTGGTCACGATATGTATAAAAGTCATTGTCAATGCCAGCGTGAATGCCGCCAATAGCAATATCATTTTTGTAATCACATATTGAGCTATACAGCAAATACGTTGACACACGTGCATACATTCACATTTACATATTTACATATTTACTATATTGAAATGTGAGGCTACTAAAAGTACAGCTCCAGCTGTTTTTGTAATACTCTATTCAATGCTGTCTGGCGTTTGTGTCTAAGGAATCTCAAGCAATGTTTATAAAGTAGAAGAAGCCTTTGAGATTTCTTCTACGTCATCGTGTTCGTAGTTATGAGTGGCTTAGTTTATAAATACAATGGTTATTTATAGTGAAGTAGCTAATGTGCTAGAACTTAAAGCACTCGAATTTTTATGCTTTAATATTTTTTTTTTAAATCTTTAGCAAATCTAAATTAAAATGCTTTTTCACTGCTGCATTTAAATATTTTTTATCTTTTGCTTTACTTTCCATCATTTTTCCTAATACTTAATGTATAATATTTCATACAAAAAAAAAAATGTGCATTCAAAAAAAGAAAAGTTATTACAAAAGCAAGCAGAACAAAATAAATATTGACATTTTTGTTTTTGACGAAAAAGTTGTACGACTGCACGCAATGGCACATTGTCTTGAAAGTTTCCACCACGGTCACAGGTACAAAAATTTGCCTTTGTTACTTCGCCGATTTGTTTGAGTAGGTACTTGGTGAAACCTTGCGGCGATTTTAGGAATGTGTGTGCAAAAATATAAATATTAAAATGCGCTGACGTCTTTCTATAAAACGTCATAAAGATTAATGAATGTGAAGCGTCACGTAACGAGGTATGAATGTGAAAGAATATAAGTTGAGTGGAAGTCAAAGACAGGCACTCAATCCATATGAATGCAAGTAATTAACTTCAAAGTTTAGAATAGGAGAAACTGAACATGAAACGACAAGGATAAGAGTTGGATAAAGATAACGGTACAATAATTAAAAACGTTGATCCTAAACTAATAAAGTTAGTGAAATATGAAATTCAATGATGTAAACAACTATTTGGAATTCTCAAGGCTCATTTT
This sequence comes from Anomoia purmunda, assembly GCA_951828415.1. Classification (NCBI taxonomy): domain Eukaryota; kingdom Metazoa; phylum Arthropoda; class Insecta; order Diptera; family Tephritidae; genus Anomoia; species Anomoia purmunda. The sequence goes on along the minus strand of OX639997.1, from coordinate 58,490,819 downwards.
CTTAATTGGCCGATTTCAGCAAAGTCCAGGCCAGTCGTTCCTTTGCTTTGCTAACATGCACCAGCTCAGGACACTAAATGCAGTCAGGTCCTTGTTAGCCTGGTTTTTCCACCGAAGAGGATATTGGATCATGATTTTCGGTATACATACAACAAAACCTAGGCAACGTAGCCGCCGAAACTTAAACCTCATACAAATAATAGAACGGGCATGATGAGTGACTTATAGAGGCTAGTTTTACTTTGTCGAAGGAAGGTTAAACTGCTAATTTTCCTACTCACCCCAAAGTAGCACTTGAGGCTCACAGAGCTCTACTATTTCAAAATTGTAACCGTTAAAAAGCGAATACGACAGCAGATACTTCGTTTTGCTCTCATTCACTGTTGTTAAGTCCGAGGGTGGTATTGCTCAGCGTCAATTTGCATCGCCGACCATATTTTAGACATTGTGGCATATAGATGCGAGATGGAGTTTCTAGATTTTCTTTGCTCGGGTATCTTCAAAGATTTTAGGTATCTTGAATATTTGGTCGACGGTAGACTTATCGGGTCCAGTCAGTTCATAGACGGTTAGTTGGAGTCTTTAAATCGTTATTGTTAATCTAACTTTGTCGCGGTCGGATGATGGAATGTCAATGCGGTTAGTGTCCCCTCCACAATTTAAGTATGCTTTGAACAACAGTCACCAGATCGACATTCTTATTCCCACAGCAGATGGTATAAAACCCTTCCTTTACCCGCAGCTCCTTCTGGTAGTACACTTAAAACCTGCCTTCCATCTATCGAAATACTATCGACTTTATTTTCAAATTTTGCAAGGATCTTGTAAGTGATGGCCGTAATTTTCATTTGAAATCAATAAACCAAACATGTTCCTACTTAAGAGGGATTTTTTTTATCGTATATAGATAGACTGAAATATTTGCGATATTCGAAAATTAACCCTTTAAATCAGGGTTGCAAAAAAAAAAATTTTGGTGGAATTGCAGTCAAAAAGGGTCTACAAATTATTTGTTTTTTAAATCTTTAGACTATATAGAAAAGTTTTTTAAGCTCTATAAAATTAACGTTAGCTGATGGAAATTGGTTCGCTAATTTTTTATCATCACTTACACAATTTTTTAAAAGCACGGTTTCGAGAAAATCTCATTTAAAGCTTGCGGTCAAGAGCTAGGTCGGCTCGGTGCCAGCCGCTTCCGAGAATCATCTCTTCCACTATTTCGAAAATTAGCTGTTGAAACTGTGACACGATATTCTAAGGCGATGTACCTACCGATTAAAATAATAAAAAGACGATTTTTTGAAATGTCTAAAGGTACTTTCCTCCTTAATACGTTGTCTGTGCTCGTCATCAAAAAAAAGTGGATTCTTCCGATGTTTCTTGGAATTTAGCATTGGTTGATATTTTTACGTGGTGGCTCTCAAGCTCAGTACTCAAGCAGATTCTTCAGCGTTTTTGGTATAGACACAGTGCATAGCGAGCGGCTTGCTCCAAGTCAGATGACAGCTCGAAACAGCACTTAATAGTGTACAAACGCTGCGGGCTCTGGTGAGCTCCTAAACCGAAAATGTCGAAGTAATCCTACCTTGTTCGCCTTCTCTTCTTAAGTTAACTTTCTAACGAATCTTCCTGAGCTATCCAGAGAACACTGTGGTGAAGACGTCTGGAAGTCGTGAGCTACCGTATGCAGAAGACTCGTTCTGGGCACTCCCAGGTTAATGGCAATCACAAACTTTTTTCACTTGCGTGGACCTCTACACACGGAACCATCCTCTCAAATATACATAATATATGCGTAAATATTTTGTAGTGGATATTTCAAATTATGGAGAGTGTTTAGGTCTGCAGGGTCAATTAAATTTCAGTGGCATAGCGCCGATTTCACTTTTCTATTCGGGGGAGACTATCGGACACCAGCCACCATCCCAACACCAATTACTTAAGGTACCGAATTTTATTTGCATCATACTAAAATTTTCATTTGACTTTTATTACTTTTGGTTTGTTATTGTGAAATTTTAATATATGTATTTTTTTTTTTGTATTTATTTTGTGCAACTATACCAAAAGCCAAGTGTGTAGAAAATCGCAGAAAAATATTGTATCTATAAGTACAATATTTTTTTTTGGTTTTTTTTTTTGAACAAATGCCACGCATGAATAAGCAAGGTATAAGAAAATTTTGCAGCAGGCAATAAAAATATAACTTTTTTAATAACTTTTAAACGTTTTTATTTATTTATACGTTAAAACCTCTCACATATTTATGCATTTGTTGGTTATTGTTTGTAAAGTAAAATGAAAACTTTGGGAAAGCCTTTCAGACGGTGGCTGCTAAATAATTAATGCACTGACAGAAATTCATTGTCACAGTTCACACATGTACATATATGTATACTTTATATACATACAAACACCTACATACAATGTATAACATTTAGTGTTTTTTTTTATTTGCTTCATTGTTTATATAACAGTTTATGTTACTACTTTTCCAATAGCATAAAAATTTGTGAAAAATATGTTGATATGGGAGAGTAAGTTTCGTGTATAAATTATGTTCATACGAGTATCTCGCACTTTGCGCGAATATATAACACTTAGCTTAATTGGGAACACAATTTAGTATGTTATACTTTTGTAGTATTCGTACGCAATATTTTTTATTTGAAAATGTTTTTGTGTTGACATGTAGCTTTAATCACCGAACCACTTGCCTTTTACAGAGGTATTTCTACTGCAATCGTTAAAGACAGCTATTAACTTCGCTACTCGACTCTCACATCTGCTCACCAAGAGCACTTCGCTACAAGCTGGAGTTCGCGAGCATTGGAAGCACATTTATCTCTCACTACGTACCGACGCTAAGGAAATCATTGGCTTTCAGCGACCCCGAAGAAACAACTGGTACGATGAGGAATGCCGCGCTGCTACGGAAAGTAAAGATGCTAAAGAAGAGGGAGGCCGAAATACGTGATTGCGACGAGCTTGAGGTGGTAGCTCACAGGAAAAGCGCCCGCGAATTTTACCAAAAGGTGCGGCAACTTCCGATTGGATTTAAGACCGAGGCAAAGGCCTGTAAGAACAAGAACGGCGACATGGCAACTGATTCCCAAAGCACACTAAAATTGTGGAGAACATATTTCTTCACTTTGCCAAATGGTGACAGCGAAAGCGTCGCCGGAGAAAGTAAAGATCCCGAACCCCGGGTAAATCTACATTTCCTACATGCCGCGATGCTTGAACTTGGTATTACTGCAAAAGTATTATGTCTATGTAAAATGATGCTGAACAACACCGGCAGGCAACCCGAATTGGGATGGACCTCTCCGTGCCGTTTGACACCAAACTATATTTCAGACAGGGTGGCTTGCTATCGTGTGATTTTTTAACCTTATGTTAGAAAAGATAATTCAGTTGCAGAATTAAACAGGCCAGACAACATCTTCTATAACAGCGTCCAAGCTGGATAAAGAGCGAAACGAATGGGTCCGGAGGTGAATGAGAGCAAAACTAGGCACCTTGAGTCATCAAATAAACAGTCAGCGCATTCGCGTCTTGGCTCCCGACGGTGAGTAGACAAATGAGCAGCAAAGCCATCTCTTGACGAACGAAAACCACGCTCTATATGCCCCTCATCATGGCCATGCTGTTATATAGCCCAGAAGCTTGGATGGTGTCTTTGCGACGGCGAGTACCGCAGACGATTGAACGATGACTTGTATGAGCTTTGTAGCGACAGTGGCATAGTACAGCGAATTACGATTCCGCGGCTACGTTGGCTGGGACATTTCGTGCGAATGGACGACAATGCTCTAGGCCTGCAAGTATACAACGCGGTACTAGCTGGCGGTGGTAGAGGAAGAAGATGGCCTCCTCTGCGTTGGAAACACACATCCATCCACACTGAAACTATCATAACAGAACCTAATGAAAAAAGAATATACAGAAAATAAAAGGCCCAAAAATATTAATATTAATATTAATTTATACTAGTAAATCTACTTAAAAACTAGTACTACGTATTATCGATGTCATAGGTAATAACAGCTCAAAATTATCGTTAACATCGTAAAGTTAAAAGCAGAAAACTTAAGGTTTATAAGTTTTATTTACAAAAATACTTTTTGAGAGTTACTTATTGAGTCTTACTTACGGAACATAATAAGAGAGTTATGTTAAGTTTTATATTTTGCTTAGAAAGTAATAATTATTATTTATTTTTAGAGTTGAACTATTTATGGTTACTACTCACCCTAAAATAAAATAAAAAATACCCCGTCAATAAATACGAGCCAAAAAATACACATAGCTAATTTTGAATTAAGATAAATACCAGATGCGTCGACATAAATTTAACAAGGAAGCACTAAGGTCAAGTACAACAATATACGCAAGAAAATACGTACTTTATCACACCATTTAAATCTAAAATGAAAGAAAACTTCTAAACTACACTAAAGGCGAACTTCCCGGAACTTATCTTGAGATTATAAAAAAGCCAGCAGAGAAGAGTCTTAGTTCGGGTGCGATCGGGATTTAAATACCCTGCGCAATTTTTTACTCTAAATAAACTGTGCTCGTTGTCTATACTTCCAAAATACAAACTACACTCTTACAATCCATTTTTTTTTCAAGAGAATATCTGCCAGAAATAGCTGTAACTAACTTAATAGTCATCTCGATTATAACTAAAGGACATTGTTTTTAGCTGCACAAATCTTTTTAGATTTGAACTTGTATGTCAAACCATAAATATGGATTTTCGGGACATCTCTATTACAGAGCCATTTGTTTTTCTTTTACATATTTTCAATACCTTTTTGCAATACCGAACCATAAGTACAGATTTAGTATTCTAGCGCCATCTAGCGGATCCATTAAAGTGCTTCTCGCCGTACCCATATATTACGTTTCTAGTTTCTTCCAAATCTGATCAAAAACATTATTTAATAAAATTATTTTCTATCGCACCAGTGCCATAACTTCCTAATATCATCAATATCGGCCACAAATAAAGATTTTCTGAACACTTTTCAGAAAATTATTTCTCGTCGCACTCCTATTGTAGGTTTCTAATCAAATGCCAAAATCGTATCATACAATACAGATTTTCTAAATAACTCCCCTTTAGTGCCACCTAGCGCATTTATTTTTCATTAAAGTATTTGTTTTTATTGCACCAGCACCATATCTCGACTAACGCGTCACCTAACGAATTGAAATATAGCCTATGTCCGTTCTACGGTTCTAAAGATTTATTTTTTATTTATTACGATTTTTCTGTGCCTTTGCTAAACAATTGAGTTCATGAGATGCAGACTCTTTTTCCATCAGATTCCATTAACGAAAACCGATATAGAGAAAACCCGATTTATTAACAATGGTAAATACGAATTTATACGTTTAACTTTTGGACTAAAATTGAGGCGTCAATATTTCAGCGCGAATTAGATATATTAAGAAAATACATCGCTCTGAAAAAGAACATTTCGTAAATATAGGAAAAACATTTAAAACATTAGAAGATGCCATTGGGAAGGTCTAGTTGGATAAATGAGATTTATTAAAAAAGGAACGGAATTTTTTGGGTATGTTATTACTGCGATTGACATGAGAGTCAATGCGAAAATAAAGCAAGCTATTGCAAGCTTACCAGACCCACTCTCTGATGACTGAAGTTAATAAATTAAGCCAACATGAAATTGTTTGGAAATAATCTATTTCCATCATAAGCAAACACTACTTAGTTCCGCATTCATAAATTCCTAATAGCACACATCGTAAAAATCTAATCGTTTCAACTTCGGAAAGAACTCATTCCATTACCACAAAATAGAAGTTTTCTTTCGATATTTATTTAAGACCATCTAATAGTTTCTTCAGCGAACAAAGCAGAAAAGTAACTACATAAATATTTACTTGACCCAAAATTTATTTTGTTTTTTTTTTCGGTTACAATAAAAGGAAAAGGCCAAATATGTATTTATCTGTTAGACAATTGAATTACCGAACCAGGTGAAACCTAAAATAAAAGTTAAGTTATTAACTATTATCAAATATTTACTCGATATGTTTAACATGAGTTCGCAATTGGCTAACGGTAAATAACGAATGACAGAGAGTGGCATTAATATGAAAGTAAAATCAAATACAATTGAAAGGCGGCAATCGTGTTCGGTAGTATAGAGTAAATAAACGCCAGAATGGTATGTTCAAAATGGACAGTGAAAGTAAACACGTACAGTCCGATGATAATGGAATTGACATGACTAGGCAGCGAGCGAGCCTACGCAACAGGCAGCAACCTTCATGATAAGCTCTTTTACTCAAATATGTAACCACATCTTGCATTTACATTGGCGTGGTTCAAAAATACAATGGTAAATTAACTTTTTAGTATTTTTATGCTTTCACTACTATCGAAGAAGGAAAACGATACCTGTAATGCGATTCGCTAATTGGTTTTAACGATATTCGCGTGGTTAACTCATCTTAACGAAAATTTTAACGATATTCGCTATCGCCGTTTCAGCTGTAGTCGCTGGCTAGTCGATTATCGAAAACTAAACTACAAAAAATTTGATGTTGTCAACTCAATCGAGAAATGAAAAAGTTAGTGATTTCAACTTAAATAAAAGATGAATTTAAAATTCCGTAATTTATTTTCTTCAAATTAAAAAATGTAACATTAAATAATGGCGTTTGAATATTTGGCATATGATTTATCACGAGGTGACGAAGAAGTAAGCGCCCCAACAGTGAATCGACGTTTACTACGGGATGTGGACAATCTCCTCCATTTGAATGCAACAGAATTTCGGTAGCCGTATCGGTTAACTCCAAACTTGATTGAATATATAATTTCTCAGCTTAGCAGGTTTCCTAGTAACCACGTGGTGTGTCATGCTGCTAAACGATTATTTGTTTTAGTATCATTACCTTTGTTTGGAAGGCACTATTGGGAATCTCTATTGCACTCGTGTATCAATTTTGACGCCAAAGAATCATGAGGAGGATTTTGTCAACCACCACATCTACCATTCAATTAATGTGGAAATCGTAAAAGCAAACTGTTATCAAGGATTAAATTATAAAACAGAAATATAGTTTATTTTTAATACATAGATAAATGATCCTAATTAAAAAATCTAATATATAAAACTTAAATATCCTGGCGCACAATTTTGAAAACGGAAACCATGGCATATTCGCAGGAAAGTCCGAAATTCTGCTACAATGTAACATTGCAATATGTAAAAACTATCATAAATACTTACAGTTTGAAATAAACTGCAAATTTGTAATCGACAGCACGTATTCATTTGTTTTTTTTTGTTCATTCCTTATTGTGTTTATCGCCCGTTTTGGTATTTAGTTTGACCCACACGCCACTCTTTAGTAATTTGAAACAACGAGACAGCTGTTAGTTGTCGTTAAGAATAAGTTGGTGAATCGCACAAACGTTAGTGCAAACGACAAATATTGTCGACAAAAATTGCGATTGTCGGATCGTTTAAAGTTAATGAATCGCACTACTGGATTTTGTTTTTGTTTTTGGATAAAATTATTCATAACGAATAAATAACACTAGTTTACACGACACAAGTTCTTTGTAAAAAAAGTATTTTTAGACTAATTTTGGGTTGCTGTAGTTTTCGCGATGAAGGCAACAAAAAAAAACCGGACTATAAGTCTTTTTCCATTTATTGCTAAAAATCAAACTACTACTACTCCCATATTGACCCCGCTATCTCTTTGTTGAATCGGCACAGAAGTTTTACATCTGGTTCGTGCAGCTTAGGTGCCCCTGTACTTTTTGTTAATGGTTTCTTTTAATTAATCCATATATTTTACTATATAAGTACATTTTTAGTACCATCACTTTGGACCGGAATGATTCCCTCGCAATAAATTGCTGTTGCAACATTTCAACTGCACTTTTACTTTTCACACTCAACTTGAAGTTGAAAGTACCTTCTTCTCTATTTCTTTATAATAGTTTTTCCAACTCATTTTCTATATTTCGCGCTTCGCAGATATAAATCCTCTGCAAGTTGTCCACTGTCGAAAGAAATTTTGCGCTAAAGTATACAATTTCCCTTTTGAGTATGAAAATTTGTTTAGTAACTTTGTACAATGGCGTTTCCTAATTACATTATCTTTATTAGTTTTATCTCATTTTACGCTATGCTGTGAGCCCATGTTCAAAGTTGATAACCGAGGCTAAGCTAAGAGTTTAGTTGTAGGTAAAGTTATTCTAAGATTTACGGAAATTAAAAACAAGGTAGCGGAAAGAATTTTTGCAGTACTGAAAGTATTTACTTTGCTTTTGAGCCGACTCACTTTTCACATGGAATTTCAATTTATATGCTAAAATCTTAAGAAAATGCAATTCACTCATGGTAATTAATTTCTTTATTAAAGCTAAACTTTGACACGGCGTATACGTAACATAAAATACACGGCCGTACATAGTACGAAGCAGAGCTGTTAAGTTTAGATTACGATAAGTAATAAAATAATTACATAAGTGGGTTCGGTAACAAAACTAATTGTTAGCCAAAAAATCAAAAAAATAATAACAACTTTCAACTACTATTTGATTCTTTCCTGATTTTTCTTGATAATTTAACTATATTTAAATATTTTCTATATTGTACAGAAACAAAATTGTTTTTTTTTTAACTACTCCTGTCTTAGTTAGTTACAGTTAGCCACAAGCTTACCAAAATTCGCTAGCAAATAGAAACTATTTAAGTTTTTTTGTTGAAAGGCTACATATACGAGTACAGTTTAGGCAGAGTTTCAGTACTTATTTTGTCTTAGCTCCCGAAGCGAACATTCCTGGTACTGTAGCTATGCTGACTTCAGATGTCGGAATTGAATTGGCTTAAGTTTCTGCAGAAAACCAACATCGAACTAAATGATAACAGGATTTTGAATGGGTAGCTGCACCAATTTTTCTATATACACAAAATAGTAGACTTTCTCTTAAGATTGATTGTCCTAATGGTAAAGTTTTGTCAAAACGATCTCAATTTTTAATTTCGATAACAATGATCAATTAATTAATGATGGAGATGGTTGTAGTATTAAACAAGTTTCCTTAAAATAAAATCTGATTCAAAGTCAACTTTACTCCGCTAGCAAAGTCAGGCCCTATCGAAAGGCTTTTTCTTTTGCGGAAATCGTAAGTACGCCCAGTGCTAACTTTTAAGGCTATTTTATGAGATTGATTAATTTTCGAATTTGAAAAGTAGAAATAATGATAATTAATCATTAAATAGATTTTTAAAAAAATTATTTAATTTTTTCGGTTTTTTTATATTCAAGTTTTTTTTATATTCATTACTTAAAAGCTCTGGTATGAAGACGAGAAGATGATAAATTAATTTTTCGAAATTAGGAAATTAGGCAAAAAGCATATGGAAATGTATTGAGCCATTTATTGAGCTTTTAATAAAAATTAAAATTTTAAGTGCAATATAATGCATGTAAAAAATATTTATAAATTGGTTTATAAAACTGCGTCCGTATGGAAAAGTAGCTTATTTCGAATATAATAGCTTTGAGTTATAGGCAATTTTGTTTCTTTTTTACCTAATTATGCGCCAAGCTATAGATAATGTTGAAAATACAATAACCCATTTCTCGCCTAAGTCAACTTAAGCAACTCTTCTTTCATATGACTACAACTTATATCGCAATTTTCATAAGGCATTAAAATTACAAAAATTCCAGCGGCAAATCAAAAGCATTAAATAAAAACAAACTTCGCATTCATTGACAAATTAATCACTGCGAAGCAGAGACAAAAATATGACATTTTGCATAAGAAAAATTATACATTGTATTGAACAAATTTTGGTATCACTTTTACAGCCAGTTTTATGCCAAAAAGGTTTAAAAAAAATCGAAATTTTTTTAGTTATTTTAAGCTACGGTATCTACAGAATGATAGTTTTATTCGCTGTTTAGAAGCTTTTTTGTGAGGCAAAAACTGAAAAAACTTAAAAACTTGGAAAAAATAATTGAAATTCTAAAATTTTCAACTATTTCTTACCGGCTAAGATTATAATTTTTTCCATTTGTGGAGCAAGGAGTTTACTAAATGTGGAAATTTCAGAAATAGTGTTCGGTGCCACGCCTATTTCTATAAAATATCTTTTCCCATATACATATGTACTTTGTCTTCGATCCCATGCCTGCGTATTTAATTTGAGAAAATTGTCTTTAGTTGTTAATGAAATATCGATTTTTTTGATTTGGTGAACTACTGTTATATAAGAAGTGGGCGTGGTTTATTCCCGATTTTTCCAATTTTCAAAATTTGGCTTACGGTGTGTGTTCCAAATTGTGTGTACCGAATTCTAAAATTATTTCGGAGATATAACTATTTGCTTCAAAATGGGCCGTGCCACACCTTTTTTTTTCAAATGCAAAAATATATACATGGATTCCTTTCTCTCATCCAAACCTCTACTTGTTTATCAAATTTGAGCAAATTATCTTTAATGTCTACTGAAATATCGCATTATTTTATTTTTACCGAATATTCGATTTAGCCCATTTTCAATACCCAGCTACCTGGGTTCCAGGGCAATGTTTATACCAAGTTTCGTTGGGATCGTTAAATATTTACTCGAGTTATGCGTTGCACGGACGAACAGACAGGTGGACGGACGGACGCCCAGAGAGATAAGGCTGTATTCTAAGGATTTTGGGGGAGAAGCCGGGCCACGCATATATTTTTACTTTTGGTTTTGTTGTTGTTTACATATAATAATTTAAGTTAATTTTCTACCAAAGGTTCAATTTCGAACTCCGGAGGCCCATATCTCGATTTCGAAAGCTAACTTCGAAAAATGGGGAAATTACTTTTTTACATATGCCTAAGTCTCCTAAAAAAAGTGCATCAAATTAATAAATAAAAAGTTTCTTATGTTCTTGTTGGGTGATAGTTCTATTCTTCCAAAATTTAAGTAAAAATAATTTTCAGTTTTGATTATATAAAAAAATGTATATAACTAAATACTGGTCTTACTAAAATTTTAACTGTTTTGATTCAATAAAAAATACCTTCATACGAATTAGGAAAATATTCTACATAACTGAAATATTTTCCTTAAATGTGGAGTAAATGGGAAGATATATTAAGTTAAAAATCCTTGAACTTTAGCCGAGTCTTATGAAAAAAGTAAATATACTGATCCAAAAACAAATTTGAATTCCATAGTTTTTTGATTTTAAACTATTTGAATTTCGAAAAAATTAACTCTTAAAAATTAAGGGTGTAAATGAACTTTAAATACCAGGCGCACGTCTTTATTAAAAAAAAAAGAAAAATATTTCTTGGAGTTTGTAATAAAACCTGTTATTATAATGCACTTCATTTTGGATTTTTTCGTATCAAATTTGAGTGACTTTATAGAATATTTTGATTATTTGCAAATTACCGTTGTATGAGTGACCAATTTCTTCAATTTTGAAATGCAAATTGTTCAACCAATTGAAAAGAATTTGATAAAACAGTTTCGGCGATATAATTATTTGCTAAAGTGAGAAACGCATGCCCATTATTGAAAAATTTGTTTGGCGCATGTATTGCTTTCGGCAAGCCAATCCTGTGAATCAAATTTGATTTTTAATTGATTTCACTTTTCATTCTAAACAGTACTGAGCTTACATTTATCATTTCCTGGCCATCCTAATGTTCATAGTAGCGAGAGATACACATGACTGTTTGTGTGTGTGTGTTTTAGTTGTTGTAAGTAGAAATTATTAACCCTCGGAGGTATAAGGGTTTTTTGTCGCTAAACGGTATAACCAGGTCTGTGCAGACCTACATGGGATTTGTATGGAAATGCATAGTCAGGTGCCTTAAAAGTGTGTAGAAATGCATTTTATGCTATCAAACCACAAAATGAACAATAAAAACGCATTTTTGTATATCTTAGTTATCTATTAACGCTATTTTATTTATAATATGTAAACAAATAAATTTTATATACGGCATTCAAGGCAGGAGTACCTGGCATGTGAATGTTGTTGGCATACCGGCTTTTTGCAATGCATGCAATGAAAGCGCGTTTTTCGCTGTTTTTTGTCCAACTTAAAACACAGCGAGCACGATGGTCTGCTGGCAGAGGACGCGGCATGGGCTGGTTGGTCATCTATGGGCGGTCCTGCAACTACCTGCAAAAAAAAAAGTTGAAAAATTGATTTAGAATTTGTATTCAATGAATGAATGATTAAATGAAATGCTTACCTCTACACCGAATAACGCCATGCTCTGTTTCACATGTTGCATGCCTCTTACAATTGGGTTTGTTGCTCTTTGTTCCATGTAAGGGATCACCAGCTGTTCGGCCAATTCCATAAGGAACATACGTCTTCTATCAGTTCTCTTTACATGCCCCAATTTGTCATGTATGACAAATGCAGCCAATCCCGCAACGTCCAGCATATTGAAAAATATGGCTAACGGCCACCGGTTTGTGGCCCGTTTGCAGGTGTAACCACCAACCATCTGGTCCATGGTATCCACTCCTGCTTTATATATATTGTAGTCCAATATTTGGAACGGCTTCTGCGCTGGTTTTGATGAGTCGACGGTGGAATTATAGTGTTGCGTGGAGATGAGAACCACTGCTTTCTTCTTTTTTGGCACATATGAGCATAGTGCAACATTATTGTTGTGGTAACCGAATAATGTGCTCAACACCTCTCTTTTAGGGTCCAACATCTCCTTCGGTATGCAGGCCTTGTTTTTTCTTATGGTTCCTACATAAGCCAACCGTTTTGTCATCAAAACCGTTGCCAAATTATATGATGAAAAAAAGTTGTCTGCATATATTGTTCGACCCGAACCACTATACTTTTCCACCAATTTGAGAACAACGTTTTCGCCAAGGTTTGCCGCACGTGCTTCGTTTGGTTGTTTTCCAACATAAATAATTCCTTTTAGTGGATAATTTGAGTTAGAATCGCACACCCACCAGATTTTTATGCCGTATCTGGCTGGCTTCGATGGTATATATTGGGTGAAGCGCGTGCGGCCTCGGTAAGGAAACAATTGCTCGTCCACAGTTATTTGGGCCCCCGGAACATATCGACGGTGTAAGTTGTTCATGAGCATGTTCCAAACGTCGTCGATGGCGGCCGATTTGCTTTCTACAAGTCGAGCGGATCTCGTGCTACCGTTATCAAATCGAATATACCTTAGAATAAGTTTGTATCGGATAGCAGACATCGTCGCCCTATAGATAGGGTTTCCATTGTGCCCCCACAACTCAGGACTAGGCTGATCGTTTGACCCAAATATGCCGGCAAACAAGGTAAGGCCAAAAAAAGCGTACATTTCTATTTCGGTTACAGGTTTCGTCCACGCTCGCGGTGTCTGGTCAGGATTCAGCTCAGACCATTTACGGCACATCTCCTGGGCCTTACGGTTTGTTTCACGAACAATTATGCTGACGATCTCTGGTGTTAGAAGAGATTTAAATATGGATATCGGGTTTTTCATAGTGCCTGTAACCGGGCCTTCCCGACCCACAGTGACGCAGTTATGTGCACGAGGTCTACTAGTGGCCGGCGGAGCACTTGACCAAATCTTACCATCCTTTGACATGTACGATGTACTCCAGCTCGACGAACGTGGCTCCTCGTTTATACTGACGGCTTCAAGCCCTTCGGGGATAGCTGCAGCGCCTTCATACAAATCTTCCAGTTCCTCATCATCGTCATATAGACTCTCCGTTTCAATAGACATGTCTACTTCAGCATCGGAAGCCGCATCATCTAACAACGGCACATAATCTGCGTCCATTTCGTCGTCGCCTTCGAAAGGAGTACTTTCCTCGTGCTGCTCATTATCACCGGCCAACCACAACGCCAACTTTTCTTCCATTTCTCTTCTCTCTTCTTCTGGTAAACTTAAAAATCTTGCGGTGCGGTTCACCACGTCCATCATATCATCAATTGTAAATGCTGATGCCATTTTTTGTATGCTTACACTTCAAAAGATGTTTATATACTAACGCGTTGCCTGTATTTATCGAGCCTGCACTCTATTCCATAGACTCAAAACTGAATTCTGTATTACGTGCGCGCTATTCAATATGTCCATTTTATATATATTTTCTTCAAAAAATCCCACTCAAAAACAGTTTCTATAACCTGCCCCACTCATTCCATACAAATTACATGTAGGTCTGCACAGACCTGGTTATACCGTTTGAACCAAAATATTTGTAAACCCGGATTAACCGAACCCCGGATCCACAATCGCTCTGATTTTTTTCTCATTGTGTTCGGAGATTCTTGCTCCAGGAAGTCATGGAAGGATTTGTCTCTAACATGAAAAACAAAAAAGTTAAACACACTTTTATATGCAAAAAGTCTGCACAGACCTGGTTATACCTCCGAGGGTTAATTGCGTTTGTTTACTTTTGCTGCGCCTACTAAAAGTATTCGTGACATTCTCTATTTACGCAGACTTAGAGGACACAATTTTTGGAAATACATCTAATACATATACTTTTTAATTACTATCATAAAATCTTTTTTTGTTTCCTAGCAAAGGAAAAAGTTAAAGCGCAAAATGAACATAAACTTGAATGCCATAATTTAAATTCGAACTACAGCTATGAATTAAGTATTTTATCTTAAGATCAATATGTATTTGCTTGATACTTGATACTTCATGGTATGGAGAAGCATTCGCTATGACGCGTTGGTACTTTACATTTATTTACTATATAGTCTACTTTACATATTATATGTACGATGAACTCAAAAGCTTCCCACTTCGCATTCTTTGATACTGCGGAATACTAAATATTATCTCCTAATTACTTTGATTCGCATTTATGTTAAAGGAACCGGTCGACATTCTAAGCCCCCAGAGCAAAGTTAGCCAGTAATAAGAATAAATGTCTTTTGCATATCGCTAAAGTACCCCGCATTGAGATGAGGCTCAGCAATGAGCTAAACAGTGATAAGATAATCACATTAGGGCGGTCCTTAAATCCAAGAATACTATTAACCTCAACCTCTTCGTAGATACTCCTATAGTCGAATATATCAGATATAAATTTTAGTCCCGATTGCCGGTAAAAGGGTCAAAGCTCAGATTCATCTATAGATTAGGTTAGGTTAGATCAGCTGCAACCATGCAAGACTACGAAGGCACACGTAGGATAACAAAGCCTGCTGTAACACCGCAGGAGCCATGAACCTCCGTAACCAAAACTTTGTAGCCTTGAACTCCCTTCCTTTCGTTGGATGGTAAATCACATAATGCACCTTACCTAGCACAGAAAATCGGAAGTGCTTGTTGAGCTCAGGTTGGCCAAACAGTCTAGAAAAAACCTATTTAAGAATTGGTTTTGAGTCTTGGCTAGGACGGAATAAGGGCAGAGATGGAGTTCGATGCTCTCCACTTCCCCTTTATCGCTGTACTTTCGACGGAAATCATTGCTAAGGCATCCCAACCTCTTCCCTTGTGTGCCCATAAGGCAGTGTTCGGTTATTACCGCGACCATTAGTCCAAAAGAAGGTCGGTCAAGGCAAATGAGAGCTCTAAATCGTTCTACGTCAACCTTTGGCCAAACTTGTCTGGTGATCCTATAGGAGAGGTCCATGACCACATGGTATTTTTTTTTGTCTTTAAACTGTGTAGGGGTCAGCGGCATACCTGCGTCTAGAGCAGAAATTAGCAACTCATTTTCAGCACCGTTACAAGGAATATCACTGTGCCTAGGAACCCAACAGTTAGACGCGAGCAGGTTAAGAGACCTTCTATAGTTTAAGGCAAGAATTAAGAGATTCAATAGCCGCTTGGCTGTCGGGGTATAGAGTGACAGGTCTGTCTGTTGGAGCGGAGCCACCGAGTAGCCAGCATTTTGGCATTTATCTCTGCCTGAAAAAGGCTGCAGTGGTCCGGTAAGCGAAATCAGAGGTCTTGTGCTAATTTGTTGCAGTTAACTCCGCTGCCCACTTATTTGCTAAGTAATGTCTGTGAAGATAGCCGTTAATTCTGGCCTAGGTCTATTGCACCATCCCATTCATTCCTCTCTGGGATTCTTATGGAACATTTATTGTCCACGCAGGTAGAGAAGTTACATAATCTAGCTGTCTTAGACTGTTAGGTAGAGCTTCCAGGACCTTTGCAGGCCCGCATCTTAGTTATTCCCATAACTGGATCTCATCAGGCTTGGCATCACTGCAGCCGGCCAGAAATTCGCCACATATATCCACCGGTGGAAGATTCAAAACTACTTGCAGAGATTTAGTAGGTGTGGAGGGTAACATGAAAGTCGTATGCTGCACTCGCTCCATTTTGGCTCTGGACAAGGTTCTGTTTAGCCAAACGCTTACTATGTAGAAAGGAATGGGTCTTATCACTGATGTGTACATCCAAAGTACAAGTGGCTTTATTCCTTTTTTTCCAAACGTGCAAGACGGTAATGAGCTTCCTCGTGCGGTCTTCGATGTTTCGCTTCCATTCGAGCTTCCCGTCTAGAATAACTCCAAGTTACTTAACCTCGGTTGAGAGAGAGAGTGCAACCCCGTTTAATGCGGGTGGATCGAAAGGAGGAGTTTTATAATTTCTCATGAAGAGTACCAATGTGCTCTTTGTGGGGTTTACGCTAAGTCCCCTTTCTTTTGATCAGATGTTGACTAGACTGAGGGCATACTATAGCAGTTCACCCAGAACCTACAGATGTTTACCGGTTGTGAAAATTGCTGTGTCATCGGCATACGCTACGACTTGGCAACCAGTGCCCTTGAGGTTCCAAAGTAGGCCAGCTGCGGTTAGATTCCATAGTAGGGACAACGTCCCTTTGAGGCCTGCTTCTGGTTACATGTTTAGTTATACCCTAGCTCAGAAAGAATCGTTCTCTTTTTAAAAAGGATCCCAACAAAGTTTACTATTCCCTGCTGCACCCCTCTCTGGGAACAGTCTTGACCTCCGATTCAATGAGAACATTGTTGAAGGCTCCCTCTATATCGAGGAAAACTCCCAGTGTGCACTCCCTGAAGGGCAGTTCTTTTTCAATCGTTGAAATGGCTCTTGAAGTGCGGTACCGGCCGGATTCTTCTAAGGATACTCAAAAAATTTAAACAAAATTTGTTGTCATTTAATACCCAAAAGCCATTTAAATGTAGTCGAAGTGATATTTTCGACGAAGACTCGATTGAAGAAAAATTTATGTGTGTTATGTTCGACTATAGTAATAGTGAATTTGGATGTTAGATGAAATATAAATGATTTTAATTTTTTGAATTTTATTCTTTGACTGTGGTATTAAGGACTGACGAGGTGCGGGTAAAAAAATCTTTAATTCTTCAAGACCAACCTAATGTCCGTGCTCAGCTATTTTACGCTACATAATCTCTTTAAGCCTGGCCCGTGCGCACGGGGATGAATTTTCTATAAGAACTTTATATCTGGTGAGAGTAATTGAAACGATTATATATTGTGGCAGACAAGGTCTCGCTCTCCGTGGTTCACAAGATACAATTAGAATTTTTGAAGAGGATCCTGCAGCTAATGACAGAAATTTTCGGGCCCTATTGAGATTGCAAGCAAATATTGATGAACTTCTGCGAGAGCGTTTGAAAAATTCTCCAAAGAAAGCCTTGTATATAAGCAATCGCATCCAAAATGAGGTGATATCTATTTGCCAAAATATTATCTACAATGAAAAAATTGATCTTATAAATCGATCACAGGGATTTTCTTTACTAGGAGATGAAACGCCTGACATTGAAGGAATTGAACAAACTTCAATTTGCATCAGATATTCAGACAGACATCATGAAAAGTATATTATATGCGAAGATATCATTTGTTTTCTTCCGATCAAAGATTGCAATGGAAAAGGCATTGCGACTGTTTTTCTAGATTTTTTGAAATTATCAGGACTTGTTTGTTTATTTTTTTTTTTGGGCAAGGTTATGATGGAGCAAAATCTGTTAGTGGAGAATTTCAGTGCTGTATAGGAACTTGCTATTTACTCACATTGTGCGGCATATGCCTTCAATTTAGCTGTCTGCGCAGCTTGCAATATAATTGTGATCAAAAATTGTCTGGGAACTCTCAAAAGTATTCACACGTTCTTTGTTTATCCAAAACGCCAAAACGCTCTACAGGATGCTATCGATTGTGACGAAAAGCTAAAACAAGATAGAAGAAAGAAATTGAAAAGGTTCGTGGAAAGATTCTACAACTGCATCTGGAGCCTTTCAACTACTGTCGACTATTAGAAATCCAAATTTTCAGGTGAATTTTGAAAAAATTAAGACCCATGTTTTAACTTACCAAGTGAAAAAATGCGTTCTACATGAAAAATTTTCAAGATCTATCTAGATCTAAACGAGATCTCTTCAGATTTACATAAAACTACTCGTGATTCATAAAGAGTAATACAAGATCTACGTTGATCTGCAGGTAATTTGTAGTTCCCGAAAGATTATTATTACTGAATCTACATAGGTCTTCTACGAATCTTCTTAGATATATGTGATATACCCAGTTCGACTAGAGTTCTACGAAGATCTACACGAAATTCATGTAGATTTGCAGTGATCTAATGCAGATCTCTGTAGATCTACAATAGTATATGAATAATATTGGTTTTCTTTGGGCAAAATGTTGACGTGTTCAGCTTAAAGCTGTCAGCGTGAGAGTTTTATGTAGATCTACTTTTTTCACCTGGGTTACCGTTCTGTAGCAATTATCAAAATTGGCACGTTAAGAATCATATTGAAACGTAGAGATCAATTTTCAGATATGCATGGCAGTTCTTAGCTCAGTACATTCCTTAACGTTGTCTCTCAGTCAAGTTATACTAACAAAAAATCAGGATCTTGCAGAGGCCATCAAATTAGCCGATGCTGGAAAGAAGGAATTGATCAAAAGAAGAGAATGTGCTGTAGAGAGATTCAGAGAAATCTTTGAAAATGTGAGAAAAATTAGCGAAGAACATGACTTTGAGTTGCAGAAGCCAAAACCTGCTTCGAAACCATCTCAGCGCTCCAACGCCCCAGCTGATTCAGTCGAAGATTACTATCGAATCACCATTTACATACCTGTAGGAATTACAACCGACAGGACAACGCGAAGTGGACACACCTACTGACCGATAAATGCGACTCTACATACTTGACTCACGGACACAAAACTTAACGAATCGGACGAAGCGTTTTAGTTGACTTTCCACGAAAGAGTCAGTTTAAGTTTAAACCTCTAACGATAAGCATCGTAGCTATGTAAATATACTTAATTTTACCTTATAAATAAACTATGAAATATACTGAATTATAATAAAAATCCAAATGTGTTATATTAATTTCTACAATATTTGGGGACTCAACCGAAATATAATATTAAATCTAACATTAGTGAAGTGGACAATGTTGAGTGAATAACTTAAGACTTAATATGTAAATGCAAAAACCAATTGTGAAAGAGGCTGTGCGCCTTAATATGTGCATTTAAGTGAAGAAACAAGCTTTAAAATCAGATTCACATGAATGGAACGTGTGCGAAAGTACATTATAGCATGGTAGTTTGAGTTGATTCGGAGAATTTTCTCGAACTTGAAATTTTTTAAGTGACGGTTGAAATTTGAATTTCGACAAGCCGAAGATCGGTTATAGTGACGAAAAGAGTAAGATGTGTATACGAAAAAATATACGCAGTATTAGCCGCACAGCTTTATACTGTGGTATGTAAATGGAAGAGCAATAAGCTGAAACAGTACAGATATGCCGCTCTGCATTGTACTGCGACAGAACTAGTGCAGCGTAGCGAAAAGAAAACGCATAGTCATTTGACTGGCATGAAAACAGCAGCAAAAAGAAAGAGAAAAAGAGATTGCAGTAGTAATTGGAACACAAATATATTGCAACAGAGATAGCAGCGAAAAGCAGTCACAACGTGGGAATGTATCGCACAACGAAAGCAGCATCATAAGTAGTAAGAGTTGAAACAGTAGAAATATAGAACTAATATTCTTAGATGTAATCAGATAACTTATCTTTATAAATATATTACTGGT
This sequence comes from Anomoia purmunda, assembly GCA_951828415.1. Classification (NCBI taxonomy): domain Eukaryota; kingdom Metazoa; phylum Arthropoda; class Insecta; order Diptera; family Tephritidae; genus Anomoia; species Anomoia purmunda. Next base: position 58,470,747 of record OX639997.1, on the reverse strand, counting down.
AACTTCTTTGTGGTAGATTATCTTGAAAGAGTAAAAAAGGCAAAACGAGTCTGTGTATCTTTTGAAAAAGTGAAAGAATAAATATAGTATTTGTAATTGGTTTTGGATAGATAAACATGACAGAGTAAAGAAGAAAGACTAAAGTGTGTAAATTTTTACGAATATCAAAAGCAAAACAAAGAATTGATTATTCTGAAGTACATGCATGGAAATAAGAACTGAAGCCAGAAATTGTCAATTGATTTAAATTTAGTTATATTCAGATTTCAAAATACGAATTGAATGTTTAAAGGAATAAGTGAACCCAACAGACATTTTTAATAATATTACTTAAAACATTTATTAGTTTCTAAATCTAATACTCATATATGCTTGTAAAACGATTAGTTATAAGCAACAATAATTAACTTAATAACATAACATAATACTTTATAATACTCGGAAAGGCAATGGACGCACAAAATATTTTACGTATGACCGTAGAGACATTGAAAGAAAATTTGAGGCATGCGGGACTAAGTGTACAAGGACGGAAAAGTGGGACAGACTTCTTCGCCACCACGATCTCTTACAGAGTGAAGGCGAAGAAAGCGAAAATGAATCAACGTATGAGGTAGCCGCAGACCCTTCACCGCAGACCGTGGTGATGAAACCTACTTTTACTTTAAAGGACATACAAGATAGTTTACCGTCGTTTACGGGAACCGATACTTTAGACGTACATGACTGGATACGAGAATTTGAGGACAATGCCATCACATTAGGGTGGAGCGCACTTCAAAAATATGTTTATGCCAAACAACTTCTGAAAGGAGCCGCAAAGTTATTTTTGCGCAGCCAAGCCAGCGTTAGGGATTGGGATACTTTAAAATCTGCAATAATCGACGAGTTTGGTGAAAAACTATCGTTATTAGATATTCACCACTTGTTGCAAAACAGGCATAAAAAGAATAACGAATCTTTTAAAGAATATTTATATACGCTCATGGAAATTGCAAAGCCGATTAAAATGGACGAGATTAGTATCATAGGGTATTTTGTTGAAGGAATTCCGGATTCTAGGTCGAATAAAACCGTTTTATACCAGGCACAAACAATAAAAGATCTTAAGGAGAATTTGAAAGTGTATGAAAAGAAACATTGTTCGCGACAGTCATTAAACAAGTCGCAAAATACACAAAGTACTTCGAAGGCTTCGTTTTCACAAGGTAGTGACAACAAAAAAAAAATGTTTTAAGTGCTCATCAACGACACATCTAGCATGTTTAACTCACCTTTGATTCGGACTAGTGGGTTGATTTTTAAGCGTGTAAAAATTGATGAAATCGTGGTTGACGCAATGGTTGACACAGGATCTGATTTAAGTCTACTCAGATATGACATGTTTGAAAAGTTTAAGTATGCACAATTAAGTAGCGACAAACGACATTTGGCTGGTATAAAAGAAAGCGAACTTTTCACAATAGGCAGTGTAACTAAGGAAATTAGAGTAGACAATATTTCAGTCGAGGTTACTTTTCATGTAACTAAAAGTAATGACTTGCGTTACGAAGCAGTTATCGGTAATGATATCCTAAGGGTAGCAAATATATCTTTTACGCAAGGCATTGCTGAGTTTACAAGCAAATTACAGAAACGCATTGAGGTAAATAATACCGAGGTGGAAATCACAAGTCCTGATCAGGTCGATAACACAGAGGATGAAAGTGAAAATTGTTTTTTAAGTGAGTTCACAGCGCTATGCCTCCAAAATAATTTAGGTGATGAAGAGAAATTTCCTTCTATGAATTTAACTCATCTATCTACTGAAAAACAATCTGCTGTAGTGTCTATCGTTAGACAGTACGCTCCAAAACCAAACTCTGAATCCCCGGTTCAAATGAAGATTATTTTATCAGATGAAATACCCGTCTATCAAACTCCGCGCAGAGTTTCGTACTTTGATCAGCGTGTAATAGATGATCAAGTTAGCAATTGGTTAAATAATGGTATAATTCAGCAAAGTAATTCTGAGTATGCTTCGCCAGTGGTTTTGGTATCGAAGAAAGATGGCACAAAGCGATTGAGTTGTGATTTCAGAAAGTTGAACGAAAAGGTAATTCGAGACCATTTTCCAATGCCACTTATTGATGACGTTCTAGAACGTCTTCAAGGAGCTACAGTTTTAACAACGCTTGACTTAGCTAACGGATTTTTTCACGTTCCGGTGGAACCCAGTTCCAGGCGATACACATCCTTTGTAACGCACAGTGGCCAATTCGAATTCAATTTCGTGCCTTTCGGAATTTCCAATTCGCCCGCTGTATTTTGTCGATACATTTCGACTATTTTCCGTGATTTAGTCCGAGATGGAGTGATCGTTGTCTACATGGACGACATAATTATTCCGGCGCAGAACGAGGACGAAGGATTCAAGAAGTTAGCAATAGTTTTGAATAGAGCGGAGAGTTATGGGTTAAAAATAAAATGGCAAAAGTGTCAATTTTTAATGAAAAGAATTCAGTTCCTAGGATACGTTATTGAGGAGGGAGGTATCCAACCGTCAGAAGAAAAAGTGAAGGCTGTAAAATCGTTTCCAATACCTCATGACAAAAAATCGCTACAAAGATTTTTAGGCCTAACATCTTATTTCAGAAGGTTTGTAGAAGGATATGCGTTAATAGCTAAGCCACTTAGTGACTTACTCAGAAAAGACAGCGAGTATCGTTTCAAGGAAGAGCAGCTGCTAGCATTTCAGCAGCTCAAATTAGCACTTGTCGAATCACCGGTTTTAAGACTTTACAACCCTAATGCTGAAACCGAGATACATACGGATGGACGTATGTATGGTGTGCTCTTGCAGAAAAATGTAGATGACCAACAGCTTCATCCTATTCAATATCTTAGTCGCAAAACCAGACCTGAGGAACAAAAGTACCACTCCTATGAATTGGAAGTACTTGCGATCATAGAAGCGTTGAAGAAGTGGAGAATTTATGTTATAGGCAAGAAGATTAAAATCGTTAGCGATTGTAATGCTTTTGCACTGACTATGAAAAAGAAAGAGATTCCGCTTCGTGTTACACGGTGGGCTATGTATCTGCAAGATTTTGACTACGTAATAGAGCACAGACCCGCGACAAAGATGAATGCGCTAAGCAGAATGTCAACTATGCTTTTAGAAGATTCCTTAAGCTTTCGTCTAAAAGCAGCACAGCAAAGCGACGATTGGGCTAGGGCAATATCTAAAGTTTTAGAGAACGATATTTATGAAGATTTTTATCTGAAGAACGGAGTATTATACAAAGATCCGGCGAAAGAATTAGTGGTAGTTCCACATGGAATGGAAGAGGAAATTATTCGTTTAGCTCATAGCCAGGGGCACTGGGGTGCAAAAAAGACACAAGATTATATAGAAAAAACTTTTTATATCCCACAGATAGGACCAAAAATAACAAAGATTATAAAAAATTGCATCGATTGCATCATAGCGGAACCAAAGTTAGGAAAGAAAGAAGGTTTGTTGACGCCTATAGGCAAAGATGACAAGCCCCTTGGTACATATCATTTAGATCATGTAGGCCCAATGGAGTTAACGCATAAAAAATATAACCACTTACTTGTCGTAGTGGACGCTTTTAGTAAATTTATTTATTTATTTATTTATTTATTTATTTATTTATTAATCAACAACAAAGAATTTGCTTATAGACTATGTGATATAAGTATGAATATACATTAATATAATAAAAATAGTAGTAATAATGATAAGAGGACCCGCTAAGGCAAGTAACTTCTGAGTTGATTCTTAAAAGCTAATTTAGAAAATGCAAACTCAATGTCTAAGGCAGAAGAATAAGCATTAAACTGAGAAAGAGTCCTCCGTATGGGAGCATTCATCCCATAAACAGTTTTAGCAATACCTACAAAAAACAAATCATTACAGCGAAGAATACGGGACGGAACATTGAACGGAATTTTCATTAGAAGATGTGGGCAATCAATACCGCCTACAATGATATCAAAAACGAAGCACATCGATAACAGAGTGTGTCTGGACTCTAATGACATTAGATTAATTAATAAACAGCGCGAACGGTAACACGGGATAGGATCCTCAAATCTCAACGATCGTAGAGCAAAACGCGTAAAAGCCCTTTGGACAGACTCAAGCCTTTTAACATAAACTGCATGGTAAGGGCGCCAGATAAATACCGCATATTCCAGCCTAGAGCGTACCAAGGACGAGTACAACAATTTGAGTGTGTAGGGATCGGAGAAAGAAGAACAATTACGACGAATAAAAGCCAACATCGCGAATGATTTAGAAACAATAAAATTTATGTGAGTTTTGAAATTTAGCTTGGAATCAAAATAAACCCCCAAATCTTTAAGCTCACAAATTGATTTAAGCGGAACATTTGAAATGCAGTAAGTTGTAGGAACAATACTTACCAGTTTTGAGTAAGAGGTAAAATGGCATTTACTAGTGTTGAGAAACAAACTATTACGCAAACACCAACGATATAAGTTTTCGAGCTCACCCTGGAGGATGAGTGAATCTTCCAGACATCTAACTTCATAGTAAATCTTCAAATCGTCTGCATATAGCAGGAAATTACATTTCGTAAAACAGGAAGATATGTCATTTATGAAAAGCACAAATAATAACCGCACCAGCATACGTAGAAGCAGCGGTAGCAGCACCAGCTGATGGTGAGCATGCATTCTCAGTGTTTACAGCAGAATTTAACACATTCACATCAACAGCAGACAAACCAGTATTAATAGCAGCCGTAATAGCAGGCATAGTTGGCGAAACAGCGGGGGAAGCAACAGCAGCAAAAGCGTTCGAATTGCCTGAAGTAGCAAAACCGGTATTACTATCAGGCGCAGCAGAGGCATAATTACAGTTCGTAGCTTTTCCCGCAGTGGGGATTGCAGCAATGCAAGCGTCATTAGACGGCATCAACAAAGCGGGCACTTGATTGTTTTTATGCACTTTTGTTGGATGAGCAACAACACTATCAATAACTTTAGCCTTTGAGCGCGTCATGCGAATGCTATCACTTAGGGCCGGTGCCGGCAAAACAGAGTTAATGTTTATTGCAGGATCAATAAATGAAATTAAAACACTTTTGATTTTGTTCAAGTCCGAGATCGCATTCAAGATCTTATCTTTGAGCTCACAATGGCACACACAATTAGCGCATAGAGACATTATTGCAAAAGATATATGTAACTAAAAGCAGAGCAAAAGAAAACACGACCGTTGCGCTCAATGATATTTCTATAATTTGTATGGTTATACCCCACCAAGAGTACAGATTCCGCGTCAGTTGTAGAACGACTGGAAAAACAAGCTTCTATTTTTGGAAATCCTCGAAGGATAATCACAGATAGAGGTACGGCTTTCACTGCAAATAGTTTCGCGGAATACTGCAAAAGAGAACAAATTCAGCATCTTCTAATTGCAACAGGTGTTCCCCGTGGAAACGGACAGGTGGAACGTATTCACCGCATTATATTACCACTTTTAACTAAATTATGCAATAACAACCCATCAAACTGGTACGAACATGTAGACAAAGTCCAACGCCTTATTAATAATTCACCTCCAAGAAGCACTGGCTTTTCTCGCTTTAAGATATTGACGGGATTAGACATGCGAACACCAGCCGATATAGAGCTTCAGAATTTATTGGATAAATCAATAGTTGAGGAATTGGAGAATGAGCGTGGCAGGGTTAGGAATCAAGCGTTAGAAAACATCTCTAGGATACAACAGGAAAACAGAAAAACTTTTAACGCCAAACGCAAACCGGAAGTCGAGTACAATAATGGCGACTTAGTAGCGATTAAAAGAACTCAGTACGGGCCGGGGTTGAAGGTCAAAGCTAAGTTTCTCGGACCATATTCAGTGCAACAGTGTTTACCACATGGACGATACGTGGTCGAGAAGGTAGGCGACCATGAAGGGCCGCATAAAACAACATCGGTAGCCGAATTTATGAAACCTTGGAGACCATCGTTCGGGACGAGCGACATATCAGGACGACCGAATGTAGGAATTACAACCGACAGGACAACGCGAAGTGGACACACCTACTGACCGATAAATGCGACTCTACATACTTGACTCACGGACACAAAACTTAACGAATCGGACGAAGCGTTTTAGTTGACTTTCCACGAAAGAGTCAGTTTAAGTTTAAACCTCTAACGATAAGCATCGTAGCTATGTAAATATACTTAATTTTACCTTATAAATAAACTATGAAATATACTGAATTATAATAAAAATCCAAATGTGTTATATTAATTTCTACATACCTTACCTCGATACTTTTATCACAAATTTACAAGATCGATTTTTGAATCATCGGAATATTTTATAGAATTTTGGCTGCCTATTTCCAAACAAGATCAAAATTTTTGATGAAAACTTATGTGCTGAATTATTCAAATCATACTCTGCGATTCTACACGACAATTCCAGTGAAATATGGATTGCTGAAGTTCAACTTTGGCGACGATGCCTTGCTAGGGAGGAAATCAACCATTCCCTTGAAGCACTTGACATTTGCAACGCAGAGGCTTTTCCAAATGTTCATCAAATTTTTCGAATAATGGCAGTTTGCCCGTATCTACGGCGACGAATGGACGCTCCTTTTCAACGTTACGCCGTCTGCAGACGTATCTTCGATCAAATATGAGTGAATATCGACTAAACGGTTTAGCTTCTCTGAATATACATCGGGATGTCAAGATTGATGTTCAAAGGGTTTTTTCTTTTGACTCAACGGTTAATAAATATGCAATTTTTTACTATTGAAAGTCTTTCATTATTTGTTTTCCGTTACTATTATAATTTTAATTGGTAAATATCATAAATTGTATTCACAAAGCAAGACTTTTCGATAACGAATGCTTTATAGAATCAATGTCCATCTTCAGTTTCAATTTTGCATACACCATGCCAAAAGAATTCGTTATCAAAAATCATAATAGTCTCTGCGCATCCAAAAGTTCAAAGAAGATACAAACTAGTACCTCCCATATTTGTGACAAACGAGAAAAAAGTAAGTCGAATTTGTAATTAATAAAAACAGAAACCAAACTATTGAAGCTGGGTTTGACCATTTCCGTAAATGAAAAATCACAGCACTTTGTTTACATTTATGTCTTAAAACGTGCAAATGTTGGCACATTTCTGTTAAACTCGTATACAATAATTATTTCCTTTGCCTCAGAAAACTGAAATTCCGAAAATGAATGTGATAAATGCAAAGGCTAAGCTCATAGAGAACTTCATAGTCCCTAAATGTATAGCAAAATAAGGTACTATTTGGCGAGATTTTTGTAATAGAAAATAACATGATCAACTTTAGCAATGCATTTAAAAGCAAATGTAGGACTGCGTACTAAAATTTATCTATTTTTTAAAAACGAATTCGTTTTATACAGTGCCAGCTATATTTATTCCGCCGTTAAATTTTTACAGGCAGTTAACTCTCCGGTTAAAATTTTGGCGCTTCGACAAATTCATCTGTTTTTGTTTGTAAGCATACGTTGATTATTTTGAAGGCAATCACAATCATACATACATATATTCCTGATGCCTAGAAAATAAACATTTTGAACACACTTCGGAACAAAAAATCGAACCTGTGTTGACATAATTCCGATAGGCAAGCTTTACAATATAGTTATTAGTGTGCACATACCCGAGCCGCCACTATATGGTTTTTTGGCTTAGTAAAATAAGTTTAGGTCACATATATGTATGTATGTATGCACTTTAGGGTGATCCAAAAAACAATGAATAAAAATAATTTTTTGAAATTCATTCATAATATCAGCTTCATTGAAGGTGATTTATAGGCTGCTCAAGGCCATTGTTTATTTTCCGCAAATTGCAACAAATGCACAGCTATAAATAAATGCGTGTTTTTTTTAGACAAATCTACATGCATATGGCTCAACTTTTGGGGATAAGTTCCTTGGATGTCACTTGGCAAAGTACCGTTATTAAATTTTAAAAAAATTTAATTTAACATTTTTGATTAGATTTATTAATTAGCAAATTTTAAACTTTGCACAAATATTTTCCTCAATTGTTTTATCTGTTCAATTATTTGCAACACATCTAGGAAATGTCTGGGAAGACTTGCCAAAAAAAAAAAAGAAGCAGGCTGTGTCAGAGACACTGCCATTAAGTTTAACGTAGAATACGCCATCCGATAAGACAGAAAACATATGTAACAATAAATGATAAATAATACAAGCAAATGAATTTCTTTATTTGATAGTTACTTTGGATGATATATGTACATAAGCTTATGATAGGAAAAATATGATAAAAATGTTTTTAAATTATCAATTAAATTTCTCGCAAAAACGAAGTCAATGGCTGTTATCAATAGTAAAGATAAATGATAAATAACATACGCGAATCAATTTTATTATTTTTTTTGCAGTGCTTGGCAGCATTTTCTCTTCTTTTACTCTACTTTACATATTTGTGTGCATGTGTTTATACAATTTTCATTTGAGAAATTTAAATATTAGGAAGATATCAACCAACATCTTCATTTGACTACAAAAAAAAAAAAAAAAAAAATTAATCGAGCCGTTTCCTTATAATTAAAGAAATAGAGATTACAACAATAAAACCTGACATTGGTGCCCATACCGTAAGGTAAGACGTATTCTACGCCAAAAAAAAAAATTAATCGAGCCGTTTCCTTATAATTAAAGAAATAGAGATTACAACAATAAAAACCTGACATTGGTGCCCATACCGTAAGGTAAGACGTATTCTACGCCAAAAAAACGACAATGCTGGATCTGATCGATGCATAATAAAAAAAAAAAAAAACAAAAAAAATCAAAAATTCCCTCACAAAATATAGCACTTGATTGTCCATTCTAAATAAATATTTTATAGGGTTTTCAGAGTCATTTTAATAATTGCTATTCATCAGCAATATATAAAAAAAGGTCTGTTTATTGTTGAATATTTAATGAAAGCGAGACTTTTCATGAATTTAAATTAACATTGAAAACCCACTTGAAAATATTACGAATAAGGGAAAAATGTTAATTAGAATAAGAGTCGACAAACCACAACAACGCTAGATCTCTTCAAAGAATATTATTAGACTATTTCCAAATACCATATTACACAAAATTATTGACTTCAACTTGATATTTAAAACGACGCATTTTTCGAAGTCGAATAACATGACGTGTGATCTATTGTAAGTATGTCTGAGAAAACTTAAAAATCAAAAAACGTATATTGATAACCAGCGAAAATTTAAATACCGAACGTACCGAATAAACGAAGTATTGCAGGGTGTTTTAGTCGATGTGATCACAATAATATTCTGTAATATCTTTCGAAGTGTGGCTGACCAATCGAGCTCAAATTTTGGTGATTTTTTTTTGTTTCTGATGCACTTTAAGAATCCGAGTGGTCCCGTATGAATTGCATACATTTGATTTTTTTTAATCACCCTAATGTGCCCATTGAGTTGGGTGTATAAAATTTAAAAATAACAACTTTGCATACAATAGCGAACTAAAACACATCATTAGAATATCAAAATCATAATAGCACTCTACCATCACATTCCTTTATAACCTCACACCCTAAATAGAAGTTGACAAACCCTAGAATGGAATATTAATCAAAGTTATTTCAAAGTAAGCAAATAAGAATATAGTAGCGAACAGTCAATTATAAATTTGAATGGGTGTGTGTGTGTGTGAACATATGTGTATGTGCACGTGTGTATGTGTGGTCTTTCAAGTGTCAAACCGCTTTGTATTTATTCAGCAAATCAAATTTATTTTAGTAAGTTTTGCCAAAAATCAATTGCTATTGTTATTTAATAACTGTACAGGCATACAAACATTTCTATTGTAATCTACATTGATTGAAATTGTAATGTCATTGTTATTGTTGGCTTGTTATTCAATTAATACAATGAGTGTGTTTTAAGGATGTTTGGCATGCGGAAGTGCGTGACATGTTTCGCTATGCATTGTTGTTGGAGTCTGTAGTTAAAGTTCAGTCATACATTTCATGCACATGAAGAGTACATTATGTAATTAGATTTTAGTACTTAATAAAATGGAATGCGTGCCGAAGAGTGATTTAATTTGAAATTTATTGCTTTCGATATTTTATACTAAAAATGGCTCTTAGTTCATCTTCGAAATGACACAAATGGAATCACTTCTGTGGTTCGCTTTTTATTCAAACAATTCATTATCTGTCAGATTTGTCATTAATCACGTGTTTTGCACATCTACATATATAAATGTGGTTGGAGGAACAGAGTGAAAGGAAATTCTAATGAAGATATGTATGCTAAGAGGTATAGCCTCCACAAAAGAGATAAAATACGCTAGATAGCGATGTTGTTATTTATTATCCTTAGGAATTATATTCATACATTAAACGAGTGTCGCACTTGCTTTAAATAAGTAATTAAAGCAAAACACTTATTGTATGTATAACTTTGTAAAGTAATAATATCATTAGCACTTTCATGGAAATGAAATCATTTGTAATTTTAAATTTATTTAACTCGAATCAGCATTTCGCTGGCATGCTGCCGAAGTGGGACGCAGCGCGAGCTAAGCGGGAGCAATATCGGGAGTTTAAGCAGGTGGCGAGGCGTATGCCCGAAAACGCTCGGCTTAAAGAGGGTTCTAATACCGGGATAATTTCCTGTAAGAGTGAAAGCAGCGACCTGATGACCGACATCCAGTGTATACTTACAGGCCTATTCTGGCAAAGATATTTTAAAGATAGTTTTTACAGTCTTTCGAAATGTCTTACACAAATAGCCCTCCTTTGAACATTCATGGTGAAAAGCTTTTTCCATATAGCTATCATGGTGCATATTTTTAGGCTGATTGTTTAGCTGAAAAATTCAGTAACATCTGCAGTATTGGTTTGCCTGTGACTGCCAATTCGAAAATCCAATGTTCGATGTCTTGGGCATGCAAAATCAAAAACTGGATACATTTATTTGTTTATTTTTTTTCAACTAATTGGCGTTTTTTGTACATTGTACTTAAAATTTGTATTCTTGAAATTTTATTCGAAATGTATATACCACAGATTTACTAATTTTATCGGTTCTTTTAATATTTTTTATAAAAATATTAATTTAGCCATAGACCATGATGTTTAAATTATTTATTTATTTATTTATTTGTTTATTTATTCAGTCATGTCGAACACCAGTTCAGAACAGACATTTAAGATTAAAATATAGTAACAATCCAAAATCTTAGTATATATGGAGTTTTATAAAATTGATATTTAAACTCAATTAATGAAACTTAATGTATATAAAACAATTGTGTAGTATTCAACTTATCTTTCACAAAGAAAATAATTTTTTAATTGCATTTGAAATAATTGTTTAGTACCAGAAAGGTTGAAATCCAAAATATTTGAGAAATAGTTGAACTCAGATAACGAGAAAAGCCAATACGAAAAATGTTGAAACGACGAAAATTTCTGCAAGAAATATTAAAATTGAATCTTTCTAGTAGAGTAGGGCAGTCAATTTTGCCATTGACAAGGTCAAAAATAAAAGATAGTGCAAGAAGAGTTCCTCTATCACTTCATGGAAAAAGACTAATCAAACGACAGCGAGATTTATACGAAGGAGTCGGATCTGAGAAATTGAGAGAATACAGAGCAAACCGTATAAAGATTTTTTGTACCCTCTCAACACGATTTATATGGACTGCATGATAAGGCCTCCAAATAAAAGCAGCGTAATCTAATTTGGACCGGACGAACGCAGAGTATAATATTTTAAGAGTAGTATATGGGTCAGCAAAATGCGAAGAGTTGCGTCGAACAAAAGCGAGCATAGCAAGCGAATTGGAGACAGCATAGTTTAAATGTATGATAAAATTGAACCTGGAATCAAAAAACAAAACACCTAAGTCCTTAATCACATCAGATGAAACAAGTTATGTTTTATTAATATGATAAGATGTGTAAAGGGGTTCCTGAAGCTTAGAAAAGGTAACTTTATGACATTTTTTAATATTTAGAAAGCAACGATTCATAAGGCACCAAGAAAATAAGTTATTTAGCTCAGACTGTAGGACGGCTGAGTCACTCAAACTTTTTATTTCAGCATAAAGTTTAAGATCATCTGCATACAGAAGAAAATTACCAGAAGAGAAACAAGAACGGATATCATTAATAAATAAAATGAATAATAAAGACCCTAAAATACTACCCTGCGGAACACCAGCGGTGGCAATAAATTGATTCGAAGAAACCCCGTCAATAACAACTGTGCTGCTCCTTTCAGTCAAGTAGGATTTAATCCAATCCAGGAAGGTCGAGTGAAACCCAAGACATTCCAATTTGGCCACTAAAATTTTATGGGAGATCTTGTCAAATGCTTTAGAGAAGTCCGTATAGATTGAGTCCATTTTTTAAACCATTACGAAAGCTTACGTGGCAATCTTCAGAAAAAACTGACAGATTAGATAACGCAGACCTATTAGCAACAAAACCATGCTGCCTAGGACAAATTAGATGTTTTACACTAAAATAAACCTTGTCTTTGATAACACATTCAGAGAGTTTAGAGACTGCTGACAATTTGGAAATTGGTCTATAGTTAGAAACACCGCTCCTATTACCGTTTTTGAAAATAGGAGTGACTGATGTCAGCTTCCAGTCGTTAATAAAAATTCCTTCAGGCAGGGATTTATTAAATATTAGCTTTAAAGGTTGCACTAACGAGGCACAATTTTGAAGCAAGGTTACAGATAGGCCATCAATGTCAGTTTGAGAATAGTTTTTAATCTTCAATAAACCCTCAATGACGTCATCGTCCGACAAAATAAGTGATCCAAAGTCGGTAGAAGAACAAGTTCTATTAGATATTTTTTCGAATACCTGCCAAGTTTTCTTCAAGAAGATCATCATCAGACGAAAAAATTTGACGAAAAAAAATCAGCAAATAAATCTCTGCATCACTAAGGTAAGAAGCAGAAGCATCATTATAATAAACAGTAGGTACTAGGAATGCTTGAACCTTTTTTTTTATAGATTTAATGTAACGCCAAATACTCTTCGGATTACTTTTAATATTTAGCTCAAAGTTATGAATGTATTTTTTATACAGGGACCTATTTAAATCACGAAATTTTTTTCTATGTGAGATAAATAATTCATAAAAGCGTTTTTCATTTGTTGACTTAAACTTCTTAAAAAACTTAATTCTCAAATTTTTTAGATCTTTGAGTTCTTTCGTGCACCAGGGAATTTTATATTTTATGCTCTTAAAATCAGGAACATTTGTTTAGAACACACATCCAGCACTAAATTTTCAAATATATTAAAACAATCTGCAACTTCAGTATCAGAGCTTTTGAGATAAGAAAGGCGCACTTCTAAACGCTACTATATACATATTTGCACTGAAAACGGACCAAAACTCACGTTACTCGAATAGGACGAAACTAGAACGGCAAAAGCGCGGCTAAAGAAAAACAACGCCGCTAGTGATGATGAACCGCCAGCTGAATTCCTCAAGTTCGACGGCGAGGAGATGATAAAGTGCACGTACCAGAATTTGGCGATCCCTTAATAAGTGCCAACTACCCAAAGACCAGACTTCAAAACGTATTATGTAAGACTCGGTTGAGTATATTGTGTGCACGACTGAAGCCAACCGTCACCGATTGGACCACATGCGTGTGGCGTTAGACCAACCAAATCGACCATCGACCAGATATTCACAATATACCATATCTTGGAAAATACACGTGAGTGGTAGGATCGATACTGGAGAGAACCCCTCTCTCGGCAGGTTGACTCACATTTTGTCGGAAAGATAATTCGAAGATTGCAGATTTTCCGGTCAGGCACCTTTTTTATAAGACGGTGCAATGCTGGTGATAATGACATAATCGGCCGGAAGCACCGCTCTGTTAGTTCTGCCCGTCCAAAGACGGGAAACATGTAAATCGGTTCGGAGATAAACGAGGGCGAAGCAAACAGGCGAATGCACCGCGTCTAGGTACCGAAATCACTGTTGGCAATTACAATTTCGAAAAAGTGGAGGACTTTGTGTATAGCATTAATTCCAATAATAATTTCAGCTTCGAAATCCTAGGGAGAATTTCCCTTGCCAACAATGTTAGCTGAGACATATCCTGCGATTGGACGAAAACTCTACAGTCCTGGAAGTAATCACCACGGTACTAACTGGTGCCGAGAGAAGAATAGGAAAGCAATGGAAGAGGCTAATTAGAAAAGGGCTTTACATTACTTGGTACTTCGAATTGGCATCAGTTAGCAGAAAAAAGAAACGAAGTTGTTACTAGTTTATCTACGCTAATGACAAATTTTGGTGGTATACTAGTAGGAAGCAATAAAAGTAATTATTGCGGTATTCAAATAGTGATAAATGATTTTTAGTTGTACACTATATAATCCGTTTGAACAAATTACACTGTACGTCAAAGTACAAGTTTTTCCAACGGATTCTGATAAAGGCGACCAAAAAAACAATATACGTGTATCGGCCAAATAAAAGTTTACGTCAGATGTTTATTTTAGAAGGTTTGTGTGAATGATTCCATGCGTTGTTCCATAAATTATTAGACCTGCAGTCTCAACTTCGAATGGCAGCTGATTTAGATGAGAAGTTTTTTTCATACTAGAAATACACTGGGAAGTGTGTTATTCGCTACCGATGGATACCACCATTAGAAAACAAGTTAAAGCCATTTTTGGCAGATATTCCACTGTCGGAAAGCTGCTACTAAGTTTAGTGATGGCTTTATCTTTACTGTGACTACGGGACTTTGTTTCTAAATCACCGAAGCTTGGTTTTTAGCTTTATAAATCTGCTATGAAAAAGTATTAAGCAACACAGATAAAATGACGTTTAGCTAGAGGAAATTCAGCACGACCTTGAGAAGCGCCATTACATTAATTTATTTTATTATTTATTGATGCTTGCGATTCGGGGTTTTTATGCAATAACAGAGAAAACAAAGTGCCTGAAATAGAAAAAAACATTTTTTGGAGAATGACAATGGAATTTTTTTTCCGGAGAATTTTCAATATGGGAAAACTTGCATTAAGATAGTTAGTTCTTTACCATGCGGCAAGCTCAATCGCAGAGAGAATTTGGTCAATTTCAGTGTTTAGTTTTAGTTTTTTATACCACGTTTTAAAGTTAGTGTTAACTTATTTTGTCTTTACTTCGCCAAGCTTTAGACACAACGTTTTCAGAAACCTGCCATGCCGAGCCATTTGTTTTCGATGATATAGCAAAGTATTTAAATATAGCCAATTTTATATACAACGTAGTTCGACGAATTTTTTAAGTTGGTAAAACTTAAGTGTATGGAGGCCATTTATATAGCCGATTGACCCTTAAGCTTTTGCCTCCGATTTTTTTATAATAATATTGGTTACCTTTATCTTATTTGCATCAAAAGCATTCGGCTTGAATATATAGCACATTTTTGTACAATAACAAATGTTTTTGTTCAAAATTGTAACCTCTTATATCCTGTTTTGCTATTTTGAGACGTCAGAGAGTAAGACCAAAAGAACGGCATACATGTTGGCTTAAGGGGCACTACTCTCATCCCATCGACAAAGGTGATTAAAATCTTCTGGTCGTAGACTTGTGATGAAACTATAGGTACTGTGTAATACTTTGAGGCTTAATACTTTAATACGGTCATTAAGTGAAGTACCAGGATACATTTTCACTATTTGCCTTCAAACTTCAGAAATATGGACTCTAAAAACCCGGCTTTTTTTTAAAATGTTTTCTCTTTAACTCGGATTCGAATTTGAACGCGGAAGCGAAAGGACGTGTTTTTTTAGCTCGCTCCGTGAAAGTTTGTGCAAAAAAAAACAAAAAATCACAAGCGACCAACAACAACAACAAAAAAATAAAGAAAATAAAAAACAACAAATAAAGTGAAATACAAACTGTATTGTATGCGAAAAGACGCTAAATAATAAAAAAAAAAAACAAAAAAAAAACAAATACATCGGTTTGTTTACCTAATTTGTAGACAAACCAAAGTCCAACCAACAAAAAGTGCAAAG
This sequence comes from Anomoia purmunda, assembly GCA_951828415.1. Classification (NCBI taxonomy): domain Eukaryota; kingdom Metazoa; phylum Arthropoda; class Insecta; order Diptera; family Tephritidae; genus Anomoia; species Anomoia purmunda. The sequence goes on along the minus strand of OX639997.1, from coordinate 58,454,630 downwards.
TGCATCACAGCAACAATGAACATGAGTCAACAAAACCAGCGCAGACATTCACTGCAATCAGCAGGGGAACGCAACAAATACTTCTCCATTGTTGCTCCCAGCTCGCCCCAACGCAACACCAACAAAAAGTCGGCCCAGTTAGCGATCACGACATCTCCTGCAAATCCAGCAAAAGCTGTCCCCACCAGCAGATAACAGCCAATCACAGTCAATCATCGCGTCATCAATCGTAAGTACTGCAGTAGCTACCAACACTGCACAAAAAGCAGCAGAGGTTACGAGCAAAAGGCCGGCAGTGCAGACAGGCATTGATCGCTACGTGACGATCAAGCGCAAGGCAAGCCCTTCTAAAAGTGTACAGGGTGCAAAAAGGGCTAACACTAGCGATGAGAAAAAACTTTCACCCTTGGGTGATAATAGATTTTCAATCTTAAGTGTAGATAATGCAAGGCCAAAAACATCTGCAACGCAGGGTGCAACCAAAGTCGACAGTGCCAAGCCACCACCAATATATTTGCGTGAACGCAGCTCTAATGCACTTGTCGCCAACATTGCCCGCATCATTGGCACTAACAATTTCCACATTGTTCCTCTTAAAAAAGGAAACATTGATGAAACAAAAATTCAGATATACACTGAAATAAATTTCCGAGAAGTAGTTAATTTTTTATCCGCAAAAAATAAAAATTACTACTCATACCAATTAAAGAGTTCCAAGGGGCTAATGGTTGTAGTAAAAGGAATTGAAGCCTCAGTAAATTCCGACGAAATAAAAGAAGCGCTTGGGGAACAAGGGTTTGCTGCTAAGTCAGTTATTAATATAATAAACAAAAATAAAATACCGCAACCCATGTACAAAATAGAGCTTATGCCTGACTCTGTTCAATTAAAAAAGAACGAAACACACCCGATTTACAAATTAAAATATTTGTTACATCGTAGAGTCACAGTTGAAGAACCATTAAAAAGAAATGGTCCAGTGCAATGTACTAATTGCCAAGAATTTGGCCACACGAGATCTTACTGCACCTTGCGCACTGTATGCGTAGTTTGTGGAGATCTTCACCACTCTTCCGAGTGTAGTAAAAAGAGGGAAGATGTACTCTCAAAAAAATGCAGTAATTGCGGCGGTAACCACACCGCAAACTATAGAGGCTGCCCAGTCTATAAAGACCTTAAAATAAAGCTTGCTCAAGGTATTCAAGCAAAACGCAACCAAATTCCAATTACACCTAATTTGGCAAATACTAATACGGTCACAAGTAATATCATTGGCTCGAGTATCCCCAATAATTTTGCAAATACAATATCTTATGCCAATATTTTAAAAGCGAATGCTGTAAATGCTAATCCAAGCATAGTTAATGCCCATGCGACACAAAATGCTAACCCATGCATAAATAATATAGAAAAAGTATCCCCAAGCACCACACCAACTAGTGGGTTAGAGTCAATGATTTTAAATCTTACACAATGTATGTCACAGTTCATGACAACAATGCAAAGCATGATCCAGGATTTGATTAAAGTCCAAACACAAATGCTACAATCCTTAATTAATAAAAAATGAATCAGCTTAAAATATGCTTATGGAATGCAAACGGTGTCAACCAGCATAAGTTAGATCTCAAACGATTCTTAACACAAAATGATGTGGACGTTATGCTTATATCAGAAACCCATCTAACAAACAAGTATCACTTTAATATACCTGGATACACATTTTATAACACAAACCACCCAGATGGTAAAGCTCATGGTGGAACAGCAGTGCTTATAAGAAGCAGGCTAAAGCATCATTCATTAGAACCTTTTAGTACGAATTATATGCAAGCCACTTCAATATGCCTTATAAATCGTGGCACTGATCTGAAAATTTCAGCAATTTACTGCCCGCCGCGCTTCTCAATTACAGACAAACAATTCAAAGAATTTTTTAACACATTGGGTGATCGGTTCTTGGCAGGTGGAGATTATAACGCCAAACATCCTTACTGGGGTTCACGCCTTGTGAACCCGAAAGGTCGGCAGCTTTATAACACTATTATTGATAAGCGAACACGTCTTGACTTTGTGTCACCTAGACAGCCAACTTATTGGCCAACAGATGTTAAGAAAGGGCCTGACTTAATTGATTTTGCAGTCATTAAGAATATTGATAGAAGTATGATAACTGCCGAAACCTGGCCTGATCTGTCTTCGGATCACTCACCAGTTATGATCACATTATATGAACAGCCATATAAAATCGAAAATTTTTCCCAATTGACAACGCATAAAACAAATTGGCTGAAATATAAAAAATTTATCAGTAGCCATGTTCAAACAAATTTCAAAATTAAGAATGGGGAGGATATTGATGACAGTATTAACGTTCTGAACTCCTTGCTTATAACAGCTGCCACAGTAGCTACTCCAAAGTCTGTATCTGATACAAGTTTTTCCCACAAAAAAACGAACAGTCGAATCGAACACCTTGTTATAGAAAAACGAAAACTCCGAAGAGAGTGGCAGAATTCTAGATCGCCTACAGCAAAACTTAAACTCAAAAGAGCGGAGAAAATACTGAAACAAGCCCTTAAACATAAAGAGGAGCAAAATATTAATGTTTTCATTAAAAAGCTAACCCCCAATGGTCTCCAAAAAAAATCATTATGGAGTGCGAACAAAAATATCAAGCCGCCAGTGAAGCCTGAAATGCCACTTAGAAAAGAAAATGGCTCTTGGGCGCGTAGCTCAGAAGAAAAGGCTAAATGCTTCGCGCAACATCTTGAAAAGGTATTTCATCCCAACTCGGTTTCAACATGTTCTCCACTCACACCTCAATGTAGTAGTATAAGTACAAACCCAATTTTTACAACAATCTCTGAAATCGAAGAAATAAGACAAACTCTAGACCCAAAAAAATCTCCTGGCTATGACCGAATCACTCCAAAAATGTTAATGGAATTGCCTAGTAGTGCTATCACCTACATATCCATTATTTTCAACTCGATATTTAAACTTGGATACTTTCCGAAAGCATGGAAAAGGTCTCAAATCATTATGATTCTTAAACCCGGCAAAAACGTAACTCTGCCATCGTCATACAGACCAATTAGCTTACTGCCCTGTATCTCAAAGCTGTTTGAAAAAATATTACTACGTAAAATTACTCCTGTTCTCAAAAACCATAATATCATACCTACTCACCAATTTGGCTTTCGAGAGAAGCACGGTACAATAGAACAAGTAAACCGTATTACCAATGAGATAAGAACGGCATTTGAACACAGAGAATATTGTTCCGCAATTTTTCTGGATGTATCCCAAGCATTCGATAAAGTTTGGCATGAAGGGCTTATACATAAAATTACAAAGCTACTGCCACCAAGCTTCCATAGCATTCTTAATTCGTACCTCTCTAACAGATGGTTTACAATAAAAATGAATGATTATATATCAGAAGAGTTTCCAATAAAGGCTGGCGTTCCTCAGGGCAGCGTCCTTGGTCCAACATTATATCTTATATTCACATCTGATATCCCTACTAGCAGTTCATTGCAAACTTCAACCTTCGCGGATGATACTGCCATAATATGCAGAAACAAATGTCCAGTAGAAGCTTCAAAACTCTTACAAAACCACCTAAAACATATCGAGGAGTGGTTAGAGATGTGGCGTATTAAAGTAAATGAACAAAAATCGAAGCATGTGACCTTCACACTTAAGCCAAAAACGTGCCCATCTATAACATTAAACAAAGTCATAATTCCCCAGGATAAAAATGTTACATATCTTGGTATGCACCTAGACCGGCGCCTCACTTGGAAAAATCATATTATCGCTAAAAAGATACAAATAAATTTGAAAAGATCCGAACTACATTGGCTGTTGCATCGAAAGTCTGCATTAAACCTAGACTATAAGGTTCTTTTGTATAATTCAATCCTAAAGCCTATATGGATGTATGGTATGCAGCTATGGGGATCTGCCTGTGCTAGTAGTATCGATATTATACAGAAGTCACAATCAAAAATTCTAAGAATGATAGCAGCAGCACCTTGGTACATAAAGAACTCGAATATTCATAAAGATCTTGAAATACCCACAGTCAAAGATGAAATCAATAGCAGCAGAGCAAAATACCTCGATAAACTGCAATCGCACCCGAACCCGCTTGCAAATGCTCTAGCACATAGAACTTACAAATCACGTCTGAAAACGAACAATCGTCCAGCCTTTTGATGAAGATTCACGGAACTATCGGAGCCCTATATAAGGGCTAACAAGCAGATAATATTAGTTTAAGATTCGAAAACTTGTTGTTAGGCTTTAGTATTTAAGCGATTCAATAAATAAATCTATGTTTAAATAAAAAAAAAAAAAAAAAAACTCGGATCCGGTTTTCGACAGTTATTTGCATTAAACCTAAAAATACTTACTTAATTGGCGCTATAACGTCTTACGAGGTTTTGACCTAAAAATAGATATAAGTTATAAGATATAGAACATCCAGTGAACCTCAGTTTTTGGCTGTCAGAGCACGGCAACGTTTACCAAGCCGAGCTTACAGCAAGTCTAGAGGCGAGGGAATGGTTGATTAAATCTTCTCTCAGCTAGCTTGAGAACAGCGATCGAGTGTAGACAACTTCTAATGAATCTGATTCCTCAATGCATTACTCATTTACTTGGTATGAATGTCAGATCATAGGTATGTAACGGTTAATTAGGAGTTCCGACATCGTGTTGCTAACTTTAGCTCAAAACGACCATTACCGAATGGACAAACAAAAGAGGGACAGTTTTGCGCACGTACGAGACGAGATTTAAATATCTTCAAGTAAGATCTGAGCTTCTTCAGCCACGAGCAACCTAACCAAATCTATAAGTGCGAGGGTAACCTGAAAATTTTCGAAAATATAGAAAAAGTATGCACCTCAGAATATGTGCAGTATAAAAACCACTATTTCTGTTATTTTCCCACACTTTGTCTATGTGTCCGGACCATTTAGCATTGACTATTTCTCAATGTTATAAACGTAGCCAGAATTAAACGACTTCTGACTTTATTCACTACCAAATGTTAGTGCAAAATACATTTTTTTAGGGGTATAGAACTTCGAATTGAAATAAAACACAAGAAAATCGTTTTAAGGTCCATCAATTTGGCTTTATTGGAAGGATAATTTTATGCCATTAATGTTTAAATATGATTTCGGGCATGTGGCCGCCGCGGCTGGCTCGAATAAAGCCAATTCTACAGGTCCAATTTTCAACCACTTTTTGGCTTCCAATTCCCCTAACGTTTCTGGTTTGTTGGCGTAGACGAGCGACTTCACATATCCCCAAAGAAAATAATCCAATGGTGTCAAATCACACGATCTTGGTGGCCAATTTACAGGTCCATTCCGCGAAATTATGCGCTCATCGAATGTTTCCTTCAATAAATCGATTGTGACGTGCGCTGTGTGGCATGTAGCGCCGTCTTGTTGGAACCACAACTCATCCACATTCATGCCATCCAATTCGGGAACAAAATAGTCGGTTATCATGGCTCTATACCGGTCTCCATTAACGGTAACTGCCTCTCCAGCATTATTGCGGAAGAAGTATGGCCCAATGACTCCACCAGCCCATAGAGCACACCAAACAGTCAGTTTTTGTGGATGTAATGGCGTTTCAAGGGTCTCATGTGGATTCTCTTCACTCCAAATGCGATAAAGCTCCAATTGCTGTGCACGGTGGTGAATCGATTCATTCGGGTCCTCTTCAACACTTTGCTCTACAGCGGCAATTGTTTCTTCGGTGCGCACTGTTCGACGTCTCTGCGGATGCGTATTATCACATAGAGTAAACGTAGTGCGAAAACGATCCATGGTTAACCGAATTAATTGCTCTGATGGACGATTATGTCGACCATAAAATTGACGGAGCTCGCGGTAAACTTCGCGAACTGAACCATTATTTTCGAAATAAATTTGCACGATTTGCAAGCGTTGTTCTTTTGTCAACCTGTTCATGATGAAATGGCAAACCAAACTGAACATAAATGACATTAGAGTTGCCAGATTTGACCACAAAATGCCAGTTTTATCTCTATTCGAAAAACAAACCTGTAAAAAAAACACCCGATATTTGCTTTTTGACTTGTGCCACTGTCTCCCAGCATACTCGTATCACATGCCCTTCCGTCTGAATAATTTCTGAAACAACATCGACATCAACAGCAGTTTATAGACCTTCGAAGAATTCATTGTTGATATTGACCCTGCCCTTTTTAAAATTCTGCAAACTATTCATAAACGGTGGGCTTTTTATGGTTCTTCATCACCAAAATCCAAATGAAGCTGTTCCTTCTTGATACGAAAATTTTCTTGAGAAACTTACGAAATTGATTTCATTTATTGATTAACACATTAGTACAGTAAGATCAAATATGTCTTTTGTAGTACAACAATATAAAATAGTAGTAGTGAACACTTAAAATAAACAAATAAATAAGTACATATGGAAATTAAGTTACAAATTATATTAAAAACAATACTGATATATAAATAATGATTTTAAAAAACTAGAACTTGGAAGCAATGAAGCATAGGTATAACCAGATTTCTTTGTGAAGCCGTTAAATAAAAATTACTCGGCGGCATTTTGATTCGGTAATGTTTTTAACCTTATCAAACATGAAGTTCTCGGAAATTATAGTGAAACCTGCTAAATACGCCATCTAATTGTCATTTCCGGTAACTGTCAAGGTTAGTCAAATATTAAATTTGCTAAAAACTCAGTTACCTGTAACCATACGAGGCTAAATTTGAAGAGATTATATCTTGAAGGGATACTGCGAAAAATTGCCACAAAATGCAATTCGCAGAGAATGACAATCTAAAAAGTAAAGCGGCTTTACTTTTTCTATTAAAAAAAAAACTTGCGTATTGAGATATTTTTTTAACAATTTATGTGGTCATATTTTTCAATAGCACACTTACCATTAGTTGCAGACATATTTTAAAATTACCAAACACTTTTATGTTCATTACTTATTCAATTGGCAGACCACACGCAAAATTATCAAAAATTATGTGAGTCCAAACTGGCTGATTGCCTTCAACATAATCTTAAATTGAATGTATGTATAATCATAAATATGTTGGAAAAGTTTCATCAGCCAGCAATTATTATAAATTAGCAAATGTTTATGAATAATTTGGTATAATAAATTACCAAAGAGAATATATTTAAAGTGGTTGGACCCTTAACCTTGTCGTATTGCAATGCACTTTTAATATAACCAACGCAAATATACACAGAAATACACACACATACATACACAACAACTCTACGATTTGTGCAAAATATCGAGTGGCTGCGAGTCATCCATGACGTATGAGCGATTAAAGTTGATTGACAGCGACACGAAAGGTCATGCGAGTAAATGAGCAATGTCCGACAATTTCTTAAATGTGTCACATGCCAAATTGTATTACAAATATCTTTTGCACTCCGCATTGGAGAATTGCTCACCAGATGTGTGATACACGCCGTATGAGTGATTTAAAGTAATGTGAGACGAAGCTAAATGAAAGTGACTTGTGTAACATGTGGTATGCGTGACCAAAGGTGCTTGATTGAGATGATGTCAAGTGTTGAAGTTAGCTGTATGTCTGGTTAAAGGTATGACAGATATAAAGTGCATATAGCTACGTGCAAACTACAGTGTGAGATTTTGAGGAGTTAGTCATATTTTTTTTTTGTTTGTCTGATGCTCATTAATTTATAAAGCACTAGAAAACATTTATTTATTTATTGCCCTTTGCATATGTAACCAGAAGTTTCTGTCACAAATAACAGGATGCAACCCTCTCAAAACTATAGGCACCTTGTCCTCGCCGAGACGAACAGTTTGACTATCATGTTTTAATATTTTATATCGTTGCGTATAATTAATGAAATTTGACTTTACAACAAAGGTGGCAGCTCTCTTCACATTTCAAAAATTTATGTTTAATTTAATATCATTCGCGTTTTCAAACACGTGCGGGATGCTATAAAATTACGCATGAACTTTTCGAGACGAATTAATTTACACACATATTGTAAAATTTCATATGACTATATGACGCATATGTATATAATTTATTTAAATTCGACTTTTTCATCAGGTGGCAACTCTCATAAAAGTTAGCTACGAACTTTATTGCCAATACAAACCATTTTATTTACTCGTGTATAATTAAATTAAATTTGATTTTTCGAAAAGGTGGCAACCCTCTGCAAAATAAAGCATATACGCTCTTTTCGCCAAGACGAACCGCTTAACAGTCATGCCTTAATATTTCATTAGTTCATATAATTCGTGGACAATTTAATGAATTTCAACTTTTCAAACAGGTGGCAACCCTCTTCCAAGTATAAAACACACTTTTCGATCTATTCTCATACCTACCAAATATCGTATATACATACATGTTATAAAAATCGGTCGATCCAATTATCCTCACATTAAATAAATGAGAGTTGCCACCTTTCAAATGTCAATTTAAAACCAAATTATTTGTAATATTTATCACAATATAGACAAAAGAGAGTTTAAGTAGTTTGCAGTTTAAAAATATTTTTAAGAGATAGGTATGAAAGGAAAGTGTTAAGAAATTTTTTGTTTGAATATTTTGTAGTATTTGAAATGCGTTGCCATCTTTTTCAAAAATAAATTCAAGTCAAATTGTTTAATAAGTTTAATGAACTAATGCAATATGGGTATCAATGGTAATGGTTTTGAAAAGGACTCATTTCTAAACTACATGCAGCAGGGTTGCCAACTGTTTACAAAATCAAATTAAAATTTAATCATACGAAAAAATGCTACCGCCGGTTTAACAGTAAATAAAATCGTGAAGGTTAAAGAAAACTTAATTTGGAAAAAATACTTGGGCAATGTTGCCACCTCATTAAAATATTAAATGTAAGCTTATTGAAAAGTTCAATGAAATATTGCACTATTGATTCCAAATGAAAGAGTTGTGGTAAAGTTTGGCTACATAAATAATTTACTGAATGGTTGCCACCTTGTTAAGAAGTTAACTTACATCAAATTTATAAGTTAAATGAAATATTGCAATATGGTTGTAAAACAAAAAGGGTTAAGGAAGCTTAACCTTCAATTGCTGCTAGCTTAAAAAGCTAAATTAAATTACATTAGTAAGCTTAATTAATAAAGCCTCAAACGAGGTGGCTTGATTACGAAGGTCGTTTTAGAAAGGGTTGCCACCTGTTCAAGAGCATTAATTTAGTTCAATTAATAAGTTCAGTGAGATTGTATAATTGTTTATAAGTAATCTTATTTAGAGAGGGTTGCCACCTGTCTAAACGTATTAATTCAGTTCAAATAATTAGTTAAGTGGAATTTCATATATTGGTATAAAACTAATAAATTTATAAATTTTTTTTATTTATAAATTAACTTAAACAGTGCTATACTAACCTCGAAATTATTTTTGAATAGGGTTTCCAGTTAATTCCACCTAACTTATTTAAAGAGTGTCTAAACCCCTTAGAGCTGTTCGAGGTTGGGTCATATAAATTGAAACTAAAAGTAACCTGCAGTTGAAAAAGCAGATTGCAAGGTCACTTCTATCTCTGAAGAGGGCAAAAGAGAATCGATATTGCTTCCACAGAATTCAATTACTTTCACCAACTCTCAATTCCGGCAACAATTCAAACGCATGCTATTTCCGTTGAAAATATGCTTAGTATTCACTATATATAAAAGTCAAGGACAAACTCTGAAAGCTTTCTGGTATACATCTGGGAACTTAATATTTTTCGCAAGGAAAGAAATAAAATTAAATTATCATTAAAATAAATTTGCAACATTTCGTAAAACTATTATAATATATTTGAGATTATAATGATTTTTTTAATGATTTTATTTAGGGTGGCGCTGTTACGCATATTTTTTTTTCATAAACAAATAAACAGTAATTTGTAGTCACTTCAAACTCTCACTTTATTGTACCTACTAAAATTGAATGGGTTCGAAAAAAAAATTTTTTTTTATGAAAAATTTGCAAAACAAATTTTGAAAAATTAACGCTAATTTTAAGTCACATCAAACTTCCACTTTTTTATACTAAAGTTGAATTGGCTACACACAAAAATCTTTGATCAAGTTTTGCTGCACTTAGTGTACCTGACATTTGAAAGCTGGATTAACATAATTTTTTTTTATAAAATGAAGTACATATTTATTTAAATTTAACCTTAACAAGGATTTTGCAAAAAAAATTAACAATAAACAAACAACAACAAAAAAATGTGAAAACTGGTTTAAATGTGACACTGCTATTATTCAGACCGTAGCTTTATGTGCAAATGTAAAATGGGAGAAAGAGTTAAAAACCGCTTGGACGTTGAAACTGAAATGTGTTACTATATGTTATAGGTAGTATAATAATAATTTTTAAAGAATATTTCGATTTGATTAAATCCGCAGTAGCAGCATTAAACATATAACAATTATGCTTCGTTTTCAATTAAAATGAAATCACCCCTCTACCTTCTTGCAGCACCAAGAGTAATTATTTTTCAATTTCCTACTGTCATTACATTCTCACTTAATTTCGTCAACACAAAGAAGTGGCAATTTTATCAAGAGTTTGTTCCTTTAAATTAACATTCTTCTTATCTGCATTTCAATATACTTTCGAAATAATAGTAGTAATTAGTAAAGTTGGTATGCAAACAGATAAAGCAAATAAAACAACTAATGCAACTGTATATTATGAAATTCCGATTTACATTTATATTTATGTTTAATAAATGCCCTTAATTGCTTTTTTTGGTAATGTTTATATTTTATGAGCAAGAATTATTTACCCAAACCGTTGGCGGCGATAGCCAAAAAGCACATCATTTAAATACTCAACCTTTTTAAAGGAAAACCTGATGGACAAAAACAAATAACGAAAAAAGGTACTCACAAATAATTATAAGTTGTTAAAAAATGTTGGCCTTAATAAACGAGGAGATGCAGCTGTTTTATTATTCAAACGATGAGAGAGGCTCAAAGTACTCAAAGTGAGAGTGCTGTGTGTGCGGCAAAAAGGGTTTGAAAAAAAAATAATGAAAAAGCAACCATAGCCAGAAGTAACTCTAGGGTATTTATTACAATTTTTCTTTATTCCAAGAAAAAGAAATATACAAATAGAAATATGTTCTTCCCATATCTATATTTCTTAAAAGAAATAAAAGTTAAAGGAAGGAGACGACCAATGTACAGGTGAAATGTAAACAAAAAGTGTTTTAATTCCAAATGAAAGTGAAAAAGAATGCCAGTGTGAATAAAAAGAAAGTAATGTGCCTGAGGACAATTGATGGCATTGTTTACGAGCTTGAAGAAGAATTTGTGTTTTTATTTGTCCAATGAAACATATATTATTTGTGGAAGTAAAAATGTCAAGGAGTAATGGAAGAGTATTATATTTCAATAGAAACTACAAATGAATAGGTACTAGGATTGTAGAAAAATACTAAGAGAAAAAAAGACTAAAAAGATGGGAAAAAGTTCTGAGTTTGTGATTTAGTTTTTTCAACAAAGAAGCGAATCAAAGCCTGCACACATATGAAATATATCTAAATATTACAAGTAAAATAAGCAAAATTGATTACGAATGAAAGTAATACAGCTGTTGCAACTTTGAGCTGCGTAACGATCAAAAGTTGCGTTCCATAACTTTTAGTTTTTTTTGTATTGACTTTTTTTTTCGTCAATTCGGTAGGTGACAAGCCGAAACTGTGTATGCCAAAAAACCTCAAATACTACATAATAATAAAACTGTAAAGAAATAATTGTAAGTCATCAGCCTTTTTTCTAATAATAAATTGAAGAGTGTTGTAAGAAACGACTCTAATTTAGATAGCAATCGTTAGTTTACATCTAGTTTTCGAGATACAAATTAGAATGTGAAAAAAATATATACCTAGCAAATGAATGGCCCAAATTTCTCAAGATATGAAAAAAGAATATAGATGTCGGAACTCAATTAAATTAATCAGTGAAGTGTGAAATCAAATATGACAATATGGGCATCAAATGATTGAGGGTAAATTATGCTCTATTTCGACAATAATTTAATTGAAGTTCACCATCTGTTTCAAGATAAACAAAATTGAATTAATTTAAGATTAAAAAAAGTATTAATTTGGAAAATATTTTTGTAGAAGGTTGCCATCTGGTAAAAAAAATTAAATACATTTATATAAATATTACAATACGGTTGTTAAACGGTGGAGAGTTTTTTTTTTATTTATTTGTTTGTTATATATTTTATACATGTGAGACTAACGTCCCGTACCGCGCATCGAGCTATGGTAAGTGTTAATTTAAAAACTGTAATTATATTATTTTAAAATTAGAACTCTATACACGTACATAGTTATGGGTATACACAAAAGAAGAAGGAAGAAGCAATAAATAAAGGTTCGGATTTTCTGTTTTTTCTTAGGGTAAAGGAGAGTTCCATCGTTGTAGAATATTAATAAAGAGCATTCTAGAAGTAACAACATTCTGCCCAAACTATAATTTTTAAATAAAACACATAAAACACTCGGATTTTGCTTTTTTAAAGCGATGGTCCAAAAAAATTTTAGTACCCATATGTAACTAAAGCTCTTTTTGCAACATTTGTATGACCGATACTAGAATACGTTTCGATAGTTTGGAACCCGCGTTATTAAGTTCACATATTATTATTATTATTATTTTATTAATTTATATAATTAAAATTACAAAATTAATATAATCGCACTAGCTACTAAGGCTATCGGCTTAGTCAACATATAATAAATAGAGGATTAGGTCAAATTATATTAGATGAAATATGTTTAACGTTTTTAGGAAGTTTGCTATTAAGGTGATGTTTGAATCTGATGGAGTGTATAGAATATTTATAGGGTGTGCGTTATCAAATGATTTTGTGCGTGCGGCGGCAATAGCCGGGCAATCTAGTAGGATTTGACGTACGCTTAAAAGAGCGGTGTCACAAAAGTTGCAGGTTGGATGTGGAGTCTTCGTGAGATAGTGCCCATGTATAAGTAGAGTATGCCCTAGTCTTAATCGAATAAAACATCTGTTCATCCACACTGTGGTTGTAGTTGGTAGTGAAATTGCCGTGCCCAAAGGGTTAACTTCTTTATATTCATGTTGGTAAGTAATGCTGCCATTTCAAAAACATATGGGCTTTAAGGAAGGTAGAATATATATGTATTTTTAATTGCAGCAGTTCCAAAGGGATAGTATGTGTGTAGGTTAGAGTTTAGAGCAGATTTTGCCGCTCTGTCGGCTTGCTCGTTATCTACTATACCTGAGTGTTCAGGAATCCACATTAACTTCGTGTTTGGTGTCAGTCCAATTAATATTTGTCGTTGGTGAGATAGGGGTCCTGTTTTATATTGAATACTTCTTGTAGCGTTAAATACCGATGGCCTGTTAGTACATATAACTGTTTTTTTATTTGCATTTTTTGCTCGAATTAAGGCCGACATTACACCCTGCAGTTCAGCATCGAAGATATTGGCGTAATGAGGTAGTAGGCCATGAGAAAGGGGTAGACCAGCATCGTTTGTGATAGCAAATACAACTCTGTTGTTTAGTTTGGAGCCATCAGTGAAGAGTTTATTCCACCAAATTTCCTTAAGGGGGTTAACTCTGTTTAAGAAAAGTTGCTGGTATTTAGCATTATTGCTTACGAAGGTATATCAAATCACTGATGAAACTATCTTTGCTTATATCCCATGGAGGATGTTTAGTTTGAGTAATTGCCATGGGTGTCATTTCAAGATTAAGGTCATCGGCGAGATCCATTATGGTGCAAAGTGCTGATTTGTAAGAGGGCTGCCGTTTCCTTTGTTTCCATAGCTGATTCTCCCTGTGGAGGATATGAGTAGAATTGCAGTGAAGTTTGTAAATAATTCGACTCGTTAGGTATTTAGACCGATCCTCTATGGATTGAAGTCCACCTTCAGCTAGTACATTTTTCACAGGTGTTGTTCTGAATGCACGCAAGCTTCGCCTTACCGCTAAGTGAAATGGAGCTTGGATTTTACCAAGTGCAGTTTTACTGCATTTGCCATATATTTGAAGTCCGTAATCAATTTTGCTCTGTATCATTAGGTTGGTTATACTTAGAAAGGTATTAGTATGCACATAACTTTTCTTAGATGATAAATATTTTATATTATTTAATCTGGTAGCTAGTTCGTTTCTTAGGTTATTACAGTGTTGCTTAAAACTAAATTTCTCGTCAAAGGTAAGGCCAAGAATTTTCAAGGTTTTAACATTAGAGATTACATGGTTACCATATTTGATATCTAACTGACTACAAAAATGTTTGCTGCATACATGCAGGTCCTTGCATTTCGGAAGTGAAACGAGAGCACCTGAATGTTGAGACCATTTGTCTAAGGCTTTGATGGCCTTCTCGAATGTTTCAAGTTCACATAGATCGGCTGGAATCAATTCGAAAACAATTCTTACTTTTTGTCCCAAGAGATTTTCGATGGGTTTCTCGTTTTTATTTTCCCCATTATACTAATAGTTTCAAACGAATAAATTTTCATTTTATATAGTATATTCAGCGCTGATGAAGTTTTTTCTCTAGCTGAGCAATTTTAGATCTCGATGCTTAACAAGCTCTTACCGTTTGACGACTTGGTACAAAAAAAATAAATATAAAAAAAATCGTGCGTTATGCCCTCGTGCCAATTGTGGGTGGAAGAGGGAACCGTTGGGTTGATTAATATTATTATTATTATTATTAAACCAAATTGTGTTAAAAAAACAATATTTTTGATCTTAAAATAGTTAGCCAAATTGTTGTCAAGTATTTGTTTAGCGTAAACTGAAATATGGTAATATTTTCGTTTTGAGAAGACGACTCGAGTTATATTATTTATAGCTTTTTGTATTGCAATAGATTTATTTGTATATCATCTGTATATAAATGTATTGGTTCTTTATGGCAGAAGCTCACTATATCGTTTATAAATGTAGGGAATAGTATTGGAACCAATATTGGCAATGCTTCGGAAATTGGTAACTTTTCCCCCACACTGAATTTGTAAATAACCCTTCATTTCTTTTACTGCGAAAGTGTTTAACCGAAATATATTTTTTTAATTTTAATTGTAACATCTTATGCTTAATGGTATTGAAAACTTCGCTGAAATTTAATGTGTGATGTAAGGAGAGATAATAAAGGATAAAATAAGTTTTATAAAGTTTAAGATTAGACCATTGGAACCAACCGTATTCGAATCTACTTGCCTAAATATCATTTAATATGTCATAATCGGTTGCCATATTAAAATTTAACATACATTGTAAAATTTGCGGACGTTATCAATAATCGTGCTCGATTTGGAATTATGAGAATTTCAGAAGAAAAAACTCATACTATTTCTAAAACCAAGCGAAGAAAGTTTAAGAGAACTTCATTTAGAAAATATTTTAAAACACTTTCTATCTAATTAATTGGGAGCTATATATTCTTTTTTCTCACATATTGGTTGCTCACTTGATTTGAGATATGTCACTTCGCCGCGGACGGCGCGATCTTGTATTCTATGGTATTATATCTGCGAAACTATATGGATAATCTCTACCTGTTTTGGTACACATATTGCCTATCAAAAAATAAGTAAAATTTCGAGAATTGCAAAAATCGCACAAAAACCATAGTCACCTATAACGGTAAAATACAAAATCCAAAAACTCCGATATTTGTTTAAGTACTCGTATACAAGGCAATTTGCTCAAGCTTGATAGACATTATTGTTGACAATGTTGGGAGTTACCATGGTATCTCCCACCTTAGAGCAAATAGTTATATCTCTGAAACTTCTTTGTCAAATTCTACACTTTGCATTTCTAGTTAGAAAGCACAATTTCGAAAATTATAGAAATGAGACATAAATTTCGCTTACCTCTCTTACAACAGAGACTTAAAGTAAATCAGAATATATATAAATAATATTTTACCAAATAACGTCGCGAATTCTTTCAAATTCGTTAAAAATGGGAGAGAAATAATGAAAAGCTCAAAATTTTGGTAAATGGATGTGGTACTTTAAAATCATACTAATTTCCTTTTGTTTTATCTACAATCAATAAACGTAGCTTAAGGATTGAAAATGGCGTGCTTTGATGCGCCTATTAAGAAATTTTTTTTAAACATTGAACATTGCCTTTGGCTTTAAAATATTCGTTATACCTTGATCTAAAAAAAATATGTACATATATGAATATCTTATATTCACGTCAAACAGTTGGGAAGGTATGGTGAATATTTGCCTTAAATGGGGGCACTAATTCGCCTTTTACCCCAACAAATAATATATAGGATCGTTATTACAAATATTGCGCATTTGCATCAAATAGTTGGGGAGTTACAGAAATTTGGATTTTTTATTGTTTAGAGCGTCCATTTTTTCCAAACTATACGCATTTTGATCTATAAGCCATATGTATCAATATACCCAAATATGATTCACCTGCTCCGAATAATTGCGGATATAGGAGAACTCAAATTTTACCTTCTATGGGAGCGTGGATCCGCCCATTTTTCCAAACACGACATGAATGTACTGTAAACATTTCCCTTGAGTAGTTTGGACATCTATAAAGGACTCAAATTCATTTTGATATACAAGATTAACTTTAAAATAAAAACAAGCGTATGTAAAGTTCGAATGTACCCGAACTTAAATTCTTCCTAACAATTTTCAAAAGAAAAATTTCATTGGCGTACTTTTCGCAAAATTTAAAACGTTGACCATCTGTAAAAAAAAGTTTTGTGGTAGCAAAGCGCTTTAATGTTTGACTACTGTGCTTGGATATCAACCAAAAATTTTAAGAATGAACTTCCTACTTGGTAGCTGGGGTTGTTTTCTTTTGCGTTAAGAATGAACTCTAGTAAGAAAAAAAACTGCCGCCGAAAGTCTCTTACCAAAAAAAAACAAAAATTAGATTAACATACCCTTCACGAATTCATTGTGTAGGGGCTTCCAAAGCTTTATATTACTAGACGTGTGCATTTCGAAGTCAATTTGAATGAAATTTTCCCGCGCAAGGCCAACACAAAAAGTTTTTGTTTGCAACCATGGAAGTTTATTATAATACCTCTTTATCATAAACTGTTATTGTGGAATTTGTTTTTAAAGTTTTTAAGCTTTAGAAATGTTCACTTCAACAGCGGATATAGAAAATTTAAATATAAGTATGCAAAGGGCGATTATTTTATTACCAATGAAATAATATACGTATTTGTCTACAAAAACTCTTTAAATATTTCGTATACAATGAGAATGTGCATGGGGTTTTTTCTTTGCCTATCTTAATAAGAACTAACAACGGGGGCATTCCTATGAGGTTGCACTTACTGCAGTGGCAAGCAAAATCGGGCGAAACAATGTCAGCAAAAAAATATTATGTTTTTTTTTGTTAATTTGATATACAAATATAGTTCATACTATAACAAAAAATATTTAGGTGAATGAATACTTCAAACTTTTTACAAAATTGAAATTTATGCAGTGCCAGTTTGAAAAGGCACGAAACTGATTTTTAATAATTTTTTGTCGGTCGTTCTTTTATAAAAATTTAATTTTTCATATTAATTTTACTCTTGCGATTTAAATAAATCGATTTTTTAATTACATTCCTTTACATGCTTCTGGGATCCGTAATGTCACGTCTCCGGCCTTTTTCGAGAAGCTGAGAGTGGCACGCCATCTTTAAAAGCGTTTGCTCGAAAGTGGGGCTTTTTTTTAGCTGCCGAGTAAGACTTTTCATAAAAGTATTGGTCCGATTTCAAAATTTTTTATATTGAATTAATAAGTGAACATACCGCTATGATTTCCCGAGTATGATTTGCGAAATTTTATTTTGTTACATTTTTTGAGTCGCTAATATATCAAAAAATAACGTGAAAATTGAAAATATTAATAAATTGTTGCATAGATTTTACAATTTACAAAATAAAAAAATTCTCTTTCGGAAAAACATAGCCAACGTAACTGTGACTATAAAGAATATTTAATTTTTAATTACAGATTACCCAACTGGCCAGAATTTTATTTGAGCGGAACCCATGCTGTTTCAACATCGATTTAGTTAATGACGTCTCAAGGTCGACACAATTTTATTTTTTTTTTTTGTACTCGATACAAGAATTTTGAAGTCAGAACATGTACCTTTTAATTAAGAAAAAAAATTTAATCCATTCAGCAGATGCTTCGGAATTTATTTCCAAACAAACCGCTCGGTTTCAGGCCTTGAGAGTAGAGGATCCCCTTAAACTGACACTTTGTTATATTAATTTAAAATAAGCTATAAAATCGTTTAGAAATAAGGTCTAACAAATTTTTAAATTGTAATACAAATTTGCTGTGTTTTTTATAAAGTCTGTTTAATAATTTAAAACATTAATTTACATGGATTTTTATTAAAGTATGAATTATATGTTTGTATAAAATTGCCAAAGAAAATACTAATATTAATTTTACGACAAGGACTATTAACGAATTTCGACATTTTGTAATTAATTTTTTGTAATAAAAATGTAGGTCACTCTACAGCAAAAACTGGATACATGAAAACTTCCAACTTTGTACAATTTTTAATAAAAGTCAACAAATTTCCATCTGTTTGCCCAACAAATTTTGGGAAAATCGAATTAAAGGGCTTGCAATTTTTACGAAAATTTGTTGAATTTTATAAAAGATTGTACAATGTCTGATAAAATAAAAATTAAGAACTCAATTTTACTCCCGATCAAAATAACATAATTCAAGAAATAATTATAACTGTTGATGAATAAATCAAACTCCCAAAGTTGTAATCAAAACAATAAAACTCATAAAAAAATATTGTTTTTAATCAAAAAATTATAACACACAAAATAGTAATTGTTTCAGAGCCAAAAATATCACTTGAAAAATCAGTATTATTTTTATTCAAATAAGTCTAACTGTAAGTAGATACACATCGCTGTGATACAGTCAAAATGAACTTGCCAAGTGACCAAACACTTTGAAATTCTGAACTTATTCAAAAAAAAAACCAATTGGGCATAACCTCGCCAACGAAAAAAACTTTCTTTCTTTTAATTTTTAGCTATTTTAGGTTTTGGTATATCTATAAATATAAGAATTTTGGCACTTTTTAAATCAATAATGACGAGGATAGTTTGAATCTGTGCTTTCTTCTAAAATATAGAAAAAGAGCTACCAAAGTTGAAAATTTTAGAAAAAATGTTATAGATTTTAGATTAATTAAAATTTTTTTCCACAGATTCAAACTATTTGCCAAACGTAATTGTTGATTTAAAAAATGCCAATAAGCCTAAAATTGCTATATAATTGAAAGAAACAAAGATTGTATTGTAGGCGAGATCATGCCAAATGGGTTTTTTATGAATAAGTTGAGAGTTTCAGGGTGTTTGGAAATTTTCAAACATAGTTTTGTGGGCCACTCGACTGCATCTACGACCACTACTGCTAGGTCACTTGGAAGGTTCGTGCATTTTTTTTTTTTTTGGTTTTCTAGCACAGTGTAATTTTTTAAATAATCAGCTTTCCGCAACGTCTTTCGGGATGCCATAATTGAGCTCGGTGGCTTACAGTGTCCGTCCCTCAAGAATGTCCTGCCACCATATCTGAGATTTAAGCTGCTATTAAATATCTAAAATCCTGTGACACAACTTTCCACCTGCTCGCGTCCAAAGCGTCCGTGACGGTTGTGTGAGCCCTTGGGCAGAGTTGCTTTCCTTTTTCAGACTAAAGGTGGAAGTAGTAACTGGGCACTGACTTAAGGGAATACTACGAAAGAGATTCGGATAACCAACCAACGGTTTTTTTCACAGCTGCAGGGACGAAAATCGTTTCCGTGCACGATGGTAGCCGGTCAAATCTGGTCTAACTGGATTTTTAGAATGGCAGAAATATTGTCTCTTAAAATGAGATTTTGTTTTTTAAATTAAAAACAAAAACTACACCTTGCTAACAATAACCCAGTCTTGTTACCTTTCATGGATTTAAGCGCTACAAGTTGTTTTATTTGATACCGCTGTTTTATTCAATATTGCTATTGAAATGTATCCTTTCTAGACAAAAGTGCATTATTTTTATAGCAAAAAATTCCTTCCTTAATTTGTACCTAATATTTCATGACAGAAAAATTTAAATTGTTTTAGGATCACACATATTTTTTTTTAACTAAATGCAATACAAATATAAAGAATTTCGTAGTCTTTCAAATAAATAAGGGAAAGCTTTTGTGCGGAAAATTAGAAAAAATTGCATCAATCATATCAAATTGTACACTTTTTTTTCTATTAAATAAAATCATTATTTGTATTTGAATTTATCCGATATTATATTCATCGATGCATTCAAGTTAGCAAAAAACAAAAAAACTCAGTGGCCATGCATTTATATGTATTTATGATTTTTTGTGTGAGTTCATTCATGAATAATAACATCTCAAAAATAAAATCAAACAATTTCCACTCAATTACTCTTTTATTAAAAGTAAATACATACAAAAATAGTAATAAAAAAAAAACGTCTGACCATGAATCGTTTGATTGATCATTTTATAAACGCACATACTGACTTTGAGTGAATAAATCCATCAAATCAAGCTTGAATTTCCTACATATATAAACGAACGAAATTATGTCGGAAAATATACTGTGTGAAAGTGTGAAAAATTTCACATCTACCGAATTTTCACCATAACATTGTACACATAGGTTTAAAATAAATTAAATACTTCTGTCAAGCCACCTTGGACTCTATGACATTTCGTTTTAGTTCACAATGAACCTTTCTTTGCCGGCGCTTCGATAATTATGTATCTTTTTTTTGTTTTATTTCAACGCACGGATGTGAGCTAATTCCTAGACAGATTCTGAGAAAACAATTAAAAAAAAATAGTTTTGTAAAATGAAGTCAAATTGTTGATTTGTACTAAAATAGCAAAATATGTTTTTTGCAAACGAATTATTTTATTTAATAACGGGGCAAGAGTGGTATTAATATATACAAAAGGCGTGTTACAAATATGCAGTTTTGATTTAAAGTATATTTGAGTTATTTCTATCATTAATGTCGAAAATATTTGCAAAAATAAATTTAAATTTCTAAATAACTATTTGATACCCGCTATTTCATCTGCACTGCTTACTACTTTTCCATATACTTCCAGCAGACTTTTAATGCTAAAAATGCAGCTTCGATGAATGAATTAAAAAACAATAGAGATAAAGCTTATTAGATTTGAACTAAATCGAACCGTACGTCTGGATTTTCCGGAAATCTTGACTATAAAACCATCTAGTGCATTTTTATACATACGGATATTCGATGCTTCATAAAAGTCTTTCTCGTCGCACCCCAATTATACCTTTCTAATGTAATCACAGTAGGGTGATAAATAGAGATTTTCTGAATTACTCACCTTTAGCGCCACCTAGCGCATCTAGTTTTCATAAAAGTATTCCCTATCGTACCAGCAGCCAGACATTCTTCCAATGTAATCAACATCGTCCCATAAATAGGGATTTTTTGGATAACTAGCGGATACAAATATAGCATATGTGTTTGTAATGAGTCTAAAGAATATACTGCCCAATTTGACTTAAATCTGTTACTCAGTTTTTGATCCAAGTTTTTGCAAAAGAAAAAGAAGAGAAAAAGAAAAGAATAAGAAGAAAAGAAGAAGAAGAGAAGGAGAAGAGAAGAAGAAGAAGATTATAAACTTACTGAAGTCTTCAATTTTCACGTTTGCTACACTTACAGCGAATTTTGAGAAACCCCATTGGAAAAAGTGGGCGTCTACCAAAAAAAATTGCAGTATTTACACTCCGACGTTTTTAAAAAGTACTGTTGACCGTTTGAGGTCTGCGATCATACTGGAGAAAAACATACTTAGTACATACTCAGGTTCTTTCTCATGATTGGAGTTAGCTTGGATACTATTTTCCTCTCGGATCCACTTAACTTTTAATACGAATGAATTTTAATTGCACAGGTACACAAACTTTTTGTTTCTGGAAGGTAAATTATCTCAGGGTAAGTTTTTCGGTGTGCTAAAAACGAATCTGAGGCCTAAATTTACTAATCACCATTCGATTTTTCCCCAGCCATCAAAGGGTAAAAATTTTGCCCCAGCACCTCCAAAACATCAATATTTGAGATTGCATGATAATCCAAATTGAAGATCTTATCCTTAGTAAGTAAAAAACGAATGCGATGTTTATATTTGCCCCAACACCTATCAGCTTCGTTTTTAAAACACCAGAAAACGTAAGCAACAAAATTAATTTTGATTTTTTATCTACGTGATCTGTTATACTTGAGATCCGTATTATGAATTCATGGTCGGAGTACGCAAATTATAAATTATTCAATAACCAATTCACCAATCGAAACTCTTCGACAAACGATTGAAGAATATGGATGAAGCTTTCGATTATCAAGAAAATCAATAGTTAATTCCTTTGGCTAATAGTATCTGGATATCGGGAAAAGAATATTCGAACTTAGAAGTGAGATCATCTTTTCTGATGAGTGAAACTACGTAATTTTTCAAATACATTGGTCAGATGGATAGCAGCGGGCATGTAGCTAAGACATACAATTAAAGCTGTCAACCATGATGAGGGGAATAGAATGCATTAATAAAACCATATGGTAGAATTCTCTTCATTTTAAAATCTTCAACGACTTTTATTTATTGAAATAAAAACAAAAATAAATTTGAATCAGAATTCTCCAAAATTTAGATATTTACGAATTGACCTCCATAACTAAATATTTCAAATATTTAAAGTTTTTGTAAATTACCGTTATACGAGCGATATATGTATTTGATTTTTTCTTTCTAGTAAGGGTCACATTATTGGTTTGAGTCTCGATCTTGAAAAGGCGTACGACTGCATCGGAACTCATATAGTTTTACAATAGTTATCGAAATGGAAAATAAACTTTATCAAACATTCCCTATCCAAAAGAAAATTTCGTATTAAATTGCACAACAACTTCTCTCACTTCTTACCACTAGAAAATGGAGTACCTCAAGGTTCCCCTCTACCAGTTGTCTTATTCATATTCGCATTCAATGAGCTAAGCTAAATTTTATCAAAACAAATTTTTTAAGTATCTATTATCATGAGACTCATTTATTTATCCAAACAATAAAAAATTAAAATTCCCAATGAAAAAATTTGAAAGTCAGTAAGTTACTAATTTCGGTGTCGGAGAATACTAATTTATGGTTAAAATTGTAAAAAAAAAAAACCAAATGGCGACTCCAAAATGGCGGATCAAAATTTTTATAAATTAACTTTATCCTTACGAAAATCAGTATTCCGGTCGTTTTGGGGTCAGGGAATGCGAATTTGAGGTTAAAATTTTAAAATACAAAATGACGTCTTCAAAATGGCAGACCGAAATTTGAAAAATTTATGTTTCTCTCACAAAAAGCAGTATTCCGGTATTTTTGGGGTCGGTGAATACTAATTTAAGGTTGACATTTCAAAATAAAAAATGTCGACTCCAAAATAGTCGACCGGAATTCGATAAATTTTTGAATTTGCTTGAACAGAATAAAATAAATTATACAAATTCTCCAGCAATTCGACGATTCTTATTGAGCTTAAGTAATGATATATGCATAACATTTTATGTATAACTATAAGTTGTTGGTCATCAAAGATATCATGACGCAGCTATCGGTAAGCATATCTTTTTGCGCAAATTACAGATAAAAGTCATAGTCTCTAATGTCACGATATACATCTTCAACAGCAATCAAATCAGTGTCTTGCAAAGTTAAATCTGGAGAATTCAAAAGTTGTAAGACTTCTTCAGTCAACGGGTCACTTGTCTTCTGTTTCAGTTTTTGCAAACTTGAAATGAGTGTATTTGAAGATGCCAGAAGTCTCTTAAAAACATCTTTCATGGTTTGTGCGCGCGAAAATTTCGCTAGAAAATCTTCTTGATGTCTTTATTGCGTGATTCCTGCGCTTCTTCGGATAACATTCCCATCGGTAGCGGAGCTGCTTTATTTATTTCGAAACCATGTAGGAGCACATTGTGCA
Organism: Anomoia purmunda; assembly: GCA_951828415.1. Classification (NCBI taxonomy): domain Eukaryota; kingdom Metazoa; phylum Arthropoda; class Insecta; order Diptera; family Tephritidae; genus Anomoia; species Anomoia purmunda. The sequence goes on along the minus strand of OX639997.1, from coordinate 58,430,487 downwards.
CTGTCCTTGGCATTGGGTACCATTTATATAACGGCGCGTAACGCTCCGCTGCATCTAAACAGTGAATACGGAATCTTTCTACATCAATGGCAAGCCCACTTGACATGGCTTGCAACAAAACTTTGCTATCCGCTATCAACTTCTGATCCAATTGCAATATTTTTGCAGTCAATGGGAAATATTCGAAAAATCTACGATCTGTGTTTCCAGAGGAGCTTTTGGGATATCAATGCGTAATCCCAGCTCTTTGAATTTTTCTCTTCTGTGATTTCTCATCTTCTTTCATTTTATCAGAACGCGCCTGCCACTTTTTATCACCCCCCTCTTGAACGGATTTATCTGACAAATGTAGAAACCAATTTATGAATCTGATCCATGCGTGTAAAAATGCAATACGGAAGTGACGTCAATTCATTGGATTCTTATTCGCCATTGTGAATCTCCCATGGCCTTTTTTTTTAATCGCAATAACAAATTCGTATTCCCCGACTCCGAAACCCCCCTAGTGCGCATTTTTCCGAGTGTAACGTAATTTTTTCAATTTTGGATTCGCCATTTTGTTTTCGACAATTTTAACATCAAATTCGTATTCCCTGACGCTAAAACCAGTATTATTGTATTATTGTACAGAAAGACTAATATATTGATAAAATTTAAAGTTGCAGCCAGCTGCACTTTATAATGACACGGTAATAGGTGGTCAAAATTTTGTACACATACACACTTGAGAATGCTAAAATTGTGTGTTGAAATCTTAAACTTACTTTCCGAACTTCCGTCCATGTTATATGACACAGATTTGAGGTTTGTAAAAGGCTTATCTTATCAAAAACGAGCTAACTAAAAATTCAGTGCAACGTTGTTGTCTCAGCTGTTTTGTCAACGCCCATTTCCAACATGCGTAATAGATAGGAAACTCGACTTTGCGCAATTCTGAGACTATGCACTATATGCACTAAGGACCCCTATTAGCAAATATAGAGAACTACATACATTCAAATCGCGAAATTTGAATTTTTGATTTTTGGCCAGCTTTTCTGGTCTTTCGGACCAGTGTGCTTTACCTTAGCTTTACTTTCGAAACAAGTTAAAACTTATGTGAATCCCAGGCCACTGCGGAATTCAGTCACGCTACACAAGCTCAATTCCATTTCGTGAGGAACGAAGAAAACAACGACTTTATACGATACCAAAATAACTACGCAAATGACAACGTAATGGCAATATGGCATTATTACAATAACCAATACCGGTTCACAAATCCTAACCGGGAAAAGCTTTATAGCCCACCACCTCCAGCATTCCTGAAATAAAAGCATTCGTCCGATTCCATAGATGGAATTTTGCATTAACCCACCAACACATTTTTCAACGTATCACAATCAGTGGATATGGTTTCAGCAATTGCGTTATTTTATCAACAGCACACATTTTAGATCAATGCCTTGCCTTGAGAGACATCAGAGGAGACATTTTTGTTCCCACTCCCACCGAACTCCTCAGAGAACCAACAATTGATAATAATTTGGTATATAAATGCCTACATCTATCGTTGGGCTATTATAAACAATAGCCTAAGGATTAGTACTCTAGAAGCCAAATTCTGAAATAATTGAAATTTTATCTAAAAGGCAAAAGCTATTTCACTTGCTACAAAAAGTAATATACGTCAACGACATCTTCGCTATTATTAGCAAAAATGATAATACTTCTTATCAGGCGATTAACAATGTCATTTTACCAGGGGTGGACTTACCATAAAACAGGGGCAGCTGGTCAGAGTGGCAAATTTTCAGGGGCGGCAAATTTCAAACTAAGTTGAAAATTAACATTTTCCTTTTTTTCACTTTTATTTTCTTGCGTGTTTCGCGCGGGTAAGGACACCCAGGCTGCACGACTCTACATTATAAACCAAGCATTATTTCCACATCTATCATTTGTCACTTTTAGTTGTGCATTCAAATAATTGGCTTAACACTGGACTTACAACTTTTTACCGAAGAATGTTTCAAATCCAATTACCAAATTATAGCCTAACCATAAGGGGGTGTACTCTGTCCTCTTCTGTGAACCTAGCTGTGGGTTAGGCAGATGATCTTGTAGTGTAAATGTCAAGCTTGGATGAGCAGATTATTTCGCACCGCATACAACAAGCCTTGAATATAATCAACAAAAAAGGGTTTTCTATCAACGATGCAAAACCTGCCCTGGTGTCATGCACAAGAAGAAGGATTATCAACATTACATTATCATTGTCCTTCCATTACCAGCACCATAATTAAACTGTCCAATGAAGCGATCTACCTAGAGGTAGTCTTTACAAAAAGGCTTGCCTGGAACAATCATCTCAAGAAGGTAACGCGAAAAGATTAGAGGTCATCCGCGAACGCAAAAGCAGAGATATTAAGGGATATTTAAAGATCCCAGCAGACTTAAATCGTGACCAAAATTCACAAAAGAGTGACACTATTTGCTCTAAATTATCTCTTTCTAAGTGACTATTGATGATCGAAAAGACTGGAGAGCAAAATCCATCAGCTTCAAACTATTAATTAAAATTACAAAATGGTAGAACAAGGGCGCGAATATATGGCCCAAACTTCTACAAAAATCCATACCCACACTTATAGATATCTGTGATAGAGAATGTCTGCGCGAGAAAATAAGAGGAGCACATATATTTATCCTCTCCCACCGTCAATCCGTTCTTAAAACCCTAAAAGCAGAAATTAATACATTCAGAGATTTGGCGTTGTCTGACGAGGGTCTATATGCTACCGACATTTGTCAATACTGTGAAATGGAAATATAATCCTCAGAACATGTTCTCTGCTATTGTTCTCCAACAGGCAAATACTTAGCATACGGATTTAAATGAAAACACCCATGCAAAATAGATTAAATCTGGTCGCAGTGGGTTGTAGCCTATAACAATGCTAATAGCCAAAACTATGTGGAGGAAGGTATTATAATTAACAAATACCATTACAAACTGCAAGCCACTATTGAATCTTAGCAACCCAAATTAGGCGCACAAACTCACAAAAACCACAACAAACTAATTTTGATAAACTTCCAAATAATTCAAGATGCAGGCATATAAGAGATAATCTAAGTTATTAAAAGCAGCAATTATCCTTAATAAGCAAATTTAATAAAGCAGAAACTAATGAAGACAATAAATAAAGCCAGCCCAATATTAGCAACAGAAACTCTTTACTAATAGAACATATGTAGTTATATTTTGTATATTGTGATACACTTATATATCTCGAAGCGAACTGGAATAGTATGTACATTAAAATAAAATAAATACTCAAAATTTTGCTATTGATTACAGGTCAAATTATAATTTAATCATTGTTTACCCAAAACAAAAACATAGCATATAAAGGAATAGAAAGCGAGGACTGTAGGAAAGTTTACCATACCTGAAACAGATGCAAAAAACGCAAACTCAATATATCGCTATCAAAACTTATCTATACAATAATAAAACTTTAGAAAAGTCGTATCTGTATATTGAAAATTTCTTTAAAAAAAATTATTTGTAATTTAATGTAATAGAATATATCGGCACCATTTGTAGATTTTTTGTCTGTCTGTTTGTCCGAAACTACTGAACTGATTTTCATATGATTTTAATTAGGGTATTTTTTATTAAAATATTATACGAAATATTTTCCTCAAATATTAAATGAAAAAAAAAACAGAACAATTAATAGAAATTTGATAGAATATTTTTTGCAAAATTATTTATAGTATCTTGCTTAGGTGAAACTAACAACAATTTTTAAACTTTTAACGCTAAAATACAAATAAGCTCTTTGTTGAAACTACATCCAATAGCAAAGTGAGCGAATTATCAAACAAAAGTAGTTCATTAAAAGGCACCATAGGGGTTGTCATAGTATAATTTATAGTCAATATCTTGAAGGACATTGTGTAGGCATAATTTTTTTTTAATATTTTGATTATTTTCTACAGTCTTATGGCTTAGGAGATAAAGTGTATTTACAATACATTACAGAATATTACAAACTCTGTACATTGACTCTTAGAGTATTCAAAATAAAATAGTTTTAAGATAACTAAAATCTATATACATATGTACTCAATATATGTGCGCTGTGACGTCGGACAACTCAATTCAAATCGATTTTCTTATACTCGTATTGCCGAAGCGGTCGGAAAAGACGAGATTCCGATCCGCTCGGCCATTGTGTTTTCGGCTGCCCATGATGTTAGAATGATGCACTTCCGTACACCATTGCCTAGGCGGTTGGAAAAACCAAGTTTCCTAGCAACATTCTTGGCGTAACCTCGAACTTTTCAATTTCTCGTTTGTTCGGTGGCATTTAGCACAAGAAAGAGGTCGAAACATCCGAGGTTCCGATACATTTCAGTTAATATCTTGAAAGATATTAGCATGAAATACATATATGTATATGTTACAAAATATCGAAAAATTAACTTATATGTAATATAAGTAGGACAAAACCTTTAATCACAATTTCATCATATGTCCTTTCTCTATAAATGCCTGGGGTAGTTCTGTTTCACTAAATATTTAACACGCTTATTCGGATGCTTAAATAGTTATAAAGAGTAATTTTTTTATTGCATTCTCTCTATCCCATTCATAACCGTGTAAATCGTAAGGTCGACGAGAATTTTGAAGATTTTCCCATACCAGGGGGCTCCGCATATTGTCCTCAAGGTTTTAGACTGTAGTCTTTGAATTCTATCTAAATTAGATTTAAACGATGTACCCCGAAGTCTCATCCCATATGTCCCATTTTAAAAAGTAGCGCTTTGATTTCTAAGCATAATTTGGATTTAGTGCCTATTATCCAATGCAAGTTTGCAATTTTTAATTTCCTATGTGTAATATTTTTGTCTATGTGGATTTTTGAGATGTTTCTTCTATCTTACATTACCCCCAGCTAAGTAGCGAAATCTTTCTGCGGACTAATTCTGTCGTTGGTTGACAGCGGAGGATAAATGTCTATTGTTTTCAGTAAATGTTACCTGTATACTCTTAGACTCATTGGGTTTAATTCTCAAAATGATTGGGTTCGAGTGCACACTAAGTATAGCTGTTTAGATTTAAGTTTGTGAGCAGATCACTTGCATAAATTAAATTAATATAATACCAGCCCTAAAACGTTATCTTGAGGAACACCAGCAGCAATGGGGTAACATTCAGATGTGTAACTTTTTTGCCTAACACAAAATTTTCTGCCTACAAGGAAGCTTCTCAATACGGCACAAATGTTAACCGAAAGTGAACGTCTTAACTTATATAATAGTCCTTCTAGCGAGACCTCATCGAGTGCTTGCGCAGCACCTAAAAATATTGCAAGGCAATACGAGTATTGTTTGTTTTCAAAAGTCGACCTTATATGTGAAACTATTCTGTGTAGTTGCTCAACTGTGCTGGGCTTTTGCCTAATGCTGAATTGGTGGTGTGGTATAATTTGGCTCAATTATAAAATAGGTTTTATTCCCTGTAGTAGTAAAAGTTTTTCGAATATTTTTCACTAATAAATCTATATGAGATAACTATGGCAGAATCTTTGCCTAGTTTAGGGATCATAATGATCTCAGAGTATTAACGCGAGTTGGGAAAGTAGTGGGAAAAGAAAAATTTAGAAATTGCGCATTTCTAGACTAAATCGCCTGTAAATTAATTTTTAATATGTTGGAGAACAACAGCCAGCAAGAGATCTTGTTCTTAAATAAGCCATAAATATTATCTACTTATATATAACCAAAAAAGTTAAAAACGTATAATTTGTGTAAAAAACGATATCGTGTATTACAAATTTTATAACGAAACCATGAAAAATATTTGTACAAATATTTTAATAACAGTAGACATTTTTTTGGAAACAAAAGATCTTACTTTTTAAAAAATTGTGTAGAGGCTGCCTCATTCAGCATTTACATGATAACTATCGATAGTGTTTGTTAAAATTCGGCAAAATGAAACCGCCAATAGTATCGATAGTTCAATCGATGCTTCAAAAATTTATTTTTTCGATGCATACTGACTACTTACTTGGTTTAAAAGTATCGATAGCAAAATTACTTCCCTGCAAGAAGCTTGACCTATAACAAACTGTTATATTAGCTGGAAAATTAACTCAAACTAGTGGCCAGTTTGACAGTTAGTTTTGTATAGGCATCGGGTATCAAATAACCACTTCTCTAATTCCTTGTTTTGCATTTATGGAAATGAATTCACAGACTTCTTTATTTCTTGTAATACATGCACTCTTTGTCCGCTGTGCTTCACAGCTAACATTACACTCAAATTTTCTTTGATGTTTACGTACGTGCGGAAGCATAAACAGAATGAATTGGCTTTTTCTCTATGTCTCTATGTACAATCGATAATTTCTTCTCTATGCCTCTATGTACAATCGATAATTTATTTCCGATATGGTCAGTCATTTTTTACAGGATTGGTATTGAACAAACAGTTTTTGGTTTGTACTATTGTATGCAGTACTTACTCCTAACATTTCATCTCTAAGGGCCAGTTTTTCAGTGCTACTTTGAACTGAGTTTAAACTAAGTTTACTTAAACGCCGTTTAAGGTTAAACTAAGTTTAAACTGCAGAGCTGTATTTCAGTGAGCGTTTAAGGCCGCCCTAGAATTTGACAGTGTGGTAGGGCAACACTGTTTTTTTCTTTATCTACACAACAAAGCAGCTGACGTTTGTTTACATTTTTTGTACACAAAAACCTTCGTGAATTATTTGTGAAAATTGAAGTTACTAATACGGTGAAAAAATGTATAAGCGGAGCGGTAATTATTCGACGAGAGAAGTGAACTTCGTTTACTTCAGCATCGCTATAGTCACTTTCACTTGAAAAATCCATATTTTAATATATTTTACGGACAAAAAACGTAATTTTGTTGATTTCAATTTCTGTGAACTCATGAAATGACAGCTGAACAGTTGAACAGCTGATTGCTTAAACTCAGTTTAAACTTAGCATATCGGGCGTTTAAACTTAGTTTAAACTAAGTTTAAATTCGACTGAAAAACAGCACATCGAGTTTAAACTTAGTTTAAACTGCAAATCAAGTTGAACTAGCACTGAAAAACTGGCCCTAATAGGACTATTTTTTTCATTTAGATTATGTTATAAAACATACTGTTTATAATGCTCGGGTTTGGCTCTTATACACCTAAGACTCTCTATCTTCTTATAATAAAATAGATCGATTAAACACTGCTCAAAGATCTAGGGTATAGATATGAAATTCTTAACTGACTTCCTTTTACCTCGTTTTAATTCACAATTTCTAATAAACGCAGAGTTCTCTATTGCTCTGTAGGCAGCATCTTTCCTTTGAAAAACGGCGGAGTTTTTCGTAATAGCGATAGATAGATATTTATTTATTTTTTTCGTAACGAAGTGAAAGAAAGAACGTACGCATAAAATATACTTAGCTTTTAAACTAACATTCCAAAGATAGCATCAGACATTTTGTTACTCGGATATCCTCGAGTGAATTTTTAAAAATTTGTATGCAGAACTTTTAAGCCTAAACTACACCATTTCCAATTGTAAATGCGAAAGCGTCAATTAAAAATGATAACAGTCAGTTGTAAATAAGAATGTGTCAGATGAAAATGAGAATGCGTCAAGTGAGAATGAGGACCTAATTTTTATTAGCTATTTTTCAAATAATAACTGAAATAAAGTTCTTTATGTGCCTCTCTGCATATTTTAATGTGTGATTGCCTGCGCATGAAACGTTGATGTCTGTTGAAATGCTCTTGCCAATTCTCCTCCTGTAGTGGGGGCCTTTACTTCATGGACGATATTTTCCAAATACCGAAATTGCTAATTATTTCGCATTTTCATTCGACGCTTCTCATTTGCGCGGACATTTAGTATTTTAGTTTGACGCTTTCTTATTTACAATTGACTGTTCTCATATTCTTTTCACACTTTCGCAATTTCAAATGTCTAATTTTGTTTACAATTGCCTATTCTTATTCTCAATTGTCGGTTTCTGAATTACAGCAGACTATTCTTAATTTCAGTTTTCACGTTTTGGCATTTTGATTTGACCCTTTCTCATTCACAATTGGTGTAGTTTATGATCTAAAGTAACTTTATTGAAAAAATAGCTTTTAAAACTAGTTTTAATTTAAAAAAAAAAACATTATTGTGAAATATCTTTTTTGATGTCTAAAAATAAAATGAATTTTATAATTCCGACGGAAAAACAGTACCAATTTTTTTGTATGAGAAGTGGTGCACCCTAACGCTCATATTCTTCAAAATGTAAAAAAAAATATATCTATTGTTTTGCGCAAGTTTTTCGTTTTAAAAAAATTATTATTAAAATCAGTTCAGTGGTTTGAGAGCCAAATTGTTACAAACATTGTCCATATAATCAATACTTTTATATGTAATAATTATAGGTAAAATCTTCATATTGTTGAATAGTTGTTTTTGCATAAATTGTTAGAACTTAAATGTTTGTCCTGTACCCGATTACTGCTAACATTCACTCATACACCGCTTCCGTTTCACTACACAATTAGTAAGTAAGGGGTTTTTTTCGACATGTGGTTTTTAAAAAGAAATAAAACGCATATAATTTAATTGTATGGCCAAGAATATAGCTTTATTATAGGACTATAGTTAACCATTATGTTTTAAAAATGATTTCGTGGAAGTGAGCGTCGCGGCTGGCTCGAATAAATTTCTGCCGAGGAGCCTAATTTTCGATCGCTTTTTGCAGCAATTTAAGCCGTATGTCAGCAATAACGCGCCGAATATTCTCTTCCAAGGCGTTAATCGTCTCGGGCTTATCTGCGTAGACAAACCCACACTTCACATAACCCCACAAAAAATAGTCCAGCGATGTTAAATCGCACGATCTTGCAGGTCCCGCCAAAGGCCCATGACGCGAGATAAAGTGCTTACCAAAAGTTTCGTTCAATAAACCTATTGTTTCGTTGGCTGTATTGGCATGTAGCGCCATCTTGTTGGAACCAAAGTTCGTCCACATCGACATCCTCCAATTTAGGAACGAAAAAGTCATTCATCATAGCTCTATAGCGTTCCGCATTGACTGTTACATTATTGCTGGCTTGATTTTTGAAGAAATATAGACCAATGATTCCCTCTGCTGAAAACGCTAAACAATGACTTTTTAAGGATGTAACGGCGTCTCAACAATGGCTTGTGGATTATCAACACTACAAATGCGACAATTTTGTTTAATAACGTACCCATTCAACCAAAAGTGGCCTTCGTCACTGAACAGAATTTTCTTGTGAAAATCGGAATCGATGACCATCTCGTTTTGGGCTCATTCACTGAACGTGCGACGAGCTTGATGGTCATTCTGCTTAAATTCTTGCATGAGTTGGATTTTGTAAGCTCAGCACAGTTCCAATAGTTGCGCGCCATGGCGGATGAACTCATTCGCGTCTTCTTCGATACTCTGCTCCACAGCAGCAGTAGCGTCTTCGATGCGCACTGTACGGCATCTCTGATGATCCGCATCATCCACTATAGTAAACGTGGGGTGAACAGATCGATGGTTGCTCGAATTACCGACTCTGCTGGGCGTGGATGTCGAACGATTATTGGACGCAGCGCGAGATGCGTCGCGGGAACTGGACCATAACTTTGGTAATAAATTTACACGATTTGCAAACATTGCTCCAGAGTAACTCTGTCCATTACGAAATGGCAAACCAAACTGAGTATACATCCAGTAACAGCTGTCAAGAATACCCACTCGGAAAAAGTATTGCGGCATTGAAAACCACACGTCTAAAAAATACACCATTCACTTTCCAGCAAAACCTGACAATCGAGTGTGGAATCGAACCGTCATTGATACAGTAGTGCTCTTAATTTTTGGAGCAATCTATTTAGTTTGTATTAAATATATAATTCATTAAATTAAAATCTATAAATTATATACATTTCAAAAAACGTCGATTTTCGCCATTCCTCGTCACCAAAACTGACACTGAAGAGGGTACAACGCCGAAACTGGGCTTTCTCCAAACCATATTTGACAAGGATAGCGGAAAGATGTTCACTCAGTCCGAAAACACACAAAAAAAAAACAATCGTGGTTGTCATCCTCCTGTTCTCCTTTTTATATTCATTCCCAAAAAGGACTTACATATTGTTGGCATCTCCTGTTACATCTGTCAAAGTTGATTGAGGAGAGTTGCATTGTTGTTTGAGTATTGTCACTACATTTATTTTTACCGTATTTGCCAAAAGAGCAGAATTGACATGTAATTCAATACTTTAAATTCCTAAATGGTAATTGACATTTACGTAGGAGTTAATTTATGTTGTATGTCTCGTTATTTATTCAAACTCGCCTGATGTTCATATGGTTTTTTGTATAAGCTATCTATTTAGTGAACACGTTTTTTTTTCTTTTTGCTTGCCTTATTTCTGAGTTTTCCTCAAAATTGTCATACTAAGTTTTGTTGATTGCTTTGAGGCGACATATTTAAGTATGTACTTTCACCCGTATCTACGCATGTAAATCTATTTTTATAACTACAAATTACTTAAGGTGTACCCAATGTATCGACATTTTTGGCGCCTACATGACGTTTATTGTATTTTTGGCGCCATGTATCTAATTGTGTTTATTAAGTGCTTAGGTAGGAGCAATGCTAACGCAATACGGGAGTGGGTGGATCTGAATCTAAAATTTGTATGTGCTTTATTTTTATGACTTAATATCTAAATTATGGTTAATGTATTAAAAAATATTACAAGCTATGTAACGGGGTTTTCAAAGAGAATGCTACAAAAGTTTTTTTAAATAAAACAAAAACGTTTTGGGACATGAATTAAATTCTTTATTCCTGTGAAAGTGCATTCGATGCCATTATGTCTGGAACTCGATTTCTTTTGCATTGTCACCACGGGCACGCTTGCAGAAGTCCAGACGCTGAACCCAATTTTCGACGGTTTTTAAGTATACATCGGCAAATACTGCTGCAGTTTCACGTTCGATATTCGTACGAAGTTCATCAATCGTCGCTGGGTTGTTGGCATAGACCATAGACTTGACGTAGCCCCACAGGAAATAGTCTAACGGCGTCAAATCGCACGACCGAGGCGGCCAATTGACTGGGTCATTTCGTGAGATAACACGTTCACCAAACTAGGTTTTCAATAAATCGATTGTGACATTCGCTGTGTGGCTTGTGGCGCCGTCCTGTTGGAACCACATTTTGTCCAAGTCCATATCATCCAATTCGGGCCAGAAATATTCGGTTATCATTGAGCGGTAGCGATTCTCATTCACAGTAACGTGCCGGTCTTGATCATCATGGAAGAAGTACGGCCCAATGACGCCGCCGGTCCGTAAACCGCACCAAACCGTAATTTTTTCGGGATGCAATGTTGACTCATGGAGTACGTGTGGATTGCTGCCTGTCCAATAACGCATGTTTTGCTTATTGAGGAAGCCATTCAGCCATAAATGACGACGACCATAAATTGGGCGTAGCGCTCTTAAAGTTGAGACCATTGACTATGAATTTCGGTAGTAAATTTTAATAATTTCGACTCGTTGTTGGATCGTGTATCTTTCCCTGACGAAATGGCAAACCTTGCTGAAGAGAAATTTGAAAAGAGCGGTGAAAGGTAAGCATTACCTTCCTTTGCTGATGGCCCGACAAAACTCAACAACCTGACATTTGTCAGGTTTACTGCGCCTAAGAGAATGAAGAGAATCGGACCTTGCGACGTCTACTACAGCTGCCATGTAAAGGAGCGCAAGTTCGGTGTTGGATTTGTGGTGGGAGAGAGACTTCGTCGCCAAGTACTGTCGTTCACCCCAGTGGATGAACGTCTCGCCACGATTCGCATCAAAGCTACATTCTTTAACATCTCGCTGATTTGCGCCCACGCCCCTACGGAAGAGAAGGACGATGTGACCAAAGATAACTTCTATGAGTGCCTTGAGCGCGGCCACTTGTGTAGGTACTACTTTCGCCATCAACAGTCTTTCATCTTTGCCGCGCTTGATAAACTGAGATTCAAATTAGCGATTATTTAAGAAATAAGTCAAGTGTGTACTACATATATGTTCATTGTAGTTACCAAACGAGAGGGCGAAGCTAAGAAGCTCATAAGACTGACTCTGACACCACCCACCCCTAATATGTACATATATATCAAGGCGGTCCTTTTTATGCACCGAACTTTGTCTTTAAAAAAATCAAGGGACGACATAAGTTGCGTCTTCAATCCAGCCGCAGTTTCCTTTTCGGAAACCTGTGTGTGAAATGTAGAAAAAACCACAGCAAATGCGTGCAGTGAAAATAAATTAATTCGAAGCGTACGTGAAATGATGTACGAGCATTTTCCATGAACCTTTAAGGACTTTGTGGCCGCATGACGTGAATTAAATGGAGATACATATGTCGCTGTTTGTAAGTCATTTGTATATTCTGTTGGAAATTCTACAATTCACTTGTTTTATTGTCAAACAAATTTACATTGTATTTGCATTTGCTAAGAAAATGTCACATTTTTTTCATTTATCTAAATACGGGAATACAGGGTGTATCGTTAAGAAAATTTATTCAGGTTTTAATGTATTTTTAATGCACGGAAAGTTATTGCTTGAGTGGGATTCCGATTTAAAGCGTAGAAATATATGTATGTGTAATTCTATACTTAGATAGATCGATTCCTGACATATTTAAGAATATAAAAACAAATTTGTAGATTATAATCTTGAATATATCTGAAAATCAGGGGCTAAAGGCAACGGAATGTCTAGCGGAAATTTTTTCTTCACTCTCTACACTACTGGGAGATGATCATAAAAAAAAAAAATTCCGAGATTTTCATTGATTCCTTTGGAGGTAAACCTTTTTCGATTTGACGAAAAATTGTTAAACTGTTTTTTTTTTGGATACGACGACAATTTATTAAAGTTAAAAGCAAAAAATCATTTCAGCGAAGGTTATAATTTTTCAATTTCTTCCAGCAGAAATCACACGAAAATTTTTTTGGAATCCTTGTTTTAGTTAAAAATTTATTTATTTATTTCAATTCAGTCAAAAGACCACAATCCTTACTGATGCTTTCCATTTCCAGACAACCGGTCAGGTACGAGCATGATTTTTAATTTCGACCAAACTCAAATACATTGATTGTTGGTCCAAATAATGAGACACGTATTTTTTCTTTTGGTTCGGAAAAATTTTTCGCCCGAATTAAACGCGATTTTGTATTTTATTCAAAAATCGATTATTCAAGTTGACAGTGAGAATTTTTTTTTTAAATGCCCATAACTTTGTCAAAATTCAATGGATTCTAGCAATGTTTTTACTAAAATGTCAGTTATTTTTGGTACTTTAAGATAAAATGATATAATGATTGATTTCCAGTATTTGAAATTTTTTATTTAACAATAAAAAAAAAGTGAAAATTTTTTTTAACTTTTATTTTCTCAAAAAGTGTATTTTTTTTCTCTGAAACTTTTTCACCGGGAAATAGACACTTTGTACTACAATCAGTATAAATCACCAATAGCAAAGATTTTTTTATTCGGAGTTATGATTTTTTGTAGATATAATTCGTTTTTGTGGTACATGCTAAAATGTAATCAGTAATTTTCACTTAAAAAATTGAAATGATGAATAATAATCAAAGTGCTGAATAATTGCAAGCTTCCTAAAATCAAATTTTATGTGTAGATCGCTTTATGCACTGATAGAAGTAAAATGTCTGTATTTCGTAACTGTTATTATTTATTTCGTAAACTGTGCGGTAGACAGTGTGTTTTAATATCTATTTGATACACAAAAAACGATCACAACACTGCTTTTTGCTGATATATTATATAATAATGTTCCATTAAGTTAAACAATATAAGAATAGTACAGTATGTACCACAAAAACGAATTATATCTACAAAAAATCATAACTCCGAAAAAAAAAATCTTTGCTATTGGTGATTTATACTGATTGTAGTTCAAAGTGTCTATTTGCCGGTGAAAAAGTTTCAGAGAAAAAAAAATACACTTTTTGAGAAAATAAAAGTTAAAAAAAAATTTCACTTTTTTTTTATTGTTAAATAAAAAATTTCAAATAATGGTAATCAATCATTATATCATTCTATCTTAAAGTACCAAAAATAACTGACATTTTAGTAAAAACATTGCTAGAATCCATTGAATTTTGACAAAGTTATGGGCATTTAAAAAAAAAATTCTCACTGTCAACTTGAATAATCGATTTTTGAATAAAATACAAAATCGCGTTTAATTCGGGCGAAAAATTTTTCCGAACCAAAAGAAAAAATACGTGTCTCATTATTTGGACCAACAATCAATGTATTTGAGTTTGGTCGAAATTAAAAATCATGCTCGTACCTGACCGGTTGTCTGGGAATGGAAAGCATCCCCTTCACTTTATGTAAAATCACAACTACAACACTCTTAGCATATCACAACCTCGTACAGTAGGATTAAATTTAAGCGCTATTTTATTAAGTCATTAGGATATAGTCCTTAAGAGCTATTGGTCAAAAATTTATTGAAACAAACAAATTTACTATTCCATAAAATTATATTCTTTGAATTTTAAAGCAATGATAATGAACAACCGAGAAAATACGAGTATATACATAGTTAAAGTGAGCGCCGTAAATCAATAAAGCGAAATTTCCCCCTCAGTATCAGCTGATGAGAATGAATCACCCTGTAAAACATGCCATCGTAACTTGCGGTTTTGTGTTGCTTCCTTTGTTTATTTTTTTTTTTTAGCAGCGTGTTTCTTTGTCTTACAAACTTTGTGTTTCTTATAGGATTTCCAACTAAATGCTTTTGTTTTTTTTGGCATTTTCTCTCTAGCTTCTTCTTTTTTGTTGATACAGCGCAAATTTTTTGGTTTTCGCATTTCAAAAGCAATGTACCATCAATGATTTATAACATAACCGCGACGCCTTCGAGTAACTGTCTTGGGGTTATTGCCAAAGGAGGCTAATAACTCTAACGCCATACAGAGTGGTTTTTCATGAATTATGCTGTAAGCAAATTCATATTTTCCATTTATTAACAACCACTTTAGTAGTGAGCGCACTTTCCATGCTTTGTTCATGAAATTTCTATGCTTATCGTCTTAAATCCTTTCTAGCACTTCTCCGCTTAAATTAAATTATTTACTCTTTACTTTATTAGAATTTACTAGCTGTATTGAGGTACTAAGTACATAGCATTGAACTGAAATTTATGTAAGTACACGCTCCCAGTTGAGTGAGGCACTTCTTCCTCTTTAATTTTGTATTTCCACTGAAAGCTATCTACATAATTGAATTTACTATAGACAGTAATTAAGCGACGCGTTTTTCTTGGTGCGCTTTTTTCTTAAGAAATAGATAGCGTTGATTAATGGAGAAATGATTTGTTCAACTCTCGTCTTTCTCTTGCATTTTGTATATATTATATGTACGTAGTACCTATTATGAACTCAGTTAGTGTATCTATAGAATTTTCCTAAAGTTTTGAACGCCAGTTATTATATCTCGCACTTGAACTACGGGACCCCTTCGTATGGCTCTACATACGT
Source organism: Anomoia purmunda (assembly GCA_951828415.1). Classification (NCBI taxonomy): domain Eukaryota; kingdom Metazoa; phylum Arthropoda; class Insecta; order Diptera; family Tephritidae; genus Anomoia; species Anomoia purmunda. Next base: position 58,414,875 of record OX639997.1, on the reverse strand, counting down.
GAGAGCGGGAGAGTATTCACAAATAATTTTGTGCTTCTACAATTACTGATTGCTAGAGCTCTTGTTAATCGACTAATCGACTAATCGACTAGCCAGTTAATCGATTATCAAAAGTTGTTTAAAAAAATAGTCGGTTTCACTTAATCGAGTAACCACGGTTATCGTTCGATTTTTCGACCAGAAGCATTTAGTCGACTAAAACAATTCCTTTTCGATTTTCAAACTAGTTGTTTACTTTCAATAAATACTTGTTTTTAATAGTGTTTGAATTTTTATTCTTATTGATAATGTTCGTGTTCCTCTATAATAAAGTTTGTATGAATTTATTGTGAGTAACCGTCACTATTCGAATAATTTCGCTTAGTCGTTTTTCAGACTACTCGATGGCGATGTGCGGTTAGTCGAAAGTGAACGGTAAGTCGAAGACTTAGTATTCGATTATCATTCTATCAAAAAGTTGTTAATCGACTAGTCAAATAGTCGAATAGTCGAATAGTCGGATAGTCGATTTAAAGCAACAGCTCAACTTATTTTAAAATTACTGGACATAATTTTACTCTAAACGAATTTCGAAGTCCTTTGACATACGGAAATCGAAAAATCTAAGGGAATCGTTTGGCGAGTTTTTAATCATAACGATAATTCAAATTCGTAAGGAAACCAGTTTCGATTATAAAAAAGGATCTCGAAGTTTTGAAATAAATTCGTAAAACCATGATCGAATTACTTTTAGAAGATAGTAAGTACCACATCTTCTTCGTAGCTGAAATTTTAGCGATCTGACAGAAATCATGCTTCGTAATTTTTGTGCTGCACATTTATTCCTTAAATGAAATATACGCTAACCGACGACTTAAAAAATCAGTATAATCATTATTTCGACAATTCTCTAGACTTATACTAAAACTTTTTTTTCAATTTCCAAATTCTTACCAGTCAAATATGGATTGAAAACTTTCAAACAAAGCGATCGAATTTATTAGGCCGATTCTGTCTTCCGACAGTTACAATTTTTATTATAAAAATCGCTCATTAACGTTTTTTTTTTTGTAACTTACATTTAATTATCCTTTAGTAACAGCTATTTCTTATTTTCATTTTACAAATCTCAAATAACAGCTATTCTTTATATTTATTTTGTAAATCAAAACTAACAGTTAGTTTTTATTTTTATATTTAATGACATAAATAACAGTTATTAATAAAAGTCACTAACTTTCGGAAATAAATGAAACTTACTTTTATAAGTATGACCTAAAGAATAAAATTCAGTGAATGATTTGTGTTGTCATTTTTTATAAATAAAAGTAATAAATAATTGTTATTTTTGATTTATAAAATAAAAATTAGAAATAACTGTTATTTATGACTTCTAAAATAAAAATTAATTGTTATTTTAGATTTATAAAATAAAAATCACAAACAATTGTTATTTTTTTTAAATTTTGCCAAAAAAATTGCAAAAAAAATTGTTTTAAAAGTTGATTTTCAGTGAAATAAAAAATCGATTGGTATTTACATTATACTTGGATGTAGAAAATTTATTTCATAGCGAATTTTTTAATGCCAGTTTTCAAAAATATTAGTTATTTTCCGCCCATGAATAAAACTGATGCAATTCCGACTCGTTCAGGAGCCCCGATCAATTAAGAAATGTATTCCCTCCTTAGAGAGAGAACGCTGCGCGACCGTTTCCGGTTCCATGTAGGCCACGCCTGCCTTGAGGTTCGACAGGTCGTATTTTGTTTCTATATATTGTCAGCTTGTTTATATGTACATTCTCTGAGTAGCAGTATGCGTGTGGCAAATGGCATACCAATGCGTTCTTTATCTTGAAAAATCTGGTTGGTCGTACCTTGTCTTGCAAGTTCATCTGCCATGCAGTTTCCCTCTATGTCCCAGTGACCAGGGACCCAAATGAGGTACAGTCTGTTCTGCTTGGCCATCTACTGTAGAGATAGGCGGCAGTCCAGCGCGGTGTTTGAGTTAAACGTGAAAGAGCCCAGAGCTCTGATTGCATAAAACATATTATTATCATCGCCGATAAATTTATTACGATCGAAAAATCTTGAATACAAAAATTACGACTATTTTTGATCGAAAATATATTATTTTTAATCGCAAAAATATAAATTGAAAAGTAACGTTTAAGTTTGGTCGAAAAAATATCTAATAATTGAAAAATAGCGATCAAATTTGATCGAAAAAATAAAAATTCAAGAATAGCGATAAAATCGCAAAAAAGTGATTATGGGTTGATTCACAAAAAAAAAAAAACCTTCTAAATAAAAATAAGTTGATTTGATATGATAAAATCAAAATGACGAATATTTTCGGTCCCTGATAAAATGTCTTCCAAGTCCAATTGCATATTAGACCTATCAAAATTCGCCGAGTGAAATGAAAATAAAGTGAGTGCAAAATGCAGAACATATTTGAATTTAAGAACATCATGCAAAATGTGACGATCTCCCATCTCCCAATCACTCAGATAAGTCACAGAAGACAAATAACAGATAAAGGAAACTAAACATTATTAAACACATTATAATAAAAAAAAAGATAATAAAGTCAAATCAAAGACAAAGCTAACAATGATGAAGCATAAAAAGTTTTCCACTTCTCATAATACTTATGTATTGTATGTACGAGTATATAAAGTGCACGAGATTACGAACTTCGCTTGTCTCGACACAAACTTTAAGCGCTGCCATGAAAAAGTTCAACAAACCTTAAACAACACTCGAAAGTCATTAAGAAATGCATTCTGTGCGAGGATAAAAAAACAAATAAAGACAAGAGTCATTGTTATTCGTATTCAAAATTACACCAATGGCAATGGCAAAAACTGATTGGAGGGGGAAAATAATAGTGATTCATACAATGCACCATATTGCACGCTTCATTAACAACGTTTCTTTGCTTTTGTTACGCACATACATGCATTTTATTACGAAATGCATAAGAGAAAAAATATAAAACATAATTTTTCATTTAAATTGCTTTCGGGAAACATCTGTACTAGTGTAAACTTCGCCGACTTTGCAAAAACTGCAGCACAGTGCAATGCGCGCAGAGCTCGGGCGCTCAAACTTAATAAATTTTTGGAAAAATCTCAACACTATATGTCATATTTTCTTTCGATATGTTGATGTGACAATAGTTTTGCCATTTTGACAATAACCTATCCGCCATCAGCAACTTTACATTTAGTATATATATTTCAAATTTATACAATTTAAAACCTAAACTAAATTTATTAAAACTTCAAAAATATGCCTAGTATTATCGCGAGACAGAGACGACAGTCTTAATTTAAATTAACTCCGGAATTATCCCCATACTAATTTGCATTTTAACTCACCGCAACGGCCCGGTTATGTAATATTTACACTTAACATGACTTACATGAATACGTAGAAACGATTTATTGCCATATGAACTGCATTTATACAAAAACTCAATTTTATATCGCATATTTGTAAGAAGTTTTTATCAAAATAGATTAAAAAATGCAATTTGATTTATGGCTTGCATATGCAGACGTAGCTTAACTCCACTTGACTTCAGAAGTGTCGCGAAACGATTCTGTTTAATGAACTTTGTGATTAACCGACATGTAATCCAACATAACTTGACTTAGAAATCAGCTGCCTTTTAATTTATATTTCAAGCCTTAGTGCAAAGTTAGTGCCGTACAACAACCATAGATCATGCCAATCTATAGTTCTCTATCTATAGTTCTATAAGTTTCTAAGTGAAGTTACTATGTTTTATCGGTAACTACACACAAGTCAAGCCAAATCTAAGTCGTGGTTAATTCATAAAGCACGAAATTGGAATGCCTTTCGACCAGCCAAGATATATAATTAAAATTACAAAATTAATATAATCACACTAGCTACCAGGGCTATCGGCTTAGCCAAGATATAAGATATAATAGATATATATTATTTGTTGGGAAAAAGGCGGTTTCGCGCCTACATTTAAGACGAAATTAATATTTACCATATCTTTCCAGCAATTTGAGGTGGATATATGATATTCGATATATACAGTGTCCGGCAAAACTAAAGCACGAACCTCTCCAAACTACTATATATCGAAATGATATTTACAAACAATTATTGAAGTCAAATTGTTCAATATAATTTACAAGAGCATACATTTTTTGTTGTGTTCAAAAAAAGCGAATACAAGGAAACTTTATATTAAACCGAAATATTAATTCAACCATGAAAGTAGTTTCAAATATGGTGCGACAAAACTAAAGCACAATGTCAAAATTAGGTACTCTTTCTTTCCATAGTTGGCTATCAGTCATTAATTATAACCGTTAGAACAGTAAAACTTATTTGACATACATAAAGGAAACATTTTCAGTGATAATGTTTAGTTTCAGTCACGTTTTATTAAATTGTTAGAGTAAGAGCAAATACTTGAAAAAAATGTCTCGAAATAAGTATAATACGGTATTACGTACAAAAATTATCAATGAATTTAATAAACGTGAGTCAGCTACTAATATTGCTTGAAAATTCTATATTCATGACAGTGTAATTTCCCGAACAATACGTCGTTTTCGGTCTTCCGGCTATTTGGACAACATTCATGCTCGTGAAGATAAATCAAATCTCCGGGCAGTTCAAAAATATCCTTTTATATGAAATGAATTATGTTTAGATGTTAGTCCCAGATCCATTCAACGACAAACTGTCGAAGGCGGTTTAGCAACCTTCAGAATTGCGAAAAATCCATTTATTTCTCAAAATAATCGCGAAGCACGGATTGAGTTTGAGTCAAATTTTCTCAAGTGGGCCACCCAAAAATGAGTTTTCGAATTTCAGACGTGTTTTGCCAAATAATGCAAAAGTTATTAACAATTGAATTTTTCGGACAATTTTTTTTCTTCTTTTCCTCAGGCGGTCGATTGCTTGAACCCGCTAGCGTGCAGACTTGTGCAGTGTCGCGACATAAGGTTGTTACGCATCACCGTACTTGGGATCCCAAATAAAAAGGATGGAGCGAGTCGAAGCGCTTGTCCGGCTGTAAACAAATGCTCAGCATATTTGCGTATTTCAAGAAATCAAAAATTTTATTTCGCAGAAAATTATTAGTTGAGTACCAGAATCATATGATATTTTAAATTTTATTGTAAACTTATGAGAACAATGAAAATTTTTCAATTGTTTATTGCAAAATAAATTTTTTTATATTCATTATCGTATAAATTTTTTTATTGAATAAATCACCAGATATTCAAATACTTAATAACACTTGACGCGCGAAACGTTTACGAATACGCAGAATGTAAAAGTGTTCGATTTCGTTAAGTATTAGCAAAGATATTTCGAAAAGAAAAAAAAATTGTCCGAAAAATTCAATTGTTAATAACTTTTACAAAAATTGATATTTTCTAAAATGATTATGTAGTGTTATTTCTTATACCCTAAATTTACATTATACTCGTATGGCAAAACACGTCTGAAATTCGAAAACCTATTTTTGGGTGGCCCACTTGAGAAAATTTGACTCTTTGCAAAGGCATATATCAACCGGACTATCAATAAGTGGCGAACCGTCCTTTTCTCAGATGAATCCAAATTCAACATCAAAGATTCTGATGGATTGAAGCTAGTACGTAGACCAATACTGCAACGCCCAAATTCGCGCTATTCCAAAGTTACTGTAAAACACGGGGGATTCAGCGTAATGATCTGCGGGCAGTTTTCAGGAAATGGAGTGCGTCCAGTTCACAGAGTTAATAACATAATGCACAGATTTGTATACAAAGACATTCCTCAACCATTATGCTGCCCTACGCTGAGGATCCTTAACGCATGGCTAAATGTATGAAAGAGTTCTTTATTTCCAACAAAATCGAAGATTTGCAGTGGCTTGCACAATTTCCCGATCTCAGGACCATAGAGAATCAATGTGAGATTCTTGGTAGTAAAATTCATTGCGAACGTTGTATTAAAGTGCAGCATGAATGGAAAAGTATTTCCGCAGACGTTTTAAATAACCTAATTGAGTCTATGCTAAGAAGATGTGCTGCGGTATTGAAAAACAACGGATACGCAACGAAATATTAGGTGTAACAATTTTTTTCTCAATTTCATATTAATATGTTTTAGTTTTGTCGCATCATATTTAACATTACTCTCATTTTTGAATAAATATTTCAGTTTAATATAAAGTTCTATTGTATTCGCTTTTTTTAACACAACAACAAATGTACGCCCTTGTAAATTATGTAGAAAAATTTGGTTTTATTAATTTTTTGAAAATATCATTTCGATAGGTGGTAGTTTGGAGAGTTTCGTGCTTTTGTTTTATCGGACACATATTCATATGATTTTTCTCCGCCTTTGAAAATTTTCGAAATTTTGCTCCCTATCATGAAATGCAATATGTGTACCAGTTGCTTATAAAGTGGGCGTCTATTTTTCCAAACCAAAAAATTACACACGTATTTCTTTCTCCTTTCTTTTCTTCTCAATATTTACTAGGTTGCTTAATGCTGCTACAAACAACCATTAGGTGAATAAAGTTATAATAAAAATATAAAAAATATGACGATTTAAGCAAAAAAAAGAATGTTTTAACCATTTTTATTTGTTGTCAACTAAGGGAAACTATTTCAGTCCGCTTTCCAATATTTATGGTTCATAGCTTTGCCAAAATTTTGTCATTTTTTGTAATAAGCTCCCAATAAAACTTTCTCCTATTTGCACACAAAGTTGTGCACTTCTGTTAGTGGTTTTTCTCTGTTTATTTATTGGTTTTTTTTATTTGTTTTTTTTTTTTTTGAAAAAGCGATTGGTGCAGCTGCTTGCGCTGTTTCTCATCTTAAATCAGGTCACTCGGATGCTAGCGAAATGAATTAATTCAAATTTTCATCGAAATTACCGAAGTGGAAGGGAATCAAAACTGCTGAAGGAAGAAGAAGAACTTTATTCTTTTTTTTATAGAAGTATGATGTGTGCTTTGTAATTATAAAATAATATGGAATTTATATGCTAAACGTAAGGTTGACTTTACCCATTAAGGTAGAAAATTTAAACTGTTCAAGAAATCTGAAATTCCAAAAGCATACTTATCGAGTAAAAATGTGCCCAATGGACTTTCAAAAGTCAGTCATATTTATGGAGCACTCAAGTTTTTATTTTTTAAATATGTATATGTCTGAGCAAAATAAAATTTTAAGACATAACTATAAGTATTGTAAAATTTGAAGGAAAATATTTCCGTTGTTTTGGTCCTTACTTCAAAAAACCCATGAAAATATACATTTGGAAAGACGTTAGAGTATTAAAATATTTTCGAATATTATTCTTAGAAAAATTTAATTTAACAGTCAAAATCTCTAAATAAAGAACGTAAAAGCCATCCGAAAAAAGGAAAATTGTGCCTCCTTGACATATACAACAATAATTTTTTGCTCTCCTTCATTAACATTAACATTGCAAGTTAACAAAGCTGTTATTAAATTTTTTAAGTTATATTCTTTTATTTAGAATTCGGTTCTAATTCCACACATATTTAGTCTATGAAGATCCCTATTGAAGTTTTCCGAAGAATAGTTCTCTCAAATATTTTAATTCTCTAACGACTTTCCAAGTTCGCTTTTTTTCAAGGTTTCCTTGAAATAAGGTTCAAAACAGGACCCTATAATGTGCTAAAATATTCTACAAAAATATTTTCTGTCAAATTTAACTGCACACGGCATTAATTTCTTTTAGGCATATATTTTAAAAATTTGTGCAGTTATTGTTTTTATACAACTTATACCAAGACATGAAAACTTTAGATGGACCTACAAGAAACTCGACCTACGTTTTGCAAATCAAGGGAGTGTTTTTTTTTATACTAGATAAGCATAATTTGCGGAAATATTTACAAGGTCCGGACTGTTCGGAGTTCAAATGAATTTGTCGCACAGAAAATGCTTCTGATATTATGTTCTAAGATTGTGTGTCTTAGGTTTGGCGCTTGAATAGGTGGGTATATTTTAGAAAGAGTTGCCACACGTTAAAAATATTTAAGACAATTAAATAAATAAGTTAAAATGTTAAATTGTAAAATTACAATATGAAGACAGAGCGGATTTGGATAAAATGTAGCACATACCAAATGTTGCCACCTATTTAAATTTAAAATAAGCTTAATTAATAAGTTACATTTTTTGCAATATAAGGGTTGCCACTTTTAATAGAAATTAAAAAATAAGTTAAATGAAATACAAAATTTTTTAAAACGAGTTGCCACCTGTTTAAATTTAAAATAATCAAAATTAATAATTTAAAATTTTTACAATATGAGGGAGACCACATTTTCAAGAAGTTAAATAATCAGAATGTCAAAATAGTTAATTGGAATGTCTCAAAGGTAATGCCCTTTTTTCATACTACTAACTTTTCCGAGCGGTTTTAACCATCGGAAAGAAATACAACAAGAAACATATATTTCTCGGAAATAACACGCTAAATTTATTTGAATGAATTTCTTTAGATCATCGTTTAATTATTTAGGAGTATTCTCACTATTTTCGTCGCTTTTGCGGTTCGTTAGTTGGTTGTTCGGCAAAAGTGGTTTCCTATGAGCGACCAAGCTTCGCTTATTTGGGTTAGTCGGACAAATGGGCTTTCTACCAACAAACCGCAAGTGATTAGCAGCCGATTACTATTCTGCCTGCTGCCGGTCAGACTGCAACCAAGCAACCTTTGGTACTCGGAGCTTCGGCGCTTTCGTTGGATTTACAAAAACAAAATATATGCCAAACTGCTCAGTCATGAAGTAATGACCTTGATGTGGAGACCCTTATTAACTTAGGTTTAATTGCTCCGAATCGTAATACCAATCAATAAGATTGAGATCGTGCATGTTTTTGTTGCCAAATAAACTGTTGATTTAAAAAATTCATTCATCCGTGAACCCCGAAATTCGGTTAACTTAACCGAACGATTAGCTTTCGCGCGCGTCAAATTCAAAAGTTTAAGTGAAGTTTAATTTCTTTTTATTTAAATTAATTCAAGTATTTTTTAAATAAGTACTAAAAGAAAGACTTGCAATGAAATTTAATTTCAATAATGTTTTCCAAAAGGGTAGCCATATGCAGAATTAAATTAGATTAATAAGTTGAGTCATATGTAGGAAAAATCTTAGTTTCGAAAATATTTTTAAAGAGGTGTTTCATCTTCTTAAAAAATTAACTTGAATTAAATGAATGGCCTAAAAATATATGGCAATATTACCGTGATTTATAATAAAGGTTTTCGAAAGTTTCATTCCATTTTAAAAACTTAAATACAAATTAAATATGGTCGAATTCATTTTAACGTGTTTTTTTAACGCAGAGTTGTCTACAACGCCTTGTTCTCTTTTTTACGCGTTTTTTACTATTTTAGTTCGCTATTCATTATGATTATGTCCTGCTGTTTTATCTTTAAAGCGTTTTACATATTTTTTAACAAAAATCCAAACCTACAGCCAAATGTCAGAATGAAGAACAAACAAAATTATCGCGAAATGGCGTCTAAACGCAAAAGAATAATAAATAAATCGTCGAATTGAAAATAAGTAAAGGGCAAATTGGAGCATTTTTACTGAATGCAGTTCCAGTAGCCTGACACCCTATTGATTAAAGTTCATACGCTTTCATCGTGGATTAAGGACCTCGCCCATAGAAGAACTCCTGTTGATACTAGGCGCATAAAATAAAAGACCACATTGTTTAGAGAAAAATTTGAAGGCGAAGAACCATCTACTTCAAACATCCAAAATATGAAACAGTTTTGTGCAAGCTATGATGCAATCATTATCAAAAGCTTCTTACGAAGAAACTCGCTGCACTCAGATGCATTAAGATGAAAGTCCATCAGCAGAAGAGAATGTAGAAAACTTTTCCCGGAAACTTTCAGAAAAAATTAGAGCACATGGCTATGTTATAGACTACATTTTTAATCCAAACGAAACTGGTCTACTCTGAAAGAAAGCATTTAGGTAGCCAAACGAACTAGTTCGGTGCACAGTTTCAAAATACCACCACGCTCTTATTGTGTAGCAATGCATCAGGGTAAAAGGTTTTGAAACAAAAATCTAAAGCCGCGAGGTTTGGTAGGTAAACATTAGATAACATATTGGTATTGATATTGGGGTTCGCACTTCGACCTTGCGATTCGTTGTGCCTTCCGTTCTTTAAAGTAACTCGTCTAACCCCAAAGTTCTTAAGAAGTCTAAGATGATGGTTGGTGGTAGCGATCGCACGAGTTCCTGCTCGGGGATGTATGAGCCCAGATACCTCTGCCGTTTCACTCGAAGAACAGGAGCTGATTATATATTTTATATGTTCTTTGCAAAAAATTGGTTTTTTCCGGTCTTAGGAATGGGTGTGAATAAATTTCCAGTGCACAGGATGGCAAACAAAAAGGCTTGGGTATCTGCATCACCTTTCAGGGAGTGGTTTGAAAAGTTCTTTGTGCCTGAGGTAAGAGAATCCATGATCTCTAAAAACTTGGAATTGAAAAAGTTCCTAGTAATTGACAATATCCCCTGGATATCCAGTTATCGAGCATCCAAGCGTCAAAATTATCTTTCTTCCCATAAATACAACCTCTCTTTTGCAGCCGCTTGACCAAGGCATCAGTGCAGTTCTTTAAATAAATTACTTTAAGCATTAGCATTAAGCTCATCTTGAATAGAATTGGAAAGTAATTCCGGAATGTGTGTAATTTCTACATAGAAGGCATTTAAGGTAAAGATTTAATGAGACGATTGTATTAAAATTGCTGTCAAGGATATTGCAAAAATTACTCTTAAGAAATGCTAGACAAATCTTTGGCAAGATGTTGTGTTAAGGGAAGAAAGCGATAACAAAGGACTTGGTGTACTCGTATACGCGGAAATGTTTGAATTGGCCAAAACCATCGACGGTGAAATTTTGTCGACATGGACATTGACGATATCAACGAACTGTATCATTTGTGTAACCTATGCGATGTTTTTTCATGCCATTAATAAAAGCAGGAACCGTAACAGTATTACAATTTTTATTATAAAAATCGCTAATTAACGATTATGTTATAACCTTTTTTTAATTACGCAATCAATAACAGTTTTTCTTCATTATTATTTTATATGTCAAATGTAACAGCTAGTTTTGATTTTTTTTAGAAGTCATAAATAACAATTATTTATTAGTTTTAATTTATAAATCAAAACTTACAGTCATTGAAGACTTTTATTTCTAAAAGTGACTGACTTTATTTTTTTAAGTCATACTTAAAAGCCAATTTAATTTTTTGGAGAAAATAATATGAATAATAAGTACTTTCTAATAAAAAGTAAAGTTACTTTTATAAGTATGACCTCAAAAATATAAACCAGTGAATGATTTATCTTGATGACTTTTATAAATAAAAGTATTATTTAACGGGTTTTTACTTTATTTATAAAATAAAAATAATGAATAACTGTTATTTATGACTTATAAATTAATGTAAAAAAATAACTGTTATTTATGATTTATAAAATAACTGTTAGTTTTGTTTTATACAACAAAAATCAAAAAATAACTGTTATTTATGATTTTTAAAATAAAAATCAAAAATAGCTGTTACTTTTTTAAATTTTTCATAAAAATTGCAAAAAAAATTATTTGAAAATTTTTTTCTCGTATATAACACTTGGCTGAAGAACACTTATTTCAAAGCGAATTTTTTAATTACAGCTTTCAGAAATAACTGTTTTTTTCCGTCCCCGATAAAAATAGTAGTAATGGCTGAAAATGGGGAAGGCGGTGACAGCTCCTCAACCCTTCCACTTTCGTCTAGACTACTTCGAGAAAGCTATTGACCATGAAAATCATTATATAGGCCATAATTCTATTGATGTGAGTTTAACAAAATTTCGTTGAGATTTTTGAAAGGCTATGAAGTGCTACCAGGATTTATATAACGAAAAAACTTTGCGCTTATTAACAGATTATTTTAATAATTTAAGTACGGATTTATTCGTTGTTTAATATAATTTAAGTTATATATAAAATTGTGTCAATATGACCTTTTGTGAAAATCCTGTAAAACAGAGGCTTTTTAATATGTCTCATAGCATAATATTTAATAAATTTCGTCACATACTTTTGGCCATTTAGGAACAAATAATTAAATTTGAACACAAATGTTGATATTTATAAGGCGTTTTTTTTTGCGAACAACTTTCTGTCCCAGTGAACTGTGTTAAAATGAGATTAAAAGCTTAGTTTGGTAAACATTTTTGAAGAGTACTGCCGAATAAGCCATTGCAACTTATGAAATCACTAGGAGTCACTAGCTCCCGCTTTTATGGTCAAATGTGAGAATATTGTATCTGGGCTCTTAACTCAAACCCTCAAACTCATTATCAAGCGAGGGCGGCACAGCAATGAATGCTACAGGGCTTAGTATATTTCAAAGTCGCATATGTAATGCTGCAAAAAATAAAAAGCAGCAACGATGAATGGCTTTGCGAAAGAGCGATTATGGCTCCCAAAATAAAACAGTGGGAAAAATGAATAAAAAACAAAAATAATTTGTTGAGGTGACCACCTACATATCTGTTGACACTGCAACATCGATAACCGTAACGGCATCGTCCTGGTGGGAGTTAATTGGCAGCGATAAAATCAGCGCTCACTTGTACGACTGCGGCACGTGGCAACACAACGGTTTGCTGAATGAGGGGCGGCGCTAAGTAAGCTGATGTGGTCAGTTATACTGATGCGAAACCTGAATGCAACGAAGAGTTTGTCGTTTGATATCAGATTACACAGAAAGTAAGCTGAAAAGGCACATTTTGCAAGCCACCATTAGTACGGGAGGGGACAAAGCGGTATCAGTATTGATTCAACAAATTCCTATAAATTCTTTTAACTTAACAATAAATATGAGTCAAGGGGATATTCTGAAAATACCAGATTTTCGCTTGGACAACTCTACTTTGACTGTCTGCTAGTATCGCAGTAGAGGAATTTATATTAATGTACGTCGAGAACAATAAGTTCCGGTACTTTGTTTTCAGAGATTTGGTAGAAAAAAAAAACTAAACAATACGCAAAATAATAATACCTCTCAAATGTCTCTTTATTTAATTTTCTCTTATATTCGAAAGCGTAACGTTAACCTAAACGCCGCGCTGACTGAATGGCGGATAAAATCTAGTAAGTTAATAAAAAGTGCGTCTTAAATTTTGTAATTCTTGTTATTATTCTTTAGAATGCTATTATTATTGCACGCAGAAACTGTCTGGGAATAACGACGTAGTTAAGTTTTCCGTCGAATAATTTTCGAAAGCATTTCAGAGCGGGTTGTGATTTTCAAATACTTCTTGTGCATTGCGAATTGTGCGTTGAGAAATTTTTACATCCAAATAGGATATTACGTAATATTTTCCACTTATTTGTTTTTATTTGCAAAACATAATTTAAATATATAGGAATTTCGTCCTCAGTATGAAAAATGCTTCGAGGGCTGCCCTACGCCCAGATTTGAAATCATTTCACATTAGACAAGAAATATCTTTTACTTCCCCGATAATAATTTTGTCCTAACGCTTATCTTTTACGCTGCCTGATAACTGTTAATGCAAGTATGTTCGATCTTCTGGGTATACAGTTACAGTTGAGCGCCTATACTCAATCCCGACTCGTACGTTCTTGATCGTGCACTCTAGGCAACGTGAGCAACCTATGTGCGAGATTTGGTAACCAACTCGTGTGGTCCACTATAGTCAGCAGCGTCTGTTTGGACAAAGTAGCTCGCTATATAAATGTGTCCTTGCATAAAAAACCCCTGTGTCTAGTTGTGCGATATGTATGGTACCCGCTACGTAAAAAATCATAACCAATGCAAAATTTCAACAAACCTCAGATCAGAACCACACGCAACGTATTTTAGACTAGGATTTGAGGGCATCCCAATCCCTCAATGAGGTGGGCGCCGCTGCCCGGCTGGTTGATGTCCTCGTAAGAGTAATGGCTGATACCACCGCCATCCAAGAAATTAAATAGACGAGCGCTGCACACGCCACTATTTCGAAATGGTGCTTGCCATCTTCAAATCCACGGTGATGCCACGGAAGGCGGCTTTGGTCACACTGTCGGTAATTAATTCTCCACGATGGAATCTCTGACAATGTATTGCGACTTATCGACGTTTTGGGGGCCCGAAACATGCTTGTCTGTAGCACCAAGTTTCAGAATAGAAAGATTCACTAAGCTACGTGGAAACAAAATCGATCATATTACGATAGACTTGCTTGCTTCCAGTGTGTTAGAGGTACATACACCACGAGGGTCGAACATCGACCGTGAAGAATGTGTTTCTAAATATACAAAGAAAGATGGATGTGGGAAAGCTGCAGTCACAAAAGACTACTACTAACTTCGCTACTCGACTCTCACACCTGCTCGTTAAGAGCACTTCGCAAGAAACCGGAATTCCCAAGCATTGGGAGCAAATTTAAGTATCCCTCTATTTTATAAGAGCGTACAACGGATGGTTCTGGCGGGCAAAACGATGCATCTCCTGTCATCAAATAAACAGTCTGCACATTCGCGTATTGGCTCCCGCATCACCATTAACAGTTACAATACCGACAAAGTAGAGACCTTTGTTTATCTTGGAACCAGCATTAAGCTAACATTATCTTTAGCCAACAACTGCTACTTCGGGCTGAGTACGCAACTGCATACTAAATCCCTCTCTCGAATAACCAAAACTACACTTTATAAGTCTCTCATCATGGCCATGCCATTGTATGGCGCAGAAGCATGGACACCGTCAACATCAGAGGGAAAGATTTTCCGAAAATTGTTTGAACCTTTACGCATTTTCGAGGGTGAATATCGCCGACGATGGAACAATGAGCTCAAGGCGAATTCATGTAAGGCCATCCCGTAAGCTGAATGCTTGTTCTACTTCCCCAAAAGGCTGGGTTGTTTGTTTACACAAAAAAAAAATATATATGAGCAATACACAAAATTTAATAAACAACAGACAAAACGGCTTCGTCTTAGTTATCTTGCTATCGCCTTTTATGGATCACCTTGGATAAACTGTATGAGCATTACCGCAATATACGAGTAGACATAGGTCAGTGGCTACGTTGGCTAGGTCATCCAGCCCTTAAAGTATTGAACGCGCTACCAGCTGGTGGGGGCAGAGGAAGATGAAGGCCTCCTCTACGCTGGAAAGATCAGGTGGAGAAAGATTTGGTTACACGCTGGCGTCACCTTCGCCTAGGCGGTTATTCCATCAACTAAGAAGAAGAAAAGAAGATAACTGTTATGCAGGAGGAATATTTTTTTTGTTGGCAATCTGGGTTATTATCCAACTTAAATTTTTTTTTTTTTTGATAACAGTTATTCACAACATTTATTTTTTGTTTTGTCTTTTGAACGTGAAAATAAAAATAGATACAGTAAAAGACCATGAATAATGAAGAGTGCAAATAAGATAAGATGTGCACTATGTATTAGTTGTCCGGCAATGTGAAAAATAAATTTCAATATATAACTTTTACCAAAGATGTACAAGACATTTATCGTTCAATATGAAACAAGTTGGGCGTAGTTCAGATTGCGGATGAAATTTTTAATTTGTAAATTCGAGATAACAGTTATTTTTGGTCCTCGTACATATGTATGTGTGCATATTTTCGACATAACTTTTGACGAGCAAAACCGATCGAATGGTTTTTTTTTGTAATATTAGCCAGGTTTTTCACGATAATTTTTTTTGTTCATTTTATATAAAACCAGGGAGCGCAAATGACAATTATTATCCAAATTTCGACTGCAAAAATTATGACGAAGGAGAAATGCTACGTGTATAAAGATTAAAGCAACATACTAGCTAGGATTTTGAATTTACTTTTTTGTGTCTTATTTAAAAAAAAACAAAAGAAGTCAAGTTGAATCGCTGTTTTTTAAGCTTTTGTATTTTGCAGGGGAAATAATCTTTTTTTTTATGATTTTTATTTATATTGTTTTCTCAGAAAATAACCGTTATTCTTAGAGTTTTAGTTTTTGCTGGGTTAATAATTCGAAAATAAAAGTTAATTTTTTTGAAAGCCCCGTATAAATTGAGCAAAATATAAATTTTAAAAAATAACTATTATTATCCGAAACAAAAATAAAACTCAACCAATAACGATTAACAAATAATTTTTTTTAATAATAGTTATAATCGTTAAGGTCCATGTATAAAACTATAGTTCGTAATATAAGAAATACTATTCGAATTAATGTTTCATGCTTAATACACAATTTATGAAATAAATTTTTTTAATACTGTCGGCATATAAAAACAAACCTACAGCTGTTTATAAAATGCATGCGTGTAAGAGAAAAAAAGTTCGCAAGACCAAAAATTACAAAAATTATCGACTGTTTTTAGCCGCTTCAAGCTTGCATTTTATTATATTAAAACTAAATAAGCAATAAAACTGTATAATCGAAAAAAATTTTAAAAACTCCTCTAAAATTTTTATTTAAAATTTTGATGAGCATTTGTTGAGTTTTCATAAATTTTGAAAAATGTTTGAAACACTTTTTTTGCATGGTTTTCGTTATAGTATGAACTTTATTTGTATATAAAATTAACAAAAAACCATTGGTCGTGAAAAGCCTTACCAATATTGTAAAGAGGGCACCATACGACCGGCTCGAATGCTCCCCACTGTACATCTCTATATGAAAGCAAATTAAAACGGGTCATTGCGAGCACAAAGCAAATCAGTGATGCAATATTGCCACATTGTGGCCTGCGGTTCAGTGCTTGCTGCGGCTGTGTGTGTGAGTGAGCTAGTGGTCGCTGACTGAGAAAATTTATCACGCATAGTGAATGAAAGCGTGATCAACTATTAACATCAACGCTCACGCCCAACTCTGTATGATGCATACACATAAATACTAAATACAAATGTAAACTTTTATAAATAAATTCTGCCCACAGAAAGCGAAACTTTACACAAACGCGCACATTCATCTCCAAGGACAACTGACTACTTACGTTAACTATAAATATCTATAGTCTGGCACATTGGCGGTAGGATGAAC
The DNA here is from genome assembly GCA_951828415.1 of Anomoia purmunda. Lineage (NCBI taxonomy): Eukaryota > Metazoa > Arthropoda > Insecta > Diptera > Tephritidae > Anomoia > Anomoia purmunda. Next base: position 58,397,777 of record OX639997.1, on the reverse strand, counting down.
AATGCCGCGGCAGAAAAATGGCGTATAGCGGAAACAGCACTTTGCATTTCCTTTTCTGTAAAAGTTATTCGTTTGCAAAGTTAAGTGCAACGCTATCTACACAACGGTAACTCGGTAATGAATTGGTTTCGACTTAACTCAGCTACTGCAAGTTTAGTGGTGCAAGCTTCTGGTATTAAGCAGCTGCATTTCATCTGATAAATGGTTGACGTTAAGCTGCACAAGTGGCAATAAGTCAGTAGACGCACAGTTGGCTAATATGCGGCGTGTTAATAAATTAATTTGAAAGTGATAATGCCAAGTGCCTGGATCCGCTAGGTGGCGACTTAGTCGAGTTATTCCAAAAAAAAAAAAATATATCCCATATATGAGTACATAAAAATGTAGCCGTTTTTTGCTACAATTTGGCTCAAAAGCAAATGAGTGGACTTCAACCAAACTTGAACAGCTTATACCTCAGATTCGTGCCACGGAAACAGGCTGTGTATTTAAATCCGCTAGGTGACGCATTAGTCGAGTTGTTCAGAAAATCCGTATTTATAGTCCGATATCGCTGATATTAGAGAGATATGGTGCTGGTGCAATAAAAAAAAAATCGGAATTTATAATCCATGTAATGAGAGTGCGACGATAATACTTTTTGTAAAATTTGGATCCGCTAGGTGGTGCTAAACAATTTTTATTCAGAAAGTCCGTATTTATGTAATATAAAAAAAAAATGGAAAACTTTGATTCTGCAGTTGATTGTCATTTGAGCCCTTTTTATGGCATTTTCCATCACTTTGGCCAAAACTTCCGGCGATAGGTCCTCACATTCTTGACGGATATTCTCTTTAAGGGCTGCAAGAGTCTGAGGCTTGTTGACATAAACCCGCGACTTCAAAAAGCCCCACAAAAAGAAGTCTGGAGCGGTCAAATCAGGCGATATTGCTGGCCAGTGCAAATCGCCAAAACGGGAGATTAGGCGCCCGGGAAATGCATCCTTCAGCATATCGGTTGTGGCACGTGCAGTGTGCACCGTTGCACCGTCCTGTTGGAACCACATGTTTTCCAATCCCAATTCATCAAGTTGCGGCAAAAAGAACTCGTTGATCATTGCTCTGTAGCGCTCACCATTCACAGTAACCGTTTGGCCCGCGGCGTATTCGAAGAAAAAAGGTCCGATGACTCCTCCAGCGAAAACAGCATACCATACAGTGACTTTGAGCGGGTGTAATGGCTCTTCGTGGGTTACACGCGGATTTTCAGTGCCCCAGAAGTGTAAATTTTGCTTATTTACGTACCCGCTAAGATGGAAATGGGCCTCATCACTCATGATTATTTTTGATGAAAAATCATCTTCCTCTTGGTGATGATTAAGGATGGCTTGAGCGTATGTTAGACGCGATTGGCGGTCAGCAGCTAACAGCTGATGCACCGTCTGGACTTTGTACGGAAACATCTTCAAATCTTGTACCAAAATTCGCTGTAAAGACCGTCGACTGATACCCATTTGCGTGGCACGTCGTCTGGTCGATGTGGACGGCGCTTCCATGACATCCTCGGCTACAGCAGCAATATTCTCTGCAAAACGGCTACTCCGGGGTCTGCCACGCCTGGCAGCATCTCGTGTTGTGCCAGTCTCTTCGAGGCGAGCGGCTAAACGTCGCAGTGTTTCACCAGTAGGCTTTGGACGGCCAGGAAATCTGCGACGAAATTCACGTTGTGCCAAAGTCACCGACCGATTATTAATCAAATAAATAGTCGGCAATATTCTGCGTTCTGGAGCAGTGTAGCGTAACATTGTTTATTAACGTGTATTTCGCATGTGTTTACTACACAAATGTCAAAACAGAACTGACATTAGGAGCCAATCGCAAAATTTATAGCATTTTCTGATAGGAGGTTTACTTTTGTGCCACCTTGTAGTAGCATTTAGATGACAATGACAATATAAATAGGTTAACGGCAAAATTTACTTATATGATTCGAATTAGTTCAAATCTAATAATCCTTGTGCATTTAAAAACAATGCCCCTTGGGCAGATGCCCCATTGAAAATTATGTCAAAAAACTGCTACTAACTTTACAGTTGAGTTCATCTTTACTGTGAATACGGTACATTATTTTTAAATTCATCAAAGCTGCATTTTTTAGCATTAAAAATCTTCTCTAAGTAAGTGAATGAAAACGTAGTATGCAACGCAGACGAAGTCGTGATATTTAAAAAATCTGATGACACAGGGTGGGCCAAAAGAACCAAAGGGGGTAAGAGTTTAATAACTTTTTCGTTTATTAATTTTTTTTATTTTTTCTTTCAGATTATATAATATACAAAAGGGAAATTTTTTTACACTAAGTATGAAAAATGATGTCTCTTAAATGACCACCGTTTTCAACTTCGCACTGATGGGCTCATTTTAGAGCATTTTCCATATAACATCTTTCAAAACTTGTGGCTGTAGCCCTCCAAAAATTTGACTTAAAAGTGCCATTGTGTCTCGGGCAGTATTGTCAGTGGCTCCGTCCTGCTGAAACCACATACCAGGTCTGTTTTCAAGAGCAGGACGTAAAAAATGTTCTATCATAAACCGATACCGCTCTCCATTTACGGTTACAGCACTTCCATCTTCATTCTCGAAGAAGTAAGGCCCAATGACATTTTCAGATGTGATCCTACACCATACTGTACACCTGATGGGGTGCAATTGGCGTTGATGAATGGCTCTTGGATTTTGGGAACCCCAGAACCTACAGTTCTGCTTATTAACAAAGCCATTCAAATGAAAATGAGCTTCATCACTCATAATCAAATTTTTAATAAAGTTGATTTCATTTCTGGCCAACTCTTAAAATTTAACTGCAAAATTTAGACGTTGCCGATGTTCTGTGGGTTTTAATAAAATAAATAAAGGTGCTATAAATGGCGCCAAAGGTGAATTATTCAGGAAATAGCGCTAGAATAGAAAATACGTATTCTCGAACCAAAATTGATGATGCTTAAAAAGTATGCCGCAGTTGCGATTATAAATGCCTTTATAATCCGACTTAGATGACATTGAAAAAATATATAAGTAAGTATATTATATACGTTCAGTATATTTACAAAACACAATATTCATAAAAGTGAATTAGATGGCTCAGAAGTCGAGGTTTCCAGTAAATCCGTATTTATAGTTCATGTTAGTTCAAACCGAATAGGCTTTGTGTAGTTAAAAACAACGTCACTTAGTTATAGTCGTGATAAAGTTGACTCTTGAGTTAATTGTAGCTATTTTTGGCAGATATCCCATTACAAATTATATTAAAAAAATTAGAAGAATTTTAAGTTGTCTTCAATTTTACTGTGACTGTGGAACATTGTTTTTAAATTAATCGCAGCTGCAATTTTAGTTTTAAAAAAATCCTCTTTAATTATTGGGAAAAAAGTACGCAACGCAGATGAAGTCGTGGTTATCAACTAGTTTCAATAATAATTTTCTAATTTCCATGCAAGTAGAAAAATATAAAAACGGTTGGTGCTAATGGTGATTGAAGATAAATAACCAAGAAAAATAATAAGGAACTAATCCTTCGGTCTGGTAAATACCAACAAGCCCACCAGGACCTTCTGGGGAATAAAGTTGTTTAAAATATCTGCAAATTACAGCCCCTCACTTCCACATGTTTGGACAAGTAAATGAGAGAGCTCTATTTTATTATTATAAAATCAATTTTCGGCATTTTTTTTTCATTTAAGTCGTGACACAACCTTTTGATAAAAACATCCGTTCATACGGAAGGCCGCGAACGTAATTGATAAAATTTTGTTGCTTTAGTAAGTGGGAAAGTGTAGATGTCTAATTCTATGCTTTTAGCGTTTGATCTTTGCTCGTGTCATCCACGAATACTTCAACTTTTGATTTTTCACAGAAAGTTACATAAAATTTTGAATGGCTTTTATCCATACAGCCACATTTTTTCTCTGACAGGTCTTTAACAGCGCCTACGTTTTTTTACAAATCGATGATACCGCGAAAACAGAACTTCGACCATTTGCCAAAATTTTGTATCGTGCTCTCATTGGGGTTTTGTCAAAATAGTGTATGTTATGTTTTAAAAATATTTTTTTTAATTTCACAGCAATTTCATAAAGCGGTTGCAAATTGGTCAGATCCGGCAACGCTATTGTTAATTGTAAACGTTTTTTTAAAGGGAGTTTCCACCTGTTTAAAAGGCTACATTCAATTAAAACAATGAATGAAATCAAATACTGCATTATGGGTGTCAAATGAAAAACACTTAATAAAGCTTCATTTCCCAAATGTTTTGGAAGAAGACTGCCACCTGTTTACATGCAAAAATTTAGTTATGAGTGATAAACTACAAACTTTAAGAATGCGTAATTTCAGAACTAATTTTGTAGAGGGTTGCCACCTGTTGGAAAAAATTTATTAAAATTAGAAAAGATTGAATCAAACATTGAAAACCAGTAGTCAGGCCATGAGCAAAAAATTAAAACTTTGATTTTGTTTGTGTGATATAAAGTATCTCTTTTCTACTAACGGTAATTTTCAATTTGCTAGGTAACTCATAATTTACTTAGAGGTGATAACTGAACTGCTCACAAACTCCTCATCAGCAATAATAAAACTACTCATCATTAAAAAGTTACAAAAATAAAATTATTTTGAAAATGCGCTTGTATTAGAGACTAATCAAAAAATTGTAAGTGTGTTAAAATTTTTCCCTAAACTCCTTGGCAATGTCTTACAGGATATATTCATGCATTTATGTTTTTTTTGCCAAATTACAGTTTAGGAAATTAATATGCGACCTTTGGAAATGATATCCATCATATGGGCAAATAATGAGATACTGGAGAGCTTCATATCAATTCGCTCAAAACAATTTTCGAACCTGCAGTCATTCTTATTAAAACCTATTAAATTATTTACGTTTAATTTATTATGGATTTGAATGCAATAGATTTTACAACTTGCTTATCGCATTACAGCAAATTTGTTTTTGTACTTTAGTTCATTATGGCTAAAGTTGCTGCACGTGGTATTTTGAGGCTAATCCAGAAGTTTTTTAACATGAGTTTTTCGAAGTAAGTATGGAATACCAGATATATTTATTTTTTAGATCGCTTAATAATTAAATTAGTTGCACATGTGAGCTACACCAAACTGCAAACAAGCTTGTAGTTCAACCGTTTTGTCATAGAGAAATTAGCAAATGAATTCCATGTTGTTTATAAACGCCAGTAGTAAAATATACTACTATTGCCTTGTTTATTTGTTTGCTTTAGACCTACGAGAATGCGCGGTCTGAAGCTGCATGAAATTGTGGAAGAATTAGAAAGAAATGACGATTGTCCGTTTCCCGACGCTATTACAATATTTCCACCAGAAAACTGTAATGCAGATGTCACAGATGAAGATTCTGGGGATGAAAATGAAATATTGTTGAATAATTTACCTGGTTCGCAGCTACGAACTCAAGCCGAGCTTCAGTATGATTCTTCTGAAAGCGAAGACGACGATTTGCCGCTACATCAACTTGCTAAACGTCTGCGAAAAGATTCAGATGTTATACGGGAAAATTTAGAGGTACCCACTACTTCAACACAAACAATTTCTCAGCCAACTGCTGAAACTGTTATCCCCAAAAATAAAGAATATAGTTGGTCATCACGCGACATACAACCCATCTAAAATTCCGCCGGAGTGTAGCGACAGGTATTTTGGAGACTTACAGGAAGGCAGATCAACGAAAACCTGTGCGTACATCGAAAGCTTTTCACGAGACTTCACGTTTTGATTGTATAGGCCACGTAGTCAAATATCGAGAAGGCCAACTGCGTTGCGCTTTTTGTCACAAACATGCAAATTTTTTTTGTAAAAAATGTGATGTTACTCTTCATCCAAAAAACTGTTTTGAAATCTATCATACCCCTACATAACTTTTTTTTAACTTATTCTTATGAACACCTATCCCAATAAATAAATACTAATAAATAAATAAAACTATGAAACTTTTTCAAATCGGTCGTTTTCTTCCTACATTATAGTTATAGTAGTAGGTCATTTTACTATCGTTGTTTATAAACGACACCGTTTTTCCGAGTTTTCATAATAGCTAATTTTTTTTAAATATTTTTCCTGTTTAAGTTAGTAAGTATTAACTAAGATTCCAAAAAATTATTAAGATCAGACACAAAAATATTTTCAGTAATATCTGGGTTAATTGGCGCTATGCCAGCCTAAGCGATTTTGGCCGAACTTCTTCTACAATTTATGGTGTGCGTCTTGGTATTGTAACACAAATTGAGGGGCCTACAGTTTTACACCGACTCCGAACGGCGATTGTTTTTTTTTTGTGAGAACTTTTTTTTTCATGGCAGAAATACTCTCGGAGGTTTGCCATTGCCTGCCGAGGGGCGACCGCTGCGAGAAAAAACTTTTCTATAATGTTTGATGTTACGTGCCCCGGGCAAGATTTGAATCCGGTACCCACCGAATGAAGCGCGCACACTCTACCTACTCGGCTACAGCGGCCACTCGATCAGACCAATTTAAGAGGAAAATAAATACATGGCTAATACTTATATCTGTGTTCAGGATTTAAATCAAACTGAATCGTGGATGCGGGTTTCAAAGCTCTTTGGGCTACAGCGCCACCTGTCGCAATTTTTGTTTGCCCTATGTTGAAAAAGACGCCATTGCATATACATCCAATAAATTTGAGCTCAATCGGTTCAATAGTTTTCGATATTATAAACTACATACCAACTGATATACAGAGACTCTTTATAGATATATACGAATTTATTATAGTGTGACACTTGCCACACAAAATTCATGGGAAAATGTGATATTTCTAATTATAGGCCTATTTCGAAACTTTCTACAACATCAAAATTATTTGAATATATCATCAAACAGAAATTATATTTCGCAGTAAAGCGCTGTATTTCTAATAACCAGCATGCCTTCATGGCTGGTAGATCAACCGTCCCCAATCTTGCTTTTTTTTCTGAATATTGTACGTCTGCCTTCAATAATAGACTTCAAGTAGATACTGTGTATACGGATTTTTCCAAGGCGTTTGATAGAGTTAGTCACTCGATTTTAGTTTCTAAACTGTGTAGTTTTGGGTTTCACTCCATTTTCTTAAAATGGGTTAAGTCGTATCTCTTTCGTCGTAAATGTGTAGTTGTTGTCGTTGACAACTCTTCGCATTCTTTTATAGCTACTTCTGGTGTTCCTCAGGGGAGTATTTTGGGCCCATTGCTATTTATAATTTTTATTAATGATATTTCTGAATGTTTTCACTTCTCTAACTTCCTCCTGTATGCAGATGATATGAAAATATTTAACACAATCTCAGGCCTTTCGGATTCTTTCAAGCTCCAGCTGGATCTTAATAATGTTGTGGCGTGGTGTGATCGGAATCGACTTCATTTAAACATTAAGAAATGCTCTCATCTGTCGTTTTCAAAGTCTAGGGCAGTTATTTCTACCTCGTATTTTGTTAACAATTCCCGACTCACTACTTTGAGTGAGGTCTCGGACTTAGGAGTAATTTTTGATTCGAAATTTACGTTTCTCAATCACTTAAATTTCATCATCGCCAAGTCTTATTCTACTTTTGCTTTCATTCGTCGTTTTGGTGCTGATTTTACTTGCCCATACACTTTAAAGGTACTATTTACTTCGCTTGTGCGATCTAAGTTAGAATATGCAGTATTTATATGGAGGCCATATCACCGTTGTCACATTAATAGACTAGAAACCATTCAGAAGAAGTTTCTGCGTTTTGCTCTTAGATCATTATTCTTCTCTGATCCGATTCCATCGTATAGTTCAAGATGTGCATTGATAAACTTAAAATCTTTAGAAAGTAGGAGCAGTATACTTTCAATCTGCTTTGTTTTTGATGTTGTAAGTGGAGTAATCGACTCTCCAGCTCTTCTAGAGCGTATTTACTTCCATATTCCTCAAAGAAACTTGAGGAGTAATGATTTGTTCTTCTTGGAGCGTGCCAGGACTGTTTATGCTTCTTATGCACCTTTTCTTAGAACTTTGAAAGAATTTAATCAAGTCTCAAATTCTCTCGCTTTTGATTTTTCGTTAACTAAGCAAAATTTCAAGCTATTATTAAATGAATTAATTAGATAAACCTTACTTTGTAAAACTATTTGTATTCCCATAGTCTTGTATAGTCTGTAAGAAATCCTGTATTTTTTAGACTGAATAAATAAATAAATAAATAAATAAATAAAATGCGTATCTATTACATATGTACATATATGTGTTTTAAAGATTTAAATCAACTGAACTGTGGATGTGGTTTTTAGAGATATCTCGGCTTCAGAGCAACCTATCGGCTCAATTAAGAAAATATTTATATTAATATTCTGAATTCAAATCATATTGAACTGTACGGATTCCAGAGAGATTTGTAGTCCAGCGCCACCTATCGGTGCAATTTTTAAATAAACGTAAGTGCATTCCAATTAAACCGAATTGTAAATACGGTTTTAAAAAATATCTGAGCTCCAGTGCTACCTATCGTTATAGTTTTCAAACATAATATTATTCTTTATTTGGTTAATACGCGTTTTGAACTTCAGTAAAATCCGACTGAACGATTTTTTAAATATCTCGACTCCAGCGGCACCTATACGCTCAATTTTGTAACAAAATACTTATAATACCTGTGGTTAATACCTTTTAATGCCTGTTTCAAATTTCAATGCAATCGGACTGTAAATACCCATTTTTGAAATATCCGGACTCCAGCGCCATCTATCGGAGTTTGTATTTATTTATTTGTATGCACAATGAATACCATTTTAAACATGTCATATGAATTTCAGCTTCGTCGGTTCAGTTATCAAATATATAAGCTACATACGACCTTTTTATATAAAAGAAAATGTACAACTTTTCGATATTTTCATAAAAGTTTTTTCCAAAATTCAAAAATGCATATCTTTTGAAGTTAAAAAACCTCGTCTTGTACATTTAAGGATCATTTAAGATCAGTTAGTGGTAGCGTATAAAAAAAAAATGTGTGCAGAATTTTATGTTCGAACTATTTTTGTAACTATTCGAGATCCCCAAAGATATACTCGAGTGATTCGGGAAATTGGTGAATTTGGTAGAACTCGAAAACTTTAACCAAAATTCTTTCAAATCAAAAACGGTCGATATTTTTGCCATTAAGTAGAATTGTTGTTGGTTTAATAATTTAAAATTTAACACCTTTCCCAAATCTAAATATCTGAATTATTAAAAAACTTATTCAATTAAATCCATGGCAAAATTTGTTCCCATCCAGCTTTGTTGTTTGTTTGTTTGTTTGTGTTTGTTTTTAGAATCCAGGAGGCATTCCATATTCTATAAAAAATATAAACCAAATTAATGGTAGTATGATAAATTTATAAAATATGAGGTCTCAACAAATATCCGTCAATGTTGTATCATCAACAACGGCCAAGTTGGTGGACAGAATTCGGCCAAATCAATCATTTGAAAGCATGTAAAACCCCAAAAATGCTTTCTATTGTTATTTTTGGCTTATTCTTATTTCATGAGCAAATGACGATGATATTAGTTATTTCGCCTTGCCAAATCTGACAATAAATTTAGATGAAATGGGGCGTTTCATCATAAATCAAGAACCAAATACGAAAAAAACTCAGTGCCGGCTCTAAATTTTATCGATAATAATCGATAATAAACAAAATATTTCGGATTTAAGCATTTCGCTCAACTGTTCCTTGATTTTTACTGCCTCCAGAAGCTTTCTTTCCTTATCGTAGATTAAAAATGAAAACGATATTGTCACAATAAAATTTAAATATATTAAGAACGTTACAATCCCCCACGGTTTTGTTCTTTGATCATTGGCAACAGAGCTGTCAAGATAAATATATCAATTAGGAATGGCAGGTGTGGACACACTTCGTTTATGAGCAGTAATTTTGACGATAGTAAGTAATTTACGTTGAAGTGCATTCGAGCTTTGAAATCTGATACACTTTTTTTCTTACACGCTTTCCGTTGAGCATGAGAAGTAGGCGATTGATATTTGTATGATGAAGGATAAAAAACATTTCATATTATTTCATTTCATTTAATTTCATTTCATTTCCACACATTGTGGTGATGATTTTACTGAAAATTTGAATTTTTTTTAGGTAAAAAAATTGCGTTTTTTTACCAAAAAAAAAAACAAAAAAGCATTTGTTTCAAATGAAAATCCCTTCGTTGAAGGATGAGATATTGCAGTTTTTAAGTAGCCTAAAATAAATTAAATAAATATGTAGGTCAGCTAGTTCCTGAGAAACATTGCTCACCGCAACCGGACTTTTTGAGAAACATCGTTTTAAGTTTCGTCAGGTATTTGGGGGCACATGAGAAGAGCGCACTCTTAACAGCTGCAACTTTGGCTCTAGTGCTCAGATCTCTATGAAATTAGGAAAAAATAATCCCAAAAGGATACACTTTAAGAAAACGCAATACAAAAATTTCGATTTTTTTGATGAACACAAGTTCATACAACCCCTTAAGATAATTTGAAATTTTTTTTAAATATTTTGCTTCAGTTTACTTTTTTTGGGAGTTCGATTTATATGGCTTTACATAAAGAGAACTATGCTAGTATAAAAAATAATATCGAGATTTCAACATACAAAATAATTTGAGTACTGTAAAAATAATTGATGTATGCAAACTTTTTGATCCACTGTCTCTCCTAAATCAACAGACGGAAGCAAGGAATATTTTCCTGAATTATTACTAAGTTAAGTTTTAAATGAGAATCACAATATTAATTATTTAAACTAATTGCACATCATTTTAGAACTTACGTCTTTGATTTGACTGAAGAACAATTAATGTTGACACTTGTCTGAAAAAGATAAAAAGTACCATAAGTATTGTCGAATTGCCGAATTGTAATATTTATACATAACTGTTTTGAAGTTTTAAAAATAAATTATAGACAAATGTATAAATAGAAACCATTTTGTGTTAGTTGACAATAGTAAAAAAAAATTTTGAGTAGCATGTTTTTAACTTTTCCTAAATAATTTAAATTTTTGCGATGAGTTAGAAAAATTTATGAAACTTAAAAAAGAGCATCAAAAAAATGTATAATGCCGAGTTTAGAGTAGGCATTGAAAAACAAAAAAAATGTGTTACATATAAAAAAAAAGTTTTGCCAAATCAAAAGTACTGACCAATTTGCCAATGAATGCAAGGTGTATTTGTTTTAATGATCATCTTTGTCATTACAATTTTTGTAATTTCAATGTCCAGTGAAAATCAGATTTAAGTTAAACATAGATGTGGTCATATGGAAGACAACCTAAGCGGTAAATGAGTTATTGTATTTACAACGTGCTCTACACCTTGGCGCATAAATATGTAAAGTCCATTTTAGATAATAACATTGGGTGAAAAGTTAAATTTTTAGTTTAAATTTAAAACAAAAAAAACTTTGTATTTGATATTCATTTAATTAAATCGCATAATCATTATTTAACTAAATAATTTAAATTAACTTTACTACTTGACATCTCGACGTTTAAATGAAATATCAATTTTAATAAAATAGCTTATGTTGACCCAATTCGTAGTATTCATTTCGATATACTCGCTCAAGTTAAGTTAAGGTTCAGTGAATTGCAAAGGTTAAGTTTTGAAAAAGCGCTTAAGCAAAAAGACCTGCATAAGAAGCAGATTACACACTTTTGCTTTTAAATTGTTACTAAGGCTTTTAGAATTGTTTTCAGCCCAGAAATTTTGACTAGAACAAGGTAACATAAAAATCAAGCAAAACTGCCTATATCTCCAAACCCTCATATTCCACATAAGCTACTTTTCCATGTAAACACAGTTTTATAAACCGATTTGCAAATCTTTTTTAAAAGAGTTATATTTTCAATTCCCTGTTTAATTAATTAATTTGATTTGATAACCATTTACTGGCATTTCGCATAATTTCTAAAAAAAAAAAAAATGATTTTTCATCGCTGACATTATACCAGAGCGCTGTTAAGTAATGATTAAAAATTATAATGATTACCGAAAAAATTAAATAATTTTTTTTAAATCAATTTATTGATTAATTACCATTTTTTTCTACTTTTTAATTTCCAATGACCGGTTACTTACTTATTTCAAAATAATCAATAAATAAAAATATTTTCAATCATTGGAAGAAAAAATCAAAAATAATTAACATAATCAAAAGACCAAATGCGTTTACTTATCCAAAAAAACTTAATTTTTTTGATTATTGTTAATTAGCTTTCATTGTTAACAAAAATTAATAGTCCTTTATTATAACTTAAATGAACTAAAGAAAGTTACAACAAATATCATATGTATGTAAACAATGAACGCAATAACGTCTACTAAATATAAATTTTTATATTAGCAATTACGAAAACTAAACAATAACATCAGCTCGCCTTAAAAGTTAGCATTCGCTTTTCACAATACCAAATTTTCGAAAGAAAAATGGGTTATGAAATGACGCCTGGGCGTATTTACGATTCCCGCAAAAGAAAAAAGCCTTTCGACAGGACCTGACGTTGCCAGCGGAGCGTTGAATAAAATGGCAGCTTCATTCCAAACTTCTACCCCCGTCGATTAATCAATTAAATAGCAGTAAAGATGACTTTGAATCAGATTTGTTTTGGGGAAACCACCTTTAACATCTAAAATTAAAAAAAGAAATTGTATTTTACCTAATATTGTTCACCGAATTAATGTACCATTGCCGTTGAAATAAAAAAAAATTGAAAATGTTTTGACAAAACTTTATTTGAAAAGAAAGTCTTCTATTTTTTGTATATGGAAAAATTGTTGCAGCTACCCATTCAAAAATTCTGTCATCATGAAGTTCGATGTTGGTTTTCTGCAGAACCTTAAGCCAATTCAATTCCGACATCTGAAGCCAGCATAGCTAAAGTGTCAGGAATGTTCGATTCTGGAGTTTAAACAAACAAAGTACCGCACTTCTGCCTTAACTTTATCTGTAACCTTTCAACAACAAAACTTAAATAGTTTCCACTATTTTGCGAATTTTTGTAAGCTTATTGCTTACTGTCAGGAATAATTCAAACAAATAATAAAAAATAATTAAATATAATCAAAATAATCAAGAAAAATCAGAAATAATGAAAAAATGTTATATAAATTTTTTGATTTATTTTTTGTTTATTTCTGATTATTTCTATTAATTGCAAATAATAACAATTGTTTTTGATTATTACTTATATAATTGATTATTCAATGTTTAATTATAAAAACGAATTGTTTTAATCATTGCGATTACTAAACCCAAGCATTTGTTTCAATACTAATCGTAATCTAAACTTTACAGTTCTGCTTCATGCTAAGTACCTACGGTCGTGTATTTTATGTTACGTATACTCCACGTCCAAGTTTCGCTATAATAATAAACAAAAAAATACCACGCATTAACTGCATTTCCTTAAGATTTCTGCACACAAATTGAAATTTCATGTGAAAAGTGAGTCTGCTCAAAAGCAAAGTAAACACTTTCAGTACTGAAAAAATTCTTTCCGCTACCTTTTTTTTAATTTCCGTAAATCTTAGAATAACTTTACCTACTACTAAACTCTTAGCTTAGCCTCGGTTATCAACTTTAAACATAGCCTCACAGCCTGGCGTGAAATGAGATAAAACTAATAAAGATAATGTAATTAGGAAACGCCATTGTACAAAGTGACTAAAAAAATTTCCATACTCAAAAGGGAAATTGTATACTTTAGCGCAAAACTTCTTTCGACGGTGGAAAACTTGCAGAGGAAATTGCACTCCATTGTACAACAAGAATTTATATTTGCGAAGCGCGAAATATAGGAAATGAGTTGGAAAAAGGTATTATAAAGAAATAGAGAAGTACGAACTTACATCTTCAATTTGTGTGCGAAAAGTAAAAATGCAGTTGAAGTGTTGTAACAGCCATTTCTTGAGAGGGAGTGATTCCGGTCCAAAATGATTGTACTAAAAATATCCTTACATATTAAAATACATAAGTTATTTAACAGAAAAATGTAATAAAAAAAAACACGCGTGTACTTAACTGCGCGAGCCAGAAGTCAAACATCTACAAAGAGCTAGAGAATTAAATATGGGAGTAGTTCGGCGGTTCGCAGTAGTGGCATTAGAAAAAATAGTATTATTAATTAGTAGTAGCATTAGTAGAAATAGTAGTAGTATTAATAAAAATAGATAAGTGGATGTAGGGATAGTAATTAGTCGAAACATAAGTAAAAATAGCTGTAGTAAGTAATAGTAGTAGCAATTAATAGCCATAGTGAAAGTAGTAGTTGTAATTAGTAGTGCTAGTTGTAGTGGTGAATCCATCCCGAACTGCTGAAAGGGATTGAAATTGAAATTGAATTGAAAATCTTAAATTTATAATACCTTCTTGGAGTTAATTTACCTTTTTTCTTAAATTATCTTAAGATCCCTCCAATATAATTTTCTGGGTGCGCATATAAGTATATCACATATATCTTTGGTTTTCTCAAATCATTTTTTTAATCAGTAGCCTCAAAAGCATTGTTATATCTTCGTCCTAATACCGACAATGCCTTTAACTATTTGGATCTATCGAAAAATCATCTGTAAATAATATAGAACTTGGTTTGGCCTTAAAAAAACTTGAAGAAATTTTTAATCTCGAAGTGGAATCACTCGTCTCTGGAAAATAGCCATAAGAACTACTCAATATTATATTTATTTCTGAATTGTAAAATAGTTCAGTCATTTGCGGATATTTGGTTACCTTGTCTTTTAGCAGATGATTGCAACAAAGTTGTGTAAGACTAAAATAAATTAAGTCACTACTTTCTTGTTAGTAGTTTGATGGCAATCATTTTAATGAAGGTTCGTGTTAAAGTAATTGACAGTCATTTAAAATTAGGTATTTGATACACAGGGAAATATTTGAAGTTGCTGCACCCAATCATACATGCTATATAGTTTCTTCAAACAGATAACGATGTGTGTGGTTCCCTTGTACCTATCCTTACAATAAAGTATCTATGTACATCCAGTAGCGAGTCTTTTGAAACTTGCTTGGAAAAAATATTTCAGCTGTAGATTTATTTTCACATAGCAGTTTGGAAGTTCATTTGCTTTAATGAAATCTATATATATATATTTTTTATTGATAAATAGATAATTGCAAATTCATAATTTCCGTTTTGATTCACAGATCTATTCTGGCAACTTTGACAACGTTTTCGTATTCTATGACTTTTATTACCGGTAAATCGCAGTGGGAGGTAACAACGTTACCATTTGTGCCAGAATTTCGATTACGGTTAGTAGTTACAATTTTCTGTAATAAAATTGTTAGCCAAATACGTTAACAACATGCTGCATTCATAGGTTAAAAAAAAAAAAAACAATTGTAAAAGAGAGACTTTAACGTATACTATAACTTCTAAATAATTATATAGATGTATTGATATTCTTTGTGGAGATCTTGTAAAATTGATTTCGTAATAGTTATTAATGTCATAGCTACCGTTTCGTAATATCTTTTTTAAATTGTAAAGAAATTTCTGTTGGTTGTATTTTTCTCTGTAACATTTTCTGATCAAATAATACCTTTTTCAAGTCGAACGATACTTTGTTTTAAATCAAATGAACTTTATTTCAAATAAAAAAAACCCCCGTTTTTGAAGTCAAATTAAACCTTTCACAATTTTCAGTATAACATATCATCTACATATTTATAGTGATTTTTGAAGCTCTACAATATTTCTTCCTCATTGTATATATTTCATTTCCTTTCATCTGAACTCGCTTTTTGTACTCTGTTTTCATCCGAATTCTTACATAATACTTGTCGCCTTGTGATTCACTTATGCTTCTAAAAAATCTTTTAAGCCTTCGCAGAGAGAAAATACCACAAAAACACTGTATAAATCATAATGAAATTGATCGGATTCTCTATGATTTTTCCCCAATAAGAAGGCCTTCTTTTTATAAATCGATATATCTTTAAAATAAAGTCAAGAATTCATATGTCTATGAGCTGTCTAAGATAATCTGTAAAACCACGATGACAACTTTTACATGTAATTAATAAGATGACCCGTTGAATTAAGATCAAAACCTTTCAATATAATTAAAACAGAAATCTTGGTTTTCCTTAGATTCTCCTTTTAATTTCAATAAGCCGATGAATCCGTCAATTTGAAATTATGGTCACCTACATTTTTTTAAGTACATTATTTTCTGAAAATAATCATTACTCTTGTGTAAACAGGTTTTTATTTAATGACACAAGTTTTACTAATTACATAACATTTTATATATTACTATACAGGTTTTATATATTTGCTTATAATATAAGAACAATTAAAATAACTGTGCGAATTGGTGTTGCAAAATTATGCCTAGTATAGCACGTGCCATTTTTTAAACTTCAATACAAGTTTAGATAGGACTAAAGGTCACACTACTGGCATCTTTAAAATAAATGCCCAGGATAGACAACAAGAAAAAAAGAGAGCGCCACTATCGAGTAAAGATATTTATTTTAAAAACATTTATTGAATTAAAAAAGTCTCTTCAAAAAATAAAATGTTTTCCTTATTAACAAATTTAAAAAGACTTGAGTTAAAATGATATGATCTCCTTATTAATTTACATTATATGATAATATAATAATTCATAATAAAACTAAGAAGATGTTCTCGCAAACATTTCTTTAGTACTGCCACCTCTCGCTCTCCCTAGCCGCCAAGCTCATTTTGACGTCGGTCCATTTAATTATAGATGAACTTTTTAAGCTCAGTGTTAGAAAAAAATCAAGAATGTCATATTTTTCTTCCTGTATTTTTTAATATTGCAAATATGTTTAAATAATGACCAAAAATATGATGGGGCTCTTTTGTTGAGGCCCATGAGCTTCCAGTATGACTAAAAATAATTCTCTGCAAATTTGGTGTAAAAATCTTAGCATTTAGTTGCCTCGCGTGGGTGTTTTGTGCCTCCTGCTCAAGTGCTTAAAATTACTCATCTTTTAATACGAGCACACACGAAATCCCTTCAGAAATTTAAATTTTTTCGATCTTTAAATACGTTTTCCAGTTTGCCGAACGCTCTGGGCAAGTTAGTTTATCATTCTGTGGTTAAATCAGCTCAGTTTTGAAAATAGTTTGGATATAATTGAATTCTCTTTAAAAAAAAAATATTTATTACATTAATCAAACATTACAACAGTAGACTGAACCGAAGGAGGTTAGTGAGGACTTAGGCTAGCATGGCGGCGAGGGAACTCAACGCCCAACTAGAAACTGAGAGCTCTTACTGTCGAAGGAAGTTGAGTGGTTGAAAATTGTTCGAAATTTAATAGAAATTAATTGAAAACTTAAGGGAAGTCAGGATTTTGAAAGTACTATAGTTTATAAAAGAGTTTCTAACTTATCCATTACATAAAGCATATGTTTAAACAGAATTAAATTTATTTAGCCTTTTTTTTGGTATACGTTTTGTTTTTTTTTTAATCTAGTTTTAACTTTCTTTTAAATATCATCTGCATATATGTAGCTTTGAATTTTCATTAGCACCACTGCTTGCAAAATATGAGTCCCACTTTTCAAGTAAACAAAGTAAATTTGTCTGTTGGAAAATACAATGCTAAAGATTTCATGAAATTTACTTGCACATAAAAAATAATTGCCTAATTTTGGTTTAATTTCAGAGCGTCCCACCAATTTCCCAGAATATTATAAATATACACATGTGAAGTGTTAACCAAGCACGAAAACAAAATTATAAATTCAAAATTACTCTACTTCAATATTTGTGTGTATATATGTATGTATAAGTATATGAACAACGAGCTAATTGCCTTACACTTGTTTAATGAGAATGTTTGTATTAAGAACCATTTTGAGTGGGTAGCTAAGGAAGGCATTTAGCATTCAATTACATCATCACGTTTCATGGCCTTTTGGCGTACAGTGGTTCTGCATAGCTTCTATTTTTTTAATTAATAAAATTTAACTTAAATAAAACTTTTATGTTAGTTTTTTTATTAGACTCGATTTGATTGTGATTTTCTTAGTGAAGTGCATTTATTTTCGTATTAGAATTCTATTGCAATCACGATAGAAGCCACAAATATAGAACAGTTGTTGTCACCAAAGAACATGAATTACACCACCAATTTTACGACAGAAGAAACCAATTGGACCCAATCAGATTGTTATATCCAAAAAAGAAGTTGCATCCCATCCCACTGTTCCTCTAACAGAAAATCTCGTCCAATTCACCATACCACAACTAATCTGACCTTTTCTGATTGATATTAGAATCTAATTAGATCCAATTAGTTTCGGCGAGAGGTCAATTGGACGAGAATTCTTGTTTATATCAATCAGCATCAGTAAAATTAGTTCTAGTACGGTGAAATTGAACAAGGTTTTCCAAAGAACGTAGATTACAAAGAAGTTGCATCGCATCCCACCGTTCCTCTAACAGAAAATCTCGTTCAATTTCACCAATTTCACCACACCTGAACTAATTTGACCATTGCTGATTGATATTAGAGTCTGAATGCATCCAATTGGTTTCTTGTGTGGTGAAAGTGTACGAAAACTATTGCCACAGGAACTTCTCTGCAATCTACATTCTTTGTCGCCTCCTCAAAAGCAAATGAGAGTAAATAATCGAGAATATTTAATTCAACCCGTTCAATCGAGTATTTTTACTAAAATGGAATGGAACACGTCGATTTGCTAACGGTTTTTTTTTATATACAAACTGTTTCTTTTTCACATTGAGGACTTTTACATTTGAATTATTGAATATTTGAATTTATGTATTTAGAATATTCCGAATCCATAAGAAAATTTGAAGTGCAAAAATATTTCATTTATTTTCAGTTTATGAGCATCGTGATGCCGAAAGAAAAGCTATTTACTTGGAAAGTACTACATTTACATAAATATACCTATGGAACGTATTCACTTATGGAGGACACAAAATGGAAAGCCTCACACCAACCCTGCTATGGAATAAAATTGTGGATATAATTTTCAAGAAGCTGTTTGCAGATAGATTCCTGCTGTGAATATTTGTACGTATACGACTTCGTATCTACTTATTTAAATATAAATTTTAATTTTATTTGGTATTCAAATCTGTTAACAGTTTTTGTTTGGGGATGAGTTCACTAGATATGGGCGCGGGGCACGGGACCCGCGATACTCATGGGATTAGTTTCAAAATTTTCAGGATGTGCGGATTCAGGAATACCTTCGAATATTTGCGGGCGGGATGCTACAAAACATATTTTTCCGACACCCACTATGAGGTACATTGCCAACTTCCAGAAATTCAGAAAATGTTCCAAAAAATTTTTGGTTGGCTATAGCACACAGAATACCCAGAGGTTGTCATATCTTACAGTATGATGAACATATTCGAGAATCCGATCTACTTATCTACTGTGTTGCTACAGGTCCGTGCCTAATAGTAAGATGTGTGAAAACCAGCAATAAGTGCAATTGATAGAATGTCCTGCAATGTAAATATGGATACTCAGATTCCGTTTCCGCTGGAACGAAAATAGCACATATTTAAAAGAATTGACTTTTCTAAAAATTTAGCCAAGGGATAGTATTAATGTGATAAATCATTTTATTTTTTCTTATATAACACTATTATAATTATTCGCAGCGATGCTCATAATATTTGAAAAAACGATTTGTGAAATAATAAATTTTGCAACATAAAGAGCAATTTTTTTTGAAAATAACTCAGTTCAAGAAATAACTTTGTATTGGAGAATATTATGAAAAATAACAACAATTTTTTGAAGTGCTAGGAGTGATAGCTGCTATCTCGGATATCACCACATCTCCTTATCAGATACCTTTATTTCTAGTCTTTGCAAATATGGCGCACGGTGTTGCCATTTTTGGTTTGATTTTTAAAATTTTCCATCTTAGTTTACACTTAGTATGGCGTTATAATACATTTTAGAATTAAAAAAGTGTGCTCAGTATTTGAAATAGGAATTAATTTAATGTATATTTACGGTTAATAAACGGAGTTTGTGAAATAGAATATATTTTGTAAACTAATCTGAAAGTCCTGTGAGTTTTTTCAGTGATAGATTTTGAGATCCATGGGCAACTGCCACAACAGATCCACATGTGGGCGAATATTCTGGTTCGTTAATGAAGTGATAGCCTAGGTGCTTAAACCCCAGCCTCACATAGGCAGGGCAGCTCAGTAGAATATAAAATAATGAATTCACCTCGTGCCATCCATCCTCCAAGCAGCTGCGACAAAGTGGGTCGGAGATTATATTAAGGCTAATAAAATCAGTTCCTATCGAACTATGTTAAGTGAGAACATTTACGAGGTTCGAGAGTTGTCGTTTTGTTAGCGCCCGGAGTCCCCTTTGAATTCCGCATGCCGTTATATTAGCCTGACACAGAACCGACTAATGCAATTGAAGTACACAGGCCCCACCCTCTCCCTGTCCGAAGTCATAACTTCAGTCACATGAATATGAAGTGAGAAAAAGTTTTTATTTCCGTTTTTACAACTAATCTCCACTCTGTTTGTTACACAAATGCTTTGTTCGCGATGTCCGTTTATGCTGTCACAGAGAAAAGAATAGTTTCAATACCACAGTGGTCGTGAAACTGTTGCAATTGTACTGATCAAATTTTTGAACTGTTTAAATGTCAAACTAGAGAAAATCAAACAAAATATGACAGTAATAATAATTATATTTTATTTATCGAGACGACCGAAGGTTGCCCTCATTTTTTAACTGCAATAATACTTACTTATATATATGCTATAGTAATTACACCGTATATGAATTCGCCTTGGCTAGCAGCTGAAAATTTTTGAATGTGCACTTGGGATTTGTAGAACAATTAAAAACGAAAGTTTATGCAACTTTTAAATAATTATGCAACAAACTTTTTACTAAATCCAATTTTTATTTCAATTCATTGTTAGTAGTGTTCTCCCGGCGGTCGCAATTCAACTACTAGAACGCTTTTGGGCTTTTATCTGATACAATTTACCATCCTCGCCATAATTACCGTAGCAATTGAAATTTTTATTTTTAAGTTTATCTGAATTGGATATTTACGTATTGTCACGTGAAATTCAAAAAGCCCTAAGAGACAAACACTTTTTTAGAGTGCTTTAGAAATAAACCGCTTTTGAATTTCACCCACAAATTTTAACTCCATGAAATACATATATCATAAGCAATCAAAAAGTCAATTGTGATTTTTTGTTAGGTACACATTTTCCATTTCAGGTGATTCAGCTGATGATTTGGGCAATTACTTTAACATTAACTTGCATTAAGATTTACAATTTTTTAAGCGTATAACTTGTAATTTAATTTTACTGTTTTTTTTTAAATATACAGTGGAATCTCGGTGGAATGAATTAATTAATTCAAGCCGCGAGCTCATTCATTTTACCCAGATTGCGCTTGTCTTCGCTTAATTCACATTAATTATTTATTTAATAATAAGATAGTAAAAGTGAAATGAATTTGTTATAACGGTCTGTTTGCTGCGTTTAGTGAGAGATTTTGGTATTGATTTCCCCGAATGGTCTACAATGACAAAATCATTGCATTCTCGACTGTCTGATTGTTTACATTACATCTTCATTACAAATTGTCTCACTGACGTTATAAACTAAAAAAAAAATTCAATACAATTCAATATAACGCATATCTAACTTTTTCTATGAACTAACAGCTGCTAAAAGAACTGGAGGCAGAGCTTGCATCTCATGAACAGTTTCATAACATTCTTGACACAATTTTTGCCGGAGTAAGGATAATGGCATTTTTTCTTCGTCATCATTGCTATCGAATTTTATGGAATCACTACTTTTCAAAAGCAATCTCCAGCTTTTTTCTATAGCGCATGGATTAACTTTAAGGGATTCTTAAATAACTCTGAAATATCTCCTTTTCCAACAGTTGGAGTCAATGGATGTTTCCTTTAACCTGCAACTAATATTTTCAGAAAAAAGTCGTATGAATCTAAATGTGGGACGAAATGTTTATGGCACCTTATTTTCCTTTAAAATATCTCCACTGACAGTGAAATATTTTTGGCACTTATGCACAAACCAATTATGCAACGCCTTTTCTGCCCGAAAGCATTCGAATTTGTTTAAATGTTATATTCTTCAAAGACACGAATTTCTGGTTGGAAGCGACTTTTAAAATTGCCTTTTTACGTTTTACTAATGCTATTTATTACTTCGCCAAAGTGGTAACATTAACACCTCTTTCGATTTATGCACCCATATTGTACTGCAAAGATAGGTACTTACATCTTTTGGAATACATTTTCGCTTAAACAATATTCACTCAAAAATTAGCAACTCAAGCTGCAGCCTAAAAATTAGACAAATGGCAAACACATACGCCTAATATTTTAATTCGGAAATTAAACTTTTGGTTATTGAATTTGTAGTTAGGAATTTAGAAGAAATTCATGTGGTCACTCTATAGAGTCTCAGAATTGTTCCCTCTATAGAGTAGTCATTATACAATGTTTATTCTACCGGGATGTTCGTATAAAAATACCAGAACTAAATGCTTAATGCCATTGCCAATTTTGACATAAAAAACCACCCACAAAGCGGATTGTTTTATAATATATTATATAATATTATTTAACTTTTTTACGGCCACCACTCCAGCCAAGAGCGTAACCTGTTCGTGCTTCATCTGGAGTATCCCTGGTATTCGAATCTCGGTTGAGGTAAATAAAGTCACTAGAAAACATAGACAAGTTTTCTTCTACTAGCGGTCGCCCCAGGTAGGCAATGGTAGGTAGGCACACCACAAAATATACATAGGTAAAGTTCGGCCACACATAGATCTTCATATGTATATGATGTAAGCGTTAAATTATTATAAGTATTTTTTTCCAGATTTATTTCATTTTCCTGATTGCTTTCCAATTTCTGCTTTTATTTTATTTAAATTCGTTCGTATTTTATTTTGCTTTTGTTTATTTTAGTTTATTTTATTATAATTTTTTATATGTATTAATCTATTGAGCTCATGGCCAAATTTGAATAAAACACAGTTTTAATTGTCAACCAGGCCTAGTTCACAGTTCCTGAAGATGACTTCAGATTGAAGTCGAAATATCGGCATATTAGATAATGCACTGGATAAAATAAAATGTGTCCTCTAGATCAATTTGGCCCTGAGCTCAGTAAATTAATACATATAATATTAAACTATTGAAGGACATTAACAACATCTAATTATAATTATTTTTTATTTGTTTCATTTTATACTATTTTACTCGGTTTTAAATTACCTTATTGTCTTTTATTTAAATTTATCTTATTTTTGTTATTATTTTTATTTGACTTATTGTATTTTATTTTACTCAGATTTATTTAATTTCATATTCTATACTTCCTATTTAAGCTAGTATTTTATTTAAATTCATTTTATTTCATTTTACTTTATGTATATTATTTTATTTCAGTTTTTTTTTTTTTCATTTTAATTATTTTAGTTTGTTTTATTTTATTTTATTTTACTCAGTTTTATTTTATTTCATATTTCATACTTCCTTTTTAAGTTTCTATTTTAATTAAATTCGTTTTGTTTTATTGTACTTCATTTAGCTTATTTTATTTATTTAAATTTATTTTTCAAATTTGTTTTATTTTATTTTATTTTAATCACTTTTATTTTATTTCATATTTTATAACTCCAATTTCAGTTTCTATTTTATTTAAATCCGCATTGTTCCACTTTACTTTATTAAGATTATTTAATTTTAGTTTTTTTTACTTTATTTACCTTATTTAATTTTAATTTGCTTTATTTTATTTTAATTATTTTTAGTTTGTTTTACTTTATTTTAATTAGTTTTTCATATTTGTTTTATTTTATTTTATTTTTATTTATTAAGCTTATTTTATTTTAATTTTTTATTTTTATTTTTTAATTATATTTTATATTTGTTTTATTGTATTTTAAGTATTATTTTTCATTTGTTTTATTTTATTTCATATTTCATACTTCCTTTTCAGTTCTTAGTTTATTTAAATTCGATTGGTGTTATTTTACTTTATTTAACTTATTTAATTTTAGTTTGTTTTATTAAATTTTATTTATTATTGTTTATTTTTTTTATTATTTTTTATTTGTTTTGTTTTATTATATTTTGCTTTGATCAGTTTTATTTTATTTCTTACTTCATACTTTCCATTTTAGTTTGTTTTATTTTATTTCAAATATTTCTTTATATTTGTTTTATTTTGTTTCCTATTTCAGCTTTTATTTTATTTAAATTCGCTTTGTTCCACTTTACTTTATTAAGATTATTTAATTTTAGTTGGTTTTACTTTATTTTATTTCTCTTTATTAAGCTCTTTTTATTTAACTTTATTTTTAATTTATTTAGTTTTATTTTATATTTATTTTATTGTATTTTATTTATTAGATTTATTTTATTCTATTCAGTTTTTTTTATTTTAATTTGTTTTGCTTTGTTTAACTTATTTTATTTTAGTTTGTTTTACTTTATTTTAATTATTATTTTTTATTTCTTTTGTTCATTTTATTATTTTTTATTCGTTTTATTACATTTTATTTTACTCAGTTTAATTTTATTTCATATTTCATACTTTTTTTAGTTTGTTTTATTTTATTTCAAATGTTTTTTTATATTAGTTTTATTTTATTTGGTTTATAAATCAATGACCACTCACTGTGCCTTCTGAATAAGTGGCGCCTTAGAACTATTGTTTTTTGCTTTATTTTAAACTTATTTTTATTGTATTAAATTACCTTTCGAATGGTGTGGGACTTTAGATGAATAGTGTAAATTATTTTCGTATTTACATAAATCGTTGCGAGACTTTAAATATTTTGGAAAAAATTTATCAAATCACTAATTTAAAAATTTGCTTAGAGCTATAAGAAAAAGAACGTTACTTAAAGAGAAGAAATTCATATTTTTCTCGTGAAATTTTTTCGTACATCAATTTTAAAACCGTCACATAGCTAATAAGTTTAGAACTTTTTTTTAAAATCATTTTTGCTCGTGGTTAGTTAGCGGTTTGCCAACCACTTTATGTATCTAGTTTTTTGTGAAATGAAGAATATATTTTTTGTTATTTTTAGCAGAAGCTCGGCTTGTGCTCACCACTAGTTGTAATTATTCGTTTTCGAGTTTTACGTGCCTTGCACTTCTCTGAGTGAAGTCGAAAGTTTAATTTTGTTCTTCATTTTTTTCGGTAGGGTGAAAAGTCGAATTATATTGGTGCTATTTTCCGGTTTCCCTCATCAACGTCATCTTTTTTTGTAGGCGTCCAAATCAAATTTGACAACGTATGACAGAAATTGAAAGTCGGTTGTAAGAAAAACAAATTACTTTTTGGTTTCATAGCAAAATCGAACACTTTTACATAAACGTAGTGCGGAATTTGTAAAGAAATAGGTTTGCATTCCGTAAAGTTTTTTAGGCCTCGTAAAAAAAAATCACATTGAATTTTGATTTACATATAATTATATTTATTTACATTCACCCATTTATTTCGCTAACAGCTAAGAAATTTTAATATGCAGTGACTCAAATAATTGGACACATGTCGATTTTTCCGCAATGTTGTTCATGATATTTTTTAAATTATTTTTTTTTTATAAAGCCTTATTTCGTAATATAACAAAAAGCTTTTACAGTGTTGTGCAACAAAATACAATATAATACAGTTGGCTGCTTATGTTAAGTAAATTATATTCAATAATTATTTTTCAAACTATAGCTGATTACGTAGCATAAGTCGTAGTATAAATAAAGGTTTAAAATTTTTTCAGAAAATATAGAATTATAAAGATTCAACAAACTTATAAAAATGATCATCATCTCATTTTCAACTTTTTAATCCGGATTAAAAAAAAAAAACAGCATACCCATTGTTGAATTTCAGTGTCAAAAAGATTAAGTTCCGAGTGACTAAAAATTCGCATTGATTTTTGATATTTGTTTTCCTGACGGTCTCGGATATTTTTTTGTTTGTTTTTTTTTTTTGTTGCATGGAAGAAAATGCCCAACAATCTCAGCAAAAATAAAAACTTATCAAACATCAACGACAGTTTGCAGTCATTTATGGGATTAAAGAATACAAAATTTTGAAGACCGTTTTTTTTTTAATTTTTTATATGAATTCTTAATAGTTTGAATTTTTTGAAAAATTATTGAAAATATAAAAACATATATTGAAAATAAATTAGTAAGCACAACTAAGTATTAAATGAATTTTGTTGCTTACGATATACACAACACCTTAAATCAAAATTTCAAACTTTGTACAAAAATTCACAAAAAATCATTACATTTTCGTCAAAACTTCTGTAGCTCATTAAATTTTAACGAAGCAATGTAAAAGTTGAAGTTGATAAAAATTTCAGTTTTTTTTTTTTATTTTTTTCCCCATATAACGGTTGGCTTTTACATAAATTCCCGTTGTATTTTACTATTTTTTTGTGATAAAGGTCGTCACATAAACTGCCCGCGTTAAATGAAAAAATGTTTCAATACGAAAAATTCCAAAAAAAAAATTTTAAAAATTCGCTGGAATTTCTAGCCACTATACTTTTGCAAATTACCAAAATTTTTGAATCAGCAAAGATACTTATGCACTTACACATTTAAAGATTTTATTAGACTGCCAACTGAAGCGTTAAATGCTGCTTCAAATATTCCAGCTATCGTAAATTTCCTTACACTTTACACATTTAATAAAATTCTTAATTTAATCATACACTTTGCTTACTGCACTTCATGCGTCCGGAAATTCGATGTACAAACTGTGAGACTTCAATCAACAACAGGGAAATCAAAAAAAAATAAAAAACTTGTTCTTTACGTATACGCTAAATACGCGGTGTAGATGGGAATTTGGTTAAAACCAAAAAAAAAATGTATTCGATTTTTTTGTTGTTTGTTATGCACGCACTAGCAGTTGTATGGTCGAAATAAGATGAATATGCACCTTCACATCTCTTACAAAAAAAAAACACACACACACACAAATTGTGAAACACTTTTTTGCTGCGTATTTTTTGTTTTATTCTTGTTTGCATTCACATTTTCATTTTCGCAGCCTTTTTTTGTGTGGCTCTGTTTTGTTTTTAGTTGTTTATACGCTTTTTGCAAATTTCAATTAAAATTTAATCCACTAAATTTTCATCACTTCACACACCTTTTGAAATATTTATATTTCTTTAATTTTCACAACTCATAAATTATTTACGTTCGAAAAAAAAATGTGAATTTCGTTATATATTGAATTTACGGGTCGCGCGCTCACTTAAAGAGAATTTTTGTGTGCTTCCGCTTTTCATAAGTTTTGCCTAGAAACAACGTTCTGCTCATGGCGAATTCTATTTGCTAACTGCTTTCACTGCCAATTGTGTTACATATTTTAAAGATACTGTTTACAGCGGAAGACTGCGAAATATTTATGCCAACGCACACACACACACAATTACCTACAAATCCATAGAAGCGCCTTTTGTTTAGGTTTACCGAATATTTCGGACAATACCGGGTTGCCACCTATTCTAGGTATGTGTGTGTGTGTATGTGTGCGATTGGAATTTCCAATAATCGACGCATGCGCTTTAAAACCGGCAATTGTTGCACGTGCTACACACATGCCACATGCTACATTGTTGTTAATGTAAGTGTACATATAAAATACATAAATAGAAGCTAGCGCAAAATGAAGAAATCAAAACATAAACAGCTGAGCGCCAAAGCAATGAAAAGGTGAAACAAAAAAAAAACAGAAAACGTACCAATATAAAATAAAAAATTTACATCTACACATTCGCCCCTACTACGGACGGTAAATAGAAAGGTAACAAAATGGAGCAATAGCGAAACAAAAATCTTTACAGCTCTTCAAGGCAACAACAAGCAACCCCACTTATGAATTGCGAATTAACTTTCTGCCAGTCGGCCTCATATCTTTTAATGAGCTGATTAATTTGTGTGACTGACTTCTGAGCGTGTGTCTGTGTGTGTGTGTGTGTGTGTGAAAGGGATGCGAATGTATTTAGCCATTGAAAATCATTGAGCAAAAATGTGTTGACTGCGTTACGAGACACTAGAATTGGTTTTGTTTATTGCCGCGAATGCGATAGGATTGGAAACGTTTGGTTTTGTTTGTGTATTTATGTGAACCTATGTTTACATACACACATATGTACCTACATATGTATATACCTCTATGTTTTATATAAATATATACACGCGTTTTGTCAATCAAATTGCCATAAGTGGGTTTGTGAAAAACTGATATTTTTATTTTGCGAATTCAAATAAAAATGCGAATTTTATATGCAGAAAATTCAAAAAATTTTCGAAATTCTGAAAATACCAGCTTGGATTTTTCCACGATAAAAATTAGCGTAAGTTAAAACAGCGGAGAGCCAGTAGGTATATTTTTTTTGAAATTTGCTAACAACGTACAAAACTCACATTCTCACAAATTCAGTCTCATTTTTCGTTTGAAACAAAAACAAATTTGCATATTTTCGATTGATTGTTTGATTTAATTTTGGCGTTTTGCAAACTTGTTGGAAATTAAAAACAAAAAAAAAAACAAACGTGCACTAGCGCACTAGCCAGAAGCCAAATTTTTGTGTAGATTCTACAAAGAGATATAGATAAATATAGTTTTCTAATTTTAGGATGAGTGAAAATAGTTATAGAATTTTGTAAACATTGTAGTAGCATTAATAAAAATAATGGTAGTAATAGTTGTAGAAATTTGTCAAAACACCAGTAAACATTAATAAAAAAATAGTAGTAATTATTAGTGGCATTAAAAAGAATAGTAGAAGAAAATAGTAGGAGTAATTGGAAGTATTATTAGTATCAACAGTAGTAGAAAGTAGTAAAAATAGTAGTAGGAAACAGTAAATATAGTAGTTGAAATTAGTAAAAGTAGTAGTAAATTTGTAAAAATAGTGGCAGTTATAGAAATTAGTAAAGATTTTAGTAGATATTAGTAAAAACAGTAGTAGAAATTATTAAAAGGAGTATATAGCTAGCAGTTGTAGTCGTAGTGATGGTAGTAGCAATTAGTAGTAATAATGGTCAGTTAGTAGTACTTAGTAGAAGCATAAGTAAAAGTAAACAGTAGTAACTAATAGTAGCATTAGTAAAATAGTAGCAGAAAGTATTAGAAATAGTAAAATGAACTAATACTATCATTAAAAAAATAGTAGTAGAAATTAGTAAAAATTAAGTAGTAGTAAAAAGTAGTATTATTAAAAATAGTAGTACAATATAGTAAAAGTAGTAGTAGCACTTTGTAGTAGCATTAGTAAAAATAGTAGTCGAGATTAGAAAAAATAGCAATACCGTTAGTTAAAATAGTAGTGGAAATTATTAAAAATAGTAGTAATAATTAGTAGTAGTTGTAGTAGCAGTACACGTAGTAGTGAGAGTAGTAATTAGTAGTATTGGTAGAAGTAGGAGCAGTAGTAGTTGTAGTGGCGAAACACTTTCGAACTTCTTAAAGGTCCAGAAATGGTAAATAAATGGGTTTTAGGTCTTGGGCTTATAGCTGTTCGACAGCCTTGTTAAAAATATTGGATGACCTGCCTTTAATAATAGATAACTACTTTTCGATTTTTATAAAGCTTCTGATAGGATCAATCATGGTATTCTACTACTAATATTAACTCAAAATTTTGGGTTTTCTTTTGCAGAAATCAAACTTATATCAAGTTATCTTTCGAAGAGGTTTTAGTTAGTTCACTGTGAAGATACAATTTCTTGCCGCAAAAGGATATTATCCGGGTTATGTCAAGGTACAATCTTGGGTATTTTTAAAGTTGTTGTAAATGATCTTGTTTATAAATACCAAAATGCTTCTAGTCATCTGTTCGGGGATGACACATACATTTACTTTTCTCGTCCAACTGGCCTGGGAAAAGATTTGTTTGTTTAGATGGGGTGATGACCTAAAAAGGATAGCAATTTGAGCTTAAGAAAACGGTCTTGCCAGCAATGAACATCCCTAAGACGCAGTTTCTTCCTATATCGCAAGTCCATTAAACCTCTGAGTAGTTTATCATCAATCATTCTGGATATTCTAATTTTGGCTACAAAGTAAGTTTTTTAATTAGAAAAATATATCATAAATGCATGGCGTACAGCTTTCTTTCGGCCAAAAATTTGTACAAAACTTGTATTGGTAAAATCTCTTTTTGTTTCGCAAATTTCGTATTTCAAGGTAGTCTAAAAAAATTTAACTGAGCATTGTATAAGCTGCCAAGCTTATTTATGGTAAAATTTTCTATTCTAGAATTTTGTTAGATCGTCGCGCCCCCATACAGAGCTTAAAAGCTTATCTGTAATTAAGGCGATCGACGTCTCAAAAATTCTTAATTTCACTTTGAATTTCTTCTTAAATTTGTGGAAAATATGCAATTTTTTATATGAAAAATAATTTTAAGTTAACTAATAAAGAGATCCTCGCCTTTTTCTGGAATAACAAAAGATTTTTATTTGTGGCTTATAAAAATTAAAATGAGATTCTTATGAAAACCAAGGTTCCCGTCTTAATATATGGAATAAATTTTGTTTTTAGTTTTATAGATTATCTTCTTGATTTTATTTAGAAGGCATATGGAGTCATAATAAGAAGAATTTCGTATTGGAAAGAAATCATAAAGAAATCCGTTAAATTTTGTTCTTATTTGAAGGGCGAAATAGAGCAAATTTCTTGGGATGTTCTTTTCAGGATACAACGAGTTGAAATTTGCCGATTTTGGTATACATGGTGCATAATATATGTCGCGTGTAATGCACTTTACGCATGAAATTCTTTGAATTCGTTATTTGTTTTATTTCACTTTTTCCAATTGCCTAATTGCCTCAGTTCCCATTATTTTTGCGTGCAACACCTTTCTAAGTAGGCGGCCTTCGGCCGCGCTTTAAAAAAATAACCCTGGCCGGTCCAACACCGTCTACGCTGACCACAGTATTTTTGCGTGCAACACCTTTCTGCGTAGGCGGCCTTCGGATTGGTGCTTCATTTGATATATAACTTTTAGATTTTTTTGTAACATCATACAACGCACTTCAGAGTTTCCTCAAAGGATGCGTGGCCTCAATTAAGCACTTTAGCCGCGTTCGTTCCGCAATCTGATAGCGAGTGGTGAATCAATGAAGCATCTGGCATAAATTAGCATCAACACAGATTTTTGTTCTTTTTTTTTTCAAATGAAATGTGCGCACTTCACAAAAGACGAATATGCACCAAAAGTGCAAGTAAGTACGTCCGCACACATTATCGTCGTTTATGTGCAGCTTAAAACTGGTCTAATGCCTGCATAATTGAATGTAATGAGTTCGACCAGTTTAATGAGGTATCATCGTACTCGCGATCGCCGAATATAGCTTTCACACATAACGAACGCGAGCAGAGCTCAGACATCGCGAGCAGAGATGTGGCGAATCGAATGTACCTTTTGTTAGTTCTTTCTTGCGTATGTGAAACGAAATTTGCTATTGTAGCGAGGGGCTAATATGCCAAGCCTTATGCCAGTAATTTGAACGGTAATTTTACAGACTGTGCTGATATTATGAAGGAGAGCGTATTGTTACTCGTAATTCTATTAGAATGTTCTGCTGCGAAGTTTGTCAAATGAGATTTACTATGACTAAGAATTATTATATATTCGGCGGTGGCAATAGAGAACCTGGTCAGTAGAATATTTGATTTCGGATCTGTGTCGTGTAATAATAATGGCGACGATAAGTTTATTGTTGAAGTGACGAAGGTGTGATCAATAATTTTGTTCTAAACGCCAAAAAATTAGGCATGTCGACTGTAGCGTTGTTTTTTTATGTTTTAGCATGAATGAAAATAGTATTAGAAATTATTATATAGTGGTGGCATTAAAACAAATGGTAGAAGATAGTAGTTGAAAGTAATAAAAATAGTAGTGGAAATTAATAAAAATAGTAGTAAAACTTGTAAAAAGACTAGTAGTAATTAGTGCGCGAGGCAGAAGTAAAACTTCTGTGCCGACTCTAGAAAGATAAATTGAATTAAAAATGGAGTGGGGTTCAGCATGAGTGAAAATAGCAGCAGAAATTAGTTAAAATAGTATTAGTAATTAGTAGCTGCATTCGTAAAAATTGTAGTAGAAAAAAAATATAAAGAGTGGGAGTAATTAGTAAAATTTGTGGTAGTAATTAGTAGTAGCATTAGAGTAAAGTAATGGTAAAAATAGTAGCAGAAATGAGTAAAAATAGTAGTAGGATATAGTCAAAATAGTAGTAGTAATCAGTTGTATTAGTAGTTAAAATAGTAGTGGTAATTAGTGGTAGCAGTAATAAAAGTAGTAAAAGAACTTGCCCTCAAATAGCCCAGAACTAAAGGGTGGTTAAATTTTTAGGGCCGATGTTGAATGTGAACCACACCTAAACGTCAAGTTTTTTTCTGCATTTCATTTGACATTTCTCAATTTCAGGTTAAGTCAATTTGAACATGGAAAGATACACAATCGAGCAACGTGTTAAAGTTATTCAGGCTTATTATGAAAATGGGCGTTCAAATCAAAATGAATATCGTGCATATCATCTTCAGTGATGAGGCACATTTTCACCTCAGTGGATTCGTCAATAAGCAGAATTGCCGCATTTGGGCGAATGATAATCCAAGAGTGATTGCCGAAAAACCAATGCACCCACAAAGAGTGACTGTTTGGTGCGGTTTATGGGCTGGCGGCATCATCGGGCCGTATGTTTTCCAAAATGATGCCGGTCAGGCAGTTACTGTGAATGGTGTTCGCTATCGTGAGATGATAACGAACTTTTTATGGCCCGAATTGGAACATATGGATGTGGACGATATGTGGTTCTAACAGGATGGTGCCACTTGCCACACAGCCAACGAAACAATGGCTCTTTTGCGCGAAAAATTCAATGGACGTGTTTTCTCACGTGGTGGCGATGTCAATTGGCCACCAAGATCATGTGATTTGACACCGTTGGACTACTTTCTTTGGGGTTATTTCAAAGTAAAGGTGTACGTCGATAAGCCAGCAAACATGGAACCTCAATTATGCCTCAGCGTCATCGAAAATTTGGACCATCGGATGGAGGTGTGCCGCCGAGGTCGCGGGGGACATTTGGTCGATATTTTGTTCCATACATAATTGAACCACACCATATTATCATAATAAAAGAAATTACAATAATTTCCAAAATAATTCGTGTTTTATTCAAAATCAACATCGGCCCTTAAAATTTAATCATCCTTTAGTTCCGAAATGGTCCCAAGCTACATATGTATATACATATTTCGCTACCTCTGTATGTGTTAGGGCTTTTGCTAATCGACTAGTTGACTTACTTACTTACTTTTTGGCCCAACTTCTCTTACAATTTGTGGTGTGCGTTTTGATGTTGTAACATAAATTGAGAGACCTACAGTTTTAACCCGACTCCGAGCGGCGAATGTGTTTTTTCATGGCATATGCAAACTTGGAGGGTTGCCATTGCGACCGCTATTAGGAAAAAAAAACTTTTCTATAATATTTTTTGTTGTTACTTGCCCCGGCCAGAATTTGTGCTCGAGACCCACCAAATGAAGCGCACACATGGTACGTACTCGGACACGGCGGCCGCCTAATCGACTAATCGTTTCCTTTTTCAACTTTTTAACTAACCGCCCACTAGTCTATCCGTCTAGTCTAGCCAACTATCCGTTCGTTTTCGATTTTTCGACTAGTTGTTTTCTTTCCAAGCATATTTGTGTTTGATTGTTTGTGGTTACTGATAAATTTAATGAGAGTAGCTGCCACTATTCGAATAATTTTGTTTAGTGGATTTTCAGTCTACTCGATGATGAGGGGTAGTCGGGTAGTCGGGTATGCGATTTTTAACAAGAGCTCTAGTTGTTATTTTTGTTTTTTCTCATGCAACCACCACGGCGTGTCTTCGTGACGCGATGCTGACGTGACTTTCGTGACGCGATGAAAAATAATTACTCACATGCCTCCGAAGAAGTTTTACTTTAATAATTAATCACAGTCCATAGTTGGTATATAAAGTCGGTTAGACTTTTAATTGATTTGGTTTCCTTTTACGTTTCTAACTCCTTTTTAAATATTCCACAATAAGGTCAGTTACCCTTTTCAACAAAAATTATTTTCATAAATAACTTCGGTTAAGATTCGCCTTCGTAACTTTTCCATTTTTCACAGTTATTAACCTTAAAATATCTCACATAAATCTTTCTTTCAGTACTACATCACAAAAGAGCAACAATAGATAGTAAATGATAGAAAAAAAAAGATTGATTTTAATGTTGACCAGTTATTTTCGGTCTCTGCATCTTACAAGTCTATTCAAATTATTTGCCATGCGATTGGGTTATTTTGCCAAATCATAGATAACTAGATACGAAACTCTCTTAATTGCTCACAAAAATAGGGGAGCTGAACTCGTGTTTGATGAATGTTGCCATTTCAGCTCCCCAATTATCAGGCAAAAAGATTTCCCAAATGTGAAAATGCGCATTTTGACAGCGCGGGAAGGTAAAGATTTAATCAGCGGCAGAAAAAAAAACAAAGGAAGCTATATAGACTTGTGATTGAATATGCTTTCTTGGAAATATCACTACTCCGCGCCATCTCTCGAATAAATTTTTAAATCGAAATACTTCTTATTCATTAATTATATTCATTTTAAATAACCAAATCCGTGTATATTAATATTACGTTTTCAAATATGTCGACTTCAACCCCACTTGCCGAATCTACTTTTCCCAAAAATGAATATGAGTATCAATTTTCGAGCTACAGCGCCACCTAGCGAGTTGCAAAGCCATTTTAAATACTTAATATGTACCAAATAGGTTTATAAATACGACTTTTCGGAATATCTCGACCAAAGCGGCACATGTCGATAATTTTTTGTAATGTAACAATTCAAATTGAGTGAGCTGTTGTTACGTGATGCGATGGCCAATGAACACCATTTCGTTTTTATATATAAGATAAAAGTTTCATTACGAGTATATTATTTATTTTTTCACTAGGGATCCAATCTTATTTTAAATATTTAAGAATGTTTACATAAATTATAATAATAATAATTTCGCGCATACATCAAATATTTCTATGTTTGGCCGGTCGACAATGTCCGCTGGCACCGGAGTTCTCGAAGGGGCCCGCATTTTTCAAGAAATTGAGTGAATAGTTAAATTAGAATGCTTTTGATAGTCGATTAATTGAAACATTTATTTGAAAATTGTGATTACCGATAAAGCGCGTTCTTGCGTGTATGTACAAAAACAAAATAGTTACGTACATAAGCAAAAACTGGCAAAGCAATGTAATAAGAGTCGGCATAACAGCCACCAACCGAGCCCACTACATTTTTTAGCGCGTTTTCTTAGCGTTAAGTCACTTTCATTTGAACACTATAGGAAAGTTCCTCCCCACTATCGAATGTCACCAGCTGCTTCCGTAGTCGTTTAAAAAACTTTGGGCGAAATGCATGCGCGTCAGTCGGAAAAATACAATTAACTTTAACAGTGACATTGACGTTTCCAACTTGAGAATTTACGACTTTAATTGAAGTTTTTCGTATTCCAAGAAGGTTGTTATGTTATGCTCGGTGC
Source organism: Anomoia purmunda (assembly GCA_951828415.1). NCBI lineage: Eukaryota > Metazoa > Arthropoda > Insecta > Diptera > Tephritidae > Anomoia > Anomoia purmunda. Next base: position 58,362,045 of record OX639997.1, on the reverse strand, counting down.
CTCGAAAATGAAATTAATCCGCCAGTGGCCAGAGCAATTTTGTGAACTTAGAGTTGGAAGGCTGTACTTAAGGTGAATTGAAATATTTAATTCACAAACTAGTTTGGATCGCTTTCGCAAAAATATTCGTGACTCACATTGACCCGTACACAGCAGGATTTCAGGACTAGCTACATTATGCCTAGAGGCAGAATTTGTCAAGAAGTTGGATTCTAGACTTTTATCGACGCATTTGCTGCCGCCAAAACTCGAAAAGCTCACTTCTAAGTTCCAAATAATTGAAGATTGGAGAATTTTAAACTGCTGGTTCAATCACTTAATCATGATAATCAGATCGACAAATAAATGTTTCAATGATGTTTCTGTCTTCTTATTAATTCTCAAGTCCTGCTATAGCTATATTCGTACATTCCGATATTATCTAAATAAATATTTGTGACCAAAAGTTTATACATATAAACTGATTAATACATTCTATTGATTTTCGAAATCGTATAAAAAAAATGCGTTCCACCCAACATCAACTATAAAGCAAGTTCAATACTCGTACAGATGTGCTGAACTGATGAGAGCAAAAAATGTCGTATTTGCCTATTCTTTAAAAACAAGTAGAAATATAGTTGATGAAATTGATGAAGTATTCGAAATTTGTATGTATGTAGAAAGGCGGCCCCACCTTTTAACCCCTGGGCTCGGATTTCCTATCGGCGTCCCTGACCGTCTGCACTGCCACACAACTGACTAGAGTAGCCGTCTCCAAAATTTACATATGTATGTATGTGTGTTTGTTTACATACGTGGAAATAATTATTGCTTGCATTCCTTGCCAACATTTGGCTCGACCTTACCTCTAATTTGTGCCTTATCATATTGACCTACACGATGAACGATGCGCATCGATTCTTAGCGCATTGGAGCGGCAGGCAAAAAAGTTTTCAGATTTACTTTGTACAGAGCATACGTGCATATTATATTATATACTTATGTATATATATACACCCGCGGCCAAGCGTAACTTACCATTCAAAAATTTCTAGCGAACACGTGTTCTATCACTCATTGTAATGGTGCTTGTTGCGGTAATGGAATTTTTCCGTTGTATGATTGTTGTATGCTTCAAATTAAATGCTTATGTTTCAATGTTGGTTGCCAACTAATTTTCACGAGTGTTTATGTGGGATGCAAATTATATAATTACTGATAACTTATTTATTTATTTCATTAGAAAATTAGTCAAAAATAAGTAAAGAAAGTGGCGTCTGCGGGCCCGGCGAAGGCTTAATTCTTTTCATGAACGAAAAAAAAATTAATTTAAATTACTGCATTTTTAGCGTAATATAATTTGAAAATACTTTATACCTTTTCATATAAAAAATAAATCTTATACATATGTACATATATAAGTCTCGCATCACAGTGTCTGAGGTGGGACTCCTCCGAAAAGGCTGGACCGATTTTTATGAAATTTTGTAGGTATGAGAATAGGTTGTAAAGAATATTTTATGCTTGAGCGAAGGTTGCCACCTTTTTGAAAAGTCAAATTTAATTCAACTTTACTCAAATTATATGGTATATTAAAATGTTGGTCTCAAGCGAGGGTTTTATCAAATTATACACAAGTTTTATGGAATAGTAAAATATGTGTGTCAAACCATTCGTTTTGCTAGGAGAAAATTTATAAGTAATTTTGAAGAAGGTTGACACCTGCTTGAAAAGTTAAATTTAAGTATATAAAATATTGAAATATGAGGACAAGGTTTATACCTATATTTTTGAGAGAGCTGCCACCTATTGGAAACCCCAAGTTTAATTAAATTATACCCATGTACATATATACATAAATAAGTTCAATCACATATTTTATATATATGGACGGGATAGATCTGAATAAAATTTGAATGAAATCAAATACTGCAATATGGGTGTCAAATGAAAGAGGCCGTATAAAGTGCGTTTTGCAAATATTTTAAGGGAATGTTGCCATCTATTTAATGCAAATTAATTTAAATTAAAGAAAAGTAAGTGGCAGTTTACAATATGAGTGCCATACTGCAAATTTAAGAAATGCATAGTTTCAAAAATAATTTTAGGGAGGGTTGCCACCTATTTAAAAATTAAACAAAATTATAATAACTTAAGTCAAATATTAAAATATGGGCCTCAAACAAAAGAGTTTGAAGAAAGCTCTATTTTGAATATTTGAAAATATTTTTGGAGAAAGTTGTCAACTGCTTAAAAGTGTAAATAGAATTTAGTTATTAAGTTAAAAGAAGTAACACGTAATGGGACTCCAAAGAATTAGGCTTAAAAAAAAACTTAATTATGAAAATATACTTAAGGAGTGTTGCCACGTGTTTAAAATCATTAATTTAATGATAACTGTAGACTTACTGAAATATAAATTATTATTCTGGAACAAAAGAGTTTATACGAAAACAAGTTTAAGGGGGCGTCACCTCTTAAAGGTAATTAATTGGCAAGGCAACAGAAATCCTACTATACTGGTATAAAAAAAAAAACATTTAAGGAAAATCTTTTAGAAATATACATATATTCATAGAGAAGGAAAGTTAAATTCAACTAAATTTATAATAAATTCAACTAAATTTATAATAAAGCGCCACACATGGTTGTACTGACAAAGGTTAAGCAAAACTTAGTCTCGAATCAATATTTAGTGTTGTTAACTATCTTAAACAGCACACATATACATATAGCCACATCCACATATGAATAGCACTCGGTTATTTGATTGTATGAAAGAAGAAACAGCACTGTGTAATAAAATTAAGCAAATATTTAATCTCTAGGGTCTCATAGAGTTTTTCAAACGCAAAAGCAAAAAAAAAAAACACATAGGAGTTTTGCAGTTGTATTTATAACACCAGCTTATATGAATTTGCCTTAAAAAAATGTTTGTACAGAATAACCAAAAGTTTTTTGGTTTATAAAAACTATGATCAATTATAAATTTGTATCTTAGTTTATAAAGTGAAGCGAAAGTGGGCTTAAAATACTCAAGTTAAAAAAGAAAAAAAAAACAAGCGTCCTTTTACATCTATGGGTATAAACTTAAACTTAATATACTTTATTCATAAGTGCAATAAGTATGCAAGAATTTCTGCTTGTCTGAAATCCGGCATAGAATTTGGAGCTATAACGCTTCTGCGCTTTATTTATTGTCATCGAGAAGGCAAAGACGACGTGAAAACGCAACCGTTTCAAATTAAATAGCATATCGTTCGAAATGAGGTAGGTATTCTGGGAAGCATAGCATCTTCTCCGCTTGATTTACCATTGATAGTGGTCGCTACAATGAGTAGGAGTAGGAATTCCAGAATTCAATCGAATAGTTAGCAATCTTCAATTGAAATGCTGTTTACTGATTTATAGGTCGCCCACTTGCAGCATGTCCTTGAATCTCACTGTTCATTGCGTTGACATCATTAGTTTTCACAGCCAAAATAGCTCGTTTTCAAACCCATTAATGATTGCTACTCAAATAGGGTAGAAATGGAATGCAATTTGTTATTACCTCAATTTGAAATTTTCGGGGGCGAATCGAACAATTGCTTTGAGAATTTAGCAGCTGTGTCCTTTGGTTTTGGGCTCACGCGCATAGTAGTGGTAAAAGATTTGCCAGCTAACGAAATAAGAGCTCCACTGCATTATTGCCTGCTTCCTCTCAAATCTTGACGAGTACAATTAAGGGCCTCAATTGACTTTTTCTGCACCATAATGCACTCATCCCAGACAATCAGTCTGCATGTTGTCAGCGCATTTGCCATGCCTGAGGTTTACTCCCTTTACTTGGTTGAAGCAAGTAGCAAGGTGATAAGGAACAGAGTCCGCCATCGGGGTGCTAGTATTCCAAGTTTATTGGGGGTTTTATTGCCGATGGCCGATAAAAACAGATTTTCAATTTTGATCAGAGCTTTATTAAAGTTTCCGAAAATTCCATGGTACGATTTTCGTGAAAATCTTTCTTGAACTTTTTCCAGAGCTCTCTTGGATTTGATGGTGACCACATTGTAAAAAAAATGCAAATAGTTTTATTATTCGAGCAGAATCTCAACTGAGAAATTGTCCTCGAGTGTTGATAATTTTCGAGCAAATTAAGCTTTTAACACCACTGTTCTAAATGTTTGACATTCTTTGCTGTTGAATATTCTTAATTTTGCAAAAGTGGTTGGATCTTTGGCATTCAAATATTAAAAAAAAAATGTTCATATCCATGAACTCGAATATCTCGCTTTGTCTTTTCAATTAGTTGCTCTATTCGATCTGATATTCGAAGAGATGGAGAGCAGTGTAAAGGATTTTTGTAAATTATTTTTAGAGTTGCCCATATTCAAAAAATATAATATAATCATAAATCAATATTGGTTTTCAAGTCAATTTAATATTACTGTGCTTCATTTCTTCAATTTTGAAACACATTGCTATCAATATTTTGGAAATATTTTCTTTATTTATTTTCTTAATTTCGTGTGGTACTCATTAGCAATAAAATGTAATTAAGCCTTTTAGCAGATGGCAACACTCTCTTTAATTGTTTTCTTATAAACTTTTTCCCAATATTGAAATATTCCAATTAGCTTGTTAGTTGAATTTGAAGATTAACTAATTTATGTGAAACCCCACTTTCCGTGTTACATTTTTTCACTCAATAATTTCATTTAATTTACCTTTTCAAGCAGCAGGCAACCCTTTCCAAAAATATTCTCTTTTCTGAAGCATCAATGTAAAAATTACAAAATTTTCGATTTCAAATTTGATGATTTAAAATTTTGGTCTCCCGTTATTATTTCATTTTTCATTAAATTTTACTAAAAACTTAAGCCCGGAAAATCCATTACTTTATATTAAAAAAATAAATTGGAAGTAAACATATTCCTTAACGTTAATATTGACATCAGAATTAACATTTTTTTTTTAATTTTTGTAAAATATATGCATGTCCTTAAATGTAGAAAAATGGTGATCAAAAACATTATATTCGAAGAATGTATTTTTTTAATAAATATAAAATTTTCAAATACTTTTGTACTGGATAAAATTAATTACTACTTAAATGTAATAAGAAATTTGAACTGATTTCATCAATTTATTGTAATATATGTAGTAAAAAAATAATTACCTTTTCTATTCGGCTGCCATTGTTTACAAAATTTCATTAAAAAATTTAGCTATTGTTTTTGTTTGCGGAATAACCTTAATCTCCTAAATTTGAGAATTTACATATATCCCATAATGAGACTCTCGGGCACAATATGGAAACCGGATGAAACACATAATTTTTGTATATGATACTTACTTTAATTGATGCAGTTGAAAATACCGAAGCGACTTTATTCACCGTTCCTTTCATTTTGAAATAAGTTTTAAGGTACAGATATTTTTAGTTCATGAAGTAATTGAAAATACACTATGCCTTTCATTTAACAAAAATTTGTGTAGTTGTAGAATTTGCATTACAAAGTATATGGAACAGTATCAGCAGTATCAATTAAATTCATAAAAATAAGGAAATATATCTTCCTTGTTCTACAAATAGCTGTCATGAAAGTAAATGATTTTCTCATTATTGTATCATGCGAAGCAATAGCTAACATCACTTATAGTGGCATTGAAAATTATTATTTCATACATCTTATCCCAAAATTATTAATAGCTGTGGTTTTCTTTGATTTCATATAACCATCTATGACTAGAAGCCTGATGAAAGGAAAAATATCTTCTTTGTCTATCACTTGCGGCACTTTTTCCAATTTTGATTTTGCAGTCTTCATTCGTATACTATATAAGTTATTCTCAAACTTATAATGAGCTTGAAAGTGTAACCTGTAAGAATATTTACATTCCATATTTAACACAAAATACTTCAACTGCATCTACCTTTCCTTCGAGGTTATTTGCTGACCTTATCTATTGTAGATGAAGGCGGTGGAGGTTTGTTCGAAATGCCAACCATCTTTACCAACAAAAAGTTGACTACCTTGTCTTCTATACCTACATTTTCATTTCCATCCGAAATCTCTTCTTCTTCTTCATCATCACCACTTCAGAAGCATCATTGTTGTTGTTGTAGTGGCTTTTTTTCGGAGTGTCAAAGGCGGTCATACTCCGGCACGTAGAAATCAGAATTATCATAATTTTTGTCAGTGACTTCACCGAGACTGATCCTCTGCACATAATTGTTCTAAAATTTCCTACAACTTAAAATCAGCCAATCAGTTTTAAGCCGTCGTAAGATAAAATTATTGGCAAAATTTTACATAATAACATGTCACTTTAGAAAATTATAGCTAACTATGCGAGGCATAATTTGCATTGTTAAAGTTTGCAATAGATGCCTTTAGGAAGATCTGAAATTGTTCGATTGCAGAGCAATAAATATAAATTTAGAAAGTTAACATTTCTAGTTTAAGCCAGTGCTTACTTAAATTTTGATTAAGCAAGTAAAAAGGAATAAAAATATAAGAATTATCTTAAACCATATTCATAGCAAAATCAGTATTTGGTGAAACTATTCAATTGCATAACTTTAATATAAAAGGTGTAAGCACACAGAGCGAAAATACCACCTAAAATGTTCTATAAATCAGAGAAAAATTTAGCGAATTTCTTTATGATTTTTTTACACTAAGAAGTCCTTCTTACTTTGACTGGGTATGTTTTTAAATAAAATCAAGAACATAATTTGTAAAACTAAAAATGAAGACTTTTCAATGTAATTAAAAAAATGACCCGTAGAACTAAGATGGAAACCTTTTCAATTAAATTTAGTAGCTAACCGGCAAAACTTATATAATAAAAACCTTTCCAATATAAGTCAGAAGTAAATCTTGATATTTTTTAGAATCTCCTCTTCATTTTAACAAACCGATGATCTTATCGATTTAAAATTATTTGCACCTAAATTTTTTAAAGTAGATTGATTGCCAAAAATAAATATGACACTGTTTCTTTTTTTCTTAACTGTTTTTTATTTAGTTATTCACGTGTTACTTTTAATTACAATAGTTTTAAGTATTTATGTACCATTATTACCGGTTTTAAATATTTGCTTATAATTTTTATGATTTATGATATTATAAATCTTATTCTTATTTCCTGAACTTAGTTACCTGTTCAGAAAAAACTTTTTTCCACAACTGGCATCTATAAAATAAATGCACAAGAAAAACAACAGGAGAAAAAGAGACCATCACTAAATAAGTAAAAATATTCAGTTTGAAAAACAATTATACATTTACAAAAATAAGTAATAAGTAAATCAGAAATTTTAACTTTGAAAATACAAAAATCCAAAGAACAGTGTTCACAAAATTAAATTAGAAACAACAAGAAGAAGTTGATTATTCTGAAAGTAAATAAACTCTACAGCTAAAACTAAGAGATTTCTTCTTAGTATTTAATATTTTCGGACCGAATTCCGTAAAAATAAATAAACGAACCGTTCTCGCCTGGTTTCCAGCTGTTTTTCTATTCAAAAAGTTTTAGAAGAAATTCGAACAAAATTAAAAAGATTTTCTGGGAAAAATGTCTTCAATGTTGTCAATCTCTTTAATTGCAGGTGAACTTTTCAGTTCTGTGCATATTAAAAAAAAAAAATCGGTATTATATTCAATAACAAATATTAATAGGAAGTATACTTCTCTAAAATCTCACCAGCGTTGAGCGAGAGACTAAATACAATACGCTATTCAAAAACCTGATATACTGAAATATTTACCAAGTAAAGTCAATACAAGCATGCTGAATTCAGTTTTGCTAACCATTTTCTAGGTTAGATCATTTAAGCGAACTTTTCCAACTTTTAAGTTGTTATTTGTGTTCCAATTTTTTGCGCATTAAATTAACTAATTTCATTAAAATTTAATTCAGTATGCAACATTTTGGAAGTATATAGTTAAAGAAAACCATATCAAACAATTTTGCTGGTCGATTTAGGTAGTGAAATAAAAGGAGTTTTTTTCATTAGATCTCTACAGGTTACTCATACGCCCCGACAAACGGCTACCTTATGAAACCAATGAGTAAGGGTGAGTACCCGTACGACTAAAGCGTGGTAATATAAGCGACTTCTAAAACGGCCTCAGATATTAATGTGGTGTATTCTTTAACAAAATTCGATTGATTTGGGATGGGCAAATTTTTAAGATTTCGACAATAGGTAGCATTTGTGACTATGGTTTTATAAGACAGTTGTTTGCCAGGTCGTATGAGTAGCCTGTTGACGGGTAATAAAAAAATGGGTATTTCACCCAAATCGTTGATATGGTTTCAATTTAGAATATGTTACTAAAAAAATGCTTGCTCAAACATTTTTTAACGGAATTGAATAATTAAAATTAATAAAAAAAAATTTCCTACACAAAATTGTGCTAGATAAGAAATTTGAGATTGAAAAGGGCTGTCTAAATGACCTAACCTAGAAAAATGATCAGCACCACTAAATTCACATTAGTCGAGTTGATAGACGCGCCAATTGTACGAAATAAAAATGATCAGAAAAATGCCAAACAATTTTGAGATTATGAATTTGAATGTTTTAGAAGAGGAAATAAATAATTTCACCGAAGGTAATAACTTTTAATTCATTTTTAGTTTTGGTTTTTAATTTCTTATTATCTGTAACAAAATCTACTCTACTTCATAATTGCTAATTACGGTTGGCTGCTGAAACTTTTTTCTCATTGGCAACTGCGCAGTATGCCATTCGGGTTTAGTGAAACCTAATCATACGATGGAGACATGGAGACAGGGAGAAGTATCAGTTTTGTGATTAAATTTTCTTAAGCCTACTTCCTTCGAATCTAATGTCGTATATTTGCTTTACCTTTCTTAAAACAGCTTCGTATAATACCCAAATTCAAATATTTAATTTAGCTGGTTATAATTTCAATTAATGTTTTTAATCGGTTGCAAACCACTGCAAAAGTCTTTTTTGAAATCAAGTTTTAAAAAAATATTTTAAAAATGTATCATTTTGCACTTGTACCTTTTAACTAGGTGGCAACCCCTTAAAATAGGTGTTGCATCATAACAAATATAACGTACTATATATGTATGGGTAACATCTTATTTTAATATTTCAAGTCGTCATCGATATGTGGTTTATCTTATTAATTTAATTGATTATAGGCTATATAAGTTTTCACATTTATAATGTCAGTATGATTTATCTTAACAAAAATTTCTTTAATGTTGGGAACTTGGCTTCTAAAAGAGTCTGGGTATACCTGAAATATCCTTAGAAGTATTTAATTTTCAAACTGCTAGCAACCCCTTCGATAACACTGCGTAATAAAAATTAAAAAAAAAAAACCTGCGGTCATGATTTAGTTAATATTTTTTTATTAACATTAGTAGCAGGCTTACGAACTGTGTTTTTACTTTTTTTGGATTGGCTCTAGTTCTTGAGATAAACGAAACTTAAGAAATTAATGAAAAAAATGTATATGACCCAGTTCCAGCTCTATTAATTTTATTATTCCTCAATAAGTTAATAATAAGAATCATCTGCTGCAAACTGTGATGATGTTGAAATGTCAGAGACATCAAAAAATCCGACAAATAGCAGTGAAAAGGAGTTTCAAGAAAGTAGTTGTACGAAACAGGTATTTTCTACAGAAGAGCTCTATGACTTGGTTCGTGTCTCGAATTTATCAAAAAAGTCGTCTGAAGTTCTGGCTTCGAGGCTAAAGCAAAAATCTTGTACACAACCTGGTGTTGCTATTACAGCCTTTAGGAACAGAGAGCAACACCTTCTGCCTTACTTCACCAAAGAAGACAATCTTGTATATTATAACAATATTTCTGGACTCTTGAGTGCTATGGCCATTCCCGAATATAATACCGAGCATTGGAGGTTTTTTATAGATAGCTCAAAAAGAAGTCTGAAATGTGTGTTGCTACACAATGGAAATAAACTTGCTTCGGTTTCAATCTGTCATAGTACAAAACTAAACGAAGAATACAAAAATGTAAAAATTGTTTTAGCAAAGATTTTGTATGCACAACGTAAGAGGTCAGTATGTGTGGACTTAAAGATGGTTCATTTTTTATTGGGCCAACAAAGTGGGTATACTAAATACCCCTGTTTTATATGTTTATGGGACAGTCGTGCAAGAAATGAACATTGGATTAAAAAGGACTGGCCGGTGAGAGAAAATATGGAGGTAGGAACAGCAAATGTGGTTCGTGACCAACTGATAAGCCGAGAAAAAATCATTCTTCCCCAACTTCACATTAAGCTTGGGCTAATGAAACAGTTCATCAAAGCCCTTGATAAGACAGGTGACTGTTTCGAATATGTGTGCAAAAAATTTCCAGTCCTTAGTATGGAAAAATTAAAAGCAGGAGTCTTCGATGGTCCTCAAATTCGTATCCCTCTAAAAGACACTGAATTCTTAAACCATATATCACAAATTGAATCTGAAGCCTGGCTAAGCTTTGTTATTGTAGTCAAAAATTTTTTGGGAAATCATAAATCACCAGATTATACAAAACTAGTTGCTGATATGCTTCTCAATTTTCGCAAGCTAAGAGCTAAAATGAGCATTAAATTACATTATTTACATAGTCATTTGGACAAATTCCCGGACAACCTAGGCGATTGGAGTGAGGAACAAGATGAACGGTTCCACCAGTACATAAAAATAATGGAAGAAAGATACCAAGGTCGATGGGACAACCACATGATGGCAGACTACTGCTGGAACTTAATACGGGAGGTCCTACAGAAAAAGTTTTTTGTAGTTTTTTTTAAATTAATTAATGAAAAGAATATATATTTTTTATTTTTGTATTATTTTTATACAGGCGCGCAATAAAAATATAATTTAAATACATATTGGTATTTTTAATTAGGTTTTCTCGTAAAATATTTAAAAGTCTCTATCTGAAAAACTAGAGCCAATTCGACAAAACTGATATTATTTTCGTAATCAGCGCCCCCAAATTACCCTAAATCGACTTAAAAATCTCCGACCGCAAAATTTTGTTCCGCAGTGTAATATTTATAATATAATATATTTCCCCAAAAGAGCTTCTTTTAAAGTTTTTCGTTCCGTTATCATAAAAATTGAATTCAATCAGCAATATATATGAGGTGGCAACCCTCAACAAACTCTTTCATTTCAGAGTAATACTGTTATATTTCAGTAAGCTTGCAAATAGCATAAAAAAATCGCCGACAGTGCAGACGTGTTTTCCACTCGCTCTAGCAAATCGTAATTATTTATTAAATTCCGCCGCCTTTTAAATTGTGAAAATTTTCTTTTATGGTTGCCAAAACCATGAGACAGTGACTCTTACTATTTAATTCGCCTACCACAAATAAAAGTTAATATAATCAATAATATTTTGCATTATGCCTTGCGTTTGCGGACAGAAAGTCGATCGTGCTCAAGCCAAAGTTCAGTGCGCCAAGTGCAATGAGTTCTCTCACTTGGTTTGTGTTGGTATGATACAAGCAGATCTCGATTTTCTACAGAGTTCGAATAAACCTTTTTTCTGTAAAGAGTGTATGGCTGTGCGTCGCGGTTCTATTTGTGTGCCTCTTTCGCCCGCTGCTTCGGAAGAGTCAACTGCTGATAAAAGTGCTAATATTTCAAAATGCGTAAATGACAAATCATCAAATATGCAAATCCATAAACAACAAATAACCCTTGTAACCGCTGCTGCGGAGGGGACGGCTACTGCTAAGAGTGCTACTACATCTAAAAGTGTAAATGACAAGCCTTCTAATGTACAAGTCATCAAGCAACAAATAACATTGCAAACTTTAGCCAACGAAATCTCAGCTCTTAGAACCGAGAATGTGCGTGTGCTCTCAGTGCTAAGTACTCTGCACGAAGACAATAAGCGATTGGCTTTAAAATCGGACAATCTACATGATATAATTCTTTCTCTTAATTCCAAACTAAGTGACAAAGATAACGCTATTATTTCGCTTACCGCAGAAATAAAGAAAATGCACGGCATCATTGGTGCTTTTACAAGCAATAATACATTTGCCGCTGCTACTCAAACTCTTGCGTGCTCTTCGCCATCAAACAATGACACTCCTTGTGTCTCTGCTTCGCACACTTTTGTACCTGCTGTCTCTAATGCTGCTTACGCAGAGCGGCTGTCAAGTGTTACTATGCCCGCTAGTACGTCTACTTCGTCTAATGCTGTTGTCAATGCTTCGCTCTCTCTTGTTTCTGCTGTCGCTGCGCCGCGCTCTGCTGTTACCTATAGCGCTGCTGTCTCTTACGCTGCCAAGGCGAAGATATCGTCAAGTGTTGCTGCGCCTGTTATTACTTCTGCTCTGCCTTTGAAGTCAGCTGCTAGTAAAGTGTCCGCAATGCCGAACTCTTCTGCTCCTACATCTCAACGTGTACAACTGTCAATACCTGATATGTCGGATTTTCCCGTATCAGCTCAATCATCTTCTCCTTCTAATCGCAGTAATCCAGAATGGAAAACCGTATCCAAAAATCCACGCAAGAATCCCAAACAACCATTGGTTCGGTTTGGTTCTAATGACAATAATGAATTAACCGTTATTCATTCTATGAAGTGGCTACACATATCTTCTTTTTCACCTACCGTAACTGTGGATAATATCTTAACTTACGTTGCTAAACATGCTGAAATTGATAAAAAGTATCTTAACTGTTACATATATGCTTATAAAAAAAGATGCACAAGTGGAAGATTTTAAAAAGATTAATTTTAAATTAGGTGTATCTGAATGTTTTTATGATAAGTTATTAAACGCGAATATCTGGCCCATTAATGTAAAGATTCGTCCTTTCCGTTTTTTTCAAAAAAGCGACGCTCCACCGCAAATTCAATAATTGGCGCTACTCAGGTTAAATCTCACTCTACGTCCCTGAGGATATATTATCAAAATGTATCTGGTATTAGGACTAAATCTAAACTCCTCTTTAATATGACCGCTCATATGGACTATGACGTGTTTGTGCTAGTGGAGACATGGTTGAACGCGGATTTTTGTGAGAACGAATTTTTTGACTGTAAGTTGTACAATGTTTACAGAAAAGACCGGGATGTTGTGAAGACTGGACTCTCAAGAGGTGGTGGTGTGCTCATTGCCGTTCGGCGACGATTTCGATCTTCGCTAGTGCCACTAGATAATAATAACCCTCTTCTAGACCAACTTTGTGTATTACTTCACGGAATTTCGGATATCTTTATTTGTACGTCCTATATACCCCCTTCCAGTGCGGATTTTCTTTACAAAGCGCATGTGGATAATGTAGTCGATATGGTATCTAAGCATGATAGTAGTAAGTTCTGCATTCTTGGAGATTTTAATCTTTGCAATGTAGTATGGTCGCATATAGATAATAGCGTGGCGCTATGTCCAAAAAATATTACCACCTTTTCCGAATCTTACTTAATAGATTATTTCCTAAGTACTAGTCTCTTTCAGGTAAACAGTTTTGCTAACAAGCTTGCCAGATTTCTTGACCTAATTTTTATTAATGATGACATGCATTTTTCTTTACATGAATGTCTAGACCCATTATCTGCTGTCGGTATGCATCATGTCCCGCTCGTTCTTAATCTTGAATTTTACGATTTTAAAAGCAGAAATATTAGTCAACCCACAAGTTTTTGCTTTAATCGTTGCAATTTTCAAATTGTCAACAGTGAGATATCAGCATTAGACTGGGACATATTATTTGAAAGGGCCAGTGTCGCGGAATGCTTTGATGTTTTTAAAAACAAAACCAGGGAAATTTGTATCAATAATATTCCGCTATTAAAAAGGAATAATTATACAATTCCTTGGCATACTAAGGATCTGAAGAGGTTAAAGAATCTGAGAAATAAATACTATAAGAAATTCAAGTCATCTAAATCGTTAGTGCATAAGGACAAATACCTGCGATATGCTAGTGAATTTAAAGTTATGAGTAAAAATCTTCATAGGGACTTTATTCGTAAATATGAATGTGACATAAAATCCAACCCCAAGTCTTTCTGGAATTTTGTTAAGACCAAACGGTCTTGCTCTAGTATTCCATCCGACATTTTCTATGATGATTCCCATGCGTCAACCCCTGAAAATGCTGCTAATCTCTTTGCTGATTTCTTTCAGTCTAATTTTGAACCGGAGTCTGACCCCGCCAGTAATATTATCCCAAATGTTAGTTCCCCGATCAACTTTGGTTCTTTGTCTTTATCCCTTGATGACGTTATGGATGGAATTTTGCATATCAAGTCTAATTCGCAAACTGATATAGATGGATTATCCCCTATTCTTCTAAAAAAGTGTGAAGCCTTTGCTTATCCACTGTTGTTAATCTTCAATAAGTCCCTGCTATGCGGAGAATTCATTGAAGCTTGGAAGATAACCTCAATTACACCTATCTTTAAACATGGTAATAAGAATAACGTTGCAAATTATCGGCCTATTTCCAAACTGTCGACAGTTTCTAAACTATTTGAATACATAGTTAAGCAGAAGTTGTATTTTTCAGTTAAACGTTTAATATCTGACAACCAGCATGGCTTTGTGGTCGGTAGGTCGACGGTAACAAACCTAGCTGTATTCACAGAATGTTGTATGTCCGCCTTTACTGATCGTCTCCAGGTTGATGTGGTATATACTGACTTTTCCAAAGCATTTGATAAGGTCAACCACTCAATTTTAATTTCCAAATTAGCTAGTCTTGGCTTTCATTCTGTGTTCCTGTCTTGGGTGGAGTCTTACCTTTCCCTTCGTTATTGTGTAGTTGTTGTTGATAACGTTCCCTCCTATCCTTTTATTGCCTCGTCTGGGGTTCCCCAAGGTAGTATCTTGGGCCCTTTGTTCTTTGTTTTGTTTATAAATGATATATCTGATTGCTTCGTTAACTCTAACTTTCTTCTTTATGCGGATGACTTGAAAATTTTTACTACAATTTCGAGGCCCTCAGACTCCTTAAAGGTTCAATTAGACCTAAATAATGTAATAACGTGGTGCAGAAAAAATCAATTGCCATTAAACATTGGTAAATGTTTTCATCTTTCTTTCTCTAAGTCTCGTTCCCTCATTCCTACTACATATTTCATTAATGACTCTCGGCTCACCACTCTTGATGAAATTTCCGACCTTGGGGTGGTCTTTGATACCAAATTCTTATTCCATAGTCACATAAACTGCACTATCGCTAAGGCTTACTCAATGCTTGCCTTCCTGCGCCGATTTTGTACAGATTTCACAGATCCTTACACTCTAAAGCTGTTATATACTTCGCTTGTTCGCTCCAAGCTGGAATATGCTGTATTCATATGGAGACCGTATCACGACTGTTACATTAAAAGACTTGAACGTATTCAGAAAATTTTTGTAAAATTTGCTCTCCGATCTCTTAACTTTGTAGAACCAATACCTCCGTACAATGCTAGATGTTTGTTAATTAATCTCAAATCCTTACATATTAGGAGGAATATTCTCTCACTCTCCTTCGTGTTTGACATCTTAAGTGGTGAGATTGATTCTCCGTTCCTTCTCGAGCGAATTTATTTTCACATTCCGCAAAGAAGTCTTCGTAATCATGACCCTTTCTTCTTAGAAAGAGTCCGAACTATTTATGCCTCTCACGCTCCTTTACTTCGTACATTAAAAGAGTTCAATTTGCTTTCAACTACTCTGGCCATTGATTTTGGTTCTTCTAAATATAACTTTAAAATGCTTTTAAATGAATTTTATAAATAATGTAGAAGAATATACACCCAAACTGGCGTCCTTTCTGGCGTTCTGTTGGCGTCCCTTCTGGCGTACATACATGCTTATCTAAAAGTATACCACCGACGTCCCTACTGATGTCTCCACTGGTTGCACACTTATATTCGATGTCAGCCATTATGTATAAAGATTATACCTTTTTTAACTCTAAACATATATGTATTTACAAATTAATCAATAAGTTGTCTGTAGAAATATGTATCTTTCTGTAGACTAAATAAATAAAAAATTAATATGTAATACTTTCTAATATGTGTAGTCTGTAAGAATTTTGTATTCATTGATTTCATAAACAAATAAATAAATAAATAAATAAATAAATAAATTCATGTTTTTAAACACGTGGCAACACTCCTCAAACAAATTTGAAAAATTAAGTTTCTTTAAGCCTACGTCCTTTAAATCCCATTATATGATACTCGCTTTAACTTAATAATTTCATTTGCTTTACTCTCTTAAGTAGGTGGCAATTCTCTTTCAAAATAAAACTTTCGTGAAGCTATCTTTTTTGATACCCATATCTCAATAATTGATTTAATTTGGTATAATATAAATAAATTTTTTAAACAGGTGGCAGCCCTATCCAAAAGTATTTTTGAAATTACATTTTCTTAAAACTTTTAGTTTATGCATAATGTCAATTATTTTTTCAACTAAAGCAATTTGCATTCAAACAGGTGGCAACCTTCTTTCAAAACATTTGGAAAATTAAGCTTCATTAAGCCTTTTCCATTTGGGGTCCATATTGCAACATTTGATTTCATTCATAGCTTTTATGTAAACGGGGGCTAGTTCTGTTGGAGCCTGGAAAAAAAAAAACATAATCACACATTCTCTCACACACACACACACCCAAACTTTCATTCATTTCTAATTATACCCATGATTACCTATTTTAAGTACATAAGTAAATCAATTAACACAATTTCATGTGCTCGCTTCGAGTCCCAACGAATTTCTAAATTAAATGAGCAATTTCTGCTGAAGGAAAATAAATAAACAATTACACAAGCTTACAATCAGGTCATACCTACATATCTAGTCTTCGTGTGACAGAGTGAGAGGATGTGGCAATGACAGCTGCCAATGCAATATAAATTCTATTTCGTTGATTTATTTAACGATTAGTGTGGGTTTTGCCCGGTCGATCAATGAATAGCTAACAGTTAACAAAATAACAATTATTTTGTTTACTCAAATCGTAATATCAAATATTTAAATTCATTGCTGAAAGTGAATCATGGTGCGTATAGATAAATAAAATTAAAAGATTACTATTTTCATCTTCAATGAGAGTCAACATAGGGACAGTTATATATCGAGGAAGTTAATATTTTTCTATGTTCACAATGCCGGTTATTGAAAGGCTAACCAATATAAGTAAATAAATAAATGAATACATATAATTCGCAGCCGTAATAAGGAAAATCACATCAAAATTATATTAATTCGTAAAGTTGGTTCACAAGAAACTTTAATTATTCGGGAGGCGCGGCAAAACTGTAACTTCATAAGGAAAAATTCACAAATGCGAAAGGTTGCAATATATTCTTTAATATAGTTATCATTTTGTTGACATTTAACAGTTGGAAGATCTTAAAAAAAAAAATTATCGAAACAAAACTTCTCATATCTCACAGTAGTAGTGTACTATTTCATTAACCTTACTAATTAATTTTTTATTTATCAAATAACTGGTAGCCCTCACTGAAAGTGTTCTGCAAATAAACTTTCATAAACCTCTTTTCAAGAGGATGGTCTCATGTGTAGCAGTCCACGCAAGTAGGGAAAGTCCCTAATTGCCATTCACCTGGGATGCGGTAGAAGCAGCTCACGAAATCCGGCTGCTTTCATCCAAATATCCTCTCGGCAGCTTCAAAGCAAGTTAAAGTGAGATGGCGAGCGTGATGGGTTCACTCTGACATTTTTGGTTTAAGAGCTAACCAGGGTCAAAAGCATCTATTCACCAGTACATGTGGCTACGCGGGTGTCTGAATTAGAACAGACGGCTCGCTACACAAATGAGGCTTTACAAAAAACCATCCAGGACGCTGATGTGCGCCGCCTTTGAGACATATTAGGTAAAAAAAACCAACGAATGAAAAATGGACCTCGAATGTCCAAACCCTTAATGGGGAAAGAGCCGCTGCCTCCCTGGTTGAAAAGTAAGGGCAGAAATCACCGTTATTCAGGAAGTGAAATGGATAGGCCAATTGCAACTGATAGCTGATAACTTCGCTAATCGACTCTCACATCTGCTCACTAAGAGCACTTCTCAGCAAATCAGAACTCGCGAGTACTGTAAGCCCTTTATACTCTCACTGCCCACCGTCGCTAACGAAATAAATAATTCGGGGGTGATGAATGCAGCTCTGCTAGGAAAGCAAAGGTGCTAGCGATCGGGCGCATCGCATGCTGTACGGGAACGATAACGTGAGCGGAGAAAGGATGATAGGCGGAAAGTAATCAGAGGCCAAAAAACTTGAATGCGAAGAGTTTGAGCTGTTAGCCGCCAGGAAAAGGGGCCAAAAAATGTACCACAAAGTGCGATAACCTACTTGGCTAAATGATGGCAGGAAAATTATCGCTTACGATGGAGTTGACATCCCATCACCAGACCTCGACGAACTTCGGGTAGCAATGACGCGGGTACGAAAAACGAAAGTAGCCGGCGCTGATGAATTATATGCTGAGCTACTTAGACAGCACGAGAAGAAATTATCTATAGGCGCGATGTCTGGATTTGGTATACGAGTAGCAGCAATAGCGGATATGTTAAATGATGCAGAGCAACATCACCAACTCTGTCAGAATCGGCCTCAATTCTCTCATCATGCCCGTGCTACTATTGTATGACGTAGAAGCATGTACGCTGCCAACATCGAATCAGATGACCCTTAAAGTGTTAGAGAGAAAGATTTTCCGAAATATTTTAGGATAGTGAGCCGTAATCTTTATAGCGGCATAGACAAATATGCAAAGTTCAGCGAATTAAGTTTCAGAAGCTACACTGTCTATTTAGGTATTTTCCTACGAACTGAAAAAAAATTACCTGAAAATACTGGTAGTTAAAAATCGTGAACTGCGCACAGCATTTCAGCCCATCCCAAGGCTTTTATTCTTCATTTAAAGCGCGTTTTATTTGAATATTGATTATACTTTAAATTCAGTGTTAAACTGTTGATGTTGTTCTTAAGACAAGCACGTAGAGTGCATTTCGGCACAACCAACCAACCACAGGTGGAACGCCCTATGAACATTGGCTTGGTTTCACTGTTGCCACGTTCCCTATGGCAATGAGATGCAAATGTTGCTCTTTTACTGTACGTAGTCACCCGTGTGAACGCAAATTTTCTTAAACCACACCACCCTCAATGCACTAAATGCCCGCCTTTCGCACAGCAGGCTGAACGTGCTAAAGTGGCCAGAGTTCAAGGTCTTATATGGAAAATATATGAATGCATACATATTTATGTATTTCGCAAGCGTACGCAAGTTGGATGAAAGTTTATATTTATATTTAAATTTATTTGCTGCGGATATGGTTAACGCAAAACAAACAAAACAAAAGGAACTAACAGTTTTGCAATAACTTAATACTCGTATGCATAGTTATAAATACAAAGTATATGCAATTGTATATGCATCTTCGTATACCATTAAGTGAATATATATACATAGACATATATATACATATATATATATATATATATATATATATATATGTGGTGTACCGTTTACGTATTCCATAAATTTATGTTACGTTACATACTGCAATTGTTAAACTTACGCTTAACAACACTGTAAACTTCTCATTGACTTTTTTTGACATTTCTTATTTTCATCTTTACCAACGTATTCGCATAAGGTTTTAGTGTTAGTTTTCTAAGACTTGAATTTAATAAATGTTTAATCATCGTGGACGCAAGTCGTTTTATTTTAAGTAGTACCACATTGGTGACCCCGCATCGTTAAAACACACGTTTTACATCCGAAGTTTTTCACAGCAGAAGAATTTCTCTCGACGATAGCGTTACTGTCACGGGCGGCCGCGATTTAAGCATCTTTGAAAGCAACAGTGGAGCACCGCGAATTCCACTGCCTAGCATGAACGAAGAAAACATCGAGGCATATTTCTATGCTATGGAGTTCTGGTTTCAGGCATCCCTCGTGCACAGCGATACCAGAAAGTTCAACATAGTTCTTGCGAGCCTTCCACCTAATAAACTACTAGAGCTGAAGCCAATAGTTGAGGCTGCACCAGCTGCAGAGAAATTCACTTACATTAAGCAGAAGATAACGGATCATTTCACTGAAAGCCAGCAACGCCGCTTGCAGCGTGTTCCCAAGGACATGCCTCTTGGCGACCGAAAACCAAGCGAATTGTTCAGTGAAATGAAGCGCGTGGCTGGCACTACGCTTAACGATAGTTTGCTGCACGACTTATGGGTGGCGCGACTTCCACCTTACGTACAAGCTGCTATAATCGCAACAAATGTTCCCTTAACGGAGAAAGTGAAGGTGGCTGATTCAATCGCCGAGTCTATTGGCTGGTATAATGGACAAATTGACATGGTCTCATCGAAAAATGACATTTCTAACCTCAAAAATGAAATTGCGGAACTTTCGCGCAGTTTGCAAAAGCAATTTAAGGTTAGGGATCGAACACGTTCCAGATCATCGTCACGAGCAAAAACGGTAACTCATAGCGGCACTTCGAAGAACGGTATCTGCTGGTACCATAATAAGTTTGGCGACAAAGCTACAAAGTGTCGCGAACCGTGCGCGTTTGCTAAACCCACAGCTTCGAAATAGGGTCGCTCGGCTGAGGCGATTTCGGGTATTTGCAAACAACCTGATGTCGTCCAAAATCACCGGCTTCGCATTTTTGATACGTCATCGAAAATTAACTTTTTAATTGATACGGGCGCTGACATATCAGTAATTCCACCTAATGCGAGAACAGTTCGAGCTAAAAATACCGGTATAAATTTGTTTGCAGCGAATGGCTCTCATATTAAAGTGTTTGGTGAAACGTTTTTAAAGCTTAATTTAAATTTGCGCCGAGAATTCACTTGGAATTTTTTCGTAGCAGATGTGTCTCAGGCTATAATAGGTGCAGACTTCTTAAGTCATTTCGATATTTTAGTTGATCTCAAAAGAAAGTGCTTGATTGATAAAAAGACTGATTTACAAACATTTTGCAAAATCGATAACAGTAACGTAGCAAGCGTCAAAACTATTAATGCCGACTCGAAATTTTTGAACATTTTAAAAGACTTTATTGAAATCACGCGTGCACCGCCTATCGGTTCGTCCACAAAATCCACGATCGAACATCGGATTTTAACTACCGGTCAACCTGTCTTTGTTCGTCCACGAAGGCTTTCGCCAGAAAAACTAACTGCAGCACGTTATGAATTTGAATTGTTGCTTAAACTTGGCATTTGTCGACCATCGAGTAGCAATGGGGCGAGTCCGCTGCATATGGTGCGCAAGTCGGATGGTTCCTGGAGGCCAAGCGGTGACTACCGCGCTCTCAACGCGCAGACCATACCTGATCGCTACCCATTACCTTTTTTACAAGATTTTTCGAATGTGCTTGCAGGTAAAACGATTTTCTCGAAAATCGATTTGCAGAAAGCTTTCCACCAAGTAAAAATTCATCCTGAGGATGTCCCAAAAACGGGCATTACGACTCCGTTTGGATTGTATGAATTCACTCAGATGACCTTCGGTTTGAGAAACGCCGCTCAAACATTTCAACGGCTAATCAATGAAGTTTTTCGTGGTCTTTGCTTTGTCTTTACATATCTAGACGATATCTGCGTAGCATCGGAGACAGTTGAAGAGCACCGAAATCACTTGCGGACGGTGTTTTCGCGTTTAAAAGAGAACAGCCTAACAATAAACGTGTCGAAATCTGTGTTTGGGGCTACGGAGCTCGAGTTCCTTGGACACTCCATAACAAAAGATGGTATTAGCCACTTCCGACTCGTGTCACCGCTCTGCTGACTTATCAACGACCCATAGTAGCGAAAGAGTTGAAACGCTTTTTAGCAATGCTCAACTGTTATCGGCGTTTTTTGCCGCACGCATTGGATACGCAAGGTCCACTCTTCGCTATGATACCGAAATTTCGAGACCTGCAAACGCGAATTGGCTAATGCTGTCATGCTCGCCCATCCTATCCCAAACGCCGAACTATCACTTTGGGTCGACGCATCTAATTTCGACAGACGCTGAGCTGCAATCGATGCTGTCAGGTAACTCTGCTCATTCACTTAAATTTACGCAGTTTTTTCTCCCTTCTAGTTCGCAAAAAATCTACTGCGACTATTCAACTGGAAAGGTTCGGCCTTTCATCACGGAAAAGTTCAGATCCAGCATCTTGCACTCTGTGCACGACCTTGCACATCCGGGTACATCTTCACATGGTAATCGTTACTGCGTTACCATAATCGATCGCTTCACGAGATGGCCAGATGCCATCCCCGTCTCAGACATTACCGCACCTTCGGTCGCCAGGGCTTTAGTCAACGAATGGATCTCTCGATTTGGCGTCCCTGCAACAATTACTACCGACCTTGGCAGGCAGTTCGAGTGTGCACTTTTTCGTCAACTAATGCAGCGACTGGGCGTTAACCATTTACGCACAACGCCTTACCACCCGCAGGCCAACGGAATGGTAGAACGTTGGCACCGCACACTAAAATCAGCCATTCTTTGCCACAGTGCTGATAAGTGGACGACGTATTTGCCACTGATTTTACTCGGCCTTCGTTCTATCTTCAAGGAAGATTTAAGTGCAACACCCGCAGAACTCTTTTATGGTACGACTCTTCGTCTGCCCTCCGAATTTTTTGTCGACAATAAGACAGCTAGAGACGAGCACAATATTATTAGCGATTTCAGGCGTACTATGAACGATCTTCGCCCTGTCGATGCGTCGTGGCACACAACTTCGAAAGTTTTCGTTCATCCTAATTTGAAGTCTTGTGGTCAGGTGTTTGTAAGAGATGATTCGGTTAGACCCTCGCTTACCGCACCATACAAAGGCCCATTCAACGTTTCACATCGAACACCGAAATACTTCATTATAAAAATCAACGATAACGAAGTGAAAGTCTCTATCGACAGACTTAAGCCTGCTTTTACCGCAACCCTATCTGGTTCCTAGGTGGAGGGTAATGTGGTGTACCGTTTACGTATTCCATAAATTTATGTTACGTTACATACTGCAATTGTTAAACTTACGCTTAACAACACTGTAAACTTCTCAGTGACTTTTTTTGACATTTCTTATTTTCATCTTTACCAACGTATTCGCATAAGGTTTTAGTGTTAGTTTTCTAAGACTTGAATTTAATAAATGTTTAATCATCGTGGACGCAAGTCGTTTTATTTTAAGTAGTACCACATATATAAGTACATATGACTTGTTGAAAATGTTTTGCAAAATAAATTGCGTTTTTCGACTATACAGAAATGGCTTCCGGCATGTAGTGCTTTTCGTTTTTTTTTTTCTAGCCTTTGGCTTCATGGATATTATTAGATCTGTGTACGAGCCGTAATTTAAACAAGAACAGGGACCCGTCTGGCTCAATACCGGCTTTAGGGCGGCTCGTCCGGGGTACCGTGGCGTATCGTTAAAGGCAAATAGATACGAGTTTATTCATTCATTCATTTAACTATTCATTATTTATTAGGGCAAATTAGTACAATAAGATATTAAAATCTTTTATAGTACAACAAATTTCAGAGTCACAATAACAAGACATAACAGATCTTAAAGTAAGGTAATAAACAGTACATATGTATGTACATAAATAAGCAACACAACTTATAAATTAAATTACTGTTGTGTAATAGTCACCTAAACAATATCGAGTTAAAAATATTTTAACAAAGAAATTAGTTACAAAAAGATATAAATAAATTAGGACTAATGGAAGATGGTATATCTATTAAAGTCTAAGTACTGAAGTAATTATGAATAGATTCTCTAAAATTGCTTTAGTTTAGCTGCTTTCTAATATTGGCAGGGATAGAGTTCCAAATGCGAATACCGTTAACGAAAAACAGCCTTGCTGAGATCAATGGGATAAACTGAGGAACTATAAGGTTCATTGTGCGGGCTGATTTGGTAAAACACAACTTATCATAGAGATAGTTAGGAAATCTCCTAGTGATAAGCTTACATAAAAATATACAATTGTTAGCCTTGTGATACTCCGAGATCTCAGAGCCTAAAAGTCGGTGCTTCCATGGTGAAATATGTTCAAACCTTGATAAGCCGTAAACATAGCGCGTCACATTATTAAACAATGTCCCGACCTTATGCGCATAGCTAACGGATGTTTTTTTTTAGACTGATAGAACTTTCGATAGCGATAGCTGTCACTTGACAGCTGGTAAATGACATTTCGTTTTGACATTTCTGTTCAGTAAGCATTGACAAATCATCATGGAAAGAATGACGCCGCAACAACATTTACAAATTTTGGTAATTTACTTTAAGAATCAACGTTCTGTTCGCCATACTTATAGAGCACTTCATGAATTTTATGGTCCACATAATCGAGCATCAGAGCAGCTTATTCGTCAAACTGTTGATAAATTTCGAACAACATTTACTCTACTCGATGAAAAACCAACAACAAGACAAAGGACTGTACGTACAGAAGAAAATATTGGTGCTGTAAGTGTTAGCGTTGGAGAAGATCCGAATTTGTCTATTCGCCGCCGTGCTCAACAAGTTGGACTTTGTCCATCCACAACATGGAAAATTTTGCGCACCCTTTACTATCCGGCTTACAATATATCAGATCAGAATACGTTATAATTGGGTTTATTAGCTATAAAGCAAGACGACGTCTTGTTTGCAAGGGGATATAGAATCCCGATTGCCGTAGATTCCTCAGTGTGACATATACCTTGCTTACTACTTTGTTTACATGATCAGTACAAGTGAGATTAGAGTTTATAACAAAACCTAAATTAGTTATTTTGCGAACTATCTTTATAGGCTCATTGTCAATGTAAAGCGGAGGTAAGAAATGGAAGTCTTTGGTTTTTTTTTGTTATATATTGGCAACACACAAGATTTAGTGCAATTTAAATAAGAACTATTGTCACTCACCCATCTGGAGATTGTGGATAGCGCCACATTAACATTAGCACAAAGACGGTCGACTTGACTAACAGGTCCAGATAAGTAAAACTGGATGTCATCTGCATAAGCATTTAGATTTGCAAACGTTGAAAACATAATTTAAAAATAAACTGAAAAGCAACGGGCCAATAAAAGAACCTTGGGGAACACCAGCAGTCACCCCTTTCAGTTTTGAAACGTCAGCACCAATTCTCACTCGTTGAGACCTGGCTGGTATATAGCTTTCATAAGACCAGACCAAACGCACTGTGCCCAAATCCAAAGTAAAATTGCAGCTTGCTACATAAAACTCAATGACTAACAGAATCGATGGTCTTAGAGAAATCTACCAGAGCAAGAGTAATGTCAAGTGGGTTTTATCAAAGGGCATTCGAATGTCATCTAATATTTTCAATATGGCAGTGGTGCAACTATGATTTTTCCTGAATCCTGATTGCAGAGGTGAAAGAAGATTTTTATTATGGACATGCGACGAGATCTGCTCCGCCATTAGGGTCTCGAAATCTTTGGAGAGGGAGCTGACAAAATACTGATGAGAAGAAAATCGTTATTAAAACTAGCAGAACTCTTTTTGGCAACAGACAGTACTGTAGCAACTTTCCACTTTCCACAAGAAAGTCAAGTTTGTCATCAATAGATTCATAGAGCTAGCAAGCACTCCAGTCAATACTGCTTAAGTCAGAGAAAAGCTGACTTTCATTAAGAAATCGGTAGTCCCCGTAGGAAAGAAACCTTTGCTTTATTAGAGCGGTCTAACAAGGAGAACGGTTTCACCCTGATTTACAAAGAATCGAAAAAAAAATTCAATGGTCAGCGATTATTGGTGCCCTGTGATACGTGAAAACAAAGTCTGCCAATTACAAACAATGCTCTTCGAATGCACTTCACTTTTAATTGTAGAAATTTTGTCTATCAAAACAATAATTAATAGTGCAAAAATAATAATTAACCTTTATCAGTTATCTAAAAAAAAATTGGGCTGATAGCGAAAAAATAATCGCGGATTCGTAATCAGTGCTCAAGGCTTTTTCGCTGCTCATGTCAAAAACTATGTAAACTTGTCTAATTCTTCCTTGAGAATCCACAACCTCATCGTTGATAACTTTAAATACACGTTTCGGGTCTGCAGGTGCATTTAATATTTCTTTAAAACAATTTCCAAATATAAAGCAGGCAATGAAATACAATTCATTTAAAATTTTTGTATACATGTTTACCTGCTTGAACTCGATGATCACCGGAACTGCTACTAAAGAGCTACCTCGGGTACATTTTAACAAAATATCAAATGAAAAAAAATATTTTTTTCATAGAAATGATTTATGTAGAATAGTTTTCTTTAGAATAAAATTTTATTTTTTCAACGGGATCAATGCATGGCGATGTTAATTTTTGTTGTTGATTTTTTTTCTTCTTTTTTTTTTGATTATTTTAAATCGTAGCGGTGCCTAACTGATTAAAACCGGCCCTGCTCCCAGTCATATATGTACGATAACCAGAAAAACAAATTTAAACCGAATTAAAAATATTCTGATTTCCATAAATTAAGTAGGTTTTGAGACGAAAAAATAATACTTTCATAAAGTGCTTTTATCTGGCATACTTTCCTTCGTTTACATCATTGTAAATATTTTTAGATTTTCACTAGTTAATGCATAGAAAGTTCAGTATTTGAATATTTAGAATGCTGAGTCCTATGTAAAATTTTTCGTATGCCGGTATTCTATAATTCAGTCACATCTCAAATCACTAAATTTGGGACTTTCAATTAAAGACATGACTTTTGTGACTTGAGACGATTTGGGTTTTTAGTAAGCAAAAGTCTAGTTGTGAGCGAACGAAAAATTACACCGAAAATGCCACAACGCGGAAACCGGGTTGTCTCCAAACTAAACTTGACAAGGGATGACGGAAAAGCGTTCCAATATACATCACATTATCATCTTTTCGAAAAAACTGACAGAAGTTTAGAAAGAAACAAGCGTCAAATAACTTCAACACATACTGTGGTGAAAAGCAATAGGGAGAATCAGCAAATAACGTAGATTATAAAGAAGTTGCATCAGTGAAATTATCCTGTGGTAAGAAATGTTAGCTTACTTCACCACACCACAAGCCAATTAGATCCAATCAGATTCCAATATCAATCAGCAAAATTCAAAATAGTTCTGGTATGGTGAAATAAGCTAAAATATCCTGTTGACATTTCCGGTGAAAGTGTGCAACTTATTTGCGTTCTTTGATCGTACGTTTAGCTAGAGTTGCAGAATAACATAACCTCAATGCAAATATGTATGTTCATCGACGGCACACAATATGCTTTATTTATTTATTTCATAAAGTCAACAAAAGAATATTTTTACTGACTACTAACGCCGAATTATTATCAGCTAGATGTTTTTTTACCCATTAATAAATAATATGTATGCTTACTCAATACTTATACACCGAATATAACAGAAAATGAAATGAATCATTACACAAAGAGAAATCTAAAATGACAGAATTCGAGATCGCGTTAAATTCACGCAAAGTACGCGCCAATTGAGCATTTTTCCCATAATTAATGCTAACCTTTTCCGGATGGAAGGGATAAAATGTACGTAATGACCTCAAGGATACAAGAAAATGAATTCTTTCTAGCAAAAAAGGACAATCAATTGCGCCCTTAATAATGCCAAAAACGAAAGAAAGTGAGAGCATCGATCTTCTTGATTCAAGTGAATTAGAGTTTATTAAGAGATTGCGTGAATGATAGGAAAGGATAAAGATCGCAGGATTTTCAATCCTATTGATAGAAAATTGGAAATAAGGCCTCCAAATAGAAGCGACATATTCCAACCTAGAATGGACAAAAGTTGTAAAAAGCAAAAAGCATTTTAAGGGAGTTTGGGGATCCGAAAATTGTGAGCTGTTTCTACGTACGATACCTAGAATTGAATATGACTTTGCTAAAATAAAATTTATATGACTACTAGCTGACCTGGTCCGTGTTGCTAGCCCTATGCAAACATTAATGTTGTATTACCAAACGATTTAAATTGAGCTTTTAACAAAATTTGCGGCCTTTAAATAAAAATCCATGGTATACTTATCATAAAGTTTTTTTATTTAAGGCAAATTGGAAAATAAATTTATTACAAATTAACTATAATTGATCAAAATTATAATTAATGAAGCACTAGCTGTCAGGGCTATCCGCTTATGTTACAAATACAATTCAAGTGTCTTAAAGCAGCTTTTCTATGTGTATCTTTTTGCAAAATTCGAATATCTGTTTAATGTTTTTCTCAATTGGGTTACTAAGAATGTCTAAGGGATTGTGGTGTTGGAAAACGGATGCTCTATGAGTTCTTAAAAGAAGGCATTCAACAAGGATGTGGGAGATTGTTATGGTAGTATTTCGACAAAATTGGCATGTTGGCGGTGGTTCATTTTTGAGTAAGTGAGCGTGTGTGAGATTGGTGTGACCCAATCTTAGGCAAACGAAGCAGCTGTTCATGGCTTTGCTCGTGGACGTTGGTAGAGTAATTTGAGATCTATGAGTGTTGAACCTTTTGTAGAAATGGTTTTGGTTTATCCATCTGATAGCTAGACTTACGTATATTGATTTGGATGACATTTTTGCTGCGCTTTTGTTTCAAAATGGCATAAACGAAATGAGAGGTGCTTTTATGGCTGACTTTGCGGCGTTATCAGCAAGCTCGTTTCCAACTATGCCTGCGTGCTCTGGTATCCACATGAGTTTGACCCTATTATGTAATTGTATCATAAGCTCCTTTACAGCGGCTATTGGTTCTGATGGTTTACGTCCTGATCTCGTGGCTTCAAAAACCGAAAGGCTGTCATTGCATATAATTATATTTTTCTTCAATGTAGTACACGGAGGGCGGACAGTACAGCTTGAACTTCAGCGCCAAAGGCGGTTGCAACTGTAGGTAAGGTTCCAAGAGCCAGCACTTTACCAGTCTGATCTACTACTGCAAATCCCGTACCATCTATTGACTTGGACCCGTCTGTGTAGACCAGCTTCCAGTTCTGTTTTTTGTAGAAGTCTGTAACTTCGTAGAAAATTTTTCTGTAAGTGACCGGGTTAGTTGTTTGTTTCCCGTAAAAAGTAAGTTCGCTTATGAAGGAATTTTCCTGTAGCAGCCATGGCGGCGTCTTCCATTTTGGGCAGGGAGTGGGTGTCAAATCCGATGCTGACGCTATGTCATATACGCATGTTAGTGCGGAGGAAAATCTAGGACGTCGTTTACGTTGTTTTAAAAGCTTTATTTCTTTCTGGATGACCGTGTTATTCTTGGAGTAGATTATTTGAGACTGTAGGCATCTTATATAATTCAGTCGATCTTCAATTGTAAGTAAACTGCTCTCAGCCAACAGATTGTCTGTACGCGTAATTCTGAAAGCCCTCAGGCTACATCTGGCGGCTGCGTGATATGGTCCTTTTATTACAGCCAAGTGAGATTTAGCGCATTGTCCATATAGCGATAATCCATAATCAATTTTGGAGAGAAGGGTAAGCTTGGTTACGTTGAGGAGAGTGTTAGTGTGGACGTGGCTTTTGTTAGAGGAAAGGTATTTTATTATACTTCACCTGGCAGCTAAACTAGTTCTTAGGCTAATACAGTGTGATTTAAAAGTGTGCTTACTATCGAAAATTAATCCTAGTATTTTAAGGTTTTGTACATTTTGTATAATTATGTTGTTATTATTAATATTAACAGGATTACAATAATGTTACCGGCATATGTGTAGGTGTTTGCATTTCTCAACCGATAATTTTGCGCCAGAGTGCTGGGACTAGTTGTCAATGTTTGCCAAAGAATTTTCAAGATGATTTTTTATTTCCTGTAGGTTCTTGCTATCACATGTTATATATAAGTCATCAGCGTAGAGGCAATGTTCGATGTGTTTGTGTCGGAGAAGATTTTTACTGAGTTCGTCAAATGCGATTAGAAATAAAGTAACCGACAGAGGGGACCCCTGCGGAATGCTGTTGGATAGAGGATATTTTGACGAATATATCATGTTTACCCTGCAGCGAATGGTTCGGTTCGTTAGGAATGATTTGATATAGTTGTACATCTTTGGTCCCACTTGTAATTCTTGCAGTTTGTTAAGCACAACATGGACTCCGACTCTGTCAAAAGCCTTTTCAAAGTCGACAGCTAGTATTGAAATATGATTTTTTGATGATAGCGTTTTGTTGATTAAATGATCAAGGTAATACAGAGCATCCATTGTGCTTGTACCGGGTCTGAATCCAAACTGATTTGGAGAGGGCGTTTTAGAAGACACTAAATACCAGGTGAGTCTTATTGCAACCATTTTCTCTAATTTCTTACTGATGCAAGGGAGCAACAAAATGGGGCGATATGATTCCAACAGATGGCTGTCCTTGTTTGATTTCTTTATTGGAATGACAACTGCTGACTTAAATGATTGTGGGATAACGCCCGTTTCGAAAATATTGTTGTATAGATTTAAAAGACGTTTTTTGAAAGGAAGGGGCATATTAGCCAGCATTGGGTAGGATATCTTGTCTTCTCCAGGAGTAGTCCCAGTGAAGGATTTTAGACAACAATCAAACTCATTAAAACAAAACTGCGAATCAATCATTTTTGAATTTTTATTATAATTGTAATTTAAGCATCGGCCAAGAAGCGTGCGTTTGGTTTGACAAGCGGATGCAGAGAAGTTTGAGTCGGCCGAATTGGAAGACCAACTTCGTGCAAATAATTCTGATATTTCCCCTGGATTAGTGACAGCAGCTGCTGTGGTTGAGGTTGTTGGGGCAATGGAGGTAATCGACTGAGGACTGGGGGTGCCAACAAGTTTGCGTATATCTTGCCATATTAGAGACGTTGGAGTGCTTGGGTTTAACTTACGAGTGAAGTCTGTAAAACTTTTGAGTTTCGCTTCCTTTTTGGCTTTATTAAACTGGTGGTTTGCTTTTTTGTATGCTACAAATTTATCGCTAGCTAGAGAGTTCCTGTACAGTTTCCAAGCATCCTGTTTTGCTACTCTCAAAGCTTTCAGCTCCGGAGACCACCAGGGTACTATTCTGCTGATTTGTTTGAAAGATATTCTTGGGATTGATTCATTTGCCGCTTTACGGATAACTTTTTGTATGCGCGCGGCTTCATTATTGATATTGTCGACTGGGGGAAAGTTATAGATAGGTCAAGAAGTTTGTTGTGGTACAGAGGCCAATTTGCTCTTTTTGTGTTAAATTGTGGGATTTTACGAAAGGGAACGTATCTTTCGAGTTTTATTGCCGTAATTGTAGGAAAGTGGTCACTGTTATGCAGGTAATTTACTGCGTTCCAGTTACACAACGGCAGTAGCTGGGAAGAACAAAGGGACAAGTCAGTATGCGTGAAAGTGTTATGAGTGGAATTGTGGGTGGGGGATCCATCGTTTAATATAGCAAGACCTGATCCTAATATAAAATCTTCAATTATTTTTCCTCTTGAGTTAGAACTAGGGGAACCCCAGTGGGGACTCCAAGCATTGAGGTTACCAACTATTACTACTGGGCTATTGACTGAGTTTAATATGTTAAATAAATCAGAAATAAAGAAGGTTTGCTGAGGTGGAATATAAATTGAGACTATGGTGAAATGGATTTTTAATTTTATTTCGGCTGCATATATTAACAGTGGTGTATAGTATGCTTTTATGTATGTATCAATAATGCAGTGCCCTGCTTAGCAGTAGTGTTGTAGCTGAAATTGTGGAAGTGTCCGTTGAATTGCTTAGGGAGAGGTGGTTTTGAGTTGAATTGGCAGTGCGTCTCTTGGAGACATATTATTTTTGGAAAGTGCTCTTTAATTTGTATTTCCAGATCTAAGTAGTTATTCTGAAATCCGTGGATATTCCATTGTAGAATATTGAACATCAGTATAACTAAGAGAAAAAATAAATTCACTTAACAACAATACACATTATGTATTGAGACAAGTGATATTTAAGCGCTGTTGTGGTCTGTGGACATGTTGAGATCTAGTGAGGAAGTATTTTGTGTAGTTGAGTGAGATTCTGAGAGATATGTAAGAATTTGTGAGAGAGTGGTAGATGTAGGTGGTAAGTTTGGAGTGGCGTTTTGGTCGTTGTTGTTGAGAGATTGGAAATTCTTTTCAGATGGTTGTGGATTTGAAATATGCTGAGTGGAGGTGATTGGTTGAAGATTATTATTCATTGACATAGTAGATTGCTGTGGAGCGATCAGGGACGTGGGAGCAAAACTGGTTTTTTTACTATCTTTGATTGTCTTTTCGTGGTTTTCTTTGGTTGAATTAAGAACTGCGGCGTAAGAAGCCTCACGGTTGATAGGGAGTGGGTGTGCTTCTTTGAATAAACGTCTTGCTTTGAAAATACTACATTTGTTTTGCGTTTTTAGTTTTAGAATTTCTTTCTGCTGTTGAAAGGTAGGGCATGAAGAGGCGGATGCGGGGTGAGGACCTAGACAGTTTGCACATAAATTTCGGTTGCATGAGGATGGGTCATGTGGTGGTAAATTGCATCACGCGCAGATGGAATTGTTTTTGCAAACCTTTGGCAGCTCTTGCACCGCATAGGATTGGGTAAATATTCTCCGACTGGTAGTTTGTACCACGCAATGTCGACATTTTTAGGGAGAGTGTATAAGTTAAATGTTAGCAAAATTTACCCAGTAGGAACAAAGTTATTATTGATTTTCTTAGCGGATTTGTAAACGCCAACTACGCCTTGACTTTTCAGGTCTTCAAAAATTTCTTCTTCTGGTGTAGGAATAAGATTTCTGTCGTATATCGTACCTTTTGTGGAGTTTAAGCTGTTATGGAGCTTTATTGAGACTTTGCACAGGCCGCCAAAATTAGTCGTCCTAATAAATTTGTCGGCAATATATTGGTTTTTTGTTAAACCAGAAGGCTGCCATCACGAAGCATGCTGACTGATTGACAATGTTTTTTGTTTTTTTATTTGGTGTAAAAACGTTTAAATTTTTTGACGTGCCAACTCGGGAGCAAGCCACATACCGTGGCCATGGCCGTGTGAAAAACATGAATTTTCCAAAATCAAGCCAGCAATAGTCAATGATTGGCCTTGTGCTTTGTTGATGGTAATAGCAAAGGCAAAACGCAAAGGGAATTGGAGCCGCTTGAATTGGAATGGTAAATCGTTGGAAATCATCGGAAATTGTGGAATAAGTACGTCTTCGCCTTTGAATCTGCCACCGATGATTGATGCCTCGATTAAATTTGGTGAACAGTTTTTGATGATCAATCTGGTTCCGTTGCATAACTTTGGTGCGTCTAAGTTGCGAATAAGAATTACCGGTGATCCAACCTTTAATGTTAGTGCATGCGGTGGCATTCCAGGTGGTTCCAATGAATTCAAAAATTTAGTGGGATAATTGACGGCTTGTTCTGCATCCATTACTGTGTCGATCGATTTGTATTTCATTAATTTGCCGGGGAGTTTCAATTGAATTTGCTCATTAAGCTTGTTGACATCATCATTTTTTGGTCTGAATCCGGATTTTTGTAGGAGGTTGTTAGACTTGGGAATACCTTGTCGACAACGGCTTGAATATTCATTCGCATTTGACAGAAGTTAGACGGGAACGAAATCTCGTTCGTGGCGCGATTAATTGGAATTTTTCCATTTCCGATGTCCAAAAGTAGTTTTGAGAATGTTTGTGCAGACGGGTCTTGCAACAAATGCACACGCATGTTCGTCGATAGCGTGATTTTCTCGACTTGGTTCCCAAGATATGAAGCTTTCAAGCATGCGTTCAGCTCATCTGCGGGCATTGATCTTGGAATAACGGGCAAAGTTTGACAGAAATCACCAGAAAGAAGAATAAGAGCGCCTCCCATCGGTTGGTTGTTTCCTCGAAAATCACGTAGAGTCCGGTCAAGCGCTTCGAGCAATTTCTTATGGGTCATTGTGCATTCGTCCCAAATGATAATTTTGCACGTTTTAAGGATTGTGGCCATGCCGGAGTTGGTGTTTCTGCCTGGTTCAAATTCAATCGAAGTTTCAGTGCTGAGTGTGCAGTGCGTCCGCCGTCCAATAGCGTTGATGCAATTCTCGATGATGCCACTGCGAGTGCAATCCAATTCTGATGAGGAATGTTTTGCCTGTTCCTCCTGGTGCATCGAGGAAAAAAGTCCCCCATTTCCGTTTGTTACCCGTTGCATGATTTTTGCGTAAGCAGTTTTTTGATCATCAACCAACCGTCTTGTTTGAGTTTCCACATATTGTTGTTGCTGGTTGACATCGAAGTGCTGTTCTCGCACCAGGTCTCGGTCTTGAACACTGTTTAGTTTCCGTATCGGAGCCGGCATTCCGAGTTGAATAAGGAGTTTGTTGTTGATGGATATGTACATGTCCTCAATCAGCAGTAGAGTTTGGTTGAAAATCTTGTCCGAATACTCCTGGTTAGGATAAGTTTCGCGTGATTGCCTGAGAATGTCTTCACTTAAGCTTTCGCGATGCGTTTCCCACAGTTCTCGAGTAAAAATTATCGCAAACAAAGTTGCCAGCTAGTATAATGTAATTTTTAACTTATTGTACAATGTTGCACCTTAGTAAGCGCGGAATATCTTGTGTTATCGAATGATGTAAATATTTTGTAAATAAACCGAAAACTCGGATTTTTGAATGCAACATTTCGAAAGTTTTAAAATTTTGATACTGGATCATTATTAACATAGATTGAAAAAAGCAAAAAAATTAAAAATATTTATATGTCATTTGTGGTGCAATATGAAAATTCGATTTTGCCACGCCCCTCCGCCCGCAGACCGAAAATCAAAAGTCAGACTTCACAGTGTCACCCGCCTATATAGTCTGAAGATTCCCTAAAAATTTCATCAAAATCGGCCCAGCCGTTTTGGAGTCCATACGTTACATACATACACACATCCTGTTTTATATATATAGATTAAATAAAAAATGATTTGACATCCAGATCTTTAATTTCGTCAACAGATTGAGACACGTTATTGGAGATTGCGTAGGATGTTTTTAAAACACTTTGACTTTTAGAAAAAGTTATTTGAAAGCATTTATTTTACGTTCAATGAAATAATTTATCCATCGATTAGTTTAAATATGTGTAAAAATTGAACAATCTATAAATGCAACGTCTCATCCATATGCACATTCGTTCAAAATGCTTTTTTTTTATTAAGCACATTGAAAATTAAATATTATTTTTTACAGATTTAAGCAAAATTTAGCGTATAACTAAGGGGAAGATCGACTGCTACTTCACTTTCGCATTTGTTCAATACTTTTCTCAATTTCTTTGTTTTGTGACCTGCTCAAGACCAGCTGAAAAATTAGGGGACTTTATTTTGAGACTTCATACTTGAGGCGGATTACAGAATACCGAATAGTCTCACAATCAATGTCATCACCGCAAAGTCTCAATTAACGACTAGAGTCTGCTTACAGAATACCGGCATTAGATGATGCCTCAAAATTTTGCACTTCATTAATTTTGGAGCCTAATTTTCGAGTACCAGCTGCATCGCGGGAAAATCATTCAAACCTTGGCAGCGTCAAACAGTCCCGCTTAAGCCAGGATAACCTCTCTCCCGCTTATTGCGAGTGATCAGCATTAGGAAAAGCCAGCTTCCCAGTGGTAATAGTGAATTAGTGGTGTTGTTGCGTAAAATTTTATATTTGTCATTAGAAATTAAAAAAAAAAAAAAGTAATCAGAGAAATATAATAGAAATAATTAGTTATTTAGTTTAATCTCGTATGAAGTGAAAAATTGTAACTTGAGATTATCGTTTCTAACTAAGATCATGTCGAGAAACGAAAAAAGAACAAATTTACCTTAATTAAAACTCCGATTGGTGCACCCCTTTTACATTCGCAAAGCAGCTACAACGCGGGAAGGCCTTCAACGCTGGAGCACTGGAAGAATTCATGTAAATATGTGAGTAATAATACTCTTTTCAAATTTCCTTTTTATCTGTTTCGCTAGACAAAAAAACGAATGTACATATATGTATGAACGAGTATGCATATGTTAGCAACACACACGTAGATATGTTAGCATAAGTACGAGTATGTATGTGTGTACCTTGTGTGCATTCTTAAACGTATATACATATTATATACAGAGAAACCTCCCTTGGGCGGACACTCGCCGTCGGCCAACTTTTGTCCGCCCAAGAGAGGTGTCCGCTCGAAGGAGTGGATGGCTATTTTAGACATTTTTCAATTTTTAAAGGAATAAATACTCACCACATTTCAAATTAAATAAAAAATATTGATATTACATTGCGAAAAAAATATATATGTATATTGCTTGAAAAATGCATATCAAAACATGCATAACGCATTCACATCCTTCAGATAAAGTAACAGCATAAATAAAAATAAATATAAATTATACTTCAGATAATATGTAAGTAATATAAATCCATAAATATCAGACTCAATATTTAAAAAATTGCTGAATTGTCGACTGCTTAAGGTTTTTTTTTGTTCTTTTTAAAAGAAAACTATTTTGCAAATGGCTTTCCAATTTTTGCAACAATTCGAACGTAATAAGGTCGTCGCTGCAAAATCTTTTTAAATTGGAAACAGCAGTCAAGGCGGTTTCGCTTGTGGAAATTTCATTAACTTCATCGGTATCACTCTCAGCGTCGGTGCTATTATCATCAATTGTTTCTATGTTGTCGTCAATAACAACATCTAACTCTAAGTCTGAACTTTCAGTCCATGCATTGTTATCTATAGCCACAAAGTCATCTGGATTTGAAGAAGTAAAATCTCATCTCATCATATGTCATCTTCGGGCTCGAATTCAGGTGCCGGATTATGATTTTTGTCGAGCCCTGCCTTTTGAAAGCAATTTTTTATTGTTTCTGCTTGAACTTTTGCCCAGGCTTCTTTTACAAAATGTATTGCCTCTAAGACGTTTATATTTTTTTTTTTGGAACCAGTTTCTATGCTTACCAATATGTTTTTCACTTGCAAGTTGCGGTAGTGAATTTTGTAATTTTGAATTATTCCTTGATCAAGAGGCTGACAAACTGAAGTAGTGTTGCTAGGCAGAAATATTATTTTTACATTGTTCAGACTTATATCTCGAGGGTGGGATGCTGCGTTATCTAAAAATAATTGAACTATTCGGTTTTGCCGCTCCATTCTCTTGTCGAAATCTTTCAGCCACTGTGTCATAACTTCACGCGTCATCCATGCCTTTTTATTGGACTGCCAATTTACTGGAAGATTTTTCGTATCTAATGATGCAAATGCTCTCGGACAAGCAACCTTCTCAATAACAAGAGGTTTTTCTTTTCCGCCGGCCATATTTGCACAAAATAGGACAGTCAGTCTTTCTTTCGAAAGTTTACCTCCACGGCATACTTCGTTTTTTAGAGCGAATGTTTTGTTTGGCAAAGCTCTGAAAAAAGACCTGTCTCGTCAGCATTGAAAATATTTCTGGGGCTATACCCAATCATCAATGACGGTAGTTTTTCTAAAAAGTCCTGTACGTCTTGCATATTAACAGCAGCACTTTCACCACAAATGTATCTAAAATTTATATTATGACGGGCTCGCCAGTTTTGTAGCCAACCGTTAGAAGCCACAAAACCATTGACCCCCAGTTTTTGGGCAATTTCTTTTGCCTTTTCTTGAATAATTGGCCCAGATATGGGAATGTTCTGGTTTCTTGCCCTACTAAACCAGTCAAAACACATTTCATCTATTTTTTCCCCATCGGTTTTCATAGAAGACCTTTTGGATTCAACATTGCTGTCAGACAGCCATTTTACTCGAATTTCTTCTTTCTTTTTTATTATCAACGCAGCCTGTGCTTTTCCAATTTTGAATCTGATCAAAAAATCAATAACATTTGAAATATCGAACAGACCATAAATAAAAATAGGTTTTGTACGATTTTATTATTAAAACTTACCTTTCGGCTAATGCACGAACAGACAAATTATTTTCCTCACTAGCGATAATTATTTCGATTTTTTCCTTTAAGCTCAGGATTGACCTCGCCATCTCATAACACATCAAATGTTTACGATATGACTGAACACAATTAACTCACTGTCACTAGTAAACGTTCAATCCTGAAAATTTTGCTAACGAACACTGCGTTATGTAATTAAACCTCCAATGTGACGCTTTTTAAATTTGAGTGTTTTTCCAACGTCCATTTGGTTTTATTCGGGGAATCCCCAGTTTTCATTTGGTAAATACATATGTACAAAAATATGTTTATATGTATATATTTTGTCCGCTTAAGAGGGGTTCGCGTCCGCTCAAGAGAGGTTTATGATTGATTTGTTATGAAAACTGATCTCAGTGTCCGTTGATAAGAGGTTCGTGTCCGCTCAGTAGAGGTTTTTTGTCCAATTTTAAAGCAAATAACTGTCCGCGTCCGGCCAAGAGAGTGTCCGCCTAAGGGAGGGTAATTTGTTGTAAAAAATGTACTTACAACTTGGTGCATGAAAAACTGTCCGGCCAAAGGAGGTGTCCGTCCAATAGAGGTGTCCGTTAGGAGAGGTTTCTCTGTACATATAGATATCTGCATTGGAAGCTATGTTTTTTGCCAACAATTTCTTTTCGCTATTTGAAGATATACATATGTACATACATACGTATGTACATATGTATGCATATATCCACAGGTGCATAAATGGAAGAGATCTTAAGAATTCTCGACATCATTAGTTTAACGTAACGTAAAGAAATCCAAAAAAATAAGAGGAAACTGAAAAACAACAACCCCCTTGATTTGCTCTTAAACTCTTTCGATCAGTGAAAAGCTCAAGCGCTAGTATGTACAGAGAACTTACAATAATGAGAAGGTGCAAATTTTGGTTCGATCCAAATGAATTCTGAACGGTTTTGTTTAAGGAATCCAAATGTTAAATTTTTTATTTCGCCGCCGACTTAACAGGGTAGAAAAATGTGAATTAACATTTCCACTGTTCAAATTGTTGCTGGAATGTTGATAAGTGCCAGATGTTTATGGGAAGCTAAAAAAAATTTCAGGAAAAGTTTCAGGAAAAATTATTTCTAAAATTTTCCATAAACTTCATTAAAGTTACAAATTTAAAAAAAAATATAAACAAATAATTAAAATTTAATTGCATATGAATGTATTTATGTACTTTTCATATGCACATTATGTAGTAATTTTACTTCCAAGTCATTATGAATATTTTTGAAAAAAAAGCTAAAATTCTTGTAAGTTCTCTGGTATGTAGAGATCGGCACAGTGGGCAGCATACATTTTCGTATCATTTATTTAAACCTTATTGCTTTATGGAAATACGAAATTAGCCCACACCACGTATACAAAATAATTGTTATTATAAAAAGGTTAGTCTGTTAGTTATAGGTGATTTAAATTATTTAAATAAATTGTTAATTTATAGGGTAATAATGAATTTATAAAGTGTTTGGTGTTCCTGAACAATGCGTTGATCTAAAAAAGTTTGGAGGAAATTTATATAAGGGATCTTTGAAACAATTTAAGGCATAAGATCATAGCAGCGTAGAGTAAATATTGAGCATGTCGACTTTGAACTTAGACATCGCCATCAATGAGGGTTTGACGGCATCAGAGTTTATAATAGTGTTTTTGCTAAATAGTAGTGGTTTTTTTTTTAAATTTGTATTTAGTCATTTTATTATTATTCTTTTTTTTATTCGCGAAGTAAATTCCCAATTTAGCTTCACTCAAGGACCCTTAATTAAAGTTTATCTGGACGGTTAAAGAATTGCAAAAACCCACCCCACTCCAAAAGAGCTAAGGCACCAGGGTATTCCGACGGCTTTCTTCATTAACTGTATTGTGGTAAGGTTGTACGCTGACGCTGATCTTCAGTCAGCATTAGTGTAACTCTCAACTCCACGCTACTACGTCCAACCCTTGCGGTTAGAGATACAAACCCATCATCCATGTTTTTTTACATACTCTGCCACAAATGGTTCCAGAAATAATATAACAATAATAATTTGGCGCTTATATATTATATATTGTTCGATGATTGGCTGAATAGTTTGTGGTGGGTGTCTTGACGTCTTACTAAATATTGAAGGACCTACAGTTTTTGGGATAAGTTTTTAAATGGCAGAAATGCGTGGGAAGGTTTCTCATGGCCTGTCGAGGTGTGACCGCTATTAGCAAAAAAGCAGATACATACATAACTGTTATAAGAGAAAAAGTTCATCAGTACTTATTATAGTAAGATACAAATACAGTAATCTATAATAATTATTCAAATACTTATATTATAAAAGTCTTTTCAGCGAGACAAATATTTGTATGTACTGTCTTCGAATACTTTTAATTCTCAAAATAATTATCAACCGTATAGACTTTTTCAAGTCTTCACAGACTTTTATTTTGAGATTTATATAATAAAAGTCCTCTCGTAATAATTATAAGTAAGAAAAAATGTTTGAAGTCTTTTTATGGCCATTTTAGTTCGGTACTATTTTGAGCACCGAAAGATAGTTCCGTCTTACAAAACTAAAAAAAAGTTGTCTTAGTCATATTTATTATGCAAAGACTTTTATAATATATGTAAATCTCAAAATAAAAAACTTTGAAAGAAAATATTTCTCGCAGATAACACTAGTTTACAGTATATTTGTTGCCGAAGAAATTTTAGCTGTTGCTGACTACATATAATATGCTATTTTCAAAAATATAATTAGAATATTTTTATCAGCTCTAGTTTCTGAGTTTCAGCTATGTAGGTATTAGACAGAAAAAAACATGTATTTAATAAGAAAAACTTTATTTAAAGAAACAATTAATCATTGAGTTCTAAAAAACTTCGTTTTAAAGCTTTTCTCCGATGTGTAGACTTTGGAAAATGACGTATTAGAGACCAACAATAGTCAGACATCATATTTGTATCCTAGAAACCCTGATAGCGCTCTTCCATGACGCGTAAGTCTTGATGCATACGCTCTCCCTGCTCTTCGCTCATATCTCCTAAATTTTTCGGAAACCTGTCCAGGTGACTATGGAGAAAGTGGACTTTTATACTCATATTGCATCCCATATTTCTTAATTGTAGCAGAAGGTCTTCTACAAGTTCAACATAATTTTCAGATTTCCGATTTCCGAGAAAATTCTGCATCACAGATACGAAAGCTGTCCAAGCCTTTAGTTCTGACTCAGTCATAGAATTTCTAAATTGAGTATTATTCGTAAGTTGTCTAATTTGAGGGCCATCAAAGATACCGGCTTTAATCTTTTCCATAGTGAGCTGAGGAAAATTTTGGCAAATGTAAGAAAAGCAGTTCCCATTTTTATCTAGTGATTTTACAAACTGTTTCATGATGCCCAGTTTTATGTGTAATGTTGGAAGGATAATTTTGTCACGAGATACTAATGAATTGTGGACTATATTGTGCTTTCCAGGCTCCATATTTGCTCTCAAGGGCCAGTTTTTTCTTACCCAATGTTCTTGTTTAGCTCTACTGTCCCAAAGACATATAAAACAGGGAAACTTGGTGTAACCACTTTGTTGACCGAGAAGAATGTTGACCATTTTTAAATCGACACAAATTAGCCACTTATGGTCATTGTATTTTATTTTGTTCAAGACTAGCGAAATGTTACAATATTCCTCCTTTAACTTTGTACTGTGGGCAATAGGTACCCCAGCATATTTATTTCCATTATGTAATAGAATACATTTTAGGCTACGTTTTGAGCTGTCAATGAATAAACGCCAGTCATTTGGTTCGTATTGCTTCAAGCCCATTTTTATCAACA
Organism: Anomoia purmunda; assembly: GCA_951828415.1. Lineage (NCBI taxonomy): Eukaryota > Metazoa > Arthropoda > Insecta > Diptera > Tephritidae > Anomoia > Anomoia purmunda. The sequence goes on along the minus strand of OX639997.1, from coordinate 58,320,335 downwards.
ATTTTTTGATATCTGAACAAAAGGTAATGCCATCTTCTTCGGAAAAATGACACCGTAATTCTGTATCTCTTTCACGATAAAACCTTATTTTAGTATCCGAGGAAAGCAAATTTTTTTCTTTTAGTCTTGATGCTAACAATTCTGAAGCTTGTTTAGAAAGATTTAAATCTCTTACAAGATCATCTAACTCATTTTGGGAAAAGCATTTTGGCTCATTAGACATAGCTTCAAAATCAGAATCATTTTGTGATCAGCTTGGTCCTTCAATGTCTTGCTCTAATGGTTCAGATATATTTTTAAGCTTTGAAGAGTGAGGTGAACGCTGCACTGGACGTTGAACACAACTAGTACTTGGGTATTGCCATTTAGCTCGATTTTTAGTGTTTAAACCGTTTATGTTCACACTACAAAAATAACAGTCTATGAGATGATTTTGTGGTTCTCGCCAAATAGTCGGTGTTCCAAATTTAAAGGCACTTCTTTTACCACTTTTCCATAACGTTAAATATTCCACACACGATTTACAAACACAATTGGGAGCCCAAGACTTCTCATTTTTATCCAAGAGCATCCCAAAATACTCAAAATAGGTATTTTTCACCAACTCTGATATAACTTTTCTACTATTGTTAAACACATATTCTCCGCATATATAGCAAAAATGATCTGGATTGTTTAAACAACGTCTCCTTGAACTACTCATGACGCAAAAACTAGAGAAACTAATTTTAACACAGTAAAATATGCCTGTTATCGATTAATATATATGATATAAATTAATATAAATGATGAAATCAAAAACAAAGTAACTCGAGCTGCTCAAAAAATTTTGAGGGAAGATTTAACAAAAACAAGTGATGAGTGAACAATATCAACCACAGGATTCGCGGCAACAGACAAAAAGTTTAATATTGTAAACCAGTGTAATTGTTATGGAAATATTTTCAAATTGTAAGTCTCATAATAATAGTTATTGTCGATTTAAAATAATAAATTGTTCTCACTCATCATTATTATGGAAAGCCGTTTATAATATAAGTTCCAATATAATAAGTATCGAGAACTTACAAAATTTTTCTGACTCATAATTATTATCAAAAGGCTTGTATAATTATTATCAAAATTAGAATGACTTCTTGCAACTCTACGGCTTAATTATTTTGGTTCTCTGAAAAATAGCTTTTCGATAATTTTAGATGTTAATTGCCGGAAGATAGTTTCGCAGATGCAATATGAAGATTTTAATTTGTGTGGGAATTTCCACGCCCACTTTATACGCTGCAATTTGGTTGTGATGGACTGGGCGGTTTGGGACGCAACGACGAACATAATTATATACATAGATAATATGTCTTTTATATATTAGAAGAATGTATTTCGGTAAAACAATTAGAATTTGAACGTCAAAAATTGATTCTGTGGTTTTTAAAAGCCTTGCGCATTTCTTCTGTGCAGCGGATCCAAAGAATTTTTATTTCTAAGAAAAACACAATAAATTAATTTGCTTTTGAAAGAACTGAGCTAGACCAAACCTTACTGATTTATTTCATGAGCGTTTCAGTGCAAAAGTCCAGAAGCACGCGACTCGCTGGCAAAAACAAAAGCTGCTTTGCAATTTAATTCCTAGAATATAAGCTACAATTACTAAATTTAGAATTATACTTTGAAATATTAAATTCTAAGGAATAGTAATATGTAAGGAATGCTACTAAAAACAATAAACATTTAATATTCAAAGCAATGAGGTAGTAGAGGAAATTGTAGCATTATGTTACCTTAAAAATAATACAAGAATACCCAAGCGAAAAAACGGAAGTAGAAGATATTATTTACTTAAGATGATATTAAAGTGAAACGCAGTGCGAAAGTTGTAAGGGCGTACCATTTTTCCTTACTAGAAAAACTGCAGCAATGAACTCTTGGATTGATATCAGAATAATATGTGAAGGACATCGGTTAGGCTTAACCATTTTTATTGGATTTATTTTTCAGATCCGGCAAGGCTATTATCGGTAGTGGTCAGTTTATTACGTCATTTTATTACGAAGAGATTAGATTCAGAGCAACACTTGCAAATTGTGCAAATTTATTTCGAAAGCCATCAGGGTGCGATTTTCGATTCAATGGGTAAATCACTAGACAAAAAACCTCCTTTGGAGCGAAGAGAATCTATGAAAAGTTCACGACATACCGTTGCACTAAAAAAAACTCACTGGTCTAGATGGTGTTGTTTGGTTTTCTTTCTTTAAAAAATGAAAACAACGAGAAATTCTAAGCAAACGACGAGTATCATAGAGCCATGACTGTCAATTATTTCATGACACAATTTAATGGAGGGTTGACTGAAGAGATGGTTTTCGAAATAAAAGATGTCATATGCCGTAAATCGCATCAAGAAATCGATTTTTTAAAATAAATATTAACCACTGAGGCTTTGGGTAAGCCCCAAGGTCTAAGACCTCAAGATTATTAACCAGATGAAGTAGTTGGCTTATTCGAGCAAACGGGCACCAATCACAGGATGCGGCGATGAAATGTTCGAAACTCTACTCCAACACTAATGGCATACAATATTACTTCTAGGAAATAAAGTTTCAGTTTAAAATTATTTGACCCATGATATTTTATTTCAATTTAAAGCTCAACTAGTTGATACCCGCGACTTCGTCTGCGATGCTTACTCGTTTTCCATAAACTGACAATTTTTTAAGCTAAAAATTCGATGAATTCAAAAACTATGTCCTGGAGTCACAGTAAAAATGAAGTCGATTAAAGTTAGTGGCAGTTTTTTTACAAAACTTTCATTCCTATCCTTTCTGGAGCATACTTTTCTAATATCATCAAAGTCGAACCATAAATACGGATTTTCCAAATAACTCTATTCTAGCGCCACCAAGCTGGTACATTTTTCATGCTTTCTCATCGTACAAACGATATATAGATTTTCAGAGTAACTCGCCTATAGCGCCACCTACCGTATTTCTTTTTTATAAAAGTATTTGTTATTATTCACCATACCTTCCTACTATCATTAATATCGGACTATAAATGCGGATTTTCTGAATATCTAGATTCGACGTGATGTGCCCTTAATGAGTCATGGTTACCTCTCATTATGCTTTAATGTATTTTTTATCAGACCCTGAAAGTAATGAAAGCGAAAAGTTTTAAATTAAAAAGTATACAATTTTGTTGGAAATTCCATTGAATATACATACATAGGTTAGATTAGGTTATATTAATGTGGGCCTTTGGGATCCCTTGTGTTGCGGCAAATTATAATACAATGAAGTTATGGAGCTAATTAATCTCTACTCCCGGTATGTCCGCACGAGAAAGTCAATAAGGCGCGCTTCCAAATACTTAAGTCTTAGTTTCGCGAAGGCAGGGGAGCTGAAAAAAAACATCAACGCAGTTGGGGTTAGTGCTGATATTACAGCACTCCCATAATCAATGAGACCTACGGCTTGAATAACCAAAAAAAACTCCCCTGATATTCGCCGGTCTGCTTTTGGACAAAATAAGACGGCATGACCCCACATGTTCGAGCTACCCATCGTTTGTCAAGCTGATCGCAAGCCCACTCGTTCAGAAACAACCAACAGGTAGCCAAAGGAACCCCACCAGACAAGAATCCCATACACTTAATAACTGTAAACGGGACACCCCAGTACTTGCCGATGGTCCCCCTAAATCAGTACAAGGCAACCCGGGTCTTCTTCGCTATATATATATATTTCTAGAAGATTTTGTTTATCCAGTATTAGATCCAGATACTTTACGCAATCAGAAAGCATGAGCTGAGCGCCATCCAACGAAGGCAGGGAAACCAATGAAAGGACACTTTCGTTCTTACCGATTTGAAGATTGAATGGCTTTGCTTCGCTTTTCATTCATAAAAATGTAAAAGCAATTGCAAAAATGAAGAACAGGCATATTAATTATGTGGTTTCTGATCCCCAACACAATTTGTATGTTAAATTTATCAAATTTGTGTAAGTGAATACAAATCTGTAATAGCTTCAATATTTATTTTACTGCACCTCCTTTTGTTCAACATTAAATTCTTCACTGACTAATTAACTTATCCACCCTGGGTGGTTAGTCACAATCGGTCGCTAGTGGAATTGTTGATCAACAACTAGCAGTGCTTGTTTCAAAAATTAAATTTTGTAACATAATTGTGGCGCACCACCAGTGTTGTCATTACGCCAACAGCATTGCGTTGCAAGGATTCGACAGGACAGGCGAAAAGGCCAAGAATAAAATACAATACAACAGAAGTGCTGGGGAATAAATTGAATGTGAGAGGAATCACAATGGCTGAAAGCCTACCACCAGGTCATGCAAGGCAGACAAGCGACCTGCTAACCAAACGAGCAGACAATCAATTAATTTCTGAAACAGACACCAGCTCGAATATGTATGGTTGTACTCGTTGGAATGCTCCTTAAAACAGCTACGAATATGTTCATGTTTTTAGTAGAGTATAGTGAAACATTTTTGTTTTTTTTTTTTAACCAACGGCCACAAAGAGCATTGCTAGTTAGCACGCAATTTATTGAATATTCGGTGGCCATAAATGTACTGGCATATGTAGAGGTACCACATCATGGTTTTGTATGTTTTTGCTTTACGTGTTTGTGCTGCTGTGGTACTGTATTTATTGAGATGCTAATTAAAATGAAAATATGAAAAGGACATATTTTGTTAGCAGTTACGGCTTCACCTCATAATCCTCCATACAGCTGCGACAAAAAGGGTCAGAGGCTATATTCAGCCTAACCGCATGAATACCCATCGGACAGCTGCCAGTCAGAATATCTACGAGAATCGATACGACTTAGCGCTTTGTTAGCGACCTCAGTTCCTTCGAGTGCCCACGGTCCACCCTAGGTCAGAGGGTAGTTAACCTTCATCCGGTCTTTGGGTCAATTTGATTCAAATTTCAACTTTAATTGGAAATTAATCACTTTCATTAAAATATAAAAGAAACAATGAAATTATTCCCCTCTCCAAAAATTGCCGCACCTCTTGCGATACGCCCATCATCAATCTTTGGATATCCTTTTTTGGTAGTCTTTTTGGCTGATTACGCCAGTTATCTCGAAATTGTGCCACTTTATGGACTTCAGATTTTGTCTTATTCTGTTCTCTTTTCATTTGAGCAAAAAAAAAAAAAATTTCGATGGGCCGTAACTCAGGTCAGTTCGGAGGGTTGGCCTCTTTCGGCGCCACATTAACTCCATGTTCTTAATAAAAAAAACCCCATAGCTTTTTTTTTTGGCCAAAAGAAAACATAAACATCATGGCCTTGTATAAAAGGAAGAAGTCTCCGTTCCAAGCATGGGTATGAATTTATCACTTTTTTAACCACATGTGCATATTCGACCGATTCTTCTTAAACATTTTCCTTACTTTCTCTGCAATTTCTTTACTAGTTGTTCCACATTGTTTCCCCGATTTATTTTGAACGGTCGATTTTGGAATTTTTTACTTTTTTGCTAACTGTGTTTGGGATGTTGCGGATTTTGTAAGTAATTGTACACAATCAATTTTCTATTAACCAATTCGTTTCTTTCCATTTCGAACAAATATTATTGTGAACACTTGAAATTTTTGCACATTTAATATAAATAACGGAACTTTAAATGAGCAAAGCTGCTGTATAGTCTCACTAAAACTACTTGTAATTATTGAGAGAGCAATGCTGCCAGATTTCAACTGCATTTTTCAAATATTTTTAAATCATCGCCGAAATGTTTGCCCCTATTGCTGTGCTAAAAAAGTCCGCAATCATATATTGACCCAGTGTATTTTTCTTTGCGGTTAACGCGTTCGTGGGGTTGTTACCGTTAGCATTCATGCCATTTTTGGTTTATTTTCTTCAATAGAGGCAAAAACCAACTTATGATTCAGGTTCACATGACACAGATGATGTTAGAGATTAATATATTATTTTTTTCTTAAATTTGAGAAACTAGTGTAGTTTTATTGAGCTTGAGGGCAGTTTTATTTTTTATATAATATTCCCTAATAAAAAAAAACTGCCTCTAGCTTCATACAAAATAACCTAAATGATGAAGATTATTTGTCAAATGAACTGCAGTTGAAAGTGATTTTGACGATAGTGGTGATTCCGACATCGAATATTTGTCTCAAGACTAGAGAGAGAGAGAGAGAAGAAGCTGTTTTATTCTTATAGAAAGACAAAACAATTGAATGAATATTCAAAGATCCATTGCCTGTTGCTCTCCCAAGTTGTTTCTCGGGCTCTGTATTCGCAATCAAGTAAATTTCTTAAGGTTTATTGAGTTTTTGAATTCAGTTTTTTTCACAGCATTAGGCGCGATACAGATCTCTTGTTATATTTTTTTGTAGTTCATCGACTTACTCGAAACTGTATTAGGTATGACGAGTTCACAAGGACTAATCCCGTATAAGGGTGAATGGGATAATTTTGATATTGTCACAATGCGTGCGTATTATGGGTGTTTTTGCTAGCTGGTGTTTATCGCTCCAAAGGTGAGTCCATCGAAGAATCGTGGAATGACAGCTATGTTCAACCAATAATTTCTACAACAATGTCTCGCAAAATGTATACAAAAAATTAATCGCTGCCTTCGTTAGGACGATCGAGAAACCAGAAGTAGTTTACGTGACAACAAAGCTAAAGGCGGCGTTGCTTTTGGTACTTATCGTTGATAGGTTAATTGTTGGCCAGTAGGTTTGATATGTTACCTAAAAACGCATTTTTTATTTACACGAAATTGGTTTCGGAGTGGAATATGTGTTCTCAATATATTGACCGTCGCGGAAAGGCTCGTGATATTCGAAATTTACCAGAAAAACGAAAGCAATCAACATCAACATCACGATCCACAGATATCATTTGTGTGTAAATTGCGCTGAAAACATTGAGTAACAATGCGTTTTTCTATTATTTGAAATTTTTCCTTTTCCCTCGTTTGTCTCTGTTTTTAAACGCATTTTTGATCAAACCATCTTTTTCTTAATAAACCACTTAAAAAAATAAAAACAAAAAGATTACACTGTGCTACACCAAACATATGCAGGGGCTCTCACATGGATTTTTGGTTTCGTCATGGGCCATAAAACACTTCCTCATTTGCGGTTTTTCTCCATCACTTCGTTTTTAAATTTTCTGCGTAGAAATATAATACAACTCTGAAATTCTTAAAATTACAACTTCGAGATGCTATAACTTTCTTATTTCTTGATCGAATTCAATTTTTTTTATTTGAAAGATGTTTCTTTTACCCTTCCAACAAGCAAACTAGCTTGCAAATCGACTGAAAAATGACCAAGTTTGGGTCTTTTATTCCAAAAAAAAATTTTAAGTTTTCTAAAAATTTTCGTTTTCTGTCGTTTTTATTAGCTATTAAGGTTACAAACAATGATTCTTAAACCTTTATAACAAAACACGTAAAATCAGCTTTCCAAAAAGCAATAGTAAATGAAAATTGATTCAAAATTAGCGTAGTAGTGCTTCATAAAGTGAGTAAGCCTTTTTTTAATGTTTTCGTTTTATTTCTCGTCAGCGACTTTGTGTACGAAACTTAAACGACTGGACCATAAATACGACTTCTGCGTCACCTAGCAACAGAGGTTCTAATTACATTTATCAAACATACGTGCCAAATATGAATAATAATAAAATCGGACCATAAATACGGATTTTGTAAAGATAGCGATACTCGCGCCATGTAGCGGAAACAAATATATCCTATGTTGAGAGTATTTATCCAAAAAATAAACTGTCCAAACTTGACAAAAACCGGTTCAGTAGTGTTTGAGCCAATTTTTACAAAAAACACTTTACAATTCTATGTATATAGATTAATATTTGCATATAGCAGGTATGAACTTTCACAAAACTGAGTATAGAGCGATCTGAGTGTCCTCTTTATGACTTGTCAAAATTGGACAGTTTACTTAACATTTTTTCTATAAAAGTTTTGTATTAAATTAGTGATGATGTTTTCGTGAATTTATTGTGAAATAAATCGCAGTGAAGCATTCACTTTTGATGAGCCAGTTGCTTGGCTTCCACAACGTATCCACCGACCAAATAATTGTTATTTCTGTTTGACGATTACAAAAGGATACCGCTTCAAAGTAAGACGAAATATTAAACATGCTGATGTTGACCATGTTATTAAGTGTGTAGTGCGTGTAAAAGGCGACGTAAATCAAACAGCGGAATCGGAAGTATCGCCAAGCTTAAGTGGCTTTGAATCGTTTTTTGTAGACTTTTGTGAACCTGCAGCTTCAGTATACGTTCCACCTTTAAATAGAACGAACGAACCGCATTTAGTTTCTCGAGCAGAGTTTCAAGACCTTGTACGGGATTTAGAACTGTCCAAAAGACAGACAGAACTTTTAGGTTCAAGAATGGATCAATGGAAACATTTGCAAAATGATATGCATACTACATTTCGTAGAACAGAAGAAACTGTTGCATTTGGTTCAATATTTAGTCAAAGCACTAGATATGATAACTTGGTTTTTGGCAATGATGTAAATGCATTGTTTGAAAAATTTAGCTATAACCATATTCCACGAGATTGGCGTTTATTCATCGACGGTTCAACGAAAAGTACACTTGAGATGTTTATTATGTAATTGCATATTCTAGTTTCATTTAATTTTTAAGGTTTGAAGGCTGTACTATTACACAACACCGGCTTATATCCATCGGTCCCACTGGCCTACGCTACCGATATAAAAGAATCATATGACAGTATGGCTGAAATATTGAATGTCATTGACTACAAAACTCACAAGTGGCTAATTGTAGCTGACTTCAAGGTACTGACTATTTTAAATGGTATGCTATTTCTGCCAATGGGACAGTCGAGCAACTAGCCTACACTACATACAAAAATATTGGGCTCCACGTATGTACATCGTTTGTAGTTGGTGAAAAAAATAGTATAAATATTCCCTTAGTTGATTCAAAAAATATTATTTTACCACCGCTGCACATTAAACTGGGCTTAATAAAACAGTTTGTCAAAGCACTGGATAAAAATGGTCGAGCCTTCAACTATATTGTAAAAAAGTTTCCGCGAATAACTTACGCAAAATTGGAAGAAGGTAAGCAAGTACGTATTTTAATTGCACGATTTAAAACAAAGTTACCTTTTCCAACAGGAATATTTGTCGGTCCACAAATTCGCGAACTATTTAGCGATACTAACTTTGTACAACAAATGACCGATGTTGAAAAAAAAGCATGGAAAGGGTTTTCTTCTGTGTGTGAATGTTTTCTGGGAAACACAAAAACACAAAATTATGAAGCAGTAGTAAGTGACATGTTGTCTGCCTACCATAACTTGGGTTGCAACATGTCAATTAAGCTACACCATCTCCACGCTCATTTGGGCATGTTTCCATCAAGTTTGGGCCAGGTGAGCGATGAGCAAGGAGAACGACTCCACCAGGAAATACTAAAGATTGAACAGCGTTATGTTGGCAAAAATACAATAAATATGCTATCTGATTACTGTTGGTCTCTTTTAAGAGATTCAAGCAGCGCCGAACATAAAAAACAAACCAAACGAAAACATTTAAAAAAAAAAAAAAAGACACGCTCATTTTATAAAGCGCTACTACGCTAATCTTGAATCAATTTTCATTTACTATTGCTTTTTGGAAAGCTGATTTTATGTGTTTTGTTATAAAGGTTTAAAAGCCATTGTTTGTAACTTCAATATCCAATAAAAATGTGCAGAAAAGGAAAATTTTTAGAAAAACTTTAATTTTTTTTTGGAATGAAAGACCAAAACTTAAAAACGAAGTAATGGAGAAATCCCGCAAATGAGGAAGTGTTTTATGGGCCATGAAGAAACTAAAAATCCATGCGAGAGCCTCTGCATATTTTTTTTTTCATTTTGTAGCACTGTGTTATCATTTACTTATTGCAACAATTTACCACTTAAAAACGAAGTCGATTTGACCCATATGGAACACGTTCGTTCACGGAAATATTAATAAAAAAAGGTTAATTGAAAAAAAACAGTTTTTTTATGTAATACAAGTATGGGACAAAGTATTGTTGTAGAAGAAAGTTATCAACGATGGCTTGGTCCCAGGAACTCTTGGGCAAGAATCCACTGGCTTAATTTAATTTTTTTCAACCTTTTGCTAAAAAAGTCGAATAATAATTGAAAAGTCTGGACATTTATTTTTTTTAGCCCAGTAACAATAGTGATACGTGTTTAATTATTTTTTAAGTCCGAAAAAAAGTCCGTTCCTAGTAATAAACGATCCGCTTATTGGGACTTCATTTATTCTCGACAAATCTTGCAGACTCTTTTATGAAGCTGACAAGCTTATACGTTTTCCATTCTCAATATAACTGACCCAAATATACTGCATATTAGCCTAGCAAAAGCGGGTCGGATTCAGAGAAAATACTCTCAGCAATTCTCATTCTCCAGGCATGATGTGCATATCGAGCCATCAATGATACCTATGGCACCCATATTTTGTTCCCATGGATTGTGTCTTGCCAATCATGGATTGGAATTTCGCTACCACCCTGTCCGGTCTTTTCAACTAGCACTTGGCTGTCTTGCATGTGTGGGTAGTACACCAACGGTTCTTATGCAGGAAATACCTGATACACTTAACCATCCCTGCCAATGACCCATAATTACAGCTGTGTCCCGGTACCCGCATGAGTTCAAGTTTTTCTACTTTAAAATATACTACATGTTCAATTTAGTTTCTTGGACAATTTTTGCAGAGGTGCGAGCAGTCTGTAAGACCTTTAGTCCAGCGTGGCGGTCACTTCAGACTCTGATTTTATTTTCACACTACCGTTCGCCAATTATCCAGTCCGCTATCATAACCATAGCATCATAACCATAGCAAATGTCTCCGATTGGTAAAACGTTGTCATTGTGCCTAAGGCAGACAAGTATCTGAAATCGCCGCCCAGATGCCAACCAGCTTCCGTCCCATTTTGGAGCCGCCACTGTGAAAAGTTTTCGCCGAACCCCAAAAGAAAGTACATGGATTTCTCCATAGTTGTATTATAGGAAAGCTAACGGCATTTTTTCTTCCAAAAAATACTCTCGGTATCAGTTTGTCCTTTGTGGCCAAAAACAAAGGTCTAGGTGTGCACGAAAGGAATTTAATTTCGAAAATATATTTTGAAGAAGATTGTCCAACGCTTAAAAATTATACTAATAAATATTGAAATATAAGAACATTTTCTGAATATTATGAATTTTTTTAATTATCCACGAGGGTCTCATGTCCCGCGCTCATTTCAAATGTTTACATATAAGTAGAAGTTTTTAGTTGAATTTGATCGATGTTCAATAAATAAAAATGGGAACCCTACTTTTTCCCTAGTACTTTGTTTAATATATTCGCCCGTTTCCTTGTACCCGATTTGCAAACGTACGCTTCAACTCGGATAAAAATTTCATTTCTTTAATTGCAAAAGCAACCCTGCTAGCATCCTACATTAAACATGTGATTTATTTAGTGCTATTTAAGAACGAAAAATATTGGGTATGGTAAATTTTTGGTAGACTTAGTTATATATTTAAAAATACTATATCAAAAACCCGGATTAGGTGTTAAATTCAAATTTCCCATATATTTTTTTTCGGGCTGGTTCACAAAAGTAAAGTTGCTTGGGATATCATTTACCGTGTTGTCATAACTCGCATATTTTTCCTTGTTTGTGTTGTTGCTTTACATGCAGTTTGTTATCTCATCTTTGTCAGTCGGTTACAAAAAAACGCGCCTTTTTATTATATGTAAAGTTCGGTTTGCGTGAATGAAAACTCTGCTTTAAGTCAATGCTAATTGCTGCATATGTACAGACATAAATACTTACATACATGTTCGCACTAACAAACTACCAATGTTAACTTTGTGTAATTTGCCCGCCTTTTCTGCAGTGATTTGTATTTATAAATACTTTACTCGTAAATTCGTATTTTTGCTACACAATATTTTCAATAAGAGCAGAGATATATTTATGTACATAATTATTTGTTATATAACTTTGATCGTGCATTAATTGGGAATGATATTTATTTTTTTACTAACTTTTTGTCTCAGTAAATTTTGCTTATGAAGTATGAATTTATTGTAACTTAAATCGTAAAGCGTGGTCGCGTGGAATACGCCGAGTGCAATTTCTCATATATTCAATGAAGTCTAATTGTATTGACACCGCCTTATGTGAATAATGTGCTGCCAAATATAGTAATACATTTTATAGTTAGTTTTACAACATTTGAATTAAATTTTTTTCTTTTTTGATACTAATTTTATATCTTTTAGTTTAATGCATGAGTATTTATTCGGGAAAGTCATACAAATATAAGTTAAATTTTTATATAATTGTGAATTTTTCTTTTGATATATTCAACAAAACTTTGTACAGCCTTGGCCAAAAGTATTAGGCTCCCCTCGAAAATATATTTAATTGAGTTTGATGTATGAAAACGAAAAGTGGAAGACAACGACTAACGAATGGAAGAGAAGATTGAAAACTCATTGACGAAATGAGGTTTTAGCGAATATATCGACCGTGCACCATCTAGCGCATACAATTTTTTTCAGACGATTTTTTTTTTGTAATAGAAGTAACTTTTCTTATTCTCTTAATATTTTGGCAATTCAATTTATATATTTTACTTTTTTAAAACTGTTTTATTAAGATTAGAAAGTGTAAATTTCCCAAATATGTTGTATATTGTAACAGAGAGTGGTATGAAAGCAAGAAACTTGTATGGGGTGTCCCGTCCATGTAAATGTGTGAAATAAAACATATAAAAAATTAAGTATGATGCCAAATTTTTTTTTATTTGAAAGATATTTTCATGACATTTAATATCTAAAAATGATTTCTGGGATATGTTCGCCATGACTAGCTTTGGTGAATCGGATGCGATCAGTCCAATTTTTTTTGCGCAAAATTTTCCATGTTGTGGATGGACAAAGTCCAACTTGTTGAGCACGGCGGCGAATAGACAAATTCGGATCTTCTCCAACACTTTCACTTACAGCACCAATATTTTCTTCTGTCCATACAGTTCTTTGTCTTGTTGTTGGTTTTTCATCGAGTAGAGTAAATGTTGTTCGAAATTTATCAACAGTTTGACGAATAGGCTGGTCTGATGCTCGATTATGTGGACCATAAAATTCACGAAGTGCTCTATAAGTTTGGCGAACAGAACATTGATTCTTAAGGTAAATTTCCACAATTTGTAAACGTTGTTGCGGCGTCATTCTTTCCATGATGATTTGTAAATGCTTACTGAATAGAAATGTCAAAACAAAATGTCATTTACCAGCTGTCAAGTAACAGCTATCCCTATCGAAAGTTCTATCAGTCTAAAAAAACACCCGATATGAAACCAATTTTTTTCACTACGCTATCGTAAGATGTAAAGGGTGGTTAAATTTTAAGGGCCGATGTTGAATGTGAACCACACCTAAATGTCAAATTTTTTTCAGCATTTCATTTGACATTTCTCAATTTCAGACTAACTCAATTTGAACATGGAAAGATACACAATCGAGCAACGTGCTAAAGTTATTCAGGCTTATTATGAAAATGGGCGTTCAAATCAAAATGCATATCGAAGAAAATCATCTTCAGTGATGAGGCACATTTTCACCTCAGTGGATTCGTCATTAAGCAGAATTGCCGCATTTGGGCGAATTATAATCCAAGAGTGATTGTAGAAAAACTAATGCACCCACAAAGAGTGACTGTTTGGTGCGGTTTATGGGCTGGCGGCATCATCGGGCCGTATTTTTTCCAAAATGGGGTCGGTCAGGCAGTTACTGTGAATGGTGTTCGCTATCGTGAGATGATAACGAACTTATGGCCCGAATTGGAACATATGGATGTGGACGATATGTGGTTCCAACAGGATGGTGCCACTTGCCACACAGCCAACGAAACAATGGCTCTTTTGCGCGACAAATTCGATGGCCGTGTTATCTCACGTGCATTAACGGCATAGAACCTCAGCGTCATCAAAAATTTGGACCATCGGATGGAGGGGAGCCGCCGAGGTCGCGGCGGACATTTGGCCGATATTTTGTTCCATACATAATTGAACCACAACATATTATCATAATAAAAAGAAATTACAATAATTTCCAAAATAATTCGTGTTTTATTCAAAATCAACATCGGCCCTTAAAATTTAACCACCCTTTATGATAAAGGGTTAGGCAATAGGAACACTACAAAAGTTTTTTTAAATAAAACAAAAACGGTTTGGGGTATGAATTAAATTCTTTATTCGATGCCATTATGTATGGAACTCGATTTCTTTTGAATGGGCACGCTTGCAGAATTCCAGACGCTGAACCCAATTTTTGACGGTTTTCAAGCATAAATCGGCCGATACTGCTGCAATTTCACGTTCGATATTATCAATCGTTGGTGGCCCATTTTGTGAGATAACACGTTCACCAAACTTGGTTTTCAATAAATCGATTTTGACATTCGCAGTGTAGCTTGTGGCGCCGTTCTGTTCGAACCACATATTGTCCAAGTTCATATCGTCCAATTCGGGCCAAAAATATTCGCTTATCATTGGACGGTAAGGATTCCCATTCACAGTAACGTGCCGGTCTTGATCATCACGCAAGAAGTACGGCCCAATGACGCCGCCGACCCATAAACCTCACCAAACCGTAATATTTTCGGGATGCAATGTTGACTCATGGAGTGCGTGTGGATTGCTGCTTGTCCAATAACGCTTATTTTGCTTATTGACGAAGCCATTCAGCCAGAAATGACGACGACCATAAATTGGACGTAGCGCTCTTAAAGTTGAGGCCATTGACTCCGAATTTCGGTAGTAAATTTTAATAATTTCGACTCGTTGCTGGATCGTATATCTTTCCATGATGAATTGGCAAACCTTACTGAAGAGAAATGTCAAAAGAGCTGGAAAAAATACGGCGTCGTTTGCTGTCACTATCGGTCTACTTTGGTAGTGCCCCTATTGCAAGACCCTTTAGTTTATGCGAAATGACGCTGAATTTAACAAGATTAAAACTTAGATTTGTGCTTCGTTGTGAGGGCTCTTCGGTTTTTAAAGTTGCTAAAATTTTACGTTTTCCTAGACCTGAACTGCAAGGGTAAAATAATACAAGAATTGTGTTAAAAAAATTTTTTTTTTTTAAACTAATCAAACAAAGTACATGAAGCTCCATTAAACCTAAAACGACTTTTAATAAGTTACAAAGACTTAGAGTATTAATATATTTTTGGGTTGCGTTTCTCATCAAAACTTCAAACATTTGTTTTTTTCCTTGATTTATATCCAAAATGGTTATACGACCAAAATTGCCATAAAGTAAACCAAAGAAAACATAATTTTTTTTCCAAATATTAATCGAATTAGTGTTTAATACGGCATATTATTTCGTAAAGCATTTGATGACACTTCTTGTCAGAGACTTTAAAGTGTTTGTATTTAACAGTTATCTAGTTTTGAAAATTCAGCTTAGAATAAGAAAGATGAGAAAAATGCAGCATCGGCACAAAAAGCTAATAAAATTATTCTATATTATTTGGTTCGCTCAAATTCATCTTTAAAGCGAAGAAAATTATGTATTTGAACAACAGATAAGGTGGTTAAATTTTATGTAAAGTGGAAGGGTATAAAAAGATTGCAAACCCTCCAAACCGCCAACGAGAGGTGGCTGAGGTAAAAGGGCAGCTCAACCTTAAGTAAAATTTCAACTTAAATATATAATTGTGCAAAAGCACTTAGTAAGGCAGTAAAGAGAGCAGAGCGAGAATTTCCAAAATCCCCATCTAAAAAGAAAGCTGAGATGGCCCCAATTTTTTTTTATGGCGCAAATATAAACGGAAGTTTGCCATTGGCTGTCGAGGGATGATCGCTCTAAGAAAAATGTCCGGAAAAATGTGCAACTATGGATACTCCGAGTGAAGCCATATAATATAATTTACCGTAGCATTTAGAACAAGTAATAAATAATTTTAAAAACCAATTGATATTTCTCAAGCTTTACTAATATTACGTGTAGCGGGGCAGTGCTTAAATTTATGCTCATAAGTTTTATTGAGATGAATTTTCGAGATATCAGAATCCTTCTGCCATTGCTTTCATCCGCTACCAATGACATCCATACTCGTAGTTATAGGGTAGTTTTGCAGAAGTAAATATTACCTTGATCGCAAAAGATGGTGTAACAGAAATGGTTTGTTGGCTTAAGTGAATTGCCATCCAGGTGGCAAACCATATAGCAAATTCGCTATTTTGATTCCACATATCGTGCCATCTAAAGCCATTCGGCGACTTTAATGCATTTCACTTTATTATACAGATAGCTTGCACTATAGCCTCATCCTAGCGAGAGCTGGGCACTCGCACAGTAAGTGTTCAATTGCCTATATTGAGGCCGGGCCCTCACAACTGAGAGAAACCCTGCTGTAGGTTAAGCCAATTCTTTCGGCATGGACTCCTGAGAGGTAGAACCCTGTGCAAACTGCCAGGAATTCGAAGATATTTTCCTTGCTCATTCCCACAAGTGTCCTGGTTTTAGGTGGGTCATAGAACACACAAAACTGTCGGGTTATGCTATAGGATAATAATTAATTTCCAATCGAGGAACTACAGTAGCTTCTTTGCTTTTAGAAAAATTATTAAGTACTCCGAAGATTTTACTGGAAGATTTATCGAGGAATTAGATAATATGGATATTTTAAAGTGAGCACATTGACTGTAGTGGAATAATTAGGCTCAAAGAATTATGAAAACAGAATTGGAATTTCTTCATTGTCGCTAGACACAGTATTGTAATTCTTCATATCTCAAGGAAAGGCATTTACTCTTCGCTTTAAATTTACAAAACCTTCAAAATCACTTGGGGCTTCAAATAATATTATTTGTCATCAGGGGTTATTCCGATTATACTTTTAATTAAGAAAATCATTCGTTGTTCTTCGATTTTTATTTTTCCGCTCATATTTAATCGATATTTTTTGAGTTTTATGTTTCAATCACAAATAATCGTTACTCTTGGGATAATACTTCATAGAATTAGGAAAAAAAAATGTTCGATCATATAACAAATTATTGTTATCACTGACAACAAAAATTTGTTTGCGTTCATAAGAATCGAAAAATTGTAAATACCAGAATAACGAATATTTTTTATATAAAAAATAAAAACCACAAAATACCAATCAAATATGACTGATATAATTTATTAAATCGAGAATATTGATTTTTGAGCTCAAGGCCAGTATAAGGAAAGTATTTTGGTAAAAAGACAACAACAGTCAGGAGTGATAGAAATTATAGATATTTCTGAGATAATCGCATCTCCTCATCAGATTTCTTTTTTTCCAAAATACTTTCCTTATACTGGGCTTGAGCTCAAAAATTTATATTGTCGATTCAAGAACAACGATCTTTTTTGATCGAGCAATTTTATATAAAAATATAACGATGAAACTTGGTCGAAAAAATCAAATTGAGTTAAAATAACGACCAAGCTTGATCCAAAAAATAACAACCCACAAATAACGGTTATTGATCGAAAAAATAAAATAAAAAATAACGACTATGCAATGATTTAAAACAAAAAACCTTCTAAATAAAAATGAGGCCAGATTTTGGCATAAGGATTAGATCGATATATTCGAGTTTTGTTTTGAACGAATTTTTGCCAATGATTTTTGTTCCGAAAATTTCAAAATAACGATTTGACAGGGATCGACTATTTTCAAAATTTTACAAATTTCTGCAACCAGCAATACAATAAAGAAACCCAATTCGTTTTACCAAAACACGTGTGCTAATCAGAAAAAAGGTAAAACAATTTTGAAATGCCCTTCATATGGAATTTTGTCCGCTTAGGAAATAAAACGGCATTGCCATATCTTGATTTGTTTAGACTGATTTTTTTTTATATTTGTTATAATTGGTACATTGTAAAAATTTTTTTTTTTAGCTAATGCAAAATTCCTGCGCATGGCACTGAACATATTTACCGTCTTACGCCCACAACAAAAAATCAGTTACTCAAACATAATGCGTCGACAGAGATTAATTTGTAGGTAAACAAGTGAAAGTTAGCAAACAAATAAAACCAAAACAAAAAATCTGAAACAAACAAAAAATGTAGCAAATATGCAAACGGGGATCGCTTAGATGAAGAAACAAGCAGAGACGCATTTAAGCAACCAAGCGTATCCTAAACACACATACTTGTTAACAAAAGTACATAAATTGTGGTATATTTTGGGATATTTGTTGTTGTTTAGAGATGAGCCGCATTTATACGGAATGTTGTAAATATTTATTTGTGCCATTATAAATATACTTACAATATTTATACTTATATTTATGCATTCCTGCATGCCACTGGCTTTTTGAAATGCCACGTTGTGGTTCTCATTGTAACGAATTGATGGCTTGTATATATATTAGGGTGGCGCAAAAAAACGAGATGTAAAGTCAAAATTTTAATGTTTACCATACCTATGTATGTGGGATTGATCTCTATATCGAAAAAATATGACTGCTCTTTTTTTTAATTAAAAAATATTTGGAGTTCCTTCAAAGCGCTCAGGGCAAGGTATTGGATGCTTGAAAATCTATGTTTCAGAAAATGTAGAGGAACTTCGGATATTGTGGTATAAGGGTGCAATGTGGTAGAGTCACAAATCGTCAATTCCAGCAAGTCTACAACTTATGTTATCGCCTTAAAATGTAATGACTGACATATAAAGGGCTGTTATACAACTATGAAGTAAATCCAACTTTTGCCCTTTCAGTCGCACAACGTATGTGATCCCGCATGATCGATTTTTTTTTAGGGCAGGAAATTGACTTTATGTGAAAAACAAAATCAATTTAAGAACAAAAAAAATTGTGAAATTTGCAAAACTGTGCTTTATATTTCATTTATCAAGTGTCGGGAATACATGCTGTGTAGAATTTACATACAATATATTTTTTTAATTACCTAATACTAAATTTTATTTTAGATGCCAATAAAGCAGAAATCCGAAAGTGGACCCAAAAAACATGAAAAAGGGAATAACGGCTGTTCGAAGTAAGGAGTAAGGGGCACTCTTTGTTTCTAAAAAATACGAAAAATCCCTTCAAGATATATTTTTCACAAACTTGAATCAGACACCAGTTTTTAGTGAAAAGTTTGAGTAGGAGCTTGTTAAGTATGTACCAGCAATGGAGGTAATATAACGAGTCTCACACGGGCAGATGTGCGCTCACGACTTTTTCGGAATTGGTTTTGTTGGCGGCTGTCACTTCATTTATTTATACTCAGTTTGATCATTTTATAATGAACAGACTTACTGCGAAACAATGTTTGCAAATCGGGCAAACTTATTACCAAAATAATGGTGCGGTTCGCGCGACACATCGCGTCCAATATTCGGTCGATATAATCGCCAAGAAGAGTCGGTAATTCGAGGAACCATGAATTGGTTTCGCACCACGTTTACTCTAGTGGATAATGCGGTTCCTCAGAGATGTCGTACATTGCGCACTGAAGGCGATATTGCTGCTGAGGAGCAGAGCATCGAAGCAGACACGAATGAGTTCATCCAATCGCTCAACAATTGGAGCTGTGCCCATCCACTTTATGGAAGAAGTATCTTGGTCGCGAGTTTACAAAATCCAACTCGTGCAAGAATTTAAATCGAACGACCTCCAAGTGCGTCGCATATTCGGTGAATGGGCTCAAAACGAGAAAGCCACCGATCTCGATTTTCATAAGAACATTTTATTCAGTGATGCAGCTCACTGTTGGTTGAATGGGTGGGCTAATACACAAAATTGTCGCATTTGGAGTGTTGATAATCCACAAGCCATTGTTGAGACGCCGTTACATCCTCAGAAAGTCAGAAAGTTTGACGCGCTCTATGGGCAGAGGGAATCTTTGGTTCATATGTATTTCGTCAAAAATCAAGTCGACCATATTGTTACAGCCAATGGGGAACTCTATAGAGCTAATGATTAATGACCTTTTCGTGCCTGAAATGGCGGATGTTGATGTGGACGACACTTGGTTCCAACAAGACGGCATCACATGCCATACAGTCAACGAAACAATAAATTTATTGATGGAATTTTTTGGTATGCGCTTCATCTCGCGTCTTGGACCTGTGGCGTGGCCTCCAAGATTCTGCGATTTAACACCGCTGGACTATTTTTTGTGGGGTGGGTTGAGTGAAACCGCAGCGGTTACTTGCTCGAAATAATTTTAAAACATAAAAGGAAACCCTTATCTTTATAATAATACTGAAATCATGGCCCGAACATTAAATTGCATTATGTTTCTTTTTTAAAACCACATGTCTAAAAAAAAACACCCCCTTTATATGAAAGTTGCAGGTAAAGGTTAGTTCTATTATTTTTGTAAGCGCCATAAGGGTGTAATAAGTTTCCGATCAGTAACTGGTACTTCGTTTGATAGAGCGAACGAATTTACTACAGAAAATGTTAAATAGTTTTCTAGGTTCTTGGAAAACGAGTTTTTAAAATACATATATATAACTTCCCGCCAGCACAAATTAGGAATTTTGACGAAACTGGATTAAGTATTGTCCAAAGCACAGTTTAAAAAGTAATCGCTGAAAAGACCAAAAAAATAACAGATGACGCAATGACATCTGCTGAACTCTTATGAAATTTGTGAAGAGATTCATTTCATTGAAAAATATTTTATTGTATAACTAGTATATTTCATGCAGTTGCCAAAAATCAAATACCTATACCACAATAGCCGCAGTTCCTCTAATAATTTTTAATAAAAGATAATATTAAAAACTTTTTAAGTGCAGAGTTGGTTATTATTGTTTTCTATGAAGATGAAGCGGGATATACGGACTAAGATTACAATTATAACGTGTAAGATAATAATAGATGAATGAAATAAATAATAGGTGGAAATTAACATAAAACAATAAAATACGGTAAATAACATAAGTCAGACAATGTTAAGAAAATCATGGGTATAAATAAAAATTAGCAATCAATATGTATAACAATCTTCGAAGCACTCTCCAGGAAGAAATATACTTCCTGGGATGTAAGGCACTTTGGGAACGGCTTATTTTTTATAAGTTGAATTTCATCGGCACTTTCCGCGGAGCAACTCACGGTACGTATGAACATTTTAAAATCCGTGTGTATGAAATACAGGACGGTAGTACAAAGAATCTCTTGAAAATGCCCAGTAACTTATATATTTTCTTAATCCCATTAGGTTCGAAAACAGCATTTAGGATATGTGAATGATTAGGCGCACAATGTTTGGACCTATATACATATAATATATTTGTTGAATAAACCACTTTTTGCATTATATATAAAAGTATTCCTTAGGCTTCATTTTCTAGCATCAAAATTAAATTGCGGAATTTCTTAGCCGTTTTCAAAGCACTCGCTTTCAGAATGCGCTTCACAACGATGGACGAGCTCTGAGATTCAGTTCTTGAAACTCGGGAAATGAAGCAATGTGATTCGTCTTACTTTTCAGATTCATCGTCCGAACTTTGGTCTGTTCCTTGTTCCTTATCTAGCAAATTGTCTGGATACGAGTTTGCATAAAGTAACTGATACTTCGTTTCTGTAGGACACATATTGGAATAATTAAAGTTCATTGGGCCACAAATATTAAAAAATCGTAACTTAATATGAATTTGGCTGCAGGAGTTCTAGTTTTGTCATATTTGCTGCGACAATTAATGACAGGGAATACCGTTATATCTCTAGATTAGGTTAGGTGAGTTAAGAGCGACTGTAACCATGCAAGACCGCGGAGGCACAGCTAAAAATGCCGGTTATGGTACCGTGGCGAGAGCCATGCATTTTCTGCCTTCCTTTCTTTAGAAGGGGAGCCACCAAGTCCGCCTTACATAGCACAGAAAATCAGGAATGCTCACCGAGCTTAGGTCGGCCAAACAGTCTAGAGAGTGTCTATTGCAGAATTTGTTTCGGGTCCAGGCCAAGGCGGGCGGTGCTATTCACTTCCTCTTCGTCCCTGCAACTTCGGCGCAAATCATTAGTTAGGCATCCAGTGTGTACCCATAAGGCAGTGTCCGGTTATTACCCTAACCCTTAGTCTGAGAGAAGATCGGTCCAGACGAATGTGAGCTTTGGATCGCTCCACGTCAAACTTTCACCAAACTTGTCTGGTAATTCGAAAGGTGGGTTTTATCACCAACCTGGTATTCACCTCCTTGCTGAGTTTTTCCCTTAAAATATGTTTGCTCTAGGTTAGAGTCATGCCCGATTTTAGAGCAGAATTGATAAAACTTCTCAAATTTAGATGGTCGTTGTTTCGGAAGAATTAAGCGGCTTGATAGGCGATAGGCTGCCGGAGCATATGGGGACAGGTCTGTCTGTAGAAGTGGATATTGTCAGACACCAAGCAGCCTCCATTATAGTATTTAGCTCTGCCTGAAAAACGCTGTAGTGGTTCGATAAGCGAAAACAGAGGTCCGCAAATTTTTTGGAGTGAATACGGCTGCCCACTATTTCATTAGATTCAAACCATCTGCTAAGATAGCCAGATAGCCACCGACGATGAGTCCAGGTCTATGGCGCCTTCCCATTCCTATTCTCAGAGCAGAAGAATAGTGTAATCTAGCTACATTAGAGTATTCAGAAGAGCTTACACGACCTTTAAATACCTTGATTTTAGCTCCTTCTACAGCTTGATCGCGTTAAGCCTAGCGATACTACAGCCGGCCAGAAATTTCCCATATATATCTACCGGTGGAAGGTTTAAGCTTATGTCATATCCCTATGCTTTTACAAAAGATTTACGGCGTTTATAGGTTTGTCCGCGTAAGGGTTAAAATATATGTTAAATTTTGAATATGATTTAAAACTCAGATATTTCTTCGATATAAAACAACTTTATGGGGTGAGAGCACTAAAATTTCGGCTTTACTTTCTTCCCCATAGATTTGTTTGGACCACCCTAATGCACCCACATATACGTGCGTATTATGTATGACTGGAATGTGGTGTGCTCATTGATTGGCATGCTTTTGATTCATTTGTCGAATGTGTCCATATCGTACTTGATCACAAATATGTCTAACTGACTCTCCAACCTGAATCTCAGCAGTATTTTTATTAACCTTGTAGTTTGATATGCTCAGCCGCACACGAATGCTTATTTCTCTCTGAATATTTCTATTCCACATTCATCTATAGAATTCATTCAGCTATAGAGCACCTGCTCGAATACCTACTCATTCATATTTAATTCTATTCATTTCAACCCGTATTTGTAGCCACAGATTTAGTTCAGGTTGTTGGCTGGTTTTTTTGTTGGCAGTGATATTTTTTTTTGTTGAAGTACTGATATGAACATTAAAAAGGTAGCAAATATGCGGTAACAGTTACGGAAATGTCCATTCAGCTTGAATTATGCTTCATTGATTAAACATTGGTTATCTAACGCAGTATTTTATTTATTTCTTAGTATTTATTTATGCACTTACAAGCTTTTACTCGCGACGTCGCTCGCATGGAACCTTATGAATTCAAATGCAACAGAATAGGAAAAACAGAAACAATTTCACCAAAGGTAATAACTTTTAATTCATTTTTAGTTTAGGTTTTTATATTTTGTACACTATCTAAAACAAAATCTACCTCAACTTCATAATTTCCGATGAAGGTTAGTTGCTGAAACTTTTTCTCACTATGATAACTGCGTAGTATGCCATGCCATTCGGGTTTAGTGAAGCCTAATATATTGTTAGAAATGTCCAGCATAATCAAACAGTGGTGGCATTTATTAAAACGTCTCATTTTCATGATTAAGTTTCCTTAAGCCTACTTCCCTAGAATCCCTTGCCGTTTATTTCCTTTAACTTAATAATTTAAAGTTATTTACTTTTGAAGTGGGTGGCAACCTTCACCAAGGTATTTTCAAAATAAAGCTTTCTGAAAACTACTTCGCATAATACCTATATTCAAATATTTAGCGTTCTCATATTTTTTTATTGTAAAATATCAGTTAATTTAACTAAAGAGTAGTAACAGTAAGCTTACAAATAGCATTTAGTTAATGTTTTTAGGCACGTGGTAATACTCCTTAAATCTATTTTCGTAAATAAGATTTTTGGGTTCACTTTCTTTGAATCCCATTACGTGACGCTTTCTTTAACTTAGTAATTTTTAAGAAGGTGGCAACTCCATAAAAATTATTTTCAAAATGAAGCTTTCTTCGAACTCTCTCGATTGTGGCCATATTTGAATATTTGACTTATTATAATATATATTCATTTTTAAACAGGTGGCAACCCTCTTCAAAGGTATTCTTGAAATTAAGTTTTCTTAAGACTTTTTTTTTTTGGCACTCATAGTGTAAAATGTCATTAATTATTTTCAAAGTAACTTCATTTTCATTTAAACAGGTGGCAACCTTCCTTCAAAACCTTTGGAAAATTAGTATTTAATAAGCCTTGCATAAAATATTAATTGCATCTGATTCAACTTAATATAATTTTGATTAATTTTTGAAACAGGTGGCAAGTCGCACAAACTCATATTGCAAAATGTCATTTATTTTTTTTAATTACCTTAATTAACATTTGGGACCTTATAAAACCTCGTTCGTTTGATACCCATATTGCAATATTTTATTCCATTTATTGTTTTAATTAAATGTAACCTTTTAAACAGGTGGAAAATCCCTATACAATTTTATAGTAACCTATATAACGGACTAAACACATACTATGTGCGAAAAATTGTTCAAGTCAATCCAATCGTTAAATAGCAATATGTGGTTTAACTTATTTATTTAATTGGCTATAACTTTTTTAACAGAAAAAATTATACATTTGCTATAAATTAAATGGAATTCTCAACTAGCCGTATACTGAGAGGTAGAGATTTGGACAGCTTACAGCTAACTTTGACAAAAGGATTATTGAAGTCAGTAGTACGATAGGAGGATGTAGGAATACAGAACGATTTGTAGAAATGCGGAACGATTTGTATTTCATAACATTTTTCGAGACCAAACCGTCGAGTTTATAATTCCTCTAGTTATTCGGAATATACAATTACTTTTCGACATACGTATGTAGATCTAAAATGATTTTTTAGGTTCTTAACTTTACATTTACATAGATAACATCTTCGATTTATATAGAATCTTCAACCCTAATTGACAAAAAAAAAATAGCCACGGGATTGATACATCAATTTCATTTAGCTTAAATATAAAGTCAAAATAGAAGACCTATTCCAATTCAAATAGACCAGTCCGCGCTGGTCCAGTTTTTTGTTTTCTATGAAATTCAAATATAAGATTTTTAGTTAAAATTTTGAAAAACGTATTTTTCCTATTGACTGAAACACCTTTTTTTTGAAACTTATTTTTAAAATATACCAACATTTCTAGAATAAATTGCGAAACTGTCTCTCCGTCCGTGGGTCAGATAACTCGAGTGGATATTGTTGAGCTATCTTATCGAAACTTGGCATACACTCTGAACCCAAGGTACTTTGGTATTGCAAATGGTGAACACTGATAAAAACCACGCCCAAATAACGGTGTTATGTAAAAACCAAAGGGGTCTCGGAAACTAAGAAAGATAAAATTTGATACAAGGGATAGGGGTGGGGAAAGGAATACGCGCGTACATTTTGTTTGCAAAGCTGGAGTGGCCCCGCCATCTTTATAAGACAAACTTATATCTCCGAAACTACTTGCTCAAACTCTACCAACTTTAGTACACATATTGAATTTGAAACCAGTGAGTAAAAATTAGAATTTGTTTTTTTAATATGAAGGATAGATCTTTACTAACAAATACACCGAATAAAAAAAAAAAATGAAAATGTCATGGTACCGCCCCCTTTAGAGCAAATACATGCATACATATATCTCCGAAACTACGCTACCAAAGCCAACCAAATTTCTCAATAAGCGAAATTGAAAAAATCGAACCAAAACTATGCCCGCTTTTTATATACATATATATGTATGTATGTATGTATATAAGTAGATAATTTTCAAAAATTAAAAAAGCTGTATATTTAAGTAGCTGTTAAAGGGAATTTGGTCAAATTTAATATGTAGAATAGTTACGAAATAAAAAAATTTTAGAGCAAATACGAGTATTTCAGAAAGCTACGCAACCAAACTCAACCAAAGTAATAGCATCAAAAAAATTTAAAATGGCCATGTCACCACCACCCACTTATCCAACTTTATATGGTGAGCTCGGAAACCGCATGCGACCACTGTAAAAAATTTCATTAAGATCGGTTGAGTAATTTGGACGCCTATAAAGGACTCACATTAATTTTTATAAATATGATTAACTTTTTGATTGCATACATAACGTATTGTTTATTTGAAATAAAAACTTGCGCTGAGCTGCATCCGATCTTAGAATCTTTCTTACTTGTAAAGTTATGGCATATTGTTTGATAACTGAAAAAGTGGGTTATTTTGTTTATATATATATATATATGTATGTATAGTTGGCAATTTTGAAATTTCATTTTGCAAAAGCCAGTTGAATGTCCAATAATTATAATATATTTTTTCATCAGGTGGCAGGCAAGGTTTTAGGATCTCAATTGGGTAATGTGGGTAATGTGTGTCGGGAAGTGCCTCAAATCTCTTTCTGCCGCTGATGAACTGGCTCTACAGAATACGCTCGCATACTTCGCGCACTAACAAAATGACAACTCTCGATCCTCGTAAGAGTGCTGACCGGGTATTGCCCATTAGGGATTCATGCGGTTAGTACTAATATAACTGCTGACCTTTTTTGTCGCAGCTATTTGGAGGATAAGGCGGTAGTATCATCTTTTCATATTCACCCTAGCTGCGCAGATTTCGCTAGTCTGAGATTCAAGCATTTTTCACTCTAACTTCATTAAAGTGCCCGAGGAGGCACACAACGCTTTTGCTTTATATTATACGTTAACGTAAGTGAAGAAATTAATGGCATCATAATAGACTACATTTCGCGGCTTTCTCGGAAGCGGTGCCATCAAAAAACATTAAATATATGCACTATGGCTGAAATAAGCACATTCGGCGTTCAAAAATCAACTCATTCAGATAGGCGATAAGACGTTGAATTGAAAATCAAACCATAACCACACCCACCGCCCATTAATTTATAACATAACAAAATTTAAAAATTGCGTAAAATTTAAGCTTATTAATCAATTTCAACGAAATTTGATAAATATAGTCAAAAGAGTAAGATTAGTATGATATTGTAATTTAAAACATATTGAACGACCCCCACGCCCATCGATCACATACATATGTATATCAAAATTCATCATCGTCATATCATTCATTACTTTGAGGATGTTTGAAAACTTTGGTTTTTTCAAACAGGAACAGACAATTCAAACATCAAATTATAGCAGATATAAATAATGCCCTTTATTTGGACACATCAAATCAAGTCAAATTTTACAGGAGGAAGAAAAAACTTATTTTTTTCAATGCTCTTGGATCTTTGTTTTACAAAGCTTTTTTAAAATATACAGTCTTTGTGTTTGTTTTATACGCAATTTGGGTGACAATAACATCCATACAAGTGAATTTATTTGCATTATTTTAGGTGAAAATAGTATTAAAAAATAAGTTAAATTAAAGAGTGAACACACCAAAACTGTGATACTTAGAAATTACTACCAGAAGAACAAAACCAGAAGGCTTTGAATTATAATACATTGGGTTTTACACATAATTAAAATGACTGTAATTTATTGAGCTCGAGGCCAGGTTTTTATTCGAAAAAAAATATGAGAAAACCACGATTTTTCAAAGTGGTAGAAGTGCTAGCTGCTATTTCGGAGATCACCGCATCTCCTCATCAGACTTCTTTCTTTCTAGACTTTACCAGAGTTCGACCCATGGTAGGCGAGAATAATAAAGATTGCGATTTACGCACATATTTCGCAATAGTACGCGAATAAACTATCGGATTTTGCGAAAACGCCTTTGATCGCTTTGACCTTGCTCACCTCCGCTATCGGACTTTCTTGCAACTGCCAGTCCTTCTTTGTATCGATTCAAAACTATGAAAACTGTCTTACCGTTGGTCTGGGTAAGAAGTTCCACCATAATATTTTAATATGTTTTTTGGAAGACTTTAGGAAATTTATTGAGACGAAAAAAAAAAGAAAAATCAAATTTGTCCAAACTCGAGAAAATCTTATTGTTGTTTATACTTTTAAATTACCAATACTTTTGGTGGTAAAAAATTGTTTTCACAAATTTTCATAATATGGCATTGCAAAGTAGAATGAAAAACTTAATTTTTACTTAAGAAGATTTTTTTCTACGATGTACGGTTCTCGAGTTATAGGAGCTAATAAAATGCAACTGCCATTGGGAAAAAAGCAGTTCATCAAAAATTTAAAAAATCATAACTTTACCAAATAAATTTTTGAGCGAAATAAAAAAATATATACATATATATGTACATGAAAAAAAAATTTCATTATTCGAGTATGGAAAGAACATGCACGTGACACTGTTGTTCAAATTGGAAACATTAGAACAGAATTTATGTTGACAGATTGGCAACCAGTTGAGTGACTCACTAGTTGGTTATAACGAAATTCGCATGGTTAACTCATCTTAACGAATTGTTTAACGATTTTGCTATTCAGCAGCTATTTTGTTTAACGGTATTTGCTACTGCGCTTATCAGCTGTAGTCGCTGGCTAGTCGATTATCGAAAACTAATCGACAACAAATTTGATTTCAACGTAAACAACAGATAAATTTAAAATTAAAAAAAGCAATATTTAATAATATCGGTTGAATGTTTGGCATTTGATTTATTACAAGGTGACGAAGAAGTAAGCGTTCCAAAAGTGGATCGACGTTTACTCCGGGATGTGGGCAATCCCTTTCATTTGCATGCAACAGAATTTCAGAAGCTGTATCGGTTAACTCCAGACTTGGCTGAAGGCCTAATTTCTCAGCTTGACAGGTTTCCTACGACTCAAGTGGAGCTGCTAAAGAAATGTTCGCTTCACCGTCGTCACCTTTTTTGGGAGGCACTATTGGGACCGGTGATTTTTCGAATTTTGTCGAATTTTGGAGCCAAATAATCAAGAGGAGGCTTATTTCAACCACCATATCTATCATTCAATTAATGTGCAAATGATGAAAGCAAATGATGAAAGCAAATTTTATCAGTTGTATTATATAAATAAATTATCCTAATTAAAAAATTGTAAACATAAAACCTAAAAAAATATTCTACCAAATCACTCAGCGGAGAGTACGAAATTCTGCTACAATGGATGCACTACATACTAGTATAAATATCATTGGCCATAAGTACATGAGCAAATGCATACCCTGTTGGAAATAGAATTACTTTAAAAGCAATTTGAAAACACTTTTTTACCAACTACAAGTAGTCCAAAAATCAGAATGCTATTTCGGAATGCTTGACTTAATTTTTTCGGCTATGTTCGCCAGCTCAAACCAATTGCTTAGTTTCTTAAAATCCTTGTCTTTCACATTGCCATTTAGTTCATTTTAGTATGGCGAAGCAATTCGACGAGAAAGGAACGAGAGGCTCTTTAGCATCCGAACCTGTAAACAGAAATTTTCGTTATTCCCACACTTTCGGGCTGGCCTTTCTTATTATACTCGTCTCATGATTTGCCCGTTTATATTCGGCATCTGGAAAGTATTCAATTGCTGCAGATGAGATTGGTAAAGAATTCCTCATAAATCCTGCTTTGAATTTTTGCTCAAGATGCAAAAAATATGAGTCAACAACTGAGATTCGATTAGGGCTAGAATGGTCTACAGTTGACAGAAAATTGTTGAAACAACATAGTAAGATCCATTAACTGTTTCAAAGAAAACAGACTGGAGAAGATTCAAAAAAAAAAAAAAAAGATCTGAGACTAAACGCAGCCCTTTCAGGCCTGACAGAAAATATTAGAAACACAGTTAAGCTGGAATCCAAGGTAGAACAGCTCAATAAGTTACTTGTCGATGCTTACGAGGATAGCTGTCCTATAAGCAAAGTATATTCCTCCAGGGACGTACCCAAACTTAGAACAAAAGTTCGTAAATTATTCAACCGAGCCAAGTGCACCGGGGCTGCTTAGAATATAGGGGCATTTTAACCCTAAACAATAAAGAGATTAGGCAAGCAAAACGTATGAGCTTAAGAAAGCTTTATAACGTAATGTCCAAACGCAATGGTATGTTATCAGTCAGCTTAAAAAAGGGCGTCCGTGGCTGTACTGAGAATGAGGATGAGAAGATCAAACTACTCCTAGACACTCACTCACAAGAGGAGGAGCCTGTTGAGCAAATTGGGAAAATAAGTAGAAACGGCTGGAGGATGGCAAAAATGTTATTTAGGTGGGTGGTGAATACCTTAAACCGTTATAATCCCCCGTGACTGACGGCATTATTGCAGCATGGCTGCATAGATATAATCGCTGTGCCGTTTTGGGAAATGCTCTGAAGCAGCATTGCATTGGTTGTGCTCATCTTTTCAGACCCAACTGCTGAGCGTACTGATAGCAACATTACAGGCAACACAACAAGGGGTTACTCACAGGGCGGAGTATTATTTCTACTGCTGTGGAATATGCTTGTGGATGGACTACTTCAGACGCTCACAAGTACTGGTCTAACTCGCTAGGGATATGCGGATGATATTGTAATAATATGTAGAGGAAAGTTCGTAGATACTCTATACAAAAGAATAAACCTAGACCTTGAAGCTCTCAAGCCCATTAGAATGGATGGACTAAGCACAGGTTACCAGAGAAATAATAAATTTATTGATCTCTGACTGAGTGGAAGTGGGGAAGGAAGCTGTAAGAGCATTCATGACTTTCCGATCCATGGCAGGCAAGATTTGGGGCAGCTCCTCGAAAATACAGGGATGGATCTCTTTGACTATTGTATGATGCATGATTACCTACGTTGCCAACATTTGGGTTAGCAGAATCAAACAACAGCGAACCATCACAGCACACAGCACTCAACAAGCTCCAAAGACTGACCTGTGTGAGTATAACAGGGGCCATGAAAACCTTTCCGTCGGAATCCATGGAATATCTGTTGTATCTAACACCTCTTCCGATTCATATTCAGACTCAAGTGAAGAAGGGCATCTGGAAAATGACTAGTAGCAACAGCGGGGGGCATAGAGGTATCTGAGGCGTGGGCTGACGAACAATAACAAAAAGCATAGGGTAAATATCTGAAACATTTAAGATAACCCAGAGTATGATAATCCAACACAGGGGTGGCTAATGAGAAATTACAGGGGCAAATGCATATAGTCTGGAGGGGAGATTCTTGGAAGACGTGGGTAAGTATATGACTATTTTTCAACCTCCGGAACCGGAAAATTCCCATATTGACTGACAGCCAAGCGGCTACCAAGGCCCTCACCAATCTCACCAGGTAACTTCTAAACTAGTGATGGAGTACCTTGACAAGCTGAATACATTTAGAGTTCTTTGCGATAAGACACTATCCATCTACACTGGCCAATGAGAAGGAAAAAGCTCACCAGGAACTACACTGGATAAATATACCGGGCCTGGAGCATTTCAAAGCGCTTCTGACATCATATAAGCTAAGGGATTTGTAGAACGCAAAGGTTTATCGAAGGACAATCGAAGCATTATTACAGGGATTCTTACAGGACGCTGCAGAGTGAAATATCTCCTGGACCATACTGGGAATTTACTCGGATGAATACTGCAGATTCTGTCGAGCCGAAGAATAAACTGCACCCCTCACTAAGGCACAAACGCAAAATGTACCTGAGTGAATATCTAATAACGGATAGCAGTAATGCTCTTGGAGTGTTCGAGAGAAAGATTCTCCGAAAGATTTATGAACCTCTACGTCTTTACGATGGCGAATACCGGTTGACGGTCTCCTTTCTGTTGGAAGTGGAAAAGGACTTTACGTCTCGTGGTATTTCCGATCGGCGCCAGTTACCAGGAAGAAGGACTGACTGGTGCAATTTGTTGAACTCGGCCAAAATCGCTTTAGCAGTTATATCGCCAGTTAAATAAGTAAGTAAGTTGTTTTGACATTAAAGGCACCAAGTCGTCGACTGTACTTAATGGGGCTGTAGATATCGTCAGTGAACATGGAATTTAACTCGGCATCTGATAGGTAGATTTTTGTTACAAGATCCGACAGATGGGGTTTTATGAATCCCTTGGTAAAGTAGCTGTTTTGCATTATTGCATTGAGTTTTTAAAAAAAATAATGGCTTTATCTCTTCTGCTAAAATTTTCGGGTGTTATTCCGTCAGCTCAGTTGGCATCTCAAGTTCATCGAACTCGCGCATCTCGGCCTCTCTCTTCTTTCCTCGAAAGATTCGCTTCGCTTCCTTCTTCAACTTTCGATATCGCTCCCGCGCAGTTCGTGTTGGGCCCGATGGCTGCGTGGCTCTGTAGGTGGCATCTTTCTTTTCCATGGCTTCGCGGCTTTCCTCATCATACCGGTCGTTCTTTCGACGGTACGTAATGAGCGAAATGTGGTTCCATCCCGCGCAGATATCTGTTTGTTGAACATATCTCTCAGAGAGCTGAAGTGCAAGTCGGGTGGTGAAACTGTCGGCTATATGGAGTCACCGTTCATAAGCGCACTCAAGGCGCTCATAGAAGTGGTTATATCGTCCTTCTCTCCCGTAGTTGCGCAAGTTGGCGAAATATTAAAAATTCTCGCTCTGATGCGGCAAGACGTTCGCCCACTGATGTGCATAGTCGTACATGGAAGCGTAATCTCTCTCCCAGCTATAGTAGACGTCATAAGGTCTGATCCTCTTCATTCCTGGCCCCGTCCATCGCATCTCCTGGATGGCGGCGATATTTGCCTTTGGCTTTGTGAGGACATCTACCAGCTGGTGAGAGGCAACTTTCCAATTAAAGGTCCGGATATTCCACGTGCATACCCTCAAATCATAGTCCTTAAAACGTTTGCCGTGCTCGCCAGAAGATTGGAGTTTCATGCGAGGCTTTTTGAAACTTTTCATTGGAAGCTGTTTTAACGGGGCGGGTACGAAGCCCAACGCATAGCCAGATTCTAGGGTCGTGTCAAAATCTTATCATTGATTCTCTGAAAATATGTTAAATATTCTATACAACTTTTGTAGTAAGCGGAGAGTGCAAACACAGCTATGTAAGTTAATGGCAGATTGGTGAACATAAATACAAAATACAAAGAAAAAATCCAAAAATCGATTTAAATTCAAAACTTAATTGAAATTCAGCACCAAGTTTCTTACATTAGCAGCAACATTTATTATATGTAACTTGAGAAGTGATCCAAAGGCCACACGAGTATGTAATGCAAATAATATAATTAAATTCCAAAATTGAAGTTTGTTTCTTCTTCCTACACCCAACGGCATATATTTTCATTGTACTTGTTGCATCTGCACTGGCTGTATTACGCACATCCATTTGATTTAATTCAGTTAACATATTTCAAAATCATACCCAGCATGCTGTGTTGTATTTAATTTTGACAGCTGCTTGGATATAATTACAATTCCCATCAAGGGAGAATTCACAGCTTGACCTCATTCACTGCCCATAGCAATGTTGCATTTGCAATTTGCCGACCCCCCATACACGCGAATGAGATTTAAATAAAATAATCTTGCTTAACTTTGTTACCAATACGAGAATTAGGTTGTCTTCCAACCATTTTGGTTAGCACGAAAATTTGAACTCTCAAACAGGTGGCAACCTTCTCCAAAACGAGAGTATGAAGCTCCTCGTTGCCGAGACGCACCGTTTGACATACATGTTTGAATATTTTATATACCCTGCGTATAGCTAAACTGAAGTCGCCTTTTCAAGCAGGTGGCAACCCTCAAGCTGTGAAAATGTTTGCTGACACGAGCTGTGTATAATTTAATTAAATTCGAATTTTAAAACATGTTGCAACCTCCTCCAAAATATAGGTATAAACCTTCCCCTCGCCGATACGAACCGTTTGACACTCACATTTTTATATTTCATATATCAGGAGTATAGTTAACTAAATTCGACTTTTCAAACAGGTGGCAACTTCCGTCCTTCTCCTTGCGGAGCCGAACCCAATTAGAATATTTCATATAACCTGTGTTTAACTTATTTAAATTCGACTCATAACCTCATAAACCGCTTGGCACGAGATTTTTATATATAACAATACATTTTTTTTTTTCAAAAATCAATTAAAAATATTAAGTATAACGAAAATCCCAAAAATCTTTTTCTTTGTAAAAGAAGCAGTTTCAACTCCTAGTAAGCATTTTTAAAAAATATTTAATTTACTGCTTTTTACAGGCTTTTGACAACACACGTACATATGTAGATTCCCATTATGCTTTCTCAGCTAATTTAGTTTTTGGGGAGATTTAAAAACAAATATCTCCGAATATATAACAGATACAAAGAAAATAAGATTTTAAAACTAAATCCAAAAATTCCCTAAGAAACAGAAAGTGTGAAGTAAAAATCTGATATCACGGTTTTAGCCTCTAAGGTGCGGCCAGAGAGCGGCTAAAATCTCTACCGTGGAACCGCCGTAAATAGTAGCTCGAGCCTAAGGGATTATTAATATGAAAAAGTTTAAAAGCCGGTATTAAGACCCCCGTAGAGCACACCCTTGTCTTTCGAAATAGCGTTCCTACGTTAACCGGTATTACTTATTTTTTTGCCTTAAAATTTACGCTCAGATTTAAGGAGGTTTTAAATACCATACATAATACATATGAATATATATCATTCAGATTAACAACTACCAATACTTTACATCAAAATGTTTATAGTATTTATGATGATAGCCCACTTTTTCCCAATATATTAGGTAGCACAAAAATCCACTTACATCATTTATTTATGTAAACCTTAAGCTGCTCATGCAAGTAATCTTTCGACTAGACACATAGGCATATTAAGTAAATATTGGTTGCCCATTTTGAACGCTGAATAAAAACCTGCCTATTAAATTTATTTTTAAATGAATAAATACAAAGCGCATGCAGTAAATTTTCCACATTTTTCTTTTTTTTTTTGCTTTTACCAAAGATACCAAAAACTTCAAAGCAAGTTAATCCTTTAATATTCTATCAAGTAAAGGAAAAAAATGCTTTTTTAATAAAATATGCTCGTACACACAAGTAATTAAATACCTTTCTGCTAGCTTCTCTCAAAAAGGGCTAATCCTCATACATATTTGCTTAACGAAAAATACTCCTAAATTTTATACAAACATTTAATAGGGTAGCACAAAGAAGGTATTATGTAATCTAGAAACAGGCTTACGTGAAAATCTACAAATATGTACATTAGACTGGCCGCAGCTTATATGGAGAAAAATAAATATTGAAAATCTATAAATTTTCGGGTAATAAAAACCCATGTCTTTTTCCAGTCCCATCTAATGATACCTAACCGTGCCTAGTGGAGCCCAAAGTATTAAAAGTTTTTTAGAATTTCAATTTTTTAGATTTAAAAGTTATATTTGTTTATGTGAAACAAAGTTTTGCACTTTTACTCGATACTTGTAATAACAGTCGGTGACAATCCATTGTTTAATAGTACACAATTCATTAATAATAATAATAATAATAATAATAATAATAATAATAATAATAATAATAATAATAATACTAATAATAATAATAACAATAATAATAATAATAAGTAGCATAAAGAACAATAGGTAAAAAAGCTGTTTTTAGAAGAACTATTTTGTTGGAAATCGACATTCTGGACTTACGGTTAATTAAAATATAGAGCAGTCTTGCACTTGATTGTATGTGTTTTCGAAAAGTAAGTTTAGTACTCGTATCAAGATTTATATTATTTATATTACCCGAATTTAGAAGAAGATTAGTAGAAGGAAGGTTTCAAGGAAGTCTTTTACGAGAAACAAAAAATGGCTGTTGTTTTCGAAATGTTTAATTTGATTTTCCATTTGTAAAAGTCACCGTCATGCCAGACCGTATCGAAAGCGGCTTGTATATCAAGTAGAACCAAGCCAACTGATTTTTTTATAATTAAAGCTTTTTTTTACAACACAAGATTTTTAATTCTGAGTGGGTGGCAGCAATTATGACCAGCACGGAAACCAAATTGGACATCAGGTAAAATTTTATTTTCTTCAAGTAAAACAGTTAGTTTTCGCTTAATTATTTTTTCAAAAATTTTATTTTAGTAGAAGTTCGGACAAACATCAAGCTGTGATGTAAGCGACAAATATAATAATAATAATATTAATAATAATAATTTTATCTTCATGCTGCTTCTGTATGGTCAGACTAGGCTAAATGTCATATTAATAAAATTCAAATTGCTCAAAATAATATTTTAAATTTTTTTATAAATTTACCTTTCTTATATCCCACAATTAAATTACATGATAAAGCACAAGCCAGTCCTGTTTCAGATACCATCATTAAATTCACAAATAATTTCCAAAATAAATTGACATATTCAGATAACAAATTAATTAGAAAATTGCAACTGATGGAGTGCTACCTCACAGGCAGGTCGCAGCGTGTGAAAGTTCATTTATAAAATGTCAAACCTACGTCCATTGTCATCTGGCTTTCCTCAAGGCTCAATCCTGGGGCCTCAGGTATTCATGCATACGTGGATGATTTGCTCAGACTTTAATAAAGACTTTGTATTGATTAAAGCCTAGGCTTCTCAAAATGGTCTTTGTCTTAATTGTGATAAGTGTTATCTATTACATACTACCTATTTGTAAGAAACGTTTTAACCTCACAACTATTCCATCTTTGTATATAGGGAATAACCCAATCAAATTCATTTCCAAAGTAACAAACCTTTGGTTTGTTATTAATTCCGATTTAACGCGTATTGACCATGTGAACTCCATCGTTGACAAGGTGTATTACACCTTAAGAAATTTTAGAATGTCTGCCTCACTTACGCCTATCAATGTAAGACGAAAATTTGCAATCCAACTGATAATGCCGATAATTTGCTACCCTGAATTAGTCTATAGTAAGTTAGATTCTCAATCTGCGCATAAAATTGAGGTAGCCTTTAACCAAATAACACGTTATGTGTTAGGGCTAATGAAATATTAACCTATCTCTGCCTGGAGGAAGAGTAGAGAGTGGGTAGTGAAATTTCTGACTACTTGAAAGCCAGAAACTGCATTTTCTTATTTCGGCTTATGATGGCTAAGGCACCTGTAGTGCGAGTTACTAACTTATTTTAACGATATTCGCATGGTTAGCTCATCTTAACCCAAACTTTAACGATGTTGCTATTCAGTTGACATTTTTTAACGATTTTCGCATTCGCCGAATCAGCTGTTGTTGTTAGCTAGTCGATTACCGAAAACTAAACGACAACAAATTTGATGTGGTTAACTCAATCGAGAAAAGAAAAATTTAAAATTTCAACTTAAATAAAAGATACATTTAAAATTCGGTAATTTATTTTCTTGAAATTAAAAAAGAAACATTAGATAATATCATTTGACTATTTGGCTATAATTTATCGCGAGGTGACGAAGAATTAAACGCTCCAACAGTGGATCGACGTTTATTCCGGGTTGTGGGCAATCCCTTTCATTTGTATGCAACAGAATTTCAAAAGCTGTATCGGCTCTAGAATAACAAAAAATCGACTGAGAAACAAGTAGCTCGTGTAATCTTTAAGCCTGCATGCAATTTTAAATTTTACTTTTATATTGGTAGGTTCTAACGGCTTTGAGATTCTTCGCAACTGGGCAATGGGGAATATCCATGAGCCAGTCATCCATGAGCCGGCATTCATCAGATAACGGATGCAATCAATGAATCATTGTTTCACCAGAAAGTGAGGTTTCCTATGACCCAAGTGAAACGCCAAGCTGCTAAAGGCACTATGGGGACGTCGATTCTACTCATATATCAATTTTGCCACCAAAGAATACAAATTAATACGCAAATGGTAAAATCAAACTTTTATCAAGGATCCAAGTATAAAAACAGAAGCATAAAAATATAAGCATAATAATGAGAAGGCATGGTGAAACAACCAATCATAGATTGCATCCGTTACCCGATGAATGCCGGCTTACGGATGACGATGACTGGCTCATGGATATTCCCCATTGCTCACCTACGGGGCGTTGATAGCAACCAGTTACGAAGAATCTTAAAGCCGCTAGAACCTATCAATATAAAAGATAAATGATGCTAAAAACGCCGGAGCAGAACGCGAATTTTGAAAACGAAAATCATCGGATATTTGCAGGTGATTCCGGATATTCCTTGGAGTCGAGTGGATGTTTATTCTACCAAACCACTCAGAGAAGAGTCCGGAATTCTGCTACAATGGATCATTGTAATATATAAAAAGTATTATAAACGTTTTTAGTTTTAAAGAAACTAGTATCTTATTTCACTTTAATGAAATATAATAAAAACGCTAAAATTTATATTTGGCAGCAGGCATTCGTTTTTTCTCTATTCCTCTTGCACTTTTCGCTTATATTGACAGAGGTGCCACTCTTTATCACTTTGAATAAATACAACGAGACAGCTGTTAAGTGTCGTTAAGAATAAGTTGGTGAATCGCACAATCGTTAGTGCAAATGGCAAATATTGTCGACAAAAATTGCGATTGTCGCACCGTTTAAAGTTAGTGAATCGCACTACTGGCTATCTCTATGAGAAATTGTTAGTTCCAAAATCAATACGTATAAATTACCTAATAATTTCTTATTATAAGTTTCTTTCCTCCGCAAGGTTATTTTTCATCAGCGCTATGCGTTTATCGGACTCTATCCCTGCCACTACTCGCAAGAGTTTAAATAGAAGCAACTTTAAGACTGTATTGTACTCACATTTTCGTTAGTTTTTTAATTAATTTTTTATGTATAGCCCTAGGATGTTCTCTCTATTTATACCTATCTGCGTACATATATTTCTATTCATACCTATGATTCATTGCTTCCAAGTTCTAAAATCATTATTTATATATCAGTATTGTTTTCAATATAACTTTTAACTTCATCTCCATATGTACTTATTTATTTGTTTATTTTAAGTGTTCACTATTGCATTCTATATTGTTGTACTACAAAAGACGTATTTGATCTTACTGCACTAATGTGTTAATCAATAAATGAAATGAAATGAAAAAAAATATATGTATTGGTTTCGTTATTTGCATCCAATAATTGCTCCACAAAACGATGTTAACCCTTTGTCTACACAAAAAAAAGCAAGCCTTACCTACTGTCCGGGTCCATTAGACCCTACTCTAAATGCCTACGCACTTTCTATTTGTAAATTTATGTAGTTTGTATTTTAGACATATTTATTGAAATCGTTTGTTTTCGTTTTCCGATCTTTCGCGACTTCGTATACACCGCATAAATTTTTTGTTTTACTTGGACGTTCACATTGCACAGCATTTGCTTGATTCCAGTTTTTTCACAATTTTCGTCGTTTTGAGTCGGCGGTTTTCCAAATTATCAAATCAACATTCTTCTTTTGCGTAGATTTTAACCATAATTTTTATTAGAAATTAGGAGAATTCCACACAATGTTCGCATTCATAACCAAATCAAATGTCAAAGAATATTTTCAAGTTCGTCTTTTGATGCTGTATTTCCTTATTATTTTATCCACAGTTTCAACTCCAGTTTAGGTTTTGTTGTATTCTAAAAATATTTCTGGCTTCTCGATATTCTTATCGTTGTATAGCGAAATAGGTAATGCCACAATTTTTATTCTTTTTGGAATGTATGATGATACCATTATATTGTTTAGCAATCCAAATTTTAATTTTTTCTTATACCTCTCCGATCTTTCCAGCGTAAATTTCTAACTTCCAAGGATATGATGTGGAGCTAACCTTTAAAACCTACCAATTATTCGTGCACTGTCATACGTCAAACTGGTATGAATCTTTATTTCAATTACCAGTTACAAATTCCGAAACACTGGCGACTTGATTGCAGTTTATGAACCGATCTTACTTTCCTTCTTGCAGCTGCATTATAAAATCGGAGAACATTTAAAATGATTTGAACTCTAGTTCGGCTCCTAATATCACTGAACATTTTTCGTCTATCTTTTCACTTCACAGTTGTGACATATCTTCGTTTTTTGGATAGTAAACTGCGTTAAGTGTTAGACGTCCAATAAACGTTCCTAACTCAATGTGCTCAATTGGTTTCCATATATTTTCAAAAAACGACATCCTTCAGATAAAAAAAAAAGCAAAATAATGCGGCCAAAAATTTAGAGCGCAAAAAATACAAAGTACATACATATGACATCATTTTTCAACGCTATATAAATTTTCTTTAGAGTAATTTTTTGCATTAAAAAAGGTATAAATATTAAGTACATAAAACACAAAACGGGTTACTTTATACGCCACTCAATCACTTACATACATATGTAGTTAGTGAAAACCAATCATTGATTTGAAAAATGGAAAACGAACAATGCTCTTTATGCTGTGTATAATTTCCAACTTGTTCCGTTAAATAAATGGTCTTGCGAAAAAAAACTGTCAATACAGCAACTGACAGTGACATATCATTTGATAAATAAAAGTTAGTTCGTTTTCTGAAATATGTCGGCATACGCTGGAAATGCCTAAATAATATTCTAATTTTCCTTTTGCATTTCTCTGGAAATGTAAACAAACCACATTGCAAAAAAAAAAAAATAAAGAAAAAATACACTTTTAGGGATGTTTCATTGCAAATGGCTAGCAAACGAACGCTCCAACTTACGTTAAATTTACTTTAGTTGCAAAAGCAACCGTGTTAACATTTTTTATGAAATATGTAATTTTTTTGGAGTAATTTAAAAGGCCAAAATAGTTGTGCTGGCAAGTTTTAGGCTAGTATGGTTATATATTCAAAAATATTATGGAATAATGTGTTAAATTTTATGTGTTAAACTGAAATTTCCCATGTCCCGTAGCGTTTCTTAGGGCTCATTCACAATAGCGCAGTTTTTTCCTTTTCCCAGCACTACATCTCAGGTCGGATATCATTTTACCGAGTTGGCTCGCATATTTATCCGCGTTTATGTTGTTGTTTTGCATGTATTTTGTTATCCTACCTAGTGTTTTCTTTGCCAGTCCGCTACAAAGAAATATGCCTTATGCAAATTAAGTTATCTTTTCACTATGCTGACGATTCTTTTTCGCAGAAAAAATAAGTCCACTTTTTCAGAGAATCAGAAGATACACATATCACAGTGATATTCCAACAAAATTTGTTTAAAATTGATATTTTAGACTATTGTTAAGGAATAATTTATATTAACATAAACTAAATGCTATAACTAACTAAGTTTGATTTTTAGCATTATTTTAAGTTCGATAAGAGAAGCGCAAGTGAGAAAATGCTATTTGTTCAAGAAGAGCACTGGAAAAGGCAAACAATCATCGTCAATCATATACTATACTTGGACAATTTTTACTTTTCCACCACTACTGATGGCTTATTTTTGAACTAATGGTATTATATCTGATTCAGATGCGGAACTGAAAAAGGCAATTAGAGCAGAGAGTTTACAAGAAATGAATTTCTTTATTTTAGACCCACTGTTTTACTACTTAATAAAAAAAAAATTTACCTCAATGTGAGAACTTCTGTCTTCATTCAGGTTCATGCTGGAAACATTGTGACATTAATGTGAGTACTAATTTCCATAAATAATATTGCATTTTGAACAAGAGACATTCCTGGTTTCTTGCTTGCATATAAAAACAATGGATACTATGACGTCCTCCTTTTAACATCTATTTGACTTGGCAGTGGCCAGTGTTTTTCATCTATACCATCGATAGAAATCATACATTGCAATTAGCTAAATCCCTGAGTGCTTCCACCGACAAACTAAAAGTTGGAATCAATAAATAAAAAGAGCAATACAACCCGTGGAAGAAAATATGATCACATTAACAATCTTCCTGATTGATGTTCAAAAAAGTCCTGTAAACTATATAGTAAATCTGATACTCACACTTTTCACGTACTAAAAACTGTTTCAAAAGTTACCATTCGCAAGGCCAATTTAAAAACACGAATATAATACTCTTAACTGTCTTTATGACAATTTACTGAAATAAAACTGTGTTCTCTCATCGTTTACCTAAAAATGATACCTTATTTACTTTTTAATCTTCGGTTTTGCCAGACTGCTTACAGACGTTCTTAAATTATTTGCTTCTAGCGCCTCAAATAATAAAAATTTTGGAAAATGATTTTAAAATATGAGTTAACCGGCACTAAAGTTAAACTGAAACCAAAATTGCCAAAAAAAAAATACCCGGCTATTTCTCTTTTGCACACCTAAGGGTTAAAAAATCAAATTCTCCACACCAAGTTTAGTTTTTTTTGCGGGCAAATCTCGGTGACGAGCATGGCAAAAGGCATTTCGAATTTTTCGACACTTTATCACAATCCAAACTGCCGCTTTTTTAAGCTGGCCGCTTTAACGCCTCGCAACGCCTAGGAGGCATATGCCATGAATTGCCATACAAATCCTGGCAATTCTTTTTCATTTGCAAACGCATCACTCAATTTGCGCTTTGTTTGTGTAAAATGAGATGGTGTAGCAATTTCGTACGCATCCTCCAGCCTACACCCCGGCCCCCTCTGCATCCATAGTTCTTTGCCGCTCAGCAACAAGCCATTGCCAACGCAAATGCATAACAAAAAAAGTGAGATATATATCTATGTATGTGTGCGTGTATGCTTGTGGATTCGCTTAATGTTTCGTGATATTTTATTGTCGCCTAGCGTCGGCCATTGACAACACGCTTAGTAGTGGATTTCGTAAAGATTTTCCAACAGCAACTGGTAAACTTCAGCCGCAGGTGTTAGTTGTACGTAAACCTAATAGATGTCAGAGTAGTGGGATGGTTTTTAAGCGGGGTAAAGAAACAACAAAATGAATAGGATAAATTGTCAGGCCGCTGGCTATAAATGTATCTAACGTGCCGGCGCACAGATACTCAATCATTTATATATATACAAAAAAAAAAAAAAAAAAATTAGCTTTGAGTGAACATTTTCTGAGAGAAA
This sequence comes from Anomoia purmunda, assembly GCA_951828415.1. Lineage (NCBI taxonomy): Eukaryota > Metazoa > Arthropoda > Insecta > Diptera > Tephritidae > Anomoia > Anomoia purmunda. The sequence continues at coordinate 58,277,204 of OX639997.1, read as the reverse complement.
ATAAATAGAACGAATCTCTATGTAGAATTGGATTTCATTTGCCACAGTTTACATTTCCAAACAACTGATTTCCATAAAATAATTCCCTATTCGTTTGTAGCCACTAAATTACTGTTAAATTACTTTTATGGCATTTTATTTTATAACCTAATAATCGAATTTGCTTTTAAATAGTTTTTCAGTAATATCTACTAATTATAACGTGTAATATGAACTGCCATGTTTAAGTAAACAGAAATAGGAAGTGAAAATATCTCAAAAATAATTTTGTTAACCAAATATTTATTTGCATGAATATAGAATTTTTGTCAAAACAATATGTAAACTAGAATATTGCGGCGTCATCACAAAAATTTTAATGCCAAAACTAACTGGAAAATCAAAGGACTAATATTTTCCTATTAACACAAATATTTGAATAGGCTATAACATATATGCTATTGATAAATACACAAATATACATACATATTTACAAATATTTGTGCTAGGCTTAACAACTTTTTCGCATTTTAATTGCGTTCAGTGTTTACAACGACAATATAGTAAAATATTTACAACAAACACTTAAAATTTCTGAACCAAAATTAATTTAGTTCAATTATGCCTGTTGGTGTGAATGACGAGCGGTTGAATCAAGCTACAGGTATATAGTAGAAGAGGGATTTATTGAAGATTCCACGTAAAAGAGTGATACCAGCCTAGTGTGCAAACCACAACAACAACAACCTTAGGTGTAATTCGAGACAAAATGCTTACTTATTTAAGTTCCAACATGAGTGAAAAAGGTAGTAGTAGCATTAGTAAAAATAATAGTGGAAATTAGTAATAGCAGTAGTAGAAATAGTAAAAGAAGTAATTATTATTAGAAATAGTAAAAATAGTATTAAAAATTAGTAGTGGTAATAGGTAGTAGCATTAGTAAAAATAGTAGTTGAAATAAGTAAAAATAGTAGTAGAAATTAGCAAGAACTAGTGTCTTAATAATTAGCAGCTTAAAAAATAGGAGTAAAAATTTAAAAAACTGGTAGTAGTAATAAATAGTAGTATTACTAAAGCAACAGTAGAAATTAGCAAAAATAGTAGCAGAAATTAGCTAATACTAGTAGTTGCATTAGTAAAATAGTAGTACAAAGTAGCAAAAAAATTGCAGTAGTAATAATTAGTGGCGGTAGTAAACATGGTAGTAACATTCATAAAAATAGTAGTAGAAATTAGCAAAAACTAGTAGTAGTAATAAGGAGTTACTTACTTACTTAATTGGCGCTATAACCTCTTACGAGATTTTGGCCGAGTTTAACAAATTGCCCCAGTCATTCCTTCATCGACGTCAAGTCCTTTTCCACTTGGCCTTTTCAACGCAGAGGAGGTCGTCCTCTTCCTCTATTACCACCAGCTGGTACCGCGTTGGATACTTTCAGGGCTGGAGCATTTTCGTCGATTCGCGCGTCCCAGCCAACGAAGCCGAAGTCTATGTCGCGGTAAAGCACATACAGCTCATCGTTCTAACGTCTGCGGTATTCGCCGTCGCAAAGCCGTAAAGGTTCAAAAATCTTTTGGATAATCTTTCTCTCGAACACTCCAAGGGCCGTCTCATCCGATGCAGACAGTGCCCATGCTTCAGCGCCATACAATAGCACTGGCATGATGAGAGACTTGTAGAGTGTGGTTTTGGTTCGTCGAGAGAGGGCTTTACTGCGCAATTGCCTACTCAGCCCAAAGTAGCACTTGTTGGCAAGAGAGATTCTACGTTGGATTTTCAGGCTGACATTATTGTAGGTGTTAATGCTGGTTCCCAGATAAACAAAGTCCACCACTTTGTCAACTCTGCAACTCAAATTATCTCTTCTAACATAAAGTTAAAGAAGTCGCACGAAAGAGAGTTACTTTGTCTGAAACCTCGTTTGGTTTCAAATCGCTCGGAGAGGTCCTTCCCGATTCTGACGGAGCTGGTGGTGTTGCTCAACGTCATTTTACATAGCCGTATTAGTTTTGTTGGGATACCAAATTCAGACATTGCGACAAATAGGCAACTTCTTCTTGTGCTATTGAAAGCGAATTTGAATTCGACAAAAAGATGGTGTGTGTATATTCTTCTTTCTCGTGTCCTTTCCAAGATTTGGCGTATCGTGAATATTTGATCGATGGTATATTTGCCAGGTCTTAAGCCACCCTGATAAGGTCCAATCAGTTCGTTCACGGTGGGCTTCAGTCGTTCACGCAATGCGCTCGACAGAACCTTATATGCTATGCTAAGAAGACTGATCGCGCGATAGTTGGCGCATATTGCAGGATCGCCCTTTTTGTGGATTGGGCAGAGAACACTTAAATTACATGCGTTCGTCCGACCATATGTATTTTGCAAATGAGCTGGTGCATGCACTTTATCAGCCCTTCGCCGCCGCATTTGAATAGCTCTGCTGGCAGTCCGTCGGCAGCAGCGGCCTTATAATTTTTTAGCCGCGCAATGGCCGTTCGCGTTACGTCCAAGTCGGGTGATTGTACTTCGACTCCGTCTTCATTGATTGGGGGTTCGGGTTCATAATCTTCAATGTTTTTCGCGCCACTACCATTAAACAGGGTGAAGAAGTGTTCCCTCCACAGTTTGAGTGTACTCTGGATATCGGCTACCAGGTCGCCGTTTTGAGTTGCAGTAATAAAAATGGTGGTATCATTAGTAAAAAATAGTATTAGTAATCAGTAGTAGCACTAGTAGTCGTAGTAGTAGTAATTATTAGTGGCAGTGATAGTAGTGGTAATTAGTAATTGTTCTCAAGAAGTTTTGCCTCAAAAAATTCCCATTAGCATACGGTGCAAATTTGACGTGGTTGGTTGAAGAATTTGACGTAGTTCGGTGTCTTGTGTAGAAAATATAGAAAAGCGGTGAAAGATATTTGTTTATGTATTCAATCCAATTCTGAATAAATTTAGTTGAATCGTTTAGCTGACACAAAGTGCATACCAAAGTGTATGAAGAATATTATGTCAATTTGTCTTCAAATTGTTATTGATTTTAAAGTTTCAAACTAAAAAATCTTGTGCGCTATGGACATATGAAAAATAACTAAAAACCCCCAACCAAGGCGAATTTATGGAAGGTGATGACATAAGAGCAGCTGATTTGATTTTTTTTATTCACCTACATGTATTTTGTTTTTGCTTTTGGGTATGAGCTTTCAAAAGCCGTAAAAGCAAAAACAAAAGGTATATAAATTTTGACAACTCTTACGCAGAAACAAAAACAAAATTCATAGGAATTTTGTAGTTGTATTTATAACATCAACTTGTATGAATTCGCCTTGACCACAACCAAACAAAACTTATGGTGTTCCATATGCAGAATAAAATTGAACAACAAAATTGGGATGTATGCAGGATGCCCACAAGTTTGAATCATAATAATATTCGAACACTCTTCAAAAATTGTATTTATGGAAGCTGAAGAAGACTGCAAAACTCACCCAAGTTAAATCTACCCCATTTCTTGGCAGCCGAGTTGCTCTAACTCGGATAAAATTCCCTTTAGTTGCAAAAGCAACCCTGTTAGCCTCTTTCATGAATGTTGTGATTTGTTTAGTGCTATCTAAGAACGTTTGTTTTCAACTAGGTTACAAAGAAACGGGCCCAATATTAGGGGTTGTCATAATAAAATGCAAATAATGATACAATAAAGAAGGTAATTCCATTGCCAGTTTTTGGATGCCCCATTAACTACCTGACAATTGAGCAGATTATGGCATTTCATGCTACCATCCGTAATTGAAAAACACAACTTTTTTATGTTTGTTTGAAATTTAAAAAACGGCGGAAAATGTGCTTCTTATTTTATCAGAGCCTAAATACAGGGTTTTTCAATAGGAAGGCTACAAAAGTTTTTTTAAATAAAACAAAAACGGTTTGGGATATGAATTAAATTCTTTATTCCTGTGAAAGTACATTCGATGCCATTATGTATGGAACTCGATTTCTTTTGCATAGAACTCGATTTCTTTTGCACGCTTGCAGAATTCCAGACGCTGAACACAATTTTCGACGGTTTTCAAGCATACATATGTAAATCGGCCGATACTGCTGCAATTTCACTTTCGATATTCGTACAAAGTTCATCAATCGTCGCTGGCTTGTTGGCATAGACCATAGACTTGACCTAGCCTCACAGGAAATAGTCTAACGGCGTCAAATCGCACGATTGAGGCGGCCAATTGACTGGGCCATTACGTGAGATAACACGTTCACCAAACTTGGTTTTCAATAAATCGATTGTGGCATTCCCTGTGTGGCTTGTGGCGCCGTCCTGTTGGAACCACATATTGTCCAAGTCCATATCATCTAATTCGGGCCAAAAATATTCGGTTATCATTGAGCGGTAGCTCAATTAATCCGTAATTTTTTCGGGATGCAATATTGACTCATGGAGTACGTGTGGATTGCTGTCTGTCCAATAACGCATATTTTGCTTATTGACGAAGCCATTCAGCCAGAAATGACGACGACCATAAATTGGACGTAGCGCTTTTAAAGTTGAGGCCATTGATTCCGAATTTCGGTAGTAAATTTTAATAATTTCGACTCGTTGTTGGATCGTATATCTTTCCATGATGAAATAGCAAACCTTACTGAAGAGAAATGTCAAAAGAGCTGGAAATAATATGGCGTCGTTTGCTGTCACTATCGGTCTACTTTTGTGCGTCCCTATTGCAAGACCCTATATAAGGCATCTATTTTTGATATTATGTACTTACCCCGGGCAGATTTCGAGCCCGAGAACAACCGAGTAAGCATGCACTCGCTACACACTCGGCTACGGCGGCCGCCGTATATAAAAACATTTCATAGAAAAAAAGGTTTATTAAAAGGGTTTATTTTAACTAAATAAAATTGTAACTAAAAAAATTTAAAACTAATGATAAAATATAAAAAACTCAGAAAATCTCACAAAACATTCTTGAACTTCTCTCTTTTGAAAAAAAAAAAATTAATTAATATTTAAAACGAATGTTTGTTTTTTGTTATTTAGTTTTCAAATTATATGAAATCCTTCATTTTGAAAATAATACCCAAAATTGTTTAAACATTATCATTTGCCAAATGTTTACATATACGGAGATGTCAATAATCTGCTTTTTAATCAAAAAAAGAATTCGAAATGAAACTACCTCTTTTCTTGTACCATGGTGCAAATTGGCTTGAATGGTGACATGAAATAGGTTCACATCAAGAAGTTGACTTTGCCATAAATAAATTAAATTTCAAAGGGAAATTTTGAATTAAGCTACTTCGGAAAATACAAAATCAGAATTTTATATAATATATGCTAGAGAAATAGGCTTTAATTTAGTTAACCGGAAAGCTATGCACGTTATTCAAAATTGAAGTGAGTATTTCTTGGCGAAAAGCAAAGAAATAAAAATAGATTATTAAAACTTATAACACTTTCCTTTTCGTGTTTAGGAAAAAAAAAAACAAAAAACTTATACACCACCAAATAGGCAAAAAGCTATTACGAAACAAAAAAAAAATTTATTGTAAAAATTGATCTACTTATATAAGCTAATTTCGATTTATATTGGGTCCCATTGTTGCACTGATCATTTACGGGTTAAGGCATATCTTTTTGTCATAACAAGAGTGTGTGGCCCGTATCTGACACACGTTGTTGTACGTTTGTAAATAAATAAATATAAACGATTGTATTTAAAGTACTTCTGCAATCATGTTAAATCTTTCCTGAAAATTTCTCGGAAAATTTTTTGTAAGAAGAAACTTGCTTCTTTCGATTCCAATAGTAATTTGAAAACAAAAAATTTTGAAAAAAAGTGCGCAGAAGAAGAAGTTGTGTAATTTGTGCAATATATTGAATATACATATGCAGTGAATGTATTTAATATTGTAATTCATATGTTTTTGTTAGCAGAACAGGATAAAATTATGTGCCAAAGTCTAATGTACAACAATTGCTGTAGAAAACCCAAAATATAATATATTTTCATGATCAATCTGAGTTGTTTTTTTTTCTTTTTAAAGATCAAAATCGTATGGAATTCAAGATTTTCCGCAAATAACATATATTTTTATTCCCCTCAGATTGGAATTTCCTTTGTGGTAAGCCTTTAAAAGATATAATTTATTCATTGATGCTTACGTTCTGTACTATTGGGTTTTTGAAATCACATCTTTTTCATCGCTACAATTAATTGGCGCATTTAAATTTTTAACGAAATATAAGTCAGACCAGAGTTGCTGAAATCCCCACAATGTTATAGGATTTTTAAATGTTTTTTTTTTTTTAATTTTGAGTTCAAAAATTATAAGATCCGGCGTAATTGCATGCTTTCGATAATAATTCGAAGTTCAATCTGCATTTTAATTGCATCTATAGCATAAAACATGGATTTTTCAAAAATGTCATCTGTCATAAATTGATTAAAATAATATAACAGATTTTGGTTAGCAATTTCATCGTTGACTTCAATATTTTCAAATGGAACAGATACAGTTTTATATCCACGACGGATCCATTTAAGATCTGATTTGTGCATAATATTGAATTTTTTATGGTTAGATATTTCAATCGGACCTTCGTCTACTGAGCTTTCCTTTTCGTTTTCCATCAAACATCTTTGCCACATCAGCGAAATCATATATTCTATATTTGAATTTATATTTATATAATAGAATTTTGCAACCGTTCAAGTCCTTTGTGCAATATATTGACCAAATTATTTTAGCCAATATACATTATTTTCATGTTGGACAAATAATTTCTTTTACACGGCCTTTTATTTTATTTTTAATTTGTATTGGATTGGAGAAAACTGAACTTACACGTGGAGTTGTTTTTAATTTTGACGAAAGTGTAAAATTACGTGTGTATTTAAATATTCTGATTTCTTCCGCTATGTTTTTGCAAGCGCAAAATTTTGCAGCATACTAGTTTTTTGGAAATCAATTAAAATTGACGAATGATTCCATCCAATTTTGGCATTTAAAAAAGCAAGGCTTACTAGATTTAAAAAAATTAAAGTCTTATTGGCAAACCCAGGTATCTTTTTCAAAAAACGCTAAAAAGCTACGCATTTTTGTGCACAATATATTTTAAAAATTCACGGAAAGTGTTAAGGCGAAGAGTTTGACACAAAATTAATTTTTTGTTTACCTCAAAGGCTCTGCACTTTTGCAAAGAACGATCGTGTGCTTACATTTGGTCAAATATTGTGGGGGAAAAAATTAGACAAAGACAAATGGGAGCGGTTGTCAAATTCCCTTCCTTAACCTTACAGTAATTGAGAACTTAAAGAACTTTATACTGCCGGCTTGCAGAGGGAGGGAGGGTGTTTGAGCAACCACAAAAACATTTTCATTTTGCGCTTTTGAATAAATTTTTCAAGTCAAAAAATTTCATTTGTATTTTTTTTTGCCATTTGCATCATTTCAACAGAGTGTTATTAAAATGTATGGTTATACCCACGGCGAATTCATATAAGGCAATAGCGAAGCCATTTACAAAACTTACTTGTACTTTGTTTTTGGTTTTTGGTATGACAATTGTCAAAGTCAGTCCCAGAAAAAGAAATGAGGAAATTGAAAACAAACAAACATACAGTGGCGAGCAAAATGGTCGAATGAGTTTGGGTGTGTTAATTTTATATATGTCGTACTATAAAAAAAATGGAAAATTAATGTTTCGCACTTAATAAAAAATTTATGAAAACTCAAACTGTCCTTAAAAAGTTTTAAAAAAATTTAGAAGGGCTTTTAGAAAATCCTCAAGTATGCAGTTTCACAGCTAATTTAGTTTTAGTGTAAAAATTTTTCCAAGTCAAAAATTAAAAACAAATATAGAAATTTAATGGTGGTTTGTAGCCACTTCAAGCTTGCATTTTATTATACTAAAATTAAATGGGCTAAAAAACTGCCTATCCAAAAATGGTCACCACAAAGTACATCCCGTTCTCGGAGTTCCGTTCCACACGATTGTCTACACAGTGTACGTCGCTGAAAACCATCGGTTGGAAAAATCGTTCCTTTCCCCGTTCCACTCTTGTACAGCATAAGACGAACTTCACCTTCTTTTTTCACAAAACTAGGAGATTATAGAACACAAAAATTAGTAAAATCCAATTTTTCAACTTTTAAAAATATTGAAAAAAGTCATAAAAATATTCATTTTGACAGTCCCTACACAAAAGGCAAGGCGAAATCATATCAGGTGGTGTTATACAAAGTACAAAAACAAAAAATGATTCAGCTATTAAAGGTTTGTTACATAATGATAGCTAACTTCTACGAGTAGCTCTCCCGCACAAAAGGTTGCATTTGCGAAGGAAGTAGAAATGGGGAAGAATGTAATCCCTGCTTGTGAAAAAGATTTTAATAAGTACGCAAAGTATGTATGTACATAATTAGTGGTAGAATGTAAGGTGCCTAAAATCCAAGTATATTTCGCTGTCTACGAAATATTTGATACATTCTTCTAATTGGAAACTCTTTCGTTATGCAAACATTGATTTTAATTAATAAATATCATTATTATAAGTAAATAAAGTAGAGATTTCTACATTTAGTGGTAAATATGCGAAATTGGTGGTACTTCAAATTTTTGTAATTCACAATTTTTAAAAATGGAGCTTAACGGTCACTCAGTATACCAATCCCGATCTAGATGCTTAAATTACCTAATGAATTGCAAATAAAATCACATATTTGCATTATATAAAATATTTACATTTTTTAAAAATACTTTCTCGAAATTTCACAATTTTCAGGAAAAACGTCAGCGAATTAAAACAACTCAAATGAATAAGTGAAACCTACTCTTTGTCCTTTTTTTAATTTACTTTATTTTTTTTTTTAATTATACTATTATTTAAATATATTAGATTATATTTACACTCAAATTTCCAAAGACGTAACACTGTTTTAACTAAAGGAGACGTCATATGAAGAGTCAGGAGCAAAGCTGTTTGTGTATCAAACCTTTCATTATTGAGTCATGCACAAAAGGCGAATTTAAATGACAAAAATCAAATAAGCTGTTCTTTTGACTTCGCCTTAGTTGTACTCGAAAATATGAGTGATCCCGAAGCTTTGGATAGCCCATTTAACCTTTTCTTCCGAAACCGGTATGCTAACGGGGTTGGAGGAGATGAACGTCGGAGTTCTTCCTCCGCAGTTGTACTACCAGGGAAATGGGTATCAGCGAATTTGAACCGCTCCGACCCCAATATCAGAGGTGCGTGACTCGTAGTCTCCATCGCTGCCACGCCCTCTATACTATCTTGTGCGGCTGCTTGTCGCCTTAGTCCACTCGGGCCAGGCCGTGAGGCCATTGCCTTCGCGAGACTAGGTTTCGCAGCCGCGCCGGTGTTTGGCGGGCCTCTAGTGCCTACCGCCACGGAGCGATCTGCCGTTTCCAGCACAATCCCCGCAGCTTTGCTGGGGCTAGGCCCCGCCATAACACCCGTAGTCACGGGCCGGCGTGCAACACTCACCCAAGCGCAGCGGTCTAGAAATATAGAGGAGAAAAAATGGGTGGTACACCACGACAGCGCCCCTTGCCCCAGTAAGGCCAAGCTTACTCCCTGAGGTGGCCCGGTGTCAGGGAGGCGCCGTTAAAATACAGCCGTTCTTAAATTCAGTTGTTCTAATTCAGAGAGGACTCTGGTATGCTTAGAAGGTTAGTTTTGCTTGCTGCTATGGATTTTTTTGCAATAACTGCAAAAGGACCTCGGCAAAAGGGGTTTTCACTATATCTCGAAAATACTTCTTTGGTAAAATAAATAAAAATCATTTTCGTGTTCAGCGGCCGAAAATTAGTACCAAACAAATTTTTTTTAAGAAGTTCTTCTTTTTCTTAATTTGACGATTTCGGCCTATTTCAATATGGCGCGCTTTTCGCTCCGCACAGTGTTGCTTATGTATTTTTTTTACTTAAACAAACAATCCAGCAAATTGGGAATGAAGTACAAGCATTCAGTTCATGGGATGGCATCACCTTATATGAATTCGCCTTGAGGTTGTCGTTCCATCGTCTGCGGTATTCGCCGTCGCAAAGAAGTAGAGGTCCAAAAATCCTTCCCAGAATCTTTATCTCGAAGGGTCATTTCATCCGATGTTGACAGCATCCCTCACGGGCATGATGACAGACTTACGGAGTGTGGTTTTGGTTCATAAAGAGAAGGCTTTACTGCACATTTGCCTACTCAGCCCAAAGGAGCACTTTATTTCAAGAGAGATTCTTCGTTGGATTACGAGGCTGATATTATTGTTGGTGTTAATTCTGGTTCCAATATAAACTAAGTCCTCTACTTTGTCAAAATTGTAACTGTCAACAGTGACGCGGGAGCTAAAATGCTAATGTGCTGAGTGTTTATTTGATGACACGAGGTACTTCAGTTACGCTTCGCTTCTTTATCCAGCTTGGAAATAAAGAACTAACGGCGCGGCTATGGAGGGAAATAATCTCGTTGTCATCGACATACCCCAGCAGTTGTACACTTTCATAAAATATGGTGCCTGAACGGTTGAATTCTGCAGCTCAAATTATCTTTTCCAAGTTTTGCAGAGATACCGAATTCAGAACCGCGGCAAATGGGCAGCTTCTTCTCTTGAAGTCGGAAAAAGTTAGTTTGTATATTCTTCTTCCAATCTTTCAGCAACTATAAAAGGTAATTTGCTCAAATTTTGTAAGCAACCAAATTTTGAAAAGGGCGTAGATCCACCCTATTTGTAGCAAAGAGGTTTGTCTACGAAATCTCTACATCAAAGGCTATAACATTTGATATGCCATTTACCTTTAAACTCAGCAAACACAATTTCGAAAATTGTAGAATGCGGAAGAAGAAACCACGCGCATCTCTGACATAATAAGTTCATATTCTGTATTTTATTAAATCAGGTAGCGAATTCGCCCAAATTTGGTACGAAGAATTTAATTAGAGAAAAAAATGCGTAAAAAGTTGTTTTAAAAGGTCTTGGCGCTAACTGTACCTTTCCCAATAGTATTTCAGAAAAACTCAAATGAAATTCGGAAAGAGGCAGATGTGTTTCAGCAAAACACAAGCCTATTTCAGAAAAATGTTTTCGGAAACAATTTTTTTCATTCCCTCCTCATCTTCGTCGGCATTATATTCTTTCGGGGCGCAGCCAAATGAAAGCTCTCTTATATTGAATTCCGAAGGAAGATCCACCTTCGCTGGTGGCCTCAATACAATATTTGCGTGGTCTAGTTAATTTTATACTGAATCCGAAATAGTAAAAAAATATTTAGACAAATTTTGTGTTGACTTTTAGAAAAATGGACCAGCATTGGCATACCTAATTATAATATGGAGTTAGTAACCGTTATGTTCTATTGTCATAAAATGGGCATTTGAAAAGGTTTACTTCGCCAATAATATTCTAAAAAAATGATATTCTAAAAAGTTTTTCTAAAATACGTTTGTGTTTTTCTAAAATACGTTTGTGTTTTTCTGAAATACATTTGTATTTTTTCGTGAATTAGTTTATGTTTTCTGAACTACATTTGAGTTTTTCTGAAATGCATTTGCATACATATATACATATAATAGGTGTTTTTTTTACAGGTTTGTTTTTCGAATAGAGATAAAACTGGCATTTTGTGGTCAAATCTGGCAACTCTAATGTCATTTATGTTCAGTTTGGTTTGCCATTTCATCATGAACAGGTTGACAAAAGAACAACGCTTGCAAATCGTGCAAATTTATTTCGAAAATAATGGTTCAGATCGCGAAGTTTACCGCGAGCTCCGTCAATTTTATGGTCGACATAATCGTCCATCAGAGCAATTAATTCGGTTAACCATGGATCGTTTTCGCACTACGTTTACTCTATGTGATAATACGCATCCGCAGAGACGTCGAACAGTGCGCACCGAAGAAACAATTACCGCTGTAGAGCAAAGTGTTGAAGAGGACCCGAATGAATCGATTCGCCACCGTGCACAGCAATTGGAGCTTTGTCCATCAACTTTATGGAAGATTTTGCGCAAAGATCTTGGCTTGCGACCTTACAAGATCCAGCTTGTGCAAGAATTAAAGCCGCGAGACCCTGCAATGCGTCGTGATTTTGGGGTATGGGCCGAAAATGAGATTGATCTCGATGCTGATTTTCATCGCAAAATTTTGTTCAGTGATGAGGCTCATTTTTGGTTGAATGGCTACGTCAACAAGCAAAATTGCCGCATTTGGAGTGAAGAGAATCCACATGAGACCCTTGAAACGCCATTACATCCACAAAAACTGACTGTTTGGTGTGCTCTATGGGCTGGTGGAGTCATTGGGCCATACTTCTTCCGCAATAATGCTGGAGAGGCAGTTACCGTTAATGGAGACCGGTATAGAGCCATGATAACCGACTAGTTTGTTCCCGAATTGGATGGCATGAATGTGGATGAGTTGTGGTTCCAACAAGACGGCGCTACATGCCACACAGCGCACGTCACAATCGATTTATTGAAGGAAACATTCGATGAGCGCATAATTTCGCGGAATGGACCTGTAAATTGGCCACCAAGATCGTGTGATTTGACACCATTGGATTATTTTCTTTGGGGATATGTGAAGTCGCTCGTCTACGCCAACAAACCAGAAACGTTAGGGGAATTGGAAGCCAACATTCGTGGCGTTATTGCCGACATACGGCCCCATATGCTCGAAAAAGTGGTTGAAAATTGGACCTGTAGAATTGGCTTTATTCGAGCCAGCCGCGGCGGCCACATGCCCGAAATCATATTTAAACTTTAATGGCATAAAATTATCCTTCCAATAAAGCCAAATTGATGGACCTTAAAACGATTTTCTTGTGTTTTATTTCAATTCGAAGTTCTATACCCCTAAAAAAAACACCCGATATATATATATGCAAGTCTAAACTATGCATTTCACTCAGATATTGCTAGAACTTCCGTTTTGGCTACTACTGTTGAAAAATCTATCTATCTATTTCAATGTGATACTGTAGCAAATATGTAACAACTTGCCATACATTTACTTATGTTTTTAGAATCAACTAGTTTTAGGTTTGATGTCATTTTGTTTTATGAAAATTTTTTCACATTAAAACATATTCTCAATAAAGTGTTTTGTTCAATAACTACTCTTTTAGTAGTTTACTTATTACTATTTTCAGAATATTTGTACTACCTTAGAACTCCCTTTACTGTTTATAATAGTATTTAAAATATTCGCTGTACAAATTGTAACATTATAAAAGAATTACAAGCAAGAAAATATGCAAGACCTTTTTCTTTCTCTCTCATCAGTTTATATTTTGCTCGATTCGTCACATTAAGTAGAGTGCTGATAAAGTTGCCACAGTTGTGCTTTTTTTGGTACAATCTGAAACCGACAAGTAGTTTGAAACCACATGCACCTTTTCAGTACAATTTAGAGTTTCGAATGGAACGCTGTTTTGTTTTCTTTTTGGTTATGTTGTAATGCTCTGAAAATCGAAAAATACTGAACAGATTTTCGAAATCGAGTCAATTTCAAATGCTGAGCGTGCCTTTTTCGTTCACAATCTGATAGAAATATATATAAATAATTCGATTAAGAAAATCAGAAAAATGTCAATCCGATTCTGCATAAAAACTATCAGCAAAGTTTCTACGTTTTACCATTTCGCATATCATGAGCACAAATTGGTGGAGACTTTCCCCTATCTTCTTCTTTTACATTCGTACTTTGAAGGTGAAGAAAGTTGGTATGGCGGTTATCAGGAAAAATTAGAATTGGTTAATGAGTTTTACGAGTAAAAACCGCATCGATTATCTCCGTGTTATCATTAAAATTCTGTCCTCCCAAATTTCTTTTAGTTTTTGAAAATAAGTATAAATCGCAAGGCGCTATATCTGGTACTTACTTGTCGCATATCTTTGATGCCAGAGTTCAAAATAAAGTTACTCGTTATTTTAACAGTGTGAGCTGGAGTATTACCGTGATGTAAAAAGTAGCCCCGCAAAACCTCAGTCTTCCGGTTTTCCAACTAAATTTTTAAGACATTTGGTAAATAGTGTTCGGTACCTCATTTTGCAGTAACTGTTTGACACTTTTCCAGGTAAATTCAGCTACAATTTTTGAACAGTATTTGGTATTTATGGGATATTTCTCGCAGAGAATTACAAAGCGGGTTTCTGTTTTCATTAGTGGTGGAATTCCATCTTAGCCATCCTCAGATATTTTACGTATTTTCGCCTCCACTTTGACCGATCGTTTTGAAATGTAAAAAAAACATCTCGTGAATCTATTGCCAAGGGTTACATATTTTTTGTTTGTTTTGTTTTAAAGATTTAAGAGTCACCAACTGAGCGGACTTTTGTTAGGTCCCTCGTAATAATTGTTTATTTTTATATTATTTTAACTTTAGAGGTCGAAAACTACATACAAGCATCTACCCATTACCTTTCTACCTTACTACCTTCGAGCAGTGGAATCCGGGGGAATGATAATATGGCTAACATCGACACATGTGGGGCACTATGCAGACACACTACCTCCATCACAATCCTTGAGGGATACGGTAATGGAGTATTCAAGACGCTGCGCTCCGAGAACTTTAAGAACGGACGCGAATGAATTCCGTTAGATGGGAGATTCTTGCCATAACTAGTGTATATGAACAGGGGGCAGAATTTCTGAACGACTGAAGAGTATCCAGAGAAAATTCTTTTTTGAGGACACATGTACGTGGTATTTAAACCGATAAACAACCAACAATCGCTTACAAATAGCAGAAAAACATATTGGAATAAGTTTAAAACAATCTTCTCCAACAATTTATCAGGCTCTACACACCAAATAAATTCGGAGCAACGACTAGATAAAGCCGTTGACGGCTTAACCAAGACTTTCCAAAGGGCGGCAAAGATAGCCTGCCCGATAATGGCGGCAAATTGAAAACCAAAAAGCATACGATTGCATGGTTTCTGTAAAAGTTCTCAGGACGAAGAAGAGGAGGAAACGATTTTGCACCTTCCATGTCAGTGCCACGCTCTATCCAGACGAAGATTTTCTATTTTAGGTACACAATTATTCGTTGGCCTGAAAGAACCAAAATTTAAATGGCTTTAGGCGGGATTGGGAATTGTTGATCTCCATTCGGTATCATAGCGGACCTTGAGTCTGAGCGTCTCTCTGACGATAGCCGCCATAACCTGACCTACCCTAAGAGCAAACTACAATTCCCGTAGTGTTTTGTTTTGTTTGTCGTATAAGTCTTGGCAACCGTACGTGACAGAAAAGAATACCCCGCCTAATATTTCGATATAGACAGCTTATTAGTTAGTTGGTCAAATAATTTTCGATAATAAGTTTAGCAAAGGAGTCACACTAAACTTGAAATCGTAATATGAAAAGTGTATGGTTAAATTCCCAAATTGCATGTAAAACTTGACTAGGAAAATTTGTTTGGGTTGAGAAAAATTCATACAGCACTTACCGTAAACATTGCGAAAATTAATTGCTGCCTAATGGCACATGTTATTTGACAAAGATGCTGATAACCGAAGGATTTAAGGAGGAGCAACAGAGCCAAATAGATCTTTTGGCTAACAGCAGTGATGTAAAATGCCAAGATGTCATACCCGTACCAGCTAATAATAACTGTTTATGATAAATGGTGCGCGGACTTAACAAAATAATAAAATTTTTATATTTTTAAAGTGGAATTATATTTCGTTATACTGATTTGATGATTTTTGTTAATTTATTGGTAATATTATTATACCTTTCACTGAAATATTTTTTTTCCTTTTATCCTTTTACATAAATGAAAAATTTAAATTTTTAATGTTGCTAATTTATTTATGTAAGTGTGGTAAGACGGAACCGAGCTGCCAAAAGTAATTTCGATAAGGCATCTGTGAAGGTATCACCAAATAATACCACCGTCAATTCAATTAGTTGATTAGAAGTATATTTTAAAGTTAAAAGTAAACATTTGTTAATTAAGAAAAGATATGTCAATTGCGTGCGCTCGCACACGTCGTCTCTCGCTGCTCGACTCTCTAGAATCCCTTGTTCGGCTTGCCACCCTGTTCCTCATTTGGCAGGCTTGCCACATGTAGTTGACAGCTCGGCCACTCCTGATTGATCGTCTCTCCTGGACGATACACCGCTGTTATCTCCGTTAGTAATTTCTTCAACGTCATTAAGTGATTCATCAGCTTCGTAGTCGTCATCTACAAAACTGTTGCGTACCCACGGTTTCATCTTGTCGTTCGTAAATACACCTGCATACCGCTTTCGCTGCTTTGGTATATCTGGTAGATCTTCTACCACGTAGCGATCGTTGGGTAAAACCTTCGTCACAATAAATGGTCCTTTGTACGATGGATCGAGCTTGTGGGAGGCACCAGTGGGTGGGGGTACAAAGTCAACCACCACTAGATCTCCTTCGCTGTATTGCCTTGGTGTCTGATGCTTTGCGTCAAACCGCTGCTTCCATTTAGCTCTCTCTGCATTAATTCGTTCTGCTGCCAGCTTCATTCGGAAGTCTTCGTGTTGAACCTTGTCGTCATTCACGTCGTCTTGCACCGCCTGAATCAAGCGATTTGCTGTCACGTCACGGAGCTCATAGTTAAAAACCAAACTATTCGGACTCTGCCTCGTTGTTGCGTTGCTTTGGGAGTTTATGCACCATTGTAGTTGCGGTAGTGCCTCGTCCCAATCTTTATCGTTTTTGATGCTGCATTTTAGTGATGCCAAAATTGTCTTATTCACACGCTCGGCCTGACCGTTGGCGCGGGGCGTGCGTACTGCTACTTTAACATGTTTGATGTCGTACTTTCCTGTGAAGCTTTGGAACTCCTTCGAGGTAAAGGCCGTTCCCCTGTCAGAAATGATTTGCATTGGGCATCCAAATGTCGTAATATATTCTCGTAGTGTAGTAAGAACTGGTGTCGTCTTTGTGTTGCGTAATGCTCGTAGTATTACATATTTGGTGAAGGCACACACGATGACCAGTATGTAAATGTTGCCGTGTTTGCTTCGTATAAATGGTCCTAGATGGTCGATGTGTACACTTCTGAATGGAATTGGCACAACTTCGCTAACATGGAGTTGCGCTTCCTTTTTGCCGCCTGCAACCTTGTTAATACAACATTCTGGACATGATGCAATATATGCCTTAACGTATGGTCGCATACGTGCAAACCAAAAGTCTTTACATAAACGTTCGCAAGTTTTGTCTGCGCTGAAATGTCCTGCTTCATCATGACATGATCTGGTAAGGCGCCATTTCACACCCTTCGGAACTACCAGTAGTCTGTTACCGTCGATCTTGCGATACAATCGTTGTCCTTGCGTTATGTAGTCATCCTTCAACTGACGTGCGTTAAAGGACTCCTTGCCATTTAGAATATCCATGATTTCTTTAAGTGTCGGATCTTGCCGTTGCATTGCTGATACCCAATCGTTATCAATATCAACTACTCGGTATATTGACTCAGCAATCGTCGTCGGTTCTGTTGGTGGAAGTGACGGGCATCTACTTAACCCATCAGCTAAAATATTATTAGCACCTGGGCGGTGAATGCATTGAAAATCAAACTCTTGGAGTTTGAGCCACCATCTTGCCACTCGTGGTAACAATGGCGTTTTTGCTTTTGTTACTGCTACCGCGTTGCAGTCGGTAATCACCTTAAAGTTATGTCCAATTAAGTACATGCGGTATCGTTGTAGCGTTTCAACTATTGCCAGAACTTCGAGCTCGTGGCTGGCATAGTTGCGTTCTGCGTCGTTGCATTGCCTGCTAAAGTAGAACACAGGTCTCCAATCAGCACCGTCATCGTTTTGCATTAACACACCAGATAGCCCCATGGAACTCGCATCTGTGTGCACCTCGTGTGGTTTCGTTGCATCGTATATCGTTAGTACTGGCTTCGTTGTTATAATCGATTTTAGCTTCTCAAAAGCGTCATTCTGTTCTTCGTTCCAGATAAATTCTGCATTCTTTTTCAGCAACAGCGTTAGGGGACGTGCTAAGATACCATATCCTTTAACAAATTTTCGAAAATAGCCGGTTACTCCCAAAAATGCTCGTACTGCTTTCGTCGTTGTTGGTTTCGGAAAGTCTTCAATTACCTTGGTCTTGTTTTCACCAGGACGGATTCCGTTGAAATTTATGTCGTGACCAAGAAACTGGACCTGTTCTGCTAAAAATGTACTTTTCGATGGTCTAAGCGTAAGACCTGATGCGTTTGCAGCTTCAAGAAATTCTTGGAGTACGTCGATACCTTCGTCAACTGATTTCGTGGCTATGATGACCTCGTCTACATAGTTGACCACTTTGTCACGATGCTTAAGCGTTTTGATTATGTTTACAATAATTTCCTGAAAAACCATAGGAGCGTTGACTAGACCGAAAGGCATAACATTATGCTCAAACAGTCCCTCATGTGTCAAAAAAGCTGTGTACTTTTTCGACTCTTCGTTCATTGGTACTTGATAATAGCCGGAAGTCATATCAAGCGTCGTGAAATATTTATTGCTAGCTAGTCGTGAAAGCTGCTCTTCCACTATTGGCATTACATAGTTCTTTTTAATCGTAACCTCGTTCAGCGCTCGGAAGTCAATACACATTCGGCTCTCGCCGTTGGACTTCTTTACTAAAAGCACTGATGCTGCGTGTGGGGAACTGCTTGGACGAATGATGTCGTTGTCCAACAATTCCTTTAAAATGGTTGATAACGTTGGCCGTTGCGAAAATGGAACTTGGTAGCGTTTGCCCAAGATAGGCTCTGACGTCGTTACCTCAATGTTCATTTGCGCGTTCTTGCATCTACCAATTTGGCTTATATTCTCTGCAAAACATTGTTTAAAATGAGATAAAAGATTGAGTGCCTTGCCTTTGTCTTCTTCAGATAAACCACTGGATACGTTAAAGTCAGCTTCCTTGACCTCTTCCAGATGTAGCACTCCGTTGTCCATCACCATGTGATACCCGTTGTTTTGAAGAACGTCGCGACCCAATAAAATTTCGTAGGGTAGCAACTCATCAGCGACAATATACAATGTCACCTCACGTTGGCCTTTGTCAATTGTTGTCCTCACATTTACTTGTTTTGTCACATACACCTTGGATCCGCCAAAACCTGTGAAGCATCTATTCGCTTCCGTTGTCTGCATACCATCTGCTACTGATGCGCGTATCAATGAGCATACGCTTCCGGTGTCTATAAAAGCTCCTAGTCGCTTGCCATCAAGCTCTACTATTTTTATAACCGGAGGAGCTTCGTCGGTTTCATCATGGTCGCCAATCTTCGCAACTGACGTCTTCTTGTTGCAATTCTTGGCTTCGTGACCAATTTTTGTGCAAATAGTACACCGTGGTTTCCGCTGAGGCTGCGGACACTTAACTGCCATATGCCCGTAGTCGTTGCAGTTGAAACATTTAATTTGCGTCGACTTTGCAAATGTTTTCAACTCGGGCTTCAATGTTTGCTGTGTTGGTACTGTCGGAGTCACAAACGTACTAGCGACTGGCGTTAAATTTTTAAGCGCAACCAAAAGTTGACTACATGTTGTAAAATTCATTGCAGCCAATGTCTTGGTTAGTACCATATCGTTAAAACCACTTATAATGTAAGTGTTGATGGATACATCATCCACCATACCTTGTCGACCTATCGTTAACATGGAGTAATAATACTCCACATAGTCTTCGCCGATTTTGCGTTTGCGCTTCATAAGCGTCTTATGCGTTTCGGCAGCGTTATGTGTGGACGGAAAGTCAACCTTAAATGCGTGCACAAATTGTGCCCAGGAACTGAAAACTGTTTGTGCGTCCAGCCATCGTTTGGCCATGCCTTTCAATTTGTGCTGAACTGCTATCAAAAGTATATCTTCCTTCCAACCATAGCATTGTTGTAGCTGCTCACTTCGGTTTATGAACTGCATTGATGACGTCGTGCCTTTGAGGGGGTCGTATTCAGGCATTACACCAATCATATCCTGAATCGACATCTTTGGATGAGTTTGCCTTCTTAGATCACCAGCTGATTCCCAGGTCGCTACACTTGAACTATCACCATCGTTATCGTTGGACGCTTGCTGACTTTCATCGTTGCTTGGTATCGGCTGTGGATTACGATTCATTGTACCAATAGCTGACGTTAATCCTGCCATTGCTTCTCTCAAACTGTTGAGTTGCATCCGTAAATCGTTTGTGGATACCACGCTATCGTCTTCAAGCTCACTCGGATCGATTTCATCTGCACCCAAAACTTCTTGCAGTTTAGATACCTTAACTGCTTTGGTACCTGTCGTTGGTAAATCGTTCATCCGTAGTAGCGCATTCAACTGAATGACCTTCAACGTATTCAACTTGATCATTGTTGATGATAAAATAAAAATTTATTAGTAGAAAGCAAATATTCTTCAAATAATTTTATTTCACCGTCCTAATATTAAGAGCCTTCAGTGTACTTTCTGCCGTACTGCTGTTCTTCTTTACTTTCGTTTTTACGTTGCTTGTTTTTCTATTTCGTTTGCTGTAGTTGCACAGCCGTTGTCGTTCATTCGCTTCTATCGCGAATTCGTTTTGCCAATTGTCTTATTGGAAACTCCGCTCGCACACACACACAAGACTACAAACCCAGTATGCTGTGCAAATTCAAAGTTTGCCCGTTGACTCGTTGTTGCTGCGACGTTGACTTGGCGTCTCTTTGCTCGTTGCTGTACAGTCGAGACTGTTCTTTGCAACACCGTTGGCGTCGCTCCGCTTGTAGCTGCGCAGTCGAGACTATGCAGCAAAGTTGGCGTCGCTCGTTGCACGTTTGTGTGGCTGCTTCAACCGTTTGGTCGTTTCGCGACTGGACTTGCGCACTTTACCTTTTGTTGATGCTTATCCACTGTACGTTGTATTGCTTTGCTGGTTGTCAATGCTCGTAAGACGTTGACTGCGCTGTCGCACCGTTTCGCAGCACTAATACTTGGCCGCGCCGTTGAAAGACTTCTGTACAAAGCGTTGCTGCGCCGTTTTGCTATACGTGCACGTTTGCGCTAGCTTTGCTTGTTGAGATTCCCGTCGTTGTAGGCGTTTGGATTCATAAATCCACCTTCTGATATGTGAAGGTATCACCAAATAATACCACCGTCAATTCAATTAGTTGATTAGAAGTATATTTTAAAGTTAAAAGTAAACATTTGTTAATTAAGAAAAGATATGTCAATTGCGTGCGCTCGCACACGTCGTCTCTCGCTGCTCGACTCTCTAGAATCCCTTGTTCGGCTTGCCACCCTGTTCCTCATTTGGCAGGCTTGCCACATGTAGTTGACACATCTATTACCTACCTTAGCGGTTGTGTGGGAAGTGCAAAATACCTATTACCAGTGTTCATTTTATCCAAGTGGCACCACAGAATAGAGTTATAAAAAAAGCACCTTTTGACAGCGCTTAATGAAACAAAAAGTTTCGTATTACGTTATCTATGCATTTGATGTGTCACGTTTTGTGTGGCACACTCAACGCATTTTTTCTGCCGCCTTGTCGTTTCTACCGCTAACTTTGCTGACGAGCCCTACTGAGTAAAGCCAGCAAGTTTTTGTTTGAGTCTCCCGACTAGAAGTTGTGCGGATTTTGATGTGTGGAGGTCATTGCGCCCAACCCGTCACATTTATTAAAGAGAGTATTTATTTTTATACTATATCATTCGTTTAAAAGTACCTATTATTGGCAAGTTGAATTTATATGAAATACTTGCACTTTTTGGCGTAGAATACGTCTTACCTTACGGTATGGGCACCAATGTCAGGGTTTTATTGTTGTAATCTCTATTTCTTTAATTATAAGAAAACGGCTCGATTAATTTTTTATTTTTTTTTTGTAGTCAAATGAAGATGTTAGCTTTCGTTTGACATACATTTCATGTTGGTTGATATCTTCCTAATATTTAAATTTCTCAAATGAAAATTGTATAAACACATGCACACAAATATGTGTGTGGTGTTTGGTTGAGTGTTTGCTGTTGGGCGATTTGTATTGCATAATTTTAGGCGGGCAAGTTAAAGTAGAGTAAAAGAAGAGAAAATGCTGCCAAGCACTGCAAAGCTTATGTATATCATCCAAAGTAACTATCAAATAAAGAAATTAATTTGCTTGTATTATTTATCATTTATTGTTACATATGTTTTCTGTCTTATCGGATGGCGTATTCTACGTTAAACTTAATGGCCGTGTCTCTGACACAGCCTGCTTCTTTTTTAAGGACTTTATGTTTACTATTTCGATTTTTTTCACTTTTTTTTTAAACTTTTGTAATACATTTTTACAAAAATTGCTACACTTATTTTTCTTTTTACCACCCTAAATACAGTGCTAGTACTTTCCAGATGCGTAAAGAACATAATTTTGTGTTTTTAAAAGTGTTCCAGTGAGGCACATCGCGCCTGAAATCGACAGTCGACACATTGCGCCCGAATGAATTGAAGAAGTAAGGCAGTATAGTAAAATCAGAGAGATTGAAATTGAATAACGTAGTCTTTCTTGAGCAAAGAATGTTAAAGAGCTTAAATATTGGGGATAAATGTGAAATTCTAAAAGATTTTCCTAAAATAAACCTAATGATCTGAACAGAAATTTTGATCTTTCGGATGACTATGTCGAGTTGTAAGAATCCAGATTTAAAGAAAACAAAACAAAAAACAACAGAAGTAAAACTTATTTGTCGAATCCATAAAGAGATAGAGAGGGGAATGAGAGATAAACTATACCCTTACACTTTATGTATGTATGGGGCATTTTTATAGTAATGATTGACAGAAATAGAAAAGTTATTTATGAAAAAATTTTGTTAAAAATCTTACTAATTTGTATTATGGAATAGGAAAACTTCACTTCATATTCTCATTCATACCTATCTGGATACCATGGCATTTAAAACAAAAAATAAAATTAAAAGTCTATTAGAAACGTGAAAGGAAAAATAAATCAACTAAAAGTCAAACCGACCTTGTATAACAGTTAGGAGTAGTGATTTATATCATTACGCGGGCAATTCAGGATTAGTTCGGTCCCAGATCAGCACAACTTTCGCACATTTTAGGGACTATTTTTTCGGGACCATTTTACGAATAAATATTTTTTTTATTATCATCATCATCATCAGTGAATACATAGCTTCTTACTTACTTCAGTGGAACTAAACTAGTAATTATTATTAAAGTAATTATGGGCAATATTGTTTAATATCTTTTCCTCGATTAATTTGATTTAGTTCCCTAAGAGCTTTGATTTACTTCCTTGATATGAGCTTTGATGGCATAATTAGAATAGAGGTTTTAGTAAGTTCCTAGTAGACATATTAAAAGGAATCCTACTAAGGATAGCAGGACAGTCCAAATTCCCGGTTATGACTTTAAGAATAATGAGAAAGAGAAATATTTTCTTATAGCCTCAAGTGTCTCTAAACTTAGGAGTAAAAAAAGCGAGTTATAAAAAAGCAAGGGCTGAGTGCAATTTAAAGATCCCATTGCAAATCAAATAAAAGTGTTTTGGATTCACTCTATTCTTTTTATATATAACCTCTGGACAGGCTACCAGATAATTGCAGCATATTCCAAATGAGACCTAAAAAGGACAATAAACAATTTCTTATGTGTGTATGAATCCAACAAATCTCAACTCCTTCGACGCACAAATGCTAAGATAGAGAAAGAAATTTGCCACCATAAAATTAATATGGTTTTCGAGTATTTTGAAGAAAAAGGCCATTCTTCACACATCAGGTATGAACCCGATTGCATCAGATGCTTTCAATATTAAACACGACCGTCGATACGGCATTCCAGTATACACTAATAGCTTTTCGATGACATTTCCCTATTTATTTACCATTTTATATGTAAATATATCAAATTTTGTACATATTTCTCTGTGTAGATTTGTGCAAGGCAAACCTACCGCTGTCATTATCTTATAAGATCTAATTTGCTGAATGTCTCATGTAAGATAGATTGTAAATAAAATATAAGTTAAAAAAAAAAAATTTGGCTCGAAGACAATCCAGTAACCGAAAATAAATCGATATTTTTTGTAAAAATTTATTGTTTTTCTATCTCGTATAGTACAATAGCTGATGCCCAAAAAGGCACCAAAATACTTACATACAAATACGAAAACTTTTTAGGAGTATGCTTATTTCCTTGAGAAATTGTCTTGAGTTCAACAATAAATGTTAGGAAAGGCTTCGACAGCTGGATGATAAATTCTATAAAATAAAAACAAAATATATATATTAGATATCACGACTTTGCTACTAAATACTATAAACGAATTCCTCAATAAGTATGCACGTTTGTATGTATGTATATACGTATGTATTTTATACGCTAAAGCCCTAATTAGATTTCCTAACGCGTGTTGCCTTGTAGAATATTTACAGCATACAGTTTTTTTTTAGAACACAAGCTGTATAATTTTGCGAAACTTTTTTAATTTTAATACTTTTTGCTTAATTTGAATTTTGTTGTTGTTTATTTAATTACATATTTTTCAACGCCTTCTTTGAA
This sequence comes from Anomoia purmunda, assembly GCA_951828415.1. NCBI lineage: Eukaryota > Metazoa > Arthropoda > Insecta > Diptera > Tephritidae > Anomoia > Anomoia purmunda. The sequence continues at coordinate 58,252,680 of OX639997.1, read as the reverse complement.
GTGAATGATGCGTAGATTGTGGTTGGTTAATGAGCCGAAAGGTATTTAGGGCAATATTTTATGCTTGTTGACAGTCATTTACCTATTGTAAATAAAGTACGTGGGATATTTCAATACGCAATGTACCCTAATTATACAAACATATCATTTTGTGATTTAAAAAATTCAGTCTGAGGTTTTGCGACCAAACAAACCAGGGGTGAAAACAATACCAATAAGTAAAGTATTTAGATAGGATAATTTCTATCAAATACGTGCGTGTCTTAGAACATAAGTATTTTCGAAAGTACATGGCTGGTAGGATTACCAGATTGCTGTTATATCCTTTAATCCTCCAAAACACAAAACTGCCGTGTGTCCGTAGAATGGGTTTAAAACGAATAAATATATTTATACTTAAACGCTGAATAATTTTTAAATCTAAATCCATACAACAAGATGACATATTCGCATTATTTTATTTGTATAACATTTCACGGAACAGATGCCTAGCGAAATTACAGATGCTTTCAATGGAGAATGATAATGATAATGATAATGATAATGATAATGATAATGATAATGATAATGATAATGATAATGATAATGATAATGATAATGATAATGATAATGATAATGATAATGATAATGATAATGATAATGATAATGATAATGATAATGATAATGATAATAATAATGATAATGATAATGATAATAATGATAATGATAATGATAATAATGATAATGATAATGATAATGATAATGATAATGATAATGATAATGATAATGATAATGATAATGATAATGATAATGATAATGATAATGATAATGATAATGATAATGATAATGATAATGATAATGATAATGATAATGATAATAATAATGATGATGATAATGATAATGATAATGATAATGATAATGATAATGATAATGATAATGATAATGATAATGATAATGATAATGATAATAATAATGATAATGATAATGATAATAATGATAATGATAATGATAATGATAATGATAATGATAATGATAATAATGATAATGGCAATGATAATGATAATGATAATGATAATGATAATGATAATAATGATAATGATAATGATAATGATAATGATAATGATAATGATAATGATAATGATAATGATAATAATGATAATGATAATGATAATGATAATGATAATGATACGCGGTGCTCGGTAAGCTTCGATCAATCGATGGATTAGATCTCGTCCAATGGATGATTGAAGACAATTTTGTAAAATGGGGCTCAAGTACGATTCCTGAGACGGAGCTGGACCACAATCTGTAGACTTTGGGCATTGTTCTCTGAAATGGTTTTTGAATAATGACTTTGATGAGCTCCATGCTTCCTTTTTCCAGAATTTTGGTACGCCATTTACTCATTATTTTTATTTAATCTTAAATCTTTGAATGTTCTCAGGTTCTTAACTGACCGCTGGAAGTTGAGTTCAATTATACCAATTTTTAAATCTAGCAACCTCTAAGTTAACTAATTTTTCAAAAGAGAGAGCATACGGTGAACCAACTGCTAGTTCAACGCAACATAAACAGATTCTGTTTAAAACTATTGCCCAAAGAGAGATAGCTCGTTCTTCAATATCTAATATAGAGGGAGTGCAACCCGGTATCATGGATCGCGTATCTAAAAAGCTTCCAAATTGGATACGGTGTGTCAGTTGCCATAAAAGAAGCCGCTGGGACTGTGAATTGAAAACTCGTCGTTTAAAACTATCTCACTTAACTAGCCACTGTTCCAATTTGTATATACCTCTTAAAATGCAGAAAATAAATTCTTTTCAATTTTTTTTCTTCACAAATTTAAATGTATAAATTTTAATTTTTTAACAAACAAATTTTCAAACTGTACTTGTGCCGTTTTTTTGACCATTTATGGCGTAATATTAAAGCGCTTAATGCAAATATTACCAACGCGATTCAGAAAAGCTGGGCACCTGGTAATGACAGGATAACTGGAGAAATGATAAGATAGCAACCGTCCGTTGCAACCATACACTTGCTTTATATTTTCAATAATTATGATCTTGAAATTAGGTAAATACCCTAACATGGTTAGCTCGTATAGACATATTAGTCTGATTTTAATATTTCCCAAAATGTTGGAAAAGCTTTTACTACAGGAAATAAAACCCAAATTAGAATTGAGCTAAATTATACAAAACCACAAATTCGGCCCTTATGAAGTTGGACAATTTAAATTTTGCGTAAAATTTATTTCTCAAATTAGTTTGCTTCTATAATTCCTTCGTAGAATTCAGTCAAAAACAACATCAATCTCGTAGAGAAATTTTCGCATAGACAGCTTAGAAATTGGAAATAGTCATCAGCTTCGGATACGTTTGCAACTACTGACGATTGAGTTATACAAGCCAAATTGTTTATGGCTATGCATTTCCACAAATGTACAAATATATGTATTATTGCAGTTAATGCGTTGTATTTTGCGACTGCAACTTTAAATGTGTTACTCATACGCACTGTACAACCTACACATGTACATGCGTAGTATTTAGATATACATATAAAAAAAACACTAACCAATTTTAAAAGCTTTTACATCCCTTTAGAAGGAATACACTAATTGACCGATCTTTTCTTAAAATCCCATGACACAAAAAGAATTATTAAGCTTTAAATTGCTTTAAAAAGTAGCAATATTGTACGCACAGCTATGTGCATATTATTATCCGTTTATATGTACATTAGACGTGTTCTTAAAATTCAAAATGTGTTTTAAGTTTACAGAATTGGCTTATTTTTTTCCTTCCCTCTCAACAATAAATAAAAACGAAGTTTTATTGAAATCGGTTAACGAAAAGTCGGTGCGGAAACGTTTTGAAAGTAAAAGTTCGCTTTCCAATAGAAAAAAATCAAGTTTCATGTATTCAAAGGGAATGCTTTCGATCAACCTATAATATTACTCTATAACATAAACCTGCTTCTTAAAAGTAATTTTTATAATACTACGCTTTATACATTTAGGAACATTTGATTTAAATTAATTCAGATTTTTTGTAGGATGTATATTTTTTTTTGTATTCTTCAACAACTTGAAGCAGAAACTGTTTCTCTTCTTCTTTATTTGTAAGAATAGTGTTGAAATCTTTCACGAACTTTATATCCCTTTCTGCTGTATCATTTGTTACTAGTAATTTCCGTAATTTTGTACGACCATTTTCAAATTGCTCGTTTGTTTCCCATTATTCAGGATCCAACTTCAAAAACTCGATTGACAACTTATGCTTATTAAATACTGCAAAAGTGTTTTTAGAAAGAAATTCGCTTAAATCGGAATTTAACAACGCTCTTAAATTTTTTATTTTGCGATTATCTTGTAACTTAACATTTGGCTCTTCGGATTTTAAATTTTTTACCATTTTTTTTCTCTACCTCTACAGACACATTGAAATCAAAAAAAGCCATTGCGACAATTTCCTCTGACAAATACCACATGTGTTGTTGCATTTTTCTGATTAACTCAGAAGAAATATTCGCATTGACACTGTCATATTAATACATTCCTGTACAAAATGTAAATCCTGTAGAGGAGAGGTAATTGCATTAGAGCATTTGAACCAAGCTTTTATATATAGGCGCACTAAGAAAACGAAAATGTGGCCTAAGCCTTTTAACTCAGATTTGCTCAAGTGGAATTGTTCACGAAATACAAATATTTTTAAGGAATATATTCCCTTTGACATCGAGCGTGCATGACTTGTAACGCCAGGTGTTTTAAATTGGCCACCATTGTCACCAAGGAATGTAAGCACTAGTCGCACAAATTCTTCGTAGTCTGCACGAATAAAAGTTTTTTGTAATTGCGAGCGACAAAATAGTTTGATGTCATTGCAGATGTCGTCACTTATTTGGGAGGGTATAAACTCATCGTCGAGCCCACTTTTAAATGACGAAGTGTCAATATTTGTCCAGGCTTTGGCAAATCTTTCAAAAATTGAGACTTCTGGTTGGTGCCTGCGTCACTTTGAAATGTAAATCAAATACACTACGCAAGTATATTTCAAGAATGTGGTGACGGCATGGTAATACTAACAAATTTCTTCCTAGCATGCGTTGTGTCCATTCATTGGCCCAGTATTAGTGGACGTGGTGTCAAAAGACACTCCTTCTACGCGGTCTAAAATATTCCACTTGTTCAGTATGTCAAAGACTGCTGTGTCCCGCCTTTCCATCGGTTACTTTGGTGCTATCAAGTGCTGAAAGCAATCGCGGTGTTACAAAATGTTTTGTTCCTCTTTTAGCACAAGTTGAAGTATTTTACACTTCATTATAATTTATATAGGTTTCTTCTTCTTTTGACCCTCTGTCACCAATCTCCACTTCATTTTCCATTCCAAAATTATCTATGAATTCGGCTGCACGATAACATTTTAAGTTTCACCTAACAACAATAATTAAAATTGATTTGTTATTGATATATGTATGTACTTACGATTCACGTCCGACACTTGATCATGTTTTCTCTTCCGTGATAGCTCTTTTTCAATTCGGTGAACTGCTCTGCTTTGTCGTTGATATAAAACCATGTCAACACCGGCCATACAACCAGGGCGCCCTTTTTGCCTTAGTAGAATCAAAAACTCCTTATCTTCGCTTATTCGAATGGTTTGTAAGGCATTTCTATGAGCAATGTCAAACAAATTGTCCAACTCTTCAGAAAAGTCTTCTACATCTATTTTCTGAGAATCAGACGTTTTACTGGGTACCGTGTTTTGAATTTTCTGCCATATTTTGTAAAGGGATTCTAACTTATCAACACACCTAGCTACATCTTTTGTCGGAATTTTAGCTTGTTGCATTTATTGTTAATTTTGCACTTTCTCTTAATTACCGATGCACAAATTTAATATTATAAAAGAGTAATTGCAGTATTTGTCTGTTCGACGGTAGTTTTGCACCAGTTATTTGATGTGAAATTCTGCCAAATAAATCAATATTAACAACTTCTTTAGATCGTTGGCGTGTTTGTCGTTGCAATGTGCTAGAAGATAATGGTAATTCACTCATTTTTTAATATAAAATTAACACAATATCACACAATTATAACACGCGTCTGATTACAATCGACAAACAAATACAAGTGACAATTATTGAAAGAAAAACACAGTATAAAATGTATGGTCCTGTTTCGATTCTTAAAAATACCGTTACGTAATGCCGCCAGCATTTGCAATTTGCCGGTTTTTTCCAATATTGCTCGTTCATATGAGGAAATACATATAAGTATGTACATGTTTAAGTGACTTACGCATCAACAACAAACACAGAGGCTTGCCCATTTCGTTCACCACTTAAACTGTCATGAAATTCTCATGTGGTTAGTGGACAAGTGAATATAAGAAAAATGTTTAAATTTGAGCTCTTTTACTACTTGTTTAATAAAATAATTCGAAATGTATAATTAGAATACATAAAAACTGGTATTTTACCATACAAAATACATGCGAAATTTTCAAGTCGTTTCCGCGCCGACTTTTCTTTAACCGATTTCAATAAAACTTGGTTTTTATTTATTTTTGAGAGGAAAGGAAAAAAATAAGCCTATTCTGTAAACTTAGAACACTATTCCAAAAATCTCCATACAACGAAGAACACCTCTAATGTACATACATAGAATGTAAAACAATATATGAATATAAAATTGTATCAATTACTTTCGAGTCGCTTCTCTGAAAGTAATGAATACAAATTTAAATACATATGTAAATATTTATTGGCTTATTTTCTCTATGGAATATTCATTACCGCCTCTCACTATGGCAAGCAAAACAAAATGGATTTCATTTTCTGTCATTTTAAATGCCTCATTCAATTAACATGGAAACACTTGGAGTTGTTTGCTTAAAAAGATGTCATTTTTATACACGAGTTTACTAGTGTCAAGGGTATTATAACTTTATTCACATAAAGGTTGTTTCGAACAGCCTAAAGCAACCCATATATATTAAAAATATATAAAATGCTCAGAATGCAAGCAGAGAACGAAATTTGATAAATCCATATTATCCGTTTCACAGCCAACTATAACAATTGTGAGATTTTCTTTTAATGGCCTTAAGCTATATGGAAAATTAATTTTTCTGGTGTTAACCGGGGGGCAGTGAACGTTACTGCTTGTTTTTCATATAACCGAAACAAAAAAGAAACGAAATACAGCGAAGCCAACACAGTTTGAACGCGGTATTGAAAAGGCTTTGCCATGCGTCGGCGTGGTGGGTGTTTAAATTACTTTTTCACTAAATATAGTTATACCATAACTGAATAACACAATTTGCCATGACTTTATTGTGTGATTCATGTTTTTTCACGAGTGTTTTGTTCAGTTATAGGGTGCAGTTTAATTTTATGCTCACGATAATGCTATCTTAACATCTTCTAGTAAAACTTTTTGGTTTGAGTAACAATGATGATATTGAAGTAATTTAAGACATTTTAAATCAATCCGATATTACCTTCAGTGTTGATGATGACAATGGCCATTAAACTGAAGGTCCTTTCAATGGTAACACTCAGATTTCATGGATCCAGCTTCTATATTAAAATATATGCCCTGACTGAGTTAGATCAAGAGGCGCGTTATGAACCGGCGAATAGAAAGCCTTTCTACCGATCCGATATTATAATGGGTTGCCTTGGTTATACCGTTATAAGGATGTACTGTTGAAATGAATGTAAGAAACCTGCCGCATTTAATTACATTCACCACTATAAATTCCTCCATTTTCGATTAGACATATAATTTTAAAACATTTCTGCTCCAAACCGGACAAACAAACTGCGGAGAGTTAAGTCAATAATAGAGAGAGTAAAATGACGCTGATATGAGTTGCCAAATGAAATAGCAAGCTACTCAATTGACGAAATGATACCATGCACTGGAAGATGCCATGTCCGATAAGTGATCAAATCAAAATCACACTCGTTTGGTTTAAAGAATCTTTTCTGCGAAATTTCTTATGGCACTGTAGTGGATTTTGAAGTGTCTCAAAGGGCTGACATATCTGCAGATTGTGGTCTTGGACTTGGGCCATCTATAGTCATGAGACTAATAAAAAATGTACCTTAGTTTATATATTTCGGCAGGTTTTTACTACCCTTCCACACTTAGAAAACCAAACTTCGTAAAATTTCCTCTGACCAGAGATATGAACCGCAGCGATATCTTTGAATTTATAAATAGCAACAATGTAGCAGTTGTGAAGAGGATGGAAACAAAATCGATTCAAGTTGCGAATAAAATACCATCACCATGAAACACCAGATTTGTTAGGTACGATTTGTTAGGTACGATTTGTTAGGTAAGATTTGTTAGGTACGATCATTACCCAACATATTCTGATGAGCTACCAAAGGGTATGCCGCAATGATTGCGGAAGCCGGTCAAGAGGTCGGTATCAAAAATGTAACGTAGCTTTGTGCTTGGCAAAATATAATGATTGTTTAAAAAATGTCATACACGAAATTGTCTAACATTGGCATATTTTTTAAAGAATTTATACTTTGGTCTCTTACCAAATATTTTTGTAATTTTTTTTCTTTGCATAAAAAGCGAAGTACCTAGAAACTTTTAAGTTGAATGAATTGTTAGAAAGATAACTAAAAGTTTTACCATTTTTTTGAAAATATTATACAGCTTGTGATCTAGACCGACCACACAAATGTGAGATGCCCCTTTTTATAAAAAGGGATAATGAAATATTGACAAATATTTATATCTCCGAAACTACTTAACTAAACTTTTAGAAATTTGAAACACTTTTCACATTTCAATTCAATATGTGCAATTTCGAAAATTTGTAGAAATCAGACAGAAGCCACGATAATTTAGAAAAATTTTAAAAATTCGATATTTCAGTTAGATAATCAAGTGTGCGAGACCAAAAATTTTAAGAATTGGAAATAATTTTGAAATATACAGAAATCGGGTAAGAACGATGTCGACTCGCATGTAGCTGTAGATATTTAAAAAAATTAAATAATAATGTAGCATCCTCTGTCAAATTTGCGATCATATATTTAGTTCGAGAGACGTAGCGAAATTATACAAATCGTACGTGGCATACACTGAACCAAAAATCGTACGCTATATTAATAAAAATGATTTATTGATTGATTGTACATAGTCACAATAAACATTTTATTATCTGTATTAAATATTTATTAAATGTCTATAAATGCATTTATTATTTTTAATAAACGATTATTAAAAAAGTTTATTAAAAATTTTTGTGACGTATTCTCTAACAGTCTGTCGGTTGAAATACGTTTTAATAAAATATTTATTGTCAGAATTAAATATTTATTGAATACAATTAATATATTTATTGTTATCATAAATAGTGTAAGTATAAGTAAGTGTTCCAATAAATCTTTAATTGTGAATATAAATAGTTTAATTGTGACAATAAATAGTTTATTAAATGTAATTAATTTCTTTATTAAATCAAATTAACACGCGGTAATGACGAACAATAAGAATAATTCTTCAGTGAAAAGCGAACGAAGCAGCAGTAATCAATAAAAGTAAAATTAAAGTGAAAAATCAAATAAAAAAGTTTAAGGTGAAATAATAATAAAAAAAGCATTTGTTTCCTAGAACGTTGTTGATAAAACGATTTGTTTCAAATGTGCAAAAAAATTTAGTTCAATATAATAAGCACGCAAATGTTAAGGCTAACTCAAAGCAGCTGTACAGCAGCATATGACTACCAAAATTCCTGCAGAGAGTAGTAAAGGTGATGGTCGCTGCAATATGTTAGGTAAATTATAAACTATCATTAATGGTATTTTGTTTTTGTAATACTGAAACTGATATGTATAATTTTTTAGAACCTGAAGAAAATGCAGAAATTGTAATAAACACAATAAAGCACGACACTCTGTATGCCGAAGAATTTGAGAGATATTGGAAAGCATGCAGCAAACACAGGCTGTGCAATATTAAAACTGCAGCAACAACGATGCAGGTGTTTGAATGTTGGCCGGAATACAAATTGCCATCCGGATATAGACTGGTAAGTGTTTTTTTATTATATTATTTCCTTGTCATTGAATGAATATATTTCTAATAATTTATTTGATTTTATATTATAGATTGAGATAGACTTTACAGTCCTTTTTCCGGCAGCGTCTTCGATTTTAAATACTTGGGACCAACAAAAGTTGTATGCCGTATTGATGTCAGAGGGCCATGTAAATAACAAGACTATCAAAGATATGCTAAGCGACATCGAAAACTTGAACAAAAGTAAAAAATGTGAAAAACAAAAAAATCTGCATCTTATTAATTTTTTTTTATTTCCTCTTTTATTTTCAGCTAGCCAAGAGGCCTGCCTACTCTAAGTGCTGCACGGTTGCCTTGTGCCGTGGCAAAAAATTATTAGAAAAGATGTGAACGGCAAAAAACAAGTAACGCGATTTACAATAAAAGATTCGCAAAATGCGTTTGTTATGATACGTCCATCGAGGCTCTTGAAGAGTCCATCAGAGTTTTAACTGAAGAAAAAACCCCTATTCAGCCCTTCCTTATCATTATCGGCAAGGATATAAAGAATGTGAATAAGACAAATGTCTATTTCGACGGGATAAAATTTCCTTTTAAAAGTGTAGTAAGAGCGACTGGCATATGTATGTTTTAAAATATTTCATGTTTTTAATTTGGAATACCCAAAATCATGCGAAACATTTTGGACCTTCATAGAAATGTGTTATTTTGAAATGCCTGCCGAAAGTAAACATTTTATGTAATGCAATTAAAATTAACAAATAATGTAATAATAATAAATACAAATACAAATAATTACAATCTTTTTATTTATATTCTACAAAAAAATTAAATATAAATTTAGCTGCCATTAATTTAAATTTAATGAAAAAATTAATTAAATTCAATAAAATGTTAATAGGTGTAGCGAACTTTTTATTGAATCCATGTGAAAAATTAATAAATTAATTTATTAAAATTAATAAATTGTACGTCCAGCCAATAAATACGTAATAGAATTCAAAAAATAAATTTAATAAATAGTTTTATTAAATTTAATCATCAATGTGTATTGTGACAATTAAACAATTTATTAGCTCATTTTTAATAAAATTTTAATTGTGACAATGTTCTTTTTTATTGATATTACGTACCTTTTTGGTTCAGTGTAGTCCACTTTAAGCAAAAAGGTATCCATAACTATTTTATCAAACTACTTCAAATTCGGTACATATTTTACATTTCGACTCTCTAGGGCGAACTTAACTCAGAGTTTAACGGTTAAATTGATAAATTTGCTTGCACAGCAGAATGTTGGGAATCTTCTCAGAGTTGAAAACATAAATATTTAAAATAGCAATTATTCAGGGTTAAATTTTTAAGTTTTTTGCATTCGGTCATAAATAAATAAAAAACAAATTTTTCAAACAATACATTTTTTTTTTTAATAAACGAAAAAAATGAGAAAAAAATAGCTTTTTTCGACAATAGTGCTCCAACTCCTTAAAAAGAGCTTTGGCAAAGCAACGCGCTCACTTCCATGAACTTAGGGACCAAGCAAACCATGATTTTTGTTGTTGTGCTAGAATCTGAAAAAAATATTTTGATTTTAAATTTCAATAAATTCATCACATTAAAAAAAATGTCAAAAAAGAAATGTACGTAGACCGGGTTGCTGGATTTATTTTACGCAAGACAAGGGAATAATTAATATTTCGAAAATTATGGAAATCAAACAAAAACCACTTCTCACACTCTTGCAATGGTAATTTATGAAAAATTAAAGTCTATAGGTACATAAATTAGACTCCATAAGAAGGAAAAAAGTTTTCAATTACTCACTTATTATGACAGCTTACTTTGATATCATTTTGGGGGAATCAAAATTTTCATCCTCACTCTTAATAAAACAGAACATTTCAGTTGGCGATGCATTATAAATCACGCCGTTTAACTTGACTATGTTATTGTGGCAGATGGACTTCGTAAGCCTACAAGGTAAGATTTTATTGCATTACATCATTCAATATTGAAATATATTGATGCTGATCCAAACAGCCCTCAAAATTTGTAATGCGCCCAACTCCTCGCACCCCAGAGCATAATCTTATAGCCTCCGTGCTTAAGTGTAGGCCGGGTCATACGCTTTCAATGGGGGATGCCGAACGTAATATTTTCCATCGGATGGAAGTGGATTTATTTTTGTTTCATTGGAAAAAACTTCTCTGTTCTTGCGATTTCATTCCGATACCAGAACTCCTTCCAAATAAACCTTCTTCTCTCAAACGCCTCTTAACTGTTTCTACTAATGGAGAAGCGTTATTTTCACCAAAAACACTAGCACGAATTTTATTTGCGATTTTTTGGGGATTTTTTTTTTGATTCACGCACTATGAGTTCGTCTTTCCTAGTCGACGTTATTCGAGATCTTTGCTTTGACAAACCAGTTTCAGCAACCAACTGTGCTCGGCAGTTATGAAGTAAGATAGACTTTTCGTTCGATTTTACATAGAGATGGTGCTAAAAAAAAAAACTAACTAAAAACTGGCGAACGATGAACCCGCAGTGAGCATTTCCATAGGAGAAACTGGATAACGGGTAGCGAGTATATTCACAAGAAATAGTTCTGAAAAATCAGGAAAAAGTTTTGGAATGGGCGCTGACCAAATTTAAAATTTTATATTTTCATTTCACAAAGTAACTTAGCATTTATTATTTAATAAAATAGTAAATTATTTAGCTCAATTTTACCAGCGAGATTTTTTTAAACTTTTTATACCGCTTGACACAAAATATGACAATTGCCTTGAAATCTTCACTAAGCGTTAACAAAAAATTTCAGTACCCCTGAAAACTTCAAGCAGTGAATTTTTAAAGCATTGATTGTTGAATCGAGTTTCACGGCGCTTTTTGTACCGAATATATTGTACCGAGCTTGCAGCTCCTCTATCTGAAATACTATGGGGTACTTGTTGCCATTTTACATACACAAACATATAAATATTCAGGAGCATACATTAGGGTGATAGAAAAAAGTTTTTAATTTACTCTTTTAAGCAGGTGGCCACTCTCCAAAAGTATTTTCAAAATAAAGTTCACTTCTAATTCTTCATATTTGAGACCCATATTCCAGTATTTGTTTCAACTTATTATAATTTTCAGTAGTTTTTTGAAAATGTGGCAACTCACTCCAACTTTTTTTTAAACTACGCAGTTTTTTGTAGTTTGACCCTCATATGGCAAAATTTCTTCTTTTTTTATTTAGCTTAATTTGCATATAAACAGATGGCAACCTTCCGTAAAAGTATTTGCGAAATGAAGCTTTATTGAGTCTCTTTCGTTTGATATCCATATGGCAATTATTAATTTCATACATTGCTTTTATTGAATGTAGCTTTTTAAAAAGGTGACAACTCCGTGTAAAAAATTGTAAGGTAACCTATACTACATTCATACAAGTGTGTCTCTAAAACAGGGGACTAGTTTACGTTCAAACACTGAAACAGAAGGGCATGGCTTAGTGGACTCAGCTCGTTGTCCTGATCAATTTGATTTACCTGTGTATGGGTCTATCTGTTCATCTTATTAGCCTTACAAATATCGGCCTAAAATTGATGAATGATGTAAGGGTACATTTTTTACATTCCAGCATAAAAATTCCAAAAAAAAAATTTCCAGTTTATTATTGGACTACCCTAATCGATATACATATGTACATGTATGAGCTTACATTTTACTTGCTAAAATCTTGTTTTGCCTACCTTTAGGATATTCACTTTAATATGCCTGTGAATGCGAAATTGCATACACAAATGGAACTGACATTGTACATTAAAGTAAGATGTTTGGCCCAAATTAATTAACTTTATTTATGTTTATACACTGCGCTTTTGTTTGGCAATTAGCTACCGCCATTGGCAGTCAATTTGACAATTGCACATTTTTACGATTCCAACTTTGCTTGCTTTTACTTACACAACACACACGTTCATCACATTTTCAAGTACATACACAATCCTATGCGAAGTTGAAATGTCCCATTCCTTGGAGAACGCAAAATACAATTCGCAGTGTACTCCTTAATTCTATTGTGAAGGAGAGATTATAACTGGTCGAATGTTTCTTTAGCTTTTGCTGGGCGGTAAATATAAACCAGTTTTGTTACTGTGGGAAGTCGCCACCAGAAAATATTTGATCATATACATATGTGGATAATTTCTTCGCGGTTTTTTTGGAACATTGTTTGGCGAGTTTATACGATTCATATTTACATTGTATGTACATTTTTGGCATGCATGGCCAATTTTTACGAAACTTTGAATACTTTTAATACAGTAGTTGTTAACCAAGTAAGTATTTCGATTGAGCTTGATGTAGTGTTGAAAATTTTTTAAAGGACTGTTCGATTATTTGGCATATTTTTCTTTTAAATTTCTTTTAAATGATATTAAAAATATGCTGCTAAAATATTACAACAACAACCATTAACCATTTGCGCCTTTAGCCAGGACTGCAGGCAAAGAAACAAGTGATCACCCGTGAAGCGTGCGAATCGAGCGAAATTCTGCACACTGAGTGGAAATGGCAAATTTACAGCGTGTCCGAGAAAATATTTTTGCTTTCGAGTTTTTTTGTTTTTAACTACATTCGATAATAAGGAAAATTTAAGATATAATGAACGGAAAATATTAAAAAAAAAAATAAAAACATTAAAATGAATCACAAAATTTGCATTAAAGGATTTAAATTTCGATTGCTTACGTTTTTAATAATCTAGCAGCGTTTACTAAAAAATGAATACATTTAAAAAAAAATAACCTCAGAAATCAAAAAACTACCAAAATACTAAACAAAAATTTTCTTGAGACACCCTATAATATTTTTCAATACACATATGTGTATGAAAATATAAATACCCTGCTGTAAGTTCAGCAGTTTTGTTGTTGCCTACTTTGTTTTACGCATTTCAATTTGTTTTGCTTTTTTTTTATTCAGAGCGTCATTTTGAGTAGCTGCTTGCCGTTAAATGCAGCTTTAATGGAAATTAATTGATTTTTCGTTGCTTGCATATTTTCACTTTCTTATTGTTACAATTCTTTAAATTAACTGTGTGCTTTTAACACATCAACACCAACTCTTGAGTTCATTTATTTCTTTACTATTTTTCAACATAATTTTATCCTCGCCAACTTGCCCAGTAGCGGAGATAGAATCGGTTCACAATAACTTTCAATCTGCCGCCATAATTGCTTACAGGAATTGTTATATGCATATATATGTATGTGTGTATGTGTGTATGGGTGTGTTTCTGAAATAGTAGGTTTAAATATAAATACCATATAAAAAAACAAACTCAACTTATGAAAGAGAATCGTTCAGCTTGAGCTATAAATAGTCGCTGAGTGGTATGCTGGCTACTGAGCAGAATGAAATTATTTGACTAAAAATCCAAATTAGACCACCAAAGAAAATATGAATGGCTTAGAAAGCAACCTTGAAAGTTTTCTATTAGAGCGTTTTAATCAAATTTTTGTTTTAATCAGAGGAATCTTGCAACAAAAAATTTAACTCGTAAAAGAGTACTTAGATATCCACCATATCTTAAAAATTCGAAAGAAAACATTCCACAGTCATTTCAGTCCAACACTTTACATTGAAATCGCCGCTGCCACCTTCCGAATTGATTCTTATATAAAAGCAAAAATACCGTCAGTTTCGGAACATTTGGGGTTCACTCATCCTAGTTCTTTAGTGTTATCTCTCTTGCTTTCTACATTAAAATCGAAAGTTTCAAGGCCACGAATTTGGAGCTACGAAAATATAGCCAAAAAAATATGCTTTTGGTCCTTTTTTCCAAGGAATACTCTATTGGTATAAATCTCCTAGCGCATATCTGGCTTCAAGGGTCACAAAGGCATTCCTGCAATATTTTTACCACAAAGTAACGATGACACACAGAGCAAAGTAAAAGTCCAGTACTTCTGCATTCAAAAATTAAAATGACCTAATTTTTGAAAAGCTTAAGCTTTAATGACCGAAAGAAAGTGTTGTTCCTTCCTCTTTTTGAAAACAAAATGAACATTGAGCATGAAACAAATGAACCGAAGGAGGGTGGTTTTATTTTCTTCTTAGATTTTTGTAAGCTTTTATCTAATACTATCAATATAATAAAATAACTTGTGGCATAAATAACAGAAACAATATTCCCTATCAAATGATAGGGCAGCTATCTGAACAAAAAATTATTCTTTGATCCTTTGATAACCGAAGGGATATTGATGGTAACTTTACCTAAAATAAATTTATTCTAAAATGTTTCGTTTAGTAGATAATTATATCAGTACTTGGGAAATACCTTATTTTTAAGGAAGTTTTATCTCTTTGACTGCGAGGCTGTTCCAAACTAGAACAAATTTAACTTTTTTCTAATATCTTCGCGTTGCAATATTACAGCATTCGGTGGAGGTGGAGTTTTGACTTTGTTTAGGAGTTATAGAGCTTCAAACACGCCAGCGCACGCAGCGTCTATCTATCACGTTCTATATCTTTAAAGGCGTCTCCTGCAAAGTTTTCAGAAGGTGGGCGAACAGTTTTGAAACCCCTATTAATCCAATTGACACAAATTTTGAATTTTGTTCTTCAGAATCTTTGTAGCTAAGTGCAACCTCTCAAGTTTTTTTTTGAAAATCTCTATCGAAACAATAATAACAGGAAAAAAATTTAACAATTTCGAAATTCTTTAAATTAAAAAATTATAACTGTGTAACGGCGCAGAGAAAGGAATTAAAAATGATATTTTAGTTCATGTTTTTGTTTCAGATTATCTGAACTCTCAAAACCCGTCAGAACAGGCCCGCTCTTCTTTTTTTGGACAAGGGCAGAGTCAAGGTACACATAACTAAAATGTGAAAAAAATTGGAAAACCAAAAAAAAATCCTTTCAATAATTAAAAAGTTAGTAAATAAAATGAAAAAAAAACTAGTTAAAAATCTTCTGTAATAGCCCTTCAATTCATTCTCAAAAATAGGGTTAAAAAATGAGCCGCTACACTTAAACACCGCCTCAACTAAATTGATAAATTCTCGCACATCATTCATTATCAGGTGAAATAGAAGACGCCCCACAGGAATACAAACTATATTTACATCCACTCCCATCAATGCCGTTATTTATAAAGAGTGATATTTTTAGACGTGTGGATTTCAATGAGGCAATACCATTTTCGGAGTTAATCTTTTTGACAGCTGTTATTTGATTTATACTCAGTTTGGCTGGCCATTTCATAATAAACAGATTTACTCCGGAACAGTAATTGCAAATCGTTTAAATTTTTTACCAAAATTATGGTCCGGTTTGGGCGACGCATCACGCGCTGCGTCCAATATTCGGTGGGTAATTCGAGCAACCATAGATCGCCACTGATTCCGATTTTCACAAGAAAATTCTGTTCAGTGATGAAGGTCACTTTTGGTTTAATGGGTACGTTATTAAACAAAATTGTCGCATTTGTAGTGTTGATAATCCACAAGCCATTGTTGAGACGCCGTTACATCCTTAAAAAATCACTGTTTGGTGTGCTCAATGGGCAGAGGGAATCATTGGTCTATATTTGTTCAAAAATCAAGCTGCCAATAGAGCCATGATTAATGACTATTTCGTGGCTGAATTGGAGGATGTTAATGTGGACGATCTTTAGCTCCAACAAAACGGTGTCACATGGAAGCTTTTGGTAAGCGCTTTATCTCGCGTCGTGGGCCTGTGGCGTGGCTCTCAAGATCGTGCGATTTATCACCGCTGGACTATTTTTTGTGAGGGTATGTGAAGTCGCTTGATGCCTTGGAAGATAATATTCGGCGTGTTATTGCTGACATGCGGTCGAAAATAGGGCATCTCGGCAGAAGTTTATCCGAGCCAGCCGCGGCGCTCACTTGCCCGAAATCACTTTCAAAACATAATGGCAGACACTTGCCTTTATAATGAGGCTAAATTCTTGATCACGATATTAAATTATATGCATTTTATTTCTTCTTGAAAACCATGCCACAAAATATGTCTAAAAAAAAGACCCTTTATTTGAAAACTTTTTCCACACAGTACATGTACATTTTAGATTGTATTGAAAATTATAGATTAAAAGATTTGACATAAAAAAGCCTTCGAAGTATCCATACCTCTCATGAATAAAAATATTTAAATTTTCTAATTATTTACTTTATTATAGTGATTGCTTAAAAATTTTCAATTTAAGAATAGTATTTTTTTCTCATATATTATAAAACACAAAAAAACAGTTTTAAAGTAAAACCCGATACCTGAACACTCAGCGGTATGGTTATGATGGCATCCAGCTACCGTTTAACATAATTAAAAGTCCTCGGATTTAAGCAAAATTTGGCAAAGTCAAACCCTCGGACTTGAAAAGAGTAATGTTTGCTCACCACATTTTCCTGAGTTCGATTGTTTGAAATTTTTGGATCACATAGTACACACATATTTGGTTTCATACCAAACACTTTCCAGGTACGAGCGATTAAAACAAATCTTAAACGCATTAATAGTATACATGTTACTTGTTAATTCAAAACGATTTCGCTTATTTATTAAAATTATGTTCGATGTCTCACAATAATCTGACGCGAAGTAACTTTTGATAAAATATCATAACATCTAAAATTCTTAACATAATTTTTAGAATTATTTCTTTTTTTACCCGAAAATAGTACACATATGCGAGGCGAAGAATTTTGCAAAAAGTTAAGCCATGCAGAGAAAAAAGCGTGGATGAGTTATATCTCTTAAGCAAAAATTGTTTGGAAAATAAGTGGAGATTCGATTACGTTACTAAATTGGATGAATTTCTTGAAACATGTGAGGTAATGGTCAAAAGAATTCAAGGACCCATATGTAACAAAGGCTCTTTTTACAACTTTAGTAAGACCTATGCTAGATAGTTTGGAACCCACGTTATCAAGTTCACATTGATCGGCTGGAATCAATTCAAAAACAGTTCTTACTTTTTGCCCTAAGAGACTTTAGATGGGATTCTCGGCATAATCTTCCTCATTTACTGATCGTTTGAAGCTAATAAATCTTCCTACTCTTTCCTGCCGTAGAGAAATGCTGCGCATAATATTCATTACTAAACTACTCACAGGGTCTATCGCAAGCACATTTCTTATTACCGAAGTTAAACTTAATGTTCCTTCTCGGATTTCAAGACACTTTAAACCTCTTTATTTAAAACAGTGTAAAACCAATTATGAATTAAATGAACCTTTCCGATGTTTATGTCAAGACTTCAACTGTCTTTCCAGCACTTTTGATATTTCGGACTCACTTTTCACCATAAAAAGAGCTGTACTGTCCTTTCTCAATAAATGATTAACGGCGGTATAATATATATTTGATTCGGCTGATGAAGTTTTTTTTCTGTAGCTGAGCAGTTTTGGATCTCGACGCTTAACAAACTTTTTCCTTTTAACAACTCGGCACAAAAAAATTATAAAAATAAAAAAAAAAAGATCCGTACGTCATGCGGACTGTGCCCCTCGTGTCAGTTGGGCGGGAAAGGGGGTAACCGTTGGGCTTATTATAAAAAAAATGGGGTGCCCATTTATATATATATATATATAATACAGTAGAAGTCCGATAATCCGGCACGTTCGGGGCCGGCTCGGTGGCGGACTACCGAAAATTCCGGTCTATCGGGCGGTAATTATAAGAACAATTAGGTCAATAATTAAACTACAAATACAGTATGCAAATACATACAACAAAGCTTGTATTACATTTTATATAATGAAAACATGGTCACTGTACAGTTAGAACGAAACTCACTTTTTTATAAACAGTTTCAAAAGTTACGTTTACTGCGATGTGAAAGGACACAAAACAACAACGCACAAAAAATGGCGAAGACGCTTCGTGATTGATTAACGGAGCTGCACTGCACCTAAATTTGTTGGGACAGCTGAGACTAGCCGACCGCTAATTGTTTCCGAACAGTACCGAGTGATTCCGGATGATCCCTAACTACCCCAAAAATTTCCGAATAGCTCTCTTGTTTCAAAGGCAGACTTTCAGAGAAAACCAAAATTTTTACGATTTTCCGGAGCAATGCCGAACTGTCGGGCATTCCGGACTGTTGGATTCCCAACTAATGGACTTCTACTGTATACATATATATGTTGCAATATCATTTGGGTAATTTTCCTGAAAACCTTAGTGAGTTTAGTGACGGTCATTAAGAGATTATGGCAACGGAAAGTCGCTTTCAAGAAAAATTTTTTATCAAAATGCTAGCAAATTACTGCTGATCCCTCTTGCACCTGACAATTTATTGAATATGTTTTTTAAATATATCTATCCTTCAGTTTCAATCAGAATTTTTAATGAAACCGAGAATGTTCATTGTAGTTTCGGTTTTTATATTATTTTCCCTCTTTGATGTAAATCTTATAATTTCATAACCCTTCAGTTAATTCTGAACAATGATATCTTATTTTTTTCAGAATATAACTATCTTGGCTGAAAATGACTTTTATGTAAATGCTTTTCTGTGAAATTGTAGAAAAAGGAGCTACCAAAGTTGGAAATTAAAAGAAAAAATTGTGTAAATTTCAAATTTATTGCAAATTTTTTTCACAAATTCAAGCTATTTTCGCAAAAGTCATTAGTGATCTAAACATTGCTAACATTTTCCTTTTGAGAAATACACCAACACCTAAAATAGCTAAAAAAAAAATTAAAGAAAGAAATTTTGTTTTGTAGACGAGCTCATGGCAAATTGGGTTTTTATGAATAATTTGAGAATTTGCGAAACACATTTTTCTGAACTACTCGTAGATCTACGACCTACTTGGTCACTTGTTAAGTATATTTTCTCATTACGTTATAATAATGATTCTACCTATCTAATTCTAGTGAAAAACTGGTTTGCGTTTAAACAGACCAGCCGGCGGGTCTTAATCAAGTACATATGATTTTTTCATGCATTGTATGAAAATTTTTTTTCCAAAATCTATGTGCTTCCGTGCATTTTCATGCCACTGCTTGTTTTTAGTCAAAAGCTTAGGGGGCGACGTTCTATTGTTGTTGTTGCCCTCTATCGATTTTATTTAAAGAATGTACATTTATTCTACTAAATATTTTCTACATATTTTTACTAGATCCGTACAAAAAAATTTTCGGAGAATGCAACCCAATTCAATCAAGGAGGCAGCCGATTGGCTACTTACCAATGGAATGCCCTCTAGACGGGCTAACATTTATTCGGATAGTCAGGCAACTATTAAGGCCTTAGGATCGCTAATGGTGAGATCAAAACTTGTCAGGGAGTGCCTGACTTCTCTCGCAGCCGCCTCAGAGTATCTCGACGTTAGACTAATTTGGGTACTGTGCCATAGCGACATTGCAGGGAACTGCATGGCTGATGAGCTCGCTCGGCAGGGTACCCTGGAAGTCATTTCTCCTTGCAGGGAGATGGCGGGGTCTCCTTTGGCTGCCTACGGGCTTCGCCCGGACAGATGGTCTCTCTGTCGTCTCAGCGAGCGCTGGGAAATTGCCACGATATGCAGAATTGCAAGGACCCTCTGGCCGAGAGTGGGTCGTGGGTGCTCAAAGGGGTTAAGGTCACTTACTAAGCGGCAACTCTCGACCCTCGTAGGAGTTTTGACTGGGCATTGTCCGTTGGGTATTCATGCGGTTAGACTGAAGATAGCCTCTGACCCTTACTGCCGCAGCTGTATGGAGGTGCATGAGGTGAATTCATCTTTTCATTTTCTGCTCAGCTGCCCTGCCTTTGCGAGACTGAGGTTCAAGTACCTAGGCTCGTACTTCTTTAGGACTACAGAAGAGCTTTCTGGGGTTGAGATTGGTAATTTGCGTGACTTCATTCGGGGCACGCAACGTTTCTCAGGTTAATCTTTCCTAACTTTTCCGATTCACGTTACCGTTCATAAAACAGGTGGTATCACAACGGACTCCTACTATGCCTAAGTGAGTTCCCATTGCGGGAACTACCACAGTAACCTAACCTAACCCAATTCTCAGATTAAGTAGCCGATTTACCAGGTTTTTCGTTAATTTCATTTCGTTTCCTTACTTTTATACAAACCTGTAGCTTATACTATAGCAACGTACTTGTAAATTAACGTTACTTACATACTTTATACACAATTTATAAAAAGTCAATTAATTTTCACCAACAATTTTTTAATTTTTTAGAAGAATTGTTTACACATTTTTTGGGTATGCACTTTTATAGCTTATTTAGATTGAAGTACTACCTTTGATTTTTTATAGTATTTTAAATTTTGGCCTTGGGAACTTTTTATACTAAAATTAGCCATAAAACGGCATACTCGAAAAATTTATTTAAACTCTTCTACACAATTTTAAAATTACGATAAAAATTTATTGTGTTTTCATACATTTTTTATTAAGTTTGAAACATTAATTTACAGGATTTTTTTATACTATGAACTATGTTTGTACATAAAATTAACAAAAAAAAAATATACCATAAAAAGGCTAGCTAATAATGTGAAAATTCTAATCTAAATCCGGATCCTTCCGATCATAGTGAATGAATACAAGTGGAAAGTCATCTGAATTAAAGATGGCGGCAACTAATATTAAATGTCACAAATAGCCAATATTAATTGTCAAACATAGAAATTCGCTCAGTGAATGACACAAGAATGCTGAGGGTTGCTACTCCAGGGGATCTCAGCTGCACCGAATATTGACGTCTAAGGGCTAAGATTTTTCACTTGTATTTATTCACAATGGTTCCGGTTTGTACAACCGACTGTCATTGGAACGCTACCGCTTTTGCTTACCACTGTATATTTGTGTGTTTTCTATTTTCTCAATTCGTCCAACAAATTCGAATTAGACTGACTTTGACAATTGCTACACCAAAAACCAAAAAACAAAATACATGTAAGTTTTGTAAATGAATAGGCAAAGTTGGATCCAAAGAAGGTGATAGCAAGATAAATAAGGCCAATCCGCTTTGCACTTTGTTTGTGTAATTTTACGTGTGAAATGTCAAAAACTGAATTCGCCCAGTTTGCTCATGCATTTTGTTAGGGTAAGCAAAACACCCCAGCGAATTGTTAAATAAGAACAAGCATTCAGCTCATGGGATGCTGTAACTTTGTCTGAATTCGCCTTGCCGCCACCATACTGAATGCATCCGGGCTGACTCCGTGATAGAAATTAAAGCGAATTCATATAAGTTGATGTTATTAAGGCAGCTGATAACTTCTTCTTCCATTATATTTGATTTGATTCTTTTCTTTACTCATGGCATCCAAAAAAATAAAACTAATTGGTTCCATTCCTCTATTCTTTTTTATGGTGGCATCCTTAAATTGAATGAATTTGTCTGAGTATTTTTGAAGTTTTCTAGATAAGGTTAGGTTGGAGTGGCTGTAAAGAAAGATCCCTCCTCCACTTAGGCCAATAGTAGGCCCAAACTACGGAAGCTTGCTAACAATATACACAATTTTAAAACTCATATTCTCACACATACAATATAATTTTACTACTGGGGAAAAATATAAATTTGAATATTTTCACTATAATAATAATAAAAAAAATTTATAAGGTAAAACGGGTAAGAGCTGGATATTTTTGTAGTTTGCTAAAAATGTAAAAAAAATTCCAAACTTACAATCTCGCTCATTCAACTTCATATTTGCTCTGACACAAAAAAAGATTGAATATTTTCCAAGGCGAATTCATATAAGGTGATGAAAAAACTCAGACCCACGCATTTTTCAATTTTAGAATGACATGATAAAAGAGAACAGAAGAATGGACGCCATTAGTTTTCGTTTTTAGTATGTCATGGGTAGAGGAAAACCAAATATAGCGAAAGAAGAAGATATCAGCTGTTTTAATAACTTCACCTTATATGAATAATTAGCTCAATTTCACAGACTAAAACAGTTATATAAATATGTACAAACGGTTTATAAGCTACATCGTATATTAACTCAAGAGGTACTACTGGGTCTTGCAATAGAAGCGCTATAAAGCTTTTTTTAAATAAAACAAAAACGGTTTGGGATATGAATTAAATTCTTTATTCCTGTGAAAGTACATTCGATGCCATTATGTATGGACCTCGATTTCTTTTGCATGGGCACCAAGGGCACGCTTGCAGAAGGCCAGACGCTGAACCCAATTTTCGACGGTTTTCAAGCATAAATCGGCCGATACTGCCGCAATTTTACGTTCGATATTCGTACGAAGTTCGCTGGCTTGTTGGCATAGACCATAGACCATAGACTTGACGTAGCCCCTCAGGAAATAGTCTAACGGCGTCAAATCGCACGACCGTGGCGGCCAATTGACTGGGCCATTTTGTGAGATAACACGTTCACCAAACTTGATTTTCAATAAATCGATTGTGACATTCGCTCTGTGGCTTGTGCGCCGTCCTGTTGGAACCACATATTGTCCAAGTCCATATCATCCAATTCGGGCCAAACCTATTCGGTTATCATTGAGCGGTAGCGATTTCCATTCACAGTAACGTGCCGGTCTTGATCATCACGGAAGAAGTACGGCCCAATGACGCCGCCGGTCCATAAACCGCACCAAACTGTAATTTTTTCGGGATGCAATGTTGACTCATGGAGTACATGTGGATTGCTGCCAGTCCAATAACGCATATTTTGCTCATTGACGAAGCCGTTCACAGCCAGAAATGACGACGCCCATAAATTGGACGTAGCGCTCTTAAAGTTGAGGCCATTGACTCCGAATTTCGGTAGTAAATTTTAATAACTTCGACTCGTTGTTGGATCGTATATCTTTCCATGATGAAATGGCAAAACTTACTGAAGAGAAATGTCAAAAGAGCGGGGAAAAATATGGCGTCTTTTGCTGTCACTCTCGGTCTACTTTTGTAGCGTCCCTATTGCAAGACCCTTTATATATTTATTCATTCAGTGTTCTTTCGAAGTTAAAAAATGACAAAAAAATTCAATTAGATAGCTTTTTAAATTTACTAAAATTTTTGTTAGAATGCAAAACTCAAAGGCAGTCCGTTTGTTCAAATAGATTTGTTTGCGTTATATGCTGGCTTGAAACCTATTTGTTATTTGAAATTTTGATATTTACTATATTCGCTAGAACCATTTACTGTTATTCTCTAAACAGTATTTCTATTTGGAAATGTGGTTTTATAAATGTTAATTGCTTCAATAAACACACCAAATAGTTAAATAAATTTTCCTAACAATCTATTTGCGAAATTGCCACAAATAGGCAGTATGCTCCCTTCAAATGTTTACATCCACACAAAGGAAAATATTTATCGAAATACTTTTAGGCACTTAATGCATGCAAACATTGACTCTCCCACTGCAAACAAATAAAAACTTAGCTCAACGAGTATAGCCTTTGGCATTGTACAGCCGTTTTAACAAATTGAAGTCAATTCAATGAGCAAAAAAAAAAATTCTACACGCAGATTTTAATGGTGATTGGTGCCGCCGTAAAGTAATAAAATTCACAATTTTACAACAATAAAACACTTACCAAAGCAAAACAAAATGAAATTGAATTCAAGAGGCAAGTAAACCACTAAAAAAAAAAAGAATAACAAATCAATACTAGTATGTATTGGTACTCACATACACATAGACAATAGACAAATGTATGTTGTATGTACGTGTTAACATTTACAAAAAAAGAAATGAGTTTAAGATGTGTTGAAACTGCTGAAAAAGCAGTCGAAATGTTAATGCGAGGAACTTTGTGTAGATATCAATGGCGGGGTTGAAGTTGTGTGAACCACTGACTTAAGCTATCAAATATATCGGGATTCAAAATTTCTGATTTTTGTAAAACACTTATGTTTCCTGCATTGGTTTATGTAATTCTGTCATGAAAATATTTTTCAAAAGTTTTTTGATATGACAAAAAAACAAAATGTTCAATAACATAAATATTTAATCGACTACTCGATAAATGTAACTGATATAAAGGGTCTTGCAATAGGGACGCTACAAAAGTAGACCGAGAGTGACAGCAAAAGACGCCATATTTTTCCCCGCTCTTTTGACATTTCTCTTCAGTAAGTTTTGCCATTTCATCATGGAAAGATATACGATCCAACAACGAGTCGAAGTTATTAAAATTTACTACCGAAATTCGGAGTCAATGGCCTCAACTTTAAGAGCGCTACGTCCAATTTATGGGCGTCGTCATTTCTGGCTGAACTGGCTGACAGGCAGCAATCCACATGTACTCCATGAGTCAACATTGCATACCGAAATATTTGAGGTTTGGTGCGGTTTATGGGCCGGCGGCGTCATTGGGCCATACTTCTTCCATGATGATCAAGACCGGCACGTTACTGTGAATGGAAATCGCTACCGCTCAATTATAGCCGAATATTTTTGGCCCGAATTGGATGATATGGACTTGGACAATATGTGGTTCCAACAGAACGGCGCCACAAGCCACACAGCGAATGTCAAAGTCGATTTATTGAAAATCAAGTTTGGTGAACGTGTTATCTCACAAAATGGCCCAGTCAATTGGCCTAAATGGTCAATGGTGAATCCACATGGGTTTCTTCTGTAATTGTTGAAAAAGCTGGTAAAATAATTGCATTGAAAAAATAAGTAAACTCTTATGGTCTGGGCCGAAACCAACTACCTTCACCCATCGCCAATCTTCTTTGCGAAGTTTTGCCAGTTTCTCGCATTATTTCAAATTACTTAGCTCGTGATCTTTCCCAGGCAGTTGTTGTTGTACTTCGAAGTTGTTTTTAAGTGGAGTAGTTTAAGGCGACCGACTAAGCTACTATTGTTGTCATCGAATGTTTGATTAATTTGATGGTCAACTTTACAAAACTATCTATCTTCTATGAAATAATCCTCCAAATAAAGTTTTTCTGAAGGCTCTATGGTGATTATTTTGACATATATATGTAGGGATTTCTGTCAAAAGTTTTGTGGTACATAAGTGGCGCAAAAATGATTTGTGATTTTAGTTTACAACTAACAGTTAAACATAAAATGCTTTCTAACGGCACACTTGGATATAGATTTTGTCAGGTAAGTTATTTTAACTTATACTTTGATAATCTTTTGCTATTTTAACTTCTGAAGCGAAAAATGCTTGATATTGGAGTGTATCACGAAAACCGTCTCTAGACCGTCTAGACTTAGTGACTTAAGTAAAAAAAAAGTTTCCAAAACGTAATTTCACATTGGAGCTATCTCGCTTTTGCTTACCTTTTCTGATTATCTTATATTTATTGTTAACAAAAGTGATTTCAGGTTTTCTGTTGTAATTAAAGAAGGTCGGGGCCAATAATTCAAGAGAAATAAAAGCTGGAACAGTATGAAGAAAGTCAATCTCTCTGCAACGAGTGATTCCGAAATTGAAGCTGTTATGAATTCAGTTAAAGTAGACGAAGAATTCGAAGATTCCGATGGCAGCATCGAATATCCAAATTATATTTGTGATCAAATTGAACCAGAAGATGATGAGATCATAAATGATTGCTTGCATTTGTGAATGCAGTTGTCTATGAATATAAGCAATCTAACTGAAGAACCACAACAAAAGTCAGAAAAGGAGGTAGTGGCTAACGAAAAGGTGCGTCCAATGCGACTAGTTAAAAAATTATATAAGCAACAGGACTACAAATATTACCATCAGATGGTGGATTAGCCAATAATGTACTTATTATTTCTCCTTCAGACTAAGATAATATCAACAAAGATTCGCTTGAATGCAAAAGCATTGTTTGGCGAAAATTATGTATGCAATTGCATGCGAACGAAGTTGTATTAAGAGGTAAAACCGATTTGCCATCTGAAGTGAAAGAGCGGGAAAATCCGATTGATTTTTTCACATATTTTTCTTACCGATGAGCTTATTGATTTGATAAGCTTAGAAATCAATCGAACAACAATTACAAAAAATGTGAGTACGTTATTCAAAATAGATAAATATATTTATGTCGATTTTACGCTATCCTAACACCGAATCACATTGAAGCGAATATGGATTTAAAAACACACCAGACTGTATGTCAAACACAAATTTGGACCATTAAGGAAATACTTGATGATGAATCACAGCGCGTAAAAAAGGTTGTGCAGGTTATTATCCCATTTTTCGAATACGAAAGATGGCAACATATTTGATTGAGCGTTTTGATTATATTCTAAAAAATATCAGGTTAAGCATCGATGAACAAATGTGTTCAACAAAAATTGTTTATCATTTACGCTAGTAGTTACGCGATAAACTACATCCTTGGGGTGTTAAGCTTGTTGTTTTGTGTGACAGCAATGGACACTCGTATCGATTCAAAATACATAAGTATATACTAGATCTTGCAATAATGACATTATTTTGCCTGGTACACCAATTATTGGAACTACAGGAAATGTTGTGATATAGTCAAATATTGGGTTTGAAAATAAATTTGACTTTTAGGTTTTCACATCCCTTCACTAGATTTTCGCAAACAGTGCCATATTCCCGTGAGATTGAACCGGATCCCAAAATGCAAACTTCCAACCGATTAAAGTGAAGAACCGAAAAAAGCGCCCCGTGGATTTTCAACAGAGTTTGTTGAATCGGCGTACGGTGTCGACATTACCACAGTTTGGTAGAAGATCACAAGGAATGTCAAAATTTAATCGCGAACTAATTCTCAAATTACCTTACCCATCAGCCTTCGAAAATTGCACGCTATAATAGGAAATAAAGGTCATATATAGACATTGACTGTCGGCAAATTATACGCACACATGGGAGGTGTCGATTTAATGGGCTCATATATGGGTCGCAACAGACTCCGAATCAAAGCGCCAGATATGGCAACACGAATATTTTATGATCTTCTCGACATGGCTATAACAAATGTGTTCGTTTTATATAGAAGACTCAACGCTAAAAAAGAAATGTAATAGCAAAGAAAATGTAATCGACAAATAAGACAAAGTAAAAGACATGACAATGTATAAATTTCGCTACAGCATTGGAAAGCTGGCTTGACCCCAAACGTCTATTGTTTGTTTTCTAAATTGAAATGCGCGTGGCGTGGAAATGAAATTAAACACTGATGATGAAGTCAATTTGTAATTTTTGGGGATTTTGATGACAAATTTCAGGTTATTTTATAGACATATAGATGTAAGTATCGCTGTGAAAAGTATGCTGAAATCAAGGGAGATTACACTGAAAAATAATAGTAATTACTCGAATAATTAACCATTATTTTATAGTTCAGATTAGAAATTTTTGGATCTTACTAAGTATGCCTATTTCATCAAACATTAGGTATACCTCATGTTTGTTCGCCTCAAATGTTTTTTTTAGTTATCCTTCTGTAAGACATTTAAATGGAGAGGTTGAACTGGCCACGCGATGAACTTTTTCCCCTAACTTGGTCTCGATTTAATGACCAAATGTGTATTTTGACTAGATGGTGTAACGAAATCATCAAAGTAGCAGTGCTCCGTATAATTTGAAATAATTCTCAAATTTTCTTCAAAATGCACTTACTTATTAAAATAATAATAGTGACATTTTTACTTTTTTTTTTGCATTACCATTACCAATTTCCAAAAGTTTATATTACGAGCCGAAATAAGTTTGTTAAGATCGTTTGCATATCTCTGTCTTTCGATTACTCTGTTATATGTATTTAATGAAACCAAAAGTAACAAAAACTCGTAAGGATTTTTAAAATTTGATCAATTAATGTATGTTTTCTAGAATTCTTCGGGAATGTTATAAGAATTTAATTTTTTATTTAGCTTTCGTACAATTTTTGCCAATTTTTATGGGGTTTCCTTAAAATAATAAAATTTAGCTTTAACTTTATTTTTATTTTCGTATTTTTATTTTTTTATCTTTATACCAGAAAATTTGTTCATAGATAAACAAAAAATTAAGTTTAAAAAAAATATATTTTAATTGAAAAAATTATTTTCTCAATTCAAATGCTCTTTTCTCCACAGAGGATTTAACATATTTTTCTCAGGATAATGCTCTTTTTTTTAATAAAATTCGGGAAATGATCTTGTAAAACGGCAAACATAAATTTGGTAATGAAAGAAATATCAAAAATTAACTATTTAGATGAAAATAAACATCCAAAATTAAATCTTTGGCCCCAGGAACTGTAAGATACCAAAATTTTCAAAAAGAATTCCTGAAAAGAAATGTATATCATCGAATTTTACTCAATTGTGGCAGTGTAAAAACTACAACAAGAAAACAAATAGATTAACAGGCTAAAAATCCTCTTTGGATTTTGTTACGCGAGCTGTAGACTTGCAGTAATTTTTGGTTTCATCAACTTCGTAGGAACCTGTTGCACAGTGTTAATACAGGCAAATTGTTTTCCACTGACATCTTTTTCACTGATATTCAAATAGGAACTGCTTTACACTGTTGGTTTGGTAATTTGCCCTCAGCTTTTGTCATTTAACTTAATGTGTTTTCCCGGAATATTTGGAAAAAATTTACAATTTCACTTTCATTTTCAATTCAATTCAATTCCATACACTTTCGCGGGAAATGAATTCGCAAGAATTTATTTAAAAAAAAAAGAGAAAGTTTAATTTAATTTTTTAAGGTAAGCGTAAATTTATTATGAAACGTCTAGTCAAATATTAATAAATGGCAATTCTACGACGCCAAAATATCGTGAATTACAGAATAATACGAGATTGAATGCCCCGCTTTTAATGTTTGTCTCGCATTTTCAACTTATTTATTTAGTCACATAAATTTACTCATAAACTTTGTGCATGCGGTTAATTAATTATAGCCAACAAATTAATTCCGGTAGGAGAACACTGAAAGTGAAATTAGCAAAAAAAAAAATCATTAAATTTGGTAAAACCAGTAATCACTTACATTTTTTTCTCCAAAATGCAGACTAAATGATAATTAATTAAAATAACAAAATAGAGAGCAATTTAACGAGAAAAACAAATTTGCCATTACTTTGGTAACAACATAAATAAAGCGCGGAATGCGAGTAACACGAAACGATTAATTAAAATCAAATGTGGCTTGAAATGGAAAATATGAAAATTAACCAAAAGTTGCATGTCTAGCAAAATAAAAAAATATCTGACAATGACAATTTCTCATTTGTAACGATGTCGTTTTCACAGCCGTTTTTGATATCATAATCTTTATCTTTATTATTTCATTTACGTGCTCATACTAGTCTTAAAATTTTGATTTATATATGTGCTCGTTTTTATTCTTATAACTTAACGGGTGTTACAATTTCAGCTGTCAATTAGAATTATACCCTCACAACACCAAGAAAACGTGATTGGGAATTGCGGTGATAAAATTAAAAACTAGTACAAAACAAACTTTCATTTGAAAAACCAATGTTATTTTTTACAGTTTTGCTGACAGAATTTCCAATATACTCTTATTCATAGTAAAAGTGTTGTTTCAAAAGCCCAGTGAAAATCAGCCACGAAAATAATGCAAAGAATAAGGCGGCTTACTTTCTCAAATACAGAAACTTATTGAGTTTTTCGCGAACAGGATTCAGTAAAAGTTTGCAAGGAGTCCCGCACAGTTGCATTTGGATTTATGCTTTTTAAACATTTTACTTTTACAGTTTTATTTTTTTTTTTTTGTTTTCCCCTTGTTTGTTAATAAATCGCCTTTTCTTTCGTTCATAAATCACGCATATTTATGCTTTTACGAAATTTATAATTTGAAATATATATTTATTTTGTTGACTAAAACAAAGCCATATACCACAATCAGCTATTTTTTTTTTTTGCTTGCTAATTCGTGCTGGGAAAATTTCCCCTCCAAATGAAATGTCAAAATTGCATTCTCTCCCTGCAAGTTTTGCAAATTTTTTTGCCAAACGAACGCAATTCGGTACAAGTTGGTACAAGCTTGTACAATTTATCTACCAAACGAACACTCATAACAATATCGGCTCTGACTGTCAAATTACCGTTCAAACGACTGTCATGGTGCTTGCTAGAAAGAGATATTGGCGCCTCTCTACATTATTTACGGTTGCATATAGGCGAGAATGAAACAACCGAGTTATTCATATTTAATTTTACTGACCCTAAGATGAACTATAAAATTATAGTTGCACAAAAGAGACAAATACCATTTAGGATAATTTCGCAAATGCGAGAAAGAAATTACCAAGAAACTTATAAGAGTTTTGAAAAAAAAACTCGGAAGTGCAAGTGTTAGTATTTAAAATCGACGTTCTTTTACAGAAACACTAAAGTATACATACATATGTATCGAACACAACAACATTATTTTAAATCTTCAGTCAATGGTACAGGACCAGCAATTCTCACTAAACTCGTACCATATTACTTTTAGTTTTGCTCTCAGATTAATTTGCGTGTGAATATAAATATATTAACACAATCCACAAAAACTTGTGTACAAAATCAATCAAATGAGGAAATTTATTCTTTACAGATCTAAACGTCAAACTTGAAAATTTTCAGTACTGATGGTTTTTTGTACGCAGCACTGACGCAGTAAGAAGAACGAGAGTGAGCAGTAAAGCTATATGCTTGGTTATTCGGTTGATATGCAATATCACACATACACTAACTAACTAACTAATATCAGCTTTGTTCTAAGTGCTGACAAAATTTTTGAGATGACTAGCTCCATTCTTGCAGGGTAGCTTTCGGTTTATGTGACTTTTTGAATTCGAATGTATTAAATAAGGAAAACTATTTCATCAACAGTAATTCATAACTTTTAATTAGTTAATAGTTTTTGTTTTAAATTGAATTAAAATAATATTTTAGAACTGGTGGCAGCACTTTTTAAATACATTTTCATAATAAAATTATCTTAAGCTGACTTCCTTTAAATCCCACGCCGTAATATTTTCTTAACTTAATAATTTAATCTTAATTATGTATGTATGCACTTTTTTAAGGAGGTGACATCCCGCTCTAAAAGTATTTTCAATATAAACATATCTGCAACCTCCGACATTTGAGACCCATATTTCAGAACTTAGTTTACACATTTTGTACTCATTTTAATTCATTCTTCAAACAGGTGTTAACCATATCCAAAATTGCTTTTCATACTAGGCTTACCTATAGCTTTTGTAAACTTTGTTCAGTTTATTAATTTAATTTAAATCATTTTCAAACAGGTGACAACGTTCTTTCGCAACATCTCTACAAATGCAGCTTTATTAATGACCTTTCGCTTTGTACCCATGGTGCCATATTTGATTTCACTCATTGTTTTAATTGAATTAAACACATGGCAAATCTGTTTAAAAACTTGACCACTTGACTAGATGTTAATCCATCTATTTATGTGCCAACATTTGTGAAAATTCGTTTAGCCGCACATTCACATATTTCCACACAAGCAAGCATTTATATTTATAATATAACTAGACGACCTAGCGCGCTTCAATACAATTGTCAAATGAAATATTTACATGTATGCAGCTAATTTATGTTTTTTGTTTTTTTTTTTTAATTTTAATGAAATCAAACTGTAAAAACAGCTTTTAGAGATACAGTGACTACAGGTTGAATTCAATATTTAAATTCAATATTTAAATAAAATAGTAGTATTTATGTGGATAATACATATTCTGAATTTGAATCAAATTGGGTTCAGAGGTATCTCACTTCCTGCGTCAATTAAAAAATTTATACGTATGTACATATATACATATGTGGCGAATACGTATACTGAATTATAGCTAAATTGAACTGTAATTGCGGTTTTTGGAAATATCTCAACCGCAATACGTTGTTATGCCTATATTTATTTTTCAATTGCCCTTTGCACATGTAATAAATAAATAATTAAACAAAAGAAAAATATATTTCGGGTTCGCTCACATATAAGTTGTGCATAATAAAATTTAAATTTGACTTTTCAAACATGTGGCTACCCTCTTTAATATGTGCCTAGCTATAAGCTCTCTCATCAGATAATTTGTGTATAATTAAATTAAATTTGATTAAAAGTGGCAGCCCTCTTCAAAGGTTAATCAATTTTTCGCAACGATTTTTTTCTTCCCTTACCAATATCGAGCTCTCTCACGTTTAACTCGAATATCGCGCTGGACTGCCGCCGATCTCTACAAGAGATGGCTAAGCAGAACAGACTGTACCTCATTTGGGTCCCTGGTCGCTGGGACATAGAGGGAAACTGTATGGCCGATGAACTTGCAAGACAAGGTACGACAAAGCAGATTCTTCAGGATAAAGAACGCATTGGTATGCCGTTTGCCACTTGCAAACTGCTACTCAGAGATTTTACATATAAACAAGCTGACAATAGATGGAGGCAAAATACGGCCTGTCGAACCTCAAGGCAGACGTGGCCTAAATGGGATCGGAAACGGTCGCGCAGCGTTCTCTCTCTAAGAAGGGAAAACATTTCGAATGCGATCGGGGCTCTAACAGGGCACTGTCTGATAGGTATACATGCTGAAAAGTTGGGAGTGCCCTTCCGAAGATGCTGTAGGAGCTGCAAGAATGACGAGGAGGAGGAAACGATCTTGCATTTACTGTGTAAGTGTCCTGCACTGTGTAAAAGCAGAATGCGATATCTGGGATCACCGTTTTTGGATGACCTTAGTAAGGTTTCAAGCACCGAGGTACATAAATTGTCTGTTGAAGTTTATCAATGAGGCAAACTGGTTTAGTAAGGGGTAATTTTTCTTTTTGGGATGGTACAAAACTTTTCTTTGTGGTAACACAATGGGCCTAATACTGGCCTAAGTGAACCGCTGCGGGCGGCTGCCCTCCAACTTAACCTAACCTAATATCGAAATATAGAAAGGAGTTTTCGTAACTACTCGATTCCAGCGCCACTTATCGGGGTTTTCTCTGCGTAACATTTTTCCTTGAGCAAAGGCATACACAACTAAACTAATCACTTAAATCAGGCAACCCGTTATAAATTATTGGTGGCCATACGTGCGCAGCTTAATTAAGTATATCAGTCGAGATTAGGATTGCTTAATGCGATTCAGGTACGTGTGGTCTTGTAAGAAGTTCTTACAGAGAAATTTTATAATATATTTTGTCAATAGAGAATTGCAATAGAAAAGAAAGTAATGCTTGATCGAAAATACAAACATTAAGAAATAACGACCGAACTTGATCGAAAAAATGAAAATTCAAGAATAAAAAAAAACACAAACTATCAATTAAATCATAATTTTTCCTTTATAAAAATTGTAACAGTTACGGTCCCTGCTAAGTCCTTAATATATTTGTAATATGTAAGTATTCTTTCCATTACAGTGTATACGATTAGATATTACCGTGTAAAAGTGAAAGTTGACAGCTATCGATTCATAAATATTAGGGATCTAGCGACTCTAAGTGAAGATTCCATTGAAACTGCGCGTTATAAAAAATACATTTTTTTAACATACCAAGTAGAATAGTATACATATACCAGAACTTAGTAAAAATATCTGTAAGCATATCTGTTTATGGACTTTTTCCATAGCTCTTTTTTGGGAATCACCTGCACGCCTATAGGTAAATATTTTAAATTCAATTATCGCGCAGGCCTCACAAAGCCTTAAGTGCTTCTTTTATTGCATTATTTCAATATCTTTAGAACGAATTTTAGTTAAAATTGCAGCGAATACAATACACTACAATAATAAGTTAATCCAAATTTATAACGTATGATAATGGTACACCGAGACGTATGCGCAATATTTTATTAAAGTACAGGTAAGGCCATAGATAGCCAAATTTTGTAATTTTATGGTTAACAGTTAAATGGTTTTAGATTAAAAACTTCAAATCTTATAAAAGTTCAGTTGCTTTCTAAAAAACATATTCGAATATTAAAAGAATCGTTGCGATTCCCATGTGTTTAGAGCAAATACGCAAATATGAGGCGTATACGTTATATGTCCAGTAAAAATTTTGGGTGTACAAATTTTTTTTTATGTAACCGCTAAACAAAGCTACGTAGCGTTTTTACAATCACTTTTTTATTTGATGCCCGCTTTTTAAGATCTTTATGTTACTTAGAAGGTCCCGCCCAGGGCTGTATTTGGCTTTTAAAAAGCGTTGGACTTACTATACGCAGTTTTTTTTTTATTTTTATACTATAAATCCAAAGTTTCCGGGAAGTTATGAAGATTTTGCTTAAGAAATGCTAGACTTTATTAAAAACTATTTAAATAAAAAATAATATTTAAAATAAAAATAAAAAAGCAAAACAGTCGTAATTTTATAAATATTTCTGTCGAAGCTCACCGTTTTAGCTTCTAATTTATTTAACTTTTCATGATCTAAATTAACGTTTTTTGTATGGATATAACTTGGCCTGGATATACACTTGGCTGCAACAGTGAGAGTGTCACCAAGTTCAGGGAAATTTTTTTAGGTCAATGTGGTTAGGAACAGTTACATATTCCCCCAAGGAACTGTCAGCTTTAAATAACAACTCCTACGTGGAAATAACAAACTGGAAGAGATTTCAAAATGAGCGTCCATGTTTCTAAGAAGAACTTCCAGAATATCATTACTCGAGCAAAATTATTCAAACTGTGGGTAAACATTTCGTTTTTCATAAAAGTACTAAATATAGGTATTATTATTTACTTATGAGAAATTTCATCAACTTATAAATAGATATTTTATACCATACTCAAAATACTTAGCGTTTTGTCCATGTTGTAAGTGAATCTTCACTTGCAATTACAGGCAGAAAATGTATTGGACATATTTTCGCTAAATTAGACAGTCGAGAGCGATACAACGTACTAGAGTCACGCAAGGACTTGGAATAATTTTTCACCAAGGCGCAAAAGTTGGCAGCTGCTAAAGGATGGGGCTTGCTGGATCTAAAAACGTAATAACATTTTTTTTTGTGAATAAAATCTAACACATTTTGAAAAAAAAACATTCATAATTTTTCGAATTCAGCAGATTTATTTATGGTTATAGTATAAAGTAAGTAATTCCAAAATTTGCGAAGACAAAAATCGAAACGTGTTACGCACTCGGCTAAGGCGACCGCCATTTCTAAAATTTTTTCTCGTCATATATGTATGTTCAAATAAAACTGACTCACTTTGTTTTTTAACGTGATACGCCTTAGTATACATTGTTTATCGCTAATAGCGAATCGACATCATATCACGCGATAATGCGACCCTAAAAGAGGAAATGTTTAGTTTATCACTTTGAAATATTTATTGTTTGAATTCAGGAGGGAGTTTTATATCGCAATTACCGGAACATGAAAATTGCTATATTGACTGACAGCCAAGGGGCTATCAAAGCTCTGCAATCTCAGTAGGTAGTTTCTAAACTGGAGATACAGTGCCTTGATAAGCTGAACACACTTGCTCTAAACAATTGAGTATGGAGATCGTCGATAAACTCGCGTAAAAGGTAGCGGCAACACCCAACAGCCAACAAAGGCCCAGTGGGACACTATCCACAAACGGCCAATGAAGAGGAAAAAGCACACCGCGAACTATATACATAAGTTGAAAAATTACCTTACCAAACTGTGAATGAATACTGTACACATATACTGGAGCACTGGCCGCACTAATGCACAGATGCAAAACGCGTCCTATGTAGTAAATATCTAATAAAGGATGTCAATACGTTTTTTGAGTTCTATAAAACTTTATCTCCGATGTAGTACTAATAGAAGCTCTTTAATCTATAAAAAAGTGCACATTAGATCTCAAAGTTGCAATGCATAATTCCCAATAATAATAATAATAATAATAAATGTCATTTCGGACCAGAATAGAACAGCTGTTTTTTAAAAAATCGATTTTTAAATTATTTGTCCTATTTTACAAAAAAAATATTATTAATTTTTGAGCTCGAGGCCAGTTTAAGGAAAGAATTTTTGGAAAATGATAGCAACACTCAGGAGTAATAGCGACAGACAGCAAGTCGGTTGTGGGTTCAAATGCCTGTGTCGTGATCTCCGAAATAGCTATAATTTCTACCACTCTTGACGGTTGTTGCCTTTTTCCAAAAATTCCTCCTTTATACTGGCCTCGAGCTCAAAAACTTTTATTTTACGATTTAATAAATTGGGCCAAAAAATAATATATGTAGTCCTATTTTCTCTTAAATTTCGGGACTGTAGATTCTTAATCACTTCTAAATAGGACTCTTTATATTAATTTTAACTTGTTCCCAATATGGATTGATAGATTTTTCTGAAGTTTTACAGCTATTCATATTAGAAAGCCCACTTCATAATTATGCTGACAAAAAATTTCACTGTTAATTTTAGCTATTTTATTTAATAAAAATATGATGCATTCGATGAAAAAAAAGGTCTCAATTCAAGTATGCGAAATTAAAACAAATTCAACAAATTCTTCAAAAAAGAAAAAAAATATATCTGAATTTAAAAAACCTTATTTAGTTCGTTTGCCTAATTACTTTTAGTATAAAATAAAATATTGCAAGTTTCAAGTGACTATAGATGCCGGTTAATTTTGGAAAATTTTTCATTTTGCTGACGGTGTTGCGGGGTTTTTTTTTCATATAAAGAAACTTTGTGCACGCGATAATGCTATCTAAATTCTACTGAAAAAAAAAAAAAAAAAAATTATCGACAAAGCCTAATATGCGTTGCCCCAAATCAATTCTCATGTATTTATTAATTGTAAACACTTAGTATGTGTTGTTTATAATTTAAAACGTTATTGAAAAAATTATGCATGTTTACCCGCAGATATCGAGGGAAGCAAAACAAATAAAATAGTCAATGAGTACTTCATTGTTTTTCACATTACTTATCTTGAATTTATTTCGAATACTATGAATTCCACACATCTATTTATGTAAATATAGTACATTTGTCTAAAATATTTGCGAAATATTCAAGTACACAACTAGGCAATTATAAGATATCTGACTAAATTTTCGCTTTTGTTTTCACTGAGTCATTCTTGATTTATTTTGGTTACTGAACAAATAATTATTTAGTGTAAAAAGAGTAGTAGTCAAATGTGAATGAGTTTGGCTGTCAAAACGGGAAATCATTTATTGACAACCTTCTTGCTTTCCTGTTGGATACTAGTATTCCTGCCAATCGCCATCGACAAATACAAATGAGATAATTTGTTGGAGATTGAGTATGTTTGTTACTCTTTTAAGCTTAACGCTTTGGCTATATTTTCAAAAAATTTAGTACGTCAATAGCTTATTATCTGTGTTAACATATAGATTAGTTAAATTTGGCACAAACATATGTAGATATGTATATGATTTGTTATATATTAAGTAGAGTTACATAGAAGATATTTTTTGAATGCAGTTGCCATCCATTCAAAAGGTTACGTTCAAGTAAAACAATGAGTGAAACTAAATATTACACTATGGGTATCAAACGATGGAAATTTTATAAAGATTTATTTCCAAAACGATTGACAACAGGGTGGTATTTGTTTAAGGGAAAAGTAAGTTAAATAATTGCATTAAATTTTACAACATGAGTGTCAATACAAAAGTTGACAGATAGTTTAATTTTAAAACTTTTTTTGGAGGAATCGCCACCTGCTTAAAAACTAATTCAAATTATAATAAAATCCAACATCGAAATATGGGTGAGTGGATTATCTTCTCAAGGGTCCTTTTCAATAGTTGGGGATACACCGGTAACAGATAGAACCTTGTTTGAAATGTTAAAGAGGCTGAGCCCGCGGTAGTTGGCAGATATTGAAGGATCACCCTGCTGGTGTAGCTGGTGTATGTACCTTACCACTTACTTCGCCACCATGATCGAGTAGCTCAGCTGGTAATTCATAGGCGCCAGTGTTTGTTGTTTCTTTGCCGCGTTATTGCTATTCGATCTTCATCGAGGTCGCATGACAGGGTGGTAATGCCGTCATCAGCGATTTGGGGTTCGGGAGCGTCATCTTCATCTTCTTCGTTGACGCTTTGACAGTCATCATTAAGCCAAGTGGAGAAATGCTCCTTCCACAATTTGAGTGTGCTTTGAAAATCAGCCACCAGGTCGCTTTTCTAATTTTTACAGAAATTTGTAACGGTCTTAAAACCTTCCGTAAAATTTCCGATCACTTTTTCTGACAGCTAGCATCAGAAGTGCTTTGCTTTTACGGCGATCTCGATCGCAACGCGGTTTCTTCATCGTACCAATCTTTATTTCGGCTTCACTAAAAGCAAATGATTTCTTCAGTGAGAGAAAAGTGTGCTCTCAATACTATTTTTGTGAAGTGCTCTTACCAAGTAGGCGTAAGAGCCGAGTAGCGAAGATAATAGCTGTCTGTTGCAATCGCATCTCTCCGACGTCGTGTTTTTAGACGTAAATACATCACCGCTGTACAGAATTTTTTGTTAAGATTTTTTCTATTTAGAGACAGCCACGTAGCCTGTTGAGTTGTTCTATGCTGAAACCTGGTGATAGTGACTACCATGTTTCGAGCCATGGCAAGTTCGATCAGTCAAAGTCCGGTGGCGGAAGTTTCGTCGGGGAGACTGAATTTTCCGACAGTGTGTCCAAAGATCCCTTCCATACTCGCCATGGCATTGACGACGCCAAGCACGATTTTGATATTGCGACGGGTACAGCGTTCATGAGAGCGTTTTAGGCGCTTGTAAAAGTGATCTTTGATCACATCGGTCTTCTCTTAAGTAGAGGCGTGGGCTTAAATCTGTGAGATGTTAAAGAATCTCGGTTTAATGGGAATCGTGGCGAGTCGCTCGTATAGTATTTGGAGATGATGTCTCTCTCCCATCACAAATACAACACCGTTCTTACGTTCCTTTATCTGTTTTGCATTTAATTTTCATTTGTAGTTAGAAGACCTAGCTAGTCTGAGTCGAATTTTTTCACGGAAAATTGCTAACTGTTTGTTTTATATGTCATTTTGATTTTAAACTTATAACTATAACGAAATATTTGTTCTTCAAATTGTTAATAAAATGTTATATTTTAAACAAAATATCTCATTAAGCTTATAGTAAAAAATTATCTTGCATATTTTCGCTACTGAAAGACATGAGAATTTTACTTTTCGTGATAAAAATTGTGAACTTTATATAGTCAGACATTTCTCTTTAAAACTGCATCTTTTGATTTTTAGTATTCAATGGGGGTAATGATATAAAAATTGATATTTGCTACCAAAATACCTGCGTCCACCGTGGCATTGGACGAACAACGCATCCACTTCCCAATTAGTTTCTCTACTCGTAAAAAGTTTCACTACACAAATTTAATCAAAAGAAATTTACGTACATAGTGAATCTCGGCAAAATGATTTGTTGGACTTCACGAATAGCCTATGCAAAAATTGAGTTCACGACACCCCTAGTGCAGTTTTTATCTTTTTCCATACACAACTGTAGCCGTTACCATTTCCTCGTAGCACTGCCACAAATTTGCAACAGTAAACCAGGTCACGTATAATGACTCACTCAAGTGTTGACGTGTTGATTCTGGCTAACAAAAACAAAAACAAAAAAGATGCTCAAACTATTGTGCGAGTGTATGCGTTCTTGGCGGTCAGGACAAATATAAGTACAATTGGGACAAATAAATGAAAAGACCGAAAGAGTCGCATTTAGTTTTAAGTATGTACACAAACTTGTAGTTAGAATGACCTTTTCGTGCTTTTCAAATTTTAGTACTACTACTTTTCATATTCCAAGCGCTGATTGCCATTAAGCGATCGCTTGCCGGCCCAAGCGTCCGCCGCCGCAATGATTGTGAGAATTTTTATTTTCCTTTGTAACAAAAAACGAGTGCAATATCAACAAAAGTTTTTAGTAGCCGGGTTTTTCTTTTATTGTTTTTGTGCTTTGTCCATCTCTTCCGTGCTTGCATTGTCTCTCTTCCTCTTCCTGTCCAACTCAAACAATAAGTAAATTTATATTTTGACCGCAACGCAAATTATGCAAATTAATTTTTAAGTCTCAAAAGTAATTGAATTTGGGTCGGAAAGCATTGAAGTACAAGGAAAAAAAGATAAATATTCTGGACACACGTTAAAGAGAGAGTTAATTATCATGCGAAATGGTAGTATACAATCAAAAAACCGAAAATTGCTAAGTGGAATGCTCAACTTTCGCATGTTTTTGCCAGCTGCATCTAAAATAAATTTGACAGATGTGCTAGCATACATTTTTAAGCTTCGATGACGTTGGTACAAATGAAGAAATTTTAAAAATTCTACCTTTATACAAATGGTTGGCAAATGGGCAATTTAATGAGTAGCGATACTTTGTGGAAATGTGATTGGGATGCTAATGAGGGACTTACTTAAACAAAAATGAAGGACTTTGTGAGTAATGCCCAATTATGTGGGAATCCTATTCGCCATTTTAACGCCGATTGCATTAAAAATATAAAAAAGGAGATATAAGAAATGTTGTTATATGTAATAAACATTAAATAGATTTAATTTTTAAAAACGTAATTTTTACATCGCATAACGAGGGCCGTTCAGCAGTAGTTCGGGAATGGGACTACTACTACTAGCTATGTACTACCACAAGTAACTACTAATACTACTATTTACTACTCTTTTCGCTATATTTGTCAATCTCACTACACCAGCTACTGTTTCTACTACTATTTTTACTAATGCTGCTACTAATAACTACTACTATGTCACCTATTTTCTACTACTATTCTTTACTTACACTACTACTAATTACTGCTACTATTTGTACTAATTTGTACTACTATTTTTACTAACTACTACTACTATATATAGTTATGATACTGCTTAATTTGTTTTACTGTTTTTACCAATTTATACTACTGTTTTTTACTAATAATACTACTAACTACTAGTACTACTAGTTTGTACTACTGTTTTTACTAACGGTACTACTAATTCCTAAGACAAGTTTTACTAATAATACTACTAATTATGCATTCTAATTTTACTAAGGCTACTGCTAATGATTACAACTATTTTTATTAATTTTCCAAACAATTTTTAATTATGCTTCTACTAGTTGCTACTATTTATCTTACTAATTTCTACTACTATTTTTTACTAATGCTGCTACTAACCACTACTACAATTACTACTCCCGTGTTTAAATCCCAGGTCTCTTTATGAAGTCTTTAAAGATGTTTCGATTCCGGCTCGAGATTTTAGGTGCACGTTTGTTTTTTTTTTTTTTTAATTTTTATATATTTCATCTTATCAAATTCTTTCCTTCAAATTTGAGTGAATCTGCTAAATTATTTGTTACGCTCGCACGCAGTTCGCTTTCAAGTCACAAAGCCGAGCTTTATAGAAAATTAAATAAATAATTTCTCCAAGGGTAATAAGTTTTGCTTCATTTTTATTGTTTGTTCGACTAAGTTCTACTTATAAAGGGTGTTTTTTTGAGCTATCTAAAATTTTAATTAAAAAAAAACACAAACGATTCCGAAAAAATTGTGAAACCTTTATTTGAATCGATAGTACGGTCGATATAATTTAATATTCGAATATTATTTCACGCAAGTGTAGCCCCCGCCGCAGCGCCTCAAATGTCCCATCCACTTGGTTTAATTTTGGTATACTCTTTTCACCATTTCGGCCGGTATTTCACGACTAAATGTTTCAATGTTGGCTTCCAGTGCGTCAATCGAAGCAGGTTTTTCGCTATATACATGAGCCTTAACTTAGCCCCAGAAAAAATAATCTAGAGACGTTAAATCGAAAGAGCTTCACTCCAAACGTGAAATAAACTGTTCGCGGAAGTTGCCTCTCAATAGATTCATTTTTTCGCGAGCTGCGCGGCTGCACACCTAAATCCTTCCGTGAAGCATTCCACGGAGTGAAGTAACAGATATCCAATTTCTGCGAACGGCGCCGAATCGATAATTCATGGGCATCACTAACACTGGCCGCTACAGCTGCGATATTTCCCTCAGTTCGAACACTACCTGAGTGTGTTGGCGGTTTAATGCCCAACAATGTAAATTTAGTGCGAAATTTAGTCAGAATAGCTCGAATTTGCAGCCGTTTTTCATTTTTGAGACCACTCATGGCTAAATTACAGACCAAACTTAAGATGTTTGACAGTGAAACACGACATGAAACGTCAAAACCAGTGTAGCCAAAAAGAAAATCGCTAAAAAATTACCCTTTATTTTAAATGTGGAAGTTCGTGTGTGTGTCAGAGTGAGTGCGTGAGTAAGTTATTAATTTTCAGGTCAAACGGTAGGACTGAATTGTACAAAATTTACCTTACAAATGGTATATACCCTACATGTACACGTAAGGTATATTTTATGGAAAATTACCACCTACTAAAAAAGTGTTAGCCAATTAAATTTATAAGTTTAATCACATATTGCCTGTCTTGATCTGAATAAAATTTGCCAATGTACAGTCCGTTATGTGGGCTACCATACAATTGATTTTTTTTAGAGGAGTTGCCACCTGCTTAAAATATTAAATTCAATTAAAACAATGCATCAAATCCAATATTGTAATATGGGTATTGAATGTAAGAGGTTTAATAGAGCTTCATTTGTCGATTGTTTTGGAAGAAGGTTGCCACCTACATATTTGAAAGCAAATTGAATTAACTTAAAATTTAAATGAAATTTTGCAATATAAATGTGAAACTAAAGTTTTAGCAAGACTTTATTTCAAAAATACTTTTGGAGAGTGTTGCCACCTGTTTAAAAAATTAATAAAAAAACATAGTAAGTTAAATCAAATTTTGAACAATGGGTCTCAAACGAAAATGTTTAAAGAAAGCTTTATTTTGAAAATACTTTTGGGTAGAGTTGCCACCTGCTTAAAAGAGTAAGGTAAATTAAAATTTTAATTTAAACGAAGTATCACGTAATCGTTTTGAAAGGAACTAGGATTTAAAAAACTTAATTATGCAACTATAGTTAAAGAGTGTTGCCACTTTTGGACTATGGGCTTCGCAACAGCTGGTAGTACAGAAAATCTTGGAAACTGTAAAAATCAGACGCGAATTGAAGAACTAAATCAAATCATCGATTTTTATTTTCATTGTATTGAAGGCAATATCTAATTTTGCTTAAACCGATTGAATTTTTCGATTCTACGAATTAGGCGTACAACTTAAGATTCGTGCGTACTGCTGATTGTCAGTTAATAAACAGGGAAATATTTAAGCAGAAGTATCCGTTTTCCCATGACATTTTTTCTCTCGAAACTGCTTGAGGCAAATTTTTTCGCTGAAACATTTTTCCATTGAAAAACATTGCTTAAACAAATAGGGAATTCGAATCGTTTTAGAGCGAAAACAGAACGAAAGAGAAAAGGTGAGGTTGCGACAGCGATGATTTTTGATGGAATCGATGAGTTGTATGTGCCAAGCAGTCAGGTACGAAATTCAGAGAAAAATTAACAAGAAGAGCAACATAATGATGGTTCGAACACAGTATATAGTATTATATGTACTATATGTACTCCATAACAAGCAGCAGTAATGAGCAAAATTTGACTGATAATGAAATTAAGTGTGCACTATCAGTACACTTTTATAGAATACTGAAAAAAATTGTGGTAAATTTGTTTACCGATTACTGAAACAGTGAAAATATTTTTTCACTGATTACTCTAGGAAATTTTAGTAAAAATACTGATAATGAAATTTTATTTAAACTCTCAGTAAAATGCTTAGAATGGAATTGAGCTAGGCCTGAAATCCGAATCCGGGTTTCCAAGCTTTCAGCTATGGTTTTCGATTACAATTAAGGTCGGTCTCCAAGGCCTTGGGTGCAGTTTGGGTTTCCCTACAGACTCTGATTCAGCATCCACGCCATCTGTCGCCAAT
This sequence comes from Anomoia purmunda, assembly GCA_951828415.1. NCBI lineage: Eukaryota > Metazoa > Arthropoda > Insecta > Diptera > Tephritidae > Anomoia > Anomoia purmunda. The sequence continues at coordinate 58,207,845 of OX639997.1, read as the reverse complement.
TATCCAGTCCCCTACCTTAAGTATAGTAAATTACTCCAATTCATAAACCGTTGCCATTGTGCCTAATAGAGAAAATCATACCTTTTGTTAGCTAAGGTCTAATCGGTCACTTTTTGGCTCCCGGGGGAGATAATTTTAATTATATCGCCGACGCTCTGTTCTTGTTATTGTAAAATGTTTACTGTTTACTGAAATGGGAAAATGTAAGTCTCATCCCCACCGTGTTCCCTATCATTTTGCCCTATGCCACACTCCATTCATCACTCCCAGACCCTAATTGTAATCGGAAACTATGCCTGAGTTATTGGAAACCTCATTTCGGATTTCAGACCTACTTCAATTTCATTCCAAACATTTTACTGATAACGCAAATCAAATTATATTATAAGTATTTTTCCTGAAATTTCTTTCAGTAATGAATAAAAGTTTACCGGTACTGCGAATTGTGTTATCAGTAAAATATTATATTTATATTTCTTATTTATATTTTTCGAACGAAAAAGGAGTCTAATGGAAAAACATTGATTTAATGTTTCTTAAAATAACACGGTGTGGAATAAAATTGTTAAAATCAAAATCAAATTGAATTGAAAAGATCGTTTCTTTGTTTTTCTTTCCACCGCAGAAAGAAAATTTTATGAACCGGAATTTGTGCACATCTACATATTTCGCAGTTTATATTAGAGGTGGGTTTTAGAAGTGAGTGTTTTTCTGATGCAATTGCTAATATTTTATTATTATATTTTTCATAGATGAAAAATTTAAATCTTGCATACTTCTTTGATGGAGTTTTATTATGCATTCATAAAATTTCTCCTTTTAGGTTGGGGTTCAATATTATGTTTGAAAAATTCAGCCATATCCCCAAAAAGTCCCTAGAACTGTGCCGGAAACAAATCTAGACGAACGCGTTGCATTTAATCTAGTCGATGGGCTGGAAGACTATAACATCACGATGGACAATTTTTTTGTTTTTCATCACAACCGCTTCCTGAAAGTGTGTATTAAAGGATCTACCTATGATTGGTACATTACGACCAAATAAAATATTCATTTCGCCAAAGCTATCAAAATGTAAAATGCATCATTTTATACCATCACATTTGCGTTTACGAGAACATGACTTTAGTGACGTAAATTGGCCGTACAGCAAATATTTCCAGCCTAAAAATAGTTCAAGACGATTATATTTTCCACTATACAGCTCAATCTCCCAACAACAATGGATTCAACTATCTACATGCACTAACTTGGGGGTACCTCTGGTGGTGGCCATTCTGCATTCCAATCTATACATTTCAGATATAGTTAAGAGGGAAGTTCATTTAGAGGCCGAACAAATGGTAAGTTTTGCAGTTAATTTGTAGAGAAATGAAGACAGTTATTATCAAATAAGTATGAAAGTTTTTTAGACAGATGCCTGAGGTTAAAAAAAAAAATTTTGCAAAAGTAAAAATTGAAAAATATCATATTCGAAGTGGCCACCGACGTTGTAAATTGCCTAAGCGATGTTGGGTGCAATTTTCATCTGAAATCAACAAACCAAACATTTTCTTACGCAAGAGGTTTATTTATAGTAGATAGCTTAAAATATTGGCGATATACCAAAATTAACCCTTTAACACAGGCTCCGAAAAAAAATTAGCTTTTTGAAATCCTTAGTCTATATAGAACAGTATTTTCTGCTTGTTAAAATGAAAGTTAAATGGTGAAAATTGGTTCCCACTTTTTGTTTTTATTATCACTTACACAACTTTGAAGAAAATGGCTTCGACAAAACTCCGCTTGAAGTTTGCGGTCAAAAACTCGGCGGGCTCGGCGCCAACCAATTTCTTGTGGAATTAGCAATTGAAACTTTGAGATGGTAATATTCCTATCGATAAAAAAATAAAAAAAATCGTTTTTATGAAATGTCTAAAGATACTTCCCGCCTTAAGTGAACATTTTTACAGTTGGCCATTTTTAAACTCGTAACTATACTTCATGGAGATACTTGACAACTGAAGGGAATTTTTTTCAGTATTATACTAAGTTCACCTGATATTGGTGATGGTACAAAAAAAAATTGCCTGCTACCGTCTCATGTCACTATTCAACCAAAAGTAGTATTTTCGAACAATATCGACATTTCTGTCCTCAATAACATAATAATTTACAAGGATCCAACGTGGCAAGATAAGCAAAAAAAGCACAAAACGGAAGAATTTTTTGCGCCAACTTGCAGTGGCAGTTGAGCAGCCTCATATACGGAAGCATCTTTTTAAGGAAGTTGCCACCTGTTTAGAAAGTGATATATTATAATACCAGAGGATTAATAAATCTTCTTTTTTTAATACTTTTACAGAATGTTGGCACCTTTTTAAAAATAAATTAAGCTAATAGTAAATTAGTAATTAAGAATTTCAATCTGAAAGTTATTTTTTAGAGAGTGGCCACTTTTCTGAACACTTAATTAAAATTATAACGAGTAAATATTGAAAAAATTTTAAAAATTCTAGATAATATATTGTAGTAAATAGTAGAAGAAGTTTTAAATTATTATTATTATTATTATTATTATTATTATTAATATGGGCCTCAAACGCTAGAGGTGGGCTGCTACCTGCTTAAAAACGCAAAATGAATTATTTAATTAGAGAGAACATTATGGCATGTACCATTCATTTCATTTCAAAAATATCTTTAAAGATTATTGTCAGAATGTTATTTCAAAGACCACTGAAAAATAACAGTATTAGCAAGCACAGAACACATTTTTTAAGAGAGTTGCCACGTTTTAAATATTGTTGATTGAATTTAATTGGTAAGGTAACCTAAACTATACTGCACTGGTGTCAAGTGAAAAAAGTTTAAGTAGAAATTTATATAAAGAGCGATTTTTTGAAGAGAGTTGCCACCTGCTAAATTTTATAATTTTTTTCTTTTTAATTTAAATGAAGCATTACATTTCTGGTTTAAACTTTTAGAGGTTTCGAAAAACTTATACTCGAAAAAATATTGATAGGTTGCCAACTGTTTGAAAATTAAATACATTTTTTTTTTTTACAAAAGTGAAATCAGGATATCTTACGTACATATATAATTACACGTAAGTTTTTTGAAACCTATTCATAAAAGTGTTATGATGAATTAAACGGAATTGTTTTTGTTGAGATTATTTATTTCCGTTTCTATTGCATTAAAATTCTCAACGTTAAACCGAATGCCGTGCAAGCGAGGTCGCGTGCTAAACTTAGTAGCTTATATTTCGGAAGACTCTTGATGCTTCGGAATCAAAAAAAAGTATCGATTAATGGTTGAAAACATGGACCGAAAATAATGACTATTTTTTAAATTTCAATGAACCTCGATCACCAAAAAATGTAAACAAATCTAGGGTTATTTTTAACCGCTTAAAGCTAATACATTATTTGTTGTAGTAATTTAATTGGCTACAAAGCTGCATACTCAAAAAGTTGCTAAAGACGCTGATAATTTTTTTTTTTTTGATTTGTATGAAATTTTTTCTACTTTATTGAGTTTTCGTGAATTTTTTATAATGTTTGAAACTTTATAGCGTTTATGTTACATTATAAACTATATTTCTATAAATAATTGATAATAATTAATAAAAAAAAAGTACTTAAACCATTTCATGAGTTTCGCTTGGAGCCACTGAAATTTTTCCTTTCATTTCTGAGCAAAAAAATAAAACTCAAAAAATTATTTTCTATTATTATTTTGTGTGACTAAAAAAAAATTAACTCAGCAAAATAGGAATACAAGAAGTAATTATTATAACAAAGCGAAAAAATAACACTAAAACAATATGAACATCTGAACATAAAAATAAAACTCACAATTTTTTTAAATTAATATTGAGTGGAAATTTAAAAAATTTTACCATAATGATTAAATATCAATTTTTTTATATAACCCCTCATGATTCTGGCTCCTGGTTAAAAACGAGCATATTCGATTAGGTTAGCTACTTCAAATTTTTTCCCATATACATATGTATAACATAATATGTTGTAAAATATGTGTGTGTTTATTTTCATATTTAGTAGATTCATAAAATTCGGTCAAATATACATATGTATATATTAACTATATCGGTTGCTTTAGGCTGTTACAAACAGCCATTATTTGAACAAGGCTATAATACCCTGGACCCTAGTATGCTCGAAAATAATAAGGATTAAAGCAAAAAGATAAAAATAGAATGGGATGACAGCACAGCGCACAAGTAAATAAAAAATGATATAGCAATTTAAGTTTTTGTATTTGTAAATGTGCACCTACCTATGTACAGATATTATTTGCATAACATTTTTTTTGTTCCTACTTCTAGCAAGAAAAGCCATGGAAGTGAAAGTAGAAAGTTTCCATACTTAAATGAAAACGTAAAAATGATAAAGTCACAAAGCAACAATGGGTAGCAGAAGCCGCAACAATAATCAATATGATAATCAGTGTTGGCAGAAAATGAGCTTAGAGAATTTAAAAATAGTATATAATATAAGTAGAAGGATACGAAAATTTGAAAAGCGGGAGCGCAGCGTCACTAGGCAACTCAAAGTTGACGCTAAAAGTTTCTTTCAGTGACATTTATTTGCGCTTACTTTAGACACTTTGCAGCGAATACAAATATTCGCTTTCTTTGTTTGGTGTTCGTGATATCCTTTTGCTGCTAGTGTTCGCATTTCGTTTTTGATTTTGGTATGAATTTAGTGCGACAGTTGAGTGTTGAGCGCAGAGCGCAAAGTTTTCAAATTAAGCTTGGTAGTTCGGTAGCATAAATAAAATAATTGGTATTCTAAATACGTTTCAAGATTCTAAGTTACTTATATTTTCATAGAAGGCATAAAAGAATAGTATTACATAACTCTTAAGTAGATATGTAGATCTATGTAGGTAGTGTCTACAACTTTTTAGTTTTTGCTCAGAAAGTTGCAATTCAAATTTAGAAAGCCCCAACTTAAATTTAGAAAGTTCCTTCTCAAATTCAGAATTTTCACTTCAGGTTAAGAAAATTACAATTTAAGTTCAGAATTTCTATTCCAAATTTAGAAAATTGCCATTCTAATTCAAAATTTCCGTTTAAATGCAGAAACCCCAATTCAATTTGAGAAAATTACAATTCTAATTTAGAACTTCCAACCAGTTACAATTCAAATTCGGAAACTCAATTTTAAATTTAGAAACCCCAACTTGAATATAGAGAAGCAGAATTTAAGAACATTCATTTCAAATTCAGAAATTTCACTTCGAATTCAGAAATTTCACAATTGAAATTCAACTTTAAAAAGTCGCTATTCTATGTTATTCAGAATTTCCATTTCAAATTCAGCAAGCCCCAATTTTACTAGAGAAATTTAGAACTCAAGTTCAGAAGTTCCATTTAAAATTCAGAATTTTTATTTCAAAGTTAGAATTTCCAATTAAAGTTGTAAAGTGACAACTCAAATTCAGAAATTCAAATTTAAATTCAGGTAGCCCCAATTAAAATTCAGAAAAGTACAATTCCAGGATTTCCATTTGAAATTCCGAATTCTCACTTCGAATTCAGAAAAATTCAATTGAAATTCAAATTTAAAAAGTTGCTGTTCTATGTAATTTAGAATTTCCATTTCAAATTCAGAAGCCCCAATTTTACTTCAGAAATTTAGGAATCAAGTTCAGAACTCCATTTAAAATTCAAAATATTTATTTCAAAGTTAGGCAATTACAAGTCAAATTCAGAATTTCCAATTAAAGTTATGAAGTGACAACTCAAACTCAGAAATTCAATTTTAAATTCATGTAGCCCCAATTAAAATTTAGAAAACTAAAATTCTAATTCAGAATTTCTATTTCAAATTTAAAATATTGCAATTTTACTTCGGAACTTCCATTTTAAATTCAGAAAATTACAATTCAAATTCCGAAAGTTACCATTCAAATTCAAGGCGAATTCATTCATACAAGGTGATATTATCCCATGAGCTGAGTGCCTTTACATGGGCAGTACTGGGCGAATTCAGATTTTGACAGTTTTCTCGCAAAATTACAAAAACCAAATACACAACGAATTCGCCATGGTTATCTTAATATCACCTACTATGAACCCACCTTGGTTTAAATTCAGAATTCCCATTTCAAATTCAAAAAGCTACAATTCAAATTCAGAAAGTTGCAATTCGAATTCGGAAATTTTCATTTCAAATTCAGAAATTTACAACTGAAGTTCGGAAAATTTTAAAATTGTATACTGCAGAAAAACTGTTTACAGCTCGCATTCATTGTAAAAATTATATAAGTACGTAGGTACTAAACCGTTTGCGTTTGAGAAAAAGTTTAACACTTACTGTTCATCTCTATGTAAATACAAATGTAATTATAAATAAAACAAATATCTGAGTTAGAACTGCAATTTTCTGAACTTGAAGTGAAAATTTCTGAATTTGATTCGTAATGTTTTGACATTGAAGTGAGAATTCTGAATTTGGAAAGGAAATTCTGAACTTGAATTATAAGTTTTTTTTATTTAAATTGAGGATTTTTGAATTTAAAATTTAACTTTTAAATTAGAATAAATTATAATTTTCTGAACTTCTAGTTTAATTTTCTGAAATTTAAATATAAATTCTGAATATTGAAAACTGCAACTTTCTGAAAAACTGAAAACTGAAAAAGATCTTCTAGTCAGCTTCATTCTTCTATTGCATTTTGCAAGACGTTATATAGTTCTCAGATAATACAGATAATAATAGCATTTTAAAAAATGTATTTATTTTTCGCAATGCCCTAGGGAAAGGCTGGAAACAAAAACATATATAATCCTTCAAAATTGTAGACCACCCTGCACTTCAGACTTGAATAACATCTATTAAAATGGCAGCGTATTAATAGGAATTTATTTAAGAGAATTCAAATTAACAGAAAAAGCTAATGACTAAAACTCTCAGCCATAACCTGTTATACAACTTTAATTTAATATCTAAGAAATTGTCCTTTTAATATCTTAACCATTTGCAGTTCCACCAACTGTTTCCCTGCTACTTGACTGTTTGCATGATTTATTTTTTTCCATACATATCTTCTACTCACTGTATATACATAGGTAAAGTATATGACAATGCCCTGTAAGCTCCATACAAGGGTGAAACGAATATGAACACCGAATTAGAAATACAACATTTATCATGTCAATTGTGTGACAAAAATTATACGCATTTTTCAACTCCATTGGAAACTGACACAGAAAATTACAGATAATTTCTAAAGTACCATTTTTTATTTTGTGTTTAAACGAGAAGACGGAGCTTTGCAAATAGATATATATAGATATATATGTATTTTCCGTTAATTTCTAAAGCAGACAAAAAACGCATATAACTTTTGTCACGAAATTGATATCGTAATTTTTGTACTTCTAATTCGGCTTTCGCCACTCGCCAATTTTAAGGAATTAAAGTTGATTACGACATCAGCAGTTCGTGTAATTAAGGGTGATTTGGGGTTTCAGGATAATTTATTTAACCGAATGTTGTATTTGGTGTACAAATATGTCCATTTTTTGACTATTTATCGCTATTTGAAGAGACATTTTTTTTATTTTGAAACGCACTATGTCACTTTCCACAGATATAAGCTAGTATATAAAAAATGAACTCAGAAAAAACTCAGCTAACCAGATTTCTAGAAAATTTCCGAAATATAACGAATGCTTAAAATTTGAAAATGAAGGAAAGTTTTCGACACCGTCAGCAAAAAAATAAAACGTTATCAACAATCAATACGAATTTTTAGCCTCTTTAAACAGGCACATTGTTATATTCAAATTGGAAGCTGTTCTGCCTATATTTACATATTAATATCCCTTTTCGTATGTCACATGTGACAGGTTGCAACCTCTCACATGGACCTCTCCGAGGCGAACAGTTTGAAATTCCTATTTTAATATTTTATATCCTTGTGTATAATTTAACTAAACTTGAATTAAAAAAATGGTGCAACCTTCTGTAAAATATACCTTTAAACTTTCTCCTAGCGAGCAATTGGTTTGCCACCTCTTTTTAACTATTTCCTATATCTTGTGTGTAAATTAAATAAATTCGGATATTCAAGTAGGTGGCAACCTTCTTTATAATAGCTAGCTACTTCTACTCAGCAAACCATTTGGTACTCATATTTTACTTTTTCACATAACTTGTGTATAATTTTATTAAATTCGTCTTTCTAAGCAGAAAAATAGAAACGAGCTTTTTGACATACGTATTTTATTTGCAGGTGGCAACTCATATGTTTCATATTTTAAAATTTTCTATACTTAGGTATAGTTTAATAAAATCTTACGCTTCAAGCAGATGGCATCCATCATTAAAATATATAGATGAAAATGATACCGTTTGGCAGCCATATTTTAATATTCCATACAACTTGTGGTTAGTTAAGTTCAATTCAACTTTTCAAACAGGTGGCAACCCTAATAGAAGTTAGCTATGCACCTCCCTTCTGACATCCGCACTCTAATATTTCATAGAACTGGTTCATAATTTGAAAAAAAATCGACTTTCAAAAAGGTGACAGTCCTCTGCCAAGCATAAAATATACTTTATATCCTATTCTTACACCCTTAATATATACTTAGATAATTTTTTTAATATCGGACGAGCCGTTTCGTATTGAATTTGATTGAATTTGCGAGAAATCTGCATACTCTAAATTTTTTTTTGAAACCCTAATTAAAAAGTAGAAAATTTGTATGACAATTTCTTTTAATTTGTAAAGCTTCTATAGATGTTCGAAAAAGTTTGAAAATCTTATTTATATGCTTTGTGTTATGCCTTAATAAAAAATGATTGCAAATAAATTTATAAATATAAGCTGTCAACTGTATTATATTGACTTTTGTGTTACATGATAATACCAAAACTCCACTTTCAGCCAGTAATGCTTTGATTTATTTATATTTTTTAGAAATCACGGTAGACGTTGTTATATAGGATAAGATAAAAAATCAAGCATCTCAATTGGGCAACATAAAGATTTATGACATAAAATCAAGTGGTGATGTAATGGAAGTAGTGGTCATTCAAACTATTAGCAACATTTGACTGATATTAATGCTGACAACTCCGACCGAAATTTTATTGCAGTATGTCTGCTGTAACTTAAATTTAATAATATCCTTTAACGGCAAAATCCACGCCCTTCATCAACACCATTCTGCAGGCCTCTTAAAATTCTTTTCGAAAAATTCTGCAATCCTGCTAACATTAAAAAAATAAAATTGGAAGTAAAAAGTATCGTAATTTCTTGTTATCTATGATAAATGAAATGTTTTCCAGCTCTATTTCAGATACGTCATCCCAAACATGTGGAATATGTGAAGCGACACTGAGTGCAATTAACAATGTAAATTATCTGTTTTCATCCAAATTACTTCGCACAAACCAAGTGCCTTTACACGTGCCATTCGAAAGTTATCTTCGCAGCTCTTAAGCCACAAAGTTGCTTAGCGCTTTTGATCGAAAGAAAAAATTTGAGAGATTGTGCGCATTTTTAATATATTTGTTTAAATTTTTTAATTCAATTTCAGATCACGAAAGAAAGCTTCTAAAACCAGTAAAAATCACATTAAATACAGTTGAGTGAAATGCTAATATTTCCAAATGCATCATTTAGTTTGAATGCTTGTATCGCTAAGGAATACAATAAATTGGGAAATGAATCAAATAATGTGAACAAATCGATAGCCAAAAACCTTGAATGGATTCACCATGTACATAGGTGTATTTTTAGTCGAACTGGAAGGTTTTGCAAAGAGTCTATGCACCTGGAATGCCCGAACCCTTGATTGGGATGGCAAATCTACCATCGATCAAATATTCACGATACGCCAAATCTTGGAAAAGACCCGAGAAAGAAGAATAGACACACACTATCTTTTTGTCGACTTCAAATCCGCTTTCGATAGCACAAGAAGAAGTTGCCTATTTGCCACTATGTCTGAATTTGGTATCCCAACAAAACTAATACGGCTATGTAAAATGACGTTGAGCAACACCACCAGCTCCGTCAGAATCGGGAAGAACCTCTCCGAGCCGTTTGAAATCAAACGAGGTTTCAGACAAGGTGACTCCCTTTCGTGCAACTTCTTTAACTTTATGTTAGAAAAGATAATTCGAGCTGCAGAGTTGAACCGTTCAGGCACTATATTTTATAAGAGCGTGCAACTTCTGGCGTATGCTGATGATATCGATATCATCGGCCTCCACAACCGCACCGTTACTTCTGTCTTTTCCAAACTGGATAAAGAACCGAAGCGTATGAGTCTGGAGGTGAACGTGGGCAAAACTAAGTACCTCCTGTCATCAAATAAACAGGCAGCGTATTCGCGTCTCGGCTCCCGCATCACTGTTGACAATTACAATTTCGAAAAAGTGGAGGGACTTTGTTTATCTGGGAACCAGCATTAACACCTACAATAATGTCAGCCTGAAAATCCAACGTAGAATCTCTTTTGCCAACAAGTGCTACTTTGGGCTGAGTAGGCATTTGCGCAGTAAAGCTCTCTCTCGACGAACCAACACCAGCAAATTAAAATACAGCGGCTTCGTTGGGTGGGACATGTCGTGCGAATGGACGAAAATACTCCAGGCCTGAAAGTATTCAACGCGGTACCAGCTGGTTGTAGTAGAGGAAAAGGACGGCCTCCTCTGTGATGGAAAGACCACGTGGAAACGGACTTGACGTCACTTTACTACTTTTACACAGTTAGCAGGAAGAAGGAGTGACTGGCGTAATTTGTTAAAGTCGGCCAAAATCTCGTAAGAGGTTATAGCGCCAATTAAGTAAGTAAGTAATATACATATTGCAAACCATTTTTTAATTAAGTTATTTATTTTTTATTTTTATTTTGTATTTACCTTCGAAGAATCTTTTTTAAAACTCACAGTGATACGACAAATTGTTTACCTATATTTTGTTTCGGCAATGTTGTAATAATTTGCTATTGTTGTATTTCAAATTTTACATTTCTAGGTGCTCTCAAAGGCAAATGATATACCCTTTTGTACGCCGGATTAAGCAATTGGGGCCTTGTGAGGCTGTGTCTCGATATTTAAACACCAGCAATATGGACACCCCTCCAAGGTCCCACTCAAAACTCCAGAGGACACTCACTGGATCTCTGTGCTGCATTCGGAATAAGAACATTCATACTAAATAAAATGGCGCACACCAAGGAAAAGTATTAAGACTATTTAAACGTGCACCCAAATCAACTAGCTTAATCACTCACCGATCAAGCACCACCAACAAGATTCAGGCGTAATGATTTCCACCCCGGCAATTAATATAAGGACCTATAAGCAGACATATTTCGCCAATTGCGGCTAAAGCAGGAGTGCTCCCAAGTTATTGCATACATGAATGACTTGGCGCTTATTTTCAGATTAAGTTTTTTGAGTAGCTTGTGGAGCCTATACCGAGCGTTCACCTGCCTTCGTTGGGGGCCTTCAGCTCGTAGTTGCAGATGGGATGAAAGATCTGGGTGTAATTCTGGATAGAAAACTTTCCTGGAGACTGAAAATCGAGGTAAGATCTGAGAAGGCGCTGATTGCTTTCTACTGTTGTACGAGTGCCAGTCGTAAACGCTGGAGCCTCTCGCCTAGAGCTATTAAATGGTCTAATGAGGAAGTGGTTGAACCGATACTTCTGTATGAGATTCTGGGCTGGTGGATTCTCTGGAACGCTCGGTGCTTATTGGAATCAGAGGGGCCATTCGAACCACTTCAATACTAGCGCTGAACGATATGTTTAATATAATTCCAATAGCTACTGCAGGAAAAAATATGACAGATATTGAATATAATTTAAACTCGGATAATGGTCATTCGCGCATATTACAAAGTTTCGGATTCATCCCGTCTTCAGTGGGTCCTAAAGGATACTTTATTAACGCCATTATTTCTAGAGAGGATTGGGAAAGGTGTGATATGTGGAACATAGGGCTGGTGAACATGTTCAGGATTGATAGAAGTTTGATAGAAGGGCTAGAAGTGGAGTGTACTGAGAAGAACTCTGTCCGAGGCAAAAAATACCAGACCACTGCAGCGTATTTCATGCGTATGTAACCGCCATAATGGAAGCAACCGATTAGATACCAGGCGCCAATTAGAGCTCGTCGTTCAATAACACTGCAATTGAAAGTCGTTCTGGATTGTCTGACTTCTCTTGTGAAAGCTTCAAACAGGGTACACATGAACAATATTCCTTAGGCAAGGAGCTTTTCCAAGTTTCTCTAGCCACATATCGGCTGCATCTAAACCAATGCTAAAACGTGTAGGGCCGCATGGTAGATCAGAGGATGTGACGGGAGCTTCAATGGAGTAGACATTGGTGAGCTTTGTAGCTCCATGTAAGCATGCGACGCTTTGTAGATTACAATTAAGAGGTTGCCGTTCTGTTGAATTTACTGCGGTATCACAATGGATCCCTGTGGATCTAAGTGAGCTCCAAGGAGCAGCTACTTTAAGCCTAACCTAAATAGGGCTATAGTTTTTAGAATTAGTTAATATATTAAAACTTCTTAGTCTCTTATGGAGAAAGGATGAAGATGGAGGAAGAACAACGTCGATATATTTCATTTAACCAAATGGGTGCGGCACCGCCCACTTTAAAGCAAATAGGTATAACTCCGAAGTTACTTTATCAAACTCCACCAAATACAGAATGCACACGATTTTTTTATAGGCGTCTGTTAAACTCACTAAGAGAGGTTTAGCTACCGCAACCGCAATAGACGCCACATTCTAATTGAGTCCACTTTGGGTCAAAACGAACTTTTACCTGAACTTTCGATTCACCCTCGTATTCGCTGCAATGCACTGACCATCCAATTGCTTCTACGATATATTTTGAAACCAAAACACGACAGGAGCATTTCATAGAGAAAGGAATGCGAATGCAATGGTGCTTTCATAACTACAGCTTTTAACCAGCGTCTCAGCGTCTGAGACACTTCAACTTGAATTAGTTCAGTGAATGAATGGAAGCAGGGTACAAGCGCACACACACACACATACATACATAAAGAAGTACACACATACAGAGTAGCGGCAACGGCGCAGGTGGAATGCTATGTGTCCTCAAGGTGAAGGAATTTGTATCCGTTGTTTGAATTTCTACTGCTGTACGTGGCCCATCTCTACGTGGGCAGCTGTGTTGTAGCTGTATTTGTTTTTATTTTTATTTTTTCTTCCAGTTTTTATTTTTTTTTTTTTAGCATTTTACTGTTTCCAAGGTTTAAACGAAAGCTGCAATAATGCGCTGTTTGTCCCAATTTGTACTAATTCCTTGGCAATGCCAGTTTGCCGCTTAAATGGTTGCAGGGAAAATTTGTTTGGAAAACGTGAACAAAAAACTTTACTTATCAGCTCAAGGAAAGATGCGGAGCAAAGGTGTAATTATTTTCCTTGCGGTTTAAAATATAATAATTGGTGACGGTTATGGCAAGCTTTTAATGGTATTGTCTCAAACGTTACTTAAGTATTTACGATATATTGAAATTACATACACACACACAGACTTTGGAATATATAAAATACGTCGGCAGAGTATTCGGGATTATATTTGTCAGTCAAAAATTGTCTAAATAAAGCATTTTCCATGCGTTAACATCATAATACTGTAGGTCTTGCAATTTATAAAAAGAAATTCTTGCTTATCTCAACGCGGCAGACAATTTAATATCCTATTACCTTATGTAAAATTTCATTAAATATGACTTGTAAAAAAGGTGGCAACCCAGCGAAACAACCATATTTTATTATCGCATATTCACTTGTGTATGAATTAATTGAATTCGACTTTCCCAGCAGGTGGCAACCTTTCTTTAAATGGGCCATCTACTCAGCAAAATGAACCGTTTTACACCAAAATTGTACTATTTTATAGAATTTGTTTATAGATTTATAAAATTCGACTTTTCAGCTACGAACCCTTTGATACCCATATCCTAATATTTCATATAACGTGCGTATAATTTAATTAAATTTAACTTTTTATATATACGTAAGATTATTTTCCTCTCCGATAAGAACAGATTTACAACCATAATTTAATATTTTATATAACCCGTGTATAATTTAATCTAATTCGACTACTCAGATAAGTGGCAATTCTCTTCAAAATAAGGCTAACTACATATGTACCTTCCTCTCGGTGAAACGAACCGAATAAAACTCATATTTTATATACTTTTGTATAATTTAATAAAATTTGATTTTTCAAACAGATGGCATCCCTTTCGAAACTATATGGTTGAACCTTCTCTTCTCCAAGACGCATCATTTGACACTCATATTTGAATATTTCACATAACTTGTGTATAACTTAATTAAATTCGGCTTATCCACCAGGTGGCAACACTCATAAAATTTACGTACACCTCACAGAACTTTCCGAAACGAACTTTCTTTTATATTACATATAACTTGTGTATGCTTTAAGTTAATTTGACTTTTCAAACAAATCATGCCTAAAACCTTCCGGAGATAGAAAATAGTAAATATGCAAATCTTCACTTTTTAAATAGGTGGTAACTTTGTGCAAACATATTTTTGAAATTGAGGTTTCTTAAGCCTTTTAGTTTGGCACTCATATTTTTAAATTTGAAGTAAGTTATTGATTGTCTGAATTTACCTTTAAACAGGTGGCAATCTTTTTCAAAATATTAATTCTGTTGGCAGAGTTTTCGGGATTATTTTTCGTCAGCCGAAAAGTAAAAAAAAGAAGCATTTTCCGCTCGTTGACGTCCTAATACTGTAGGTCTTGCCACTTAAATTTAGAAAAAAAAAAACAATTCCTGCTTATTTCTACGCGGCAGGCAATTTATTTTATCTACATACAACATAAGTACTCATAGCCATCGTAAAGCTTTTTAACAGCTCAGCATAATTACTTATTTCAAATACAGCTCGTTATATGAAACATTGAATGGATGTTTAAAATGCGTTTAACTTAAAGGGACTTTTATTGCGGCGCAGCGTGTCCCAAAAGGCAATGTACTGGTTTAGAGACTCAAAAATAACAAAATGCCTGCTACAGGGAGGATACCAACTGTGTTTTTGTGGTTGTAAGCTATTCGGGCATTATTGAGGCTTTATACGAGATTACGAGAGATAATACGAGAGTGAATTTAACTAATGCGGAAAGGATTAAAAATAATTGAAATATAATAAAGGGGCATTTCGCCGTATCATATTGTTATTGGTCGTTAGTTATTATACCTGTCATGAAGATAATGACGATGTTTGTAGGTATAAGAAGAAGGAGAAGATCAGAACCACGAGCTGATTCGATTTAACCATATCCGATGGTCTTGTTTGATATCTAAATGAAACTTGGTAGGCAAATGTATTTCTATAATATATTAACCATTTATCGGAACTGACCAGACCGGACATTATATAGCTAATTCTGATTCTTCAGATATGAGGTTTTTGATTATAACTCCAACACCAAAGTAGCCAATAATATGAAATTTAGCAATCCTTTCCCATAGTACTAATAGCAAGTGTCTAATGAAACTTACTAAGATCACATTACTATAACTCCTGAATTAAAGTAGATAATTATTTGAAATTTGGCACTATTCTCACTTATAATTAAAACAAAGTATACAATGAAAATGAAAATTTTGTTTTAAAATTTAATAGTATTTTACGTTAACAATGCAGTAGTTTAAATAAAATTTTTATATATTCTTGTTGCATGCAATAATTTCAGTTATTATAATAATTTTAATTTTGATAATCTAAATGGCATTTATTTATCCACGTTTAAAGTAATATTTTAGTCCATGAAAAAGCAGTGGAACTCTAATATTGCTTTCTATTGAGGTTTTCCATTTCAAGACAACCGGTCCATTGGGGCACGTTTTTCTTTTTTCCATGAAACTCGAATATATTGTATTTTTCTCGATATTTAAAATGTTTGTTTTTTTTTTTACATGCAGATAACTTCTCTAAAAAATGTCCGATAACACTGTGGAACAAATTCAGGTTAGCAAAAGTTAGGTCGATTCTGAGAGTGAGGGGTGAAAATATATGCTAAATTAACCTACCTTTTAATCGCATTGTTTTAAGTCTTAAATTTAAAAAAAAATAATACATTTGCGATAACATGCAATCCAAGTAATGGTATATTCTTTAACTCAATATACACGGTCTCGAAAATTATGGAAATCTCATAAAAAATCAGTAGTTGCAATTTCGATAGTTGTACAATATATCAGTTGTACAATGTATAATATAACAGTACTTTACAAAAAATAAAAAATAAAAATATTAAAAAAATTTAATAAATAGTGTAACAACTTCATTTATATTGGATCGGAACAATTTATTCAGAGAAAAAGATACAAAAAAAAAAAACAGTTTACTTAGAGAGGAAAATAAAAAAATTCAAAATTTCAAAATGCAATTTTGCCCTTTAAGAGCAATAAGTTGCATTCGAATTTTTTTTAATCGACCTTCGAATTCGAATTTTTTTTAATCGACCTTCGAACTTTGCGGTCAAATGCCGATTTTCAGCATATTGTTTATATGGTTTTTTGGCTATAACTCGTCGACTAATTGAGATTTTTTCAATCTGTTAAAACCAAATTATTGATAGACCTGTGCATAATTAAAAAAAAAATTGATTTAGAAAATTTTTGTAGTGCTTATAAAGCAAAATGTTGGAATTTTTTTTTCATGCCTTTTGAACATTGTATTTTCCACAAAACTAAGTTTTTTTTGCATCTGGAGATTTCTTTCCCCTGTACCTGAAACGAAAATAGAAGCATATTATAGATCAAACAGAAAGCAAAAAATACCCTTTTGAATTTTTCACTACTCTCTTAGCAATTTTGCTGAAACTGTTCACTAGCATATGGATTTTAACCAACATTTTGTAGCTTACTAATATCTGAATTCAAATTCTGATTAAAACAATGGTGCTTGGTGGCTGCGAAGTACGAAATTTGGAACTTGGAAAATTCTGATGAATGACTCATGACTTCTTAGTTAAACATTTTTTTATCATTTTCTCATTTTTCTATTTTAAAAATAGTAGGTCAAAGTGGACAGAATTAGGTGCCAGCACGGACACTTACATTACTAGGTTAGCTTGCAAATATTTGTCAAACAAGTTGAAGGTACCTCGTAGATTTTTTAGACTAACCTTGGGTCACTGAACATTAAAACGAGTTTAATTTATTTTTCCATAAAAGCCCTTTGGAGATATAGACGAAAACCCTGTTTTCAAGGTCCCTTTGCAGTTACTGCATAGAAAAAAACTAGAGCTGTTAGCCAGAGCTTCTTCGAAAATTGTTAATTTTTATGCATAACTTTTAGTAGATTCATTTTACAATGAAAATGTAGAGTGTAAGAGCGCCTAAATTGGAGAAAAAACGTGACAGGTATTGCAAATTAAATAAAAGCGAGCAATTTAAGTTTCTTCCACATTCACTTTTGTAGCAGAAAATCAGAATCTGTCAAAAACGTTTTCATTTCACGTTACAGCAACCAAAGTGGGCATTTGATATAATATCCCATTTTGTATGGATTTTAATTAGTTGATTCTGAAAATGACACACAAATTCTTCCAACATGTTTAGCTTTTGAGATGCAGAGTGCTAACAGTTTTTCACAAGTTTGTCGCCACATAAGTTGACTATTCTCAGTTTTTTCAATCCTGTTTCACAAATCGCAATTCTAAAACGTGTTCTAAATTCAGCATAAAATTATGTAATTCGAATATCTAAAAAGTTTACATTCTTATTTTTTTACTTTTTTACTGCTAGAGTTGTTTTTATGCCAAAACAAGTCTCAAGAAATCGATAAACGTTCATAACTTTTCGAGCCATTTTTTGCTATAAATTCCGAACCAAAAAAATTAGGCCAGAAGTTAGTATAAAGGACACTTTTTTAATTAATGTTTTTTTTCGTGTAAACTGTTGTTATTTATTCAAAAAAAAAAGCAAAACGTAATTCACATGATACTTTAACGTACCACGCACTTTTTCATAATTTTGAGTTTTATGCATTTCCCACTCTATGAGCAAATATGCTACATAATTTAATAACATAAAATATTTTGGATTTTTCTCAATTACACGATGTTTTTAACCCACTCCTTTCTCTCTCCAACCCATACCTGTGTAATAAAATTTGCGCAAATAAACTGTTACCAGGAATCCAAAAGAAAAACACTTTAACTTTTAAGATGAGAAATGTGAGTGAAAGAATTTATTTCAGATCAAAATGTACAAGTATAGTTTGCTATGTATAAGCAAGGAAAAACGGTATGCAATATTATGCTCTCATTAATATGTACATAAACACATTTAAAGTGTATGTACCTAATACAAAGTAACTGAATAAGCTGAGCAATAAACCCCTGTAGGCAAGCAAGCATCAGGCATATCAATTAACCCTGTAGGGTTCACATTTATTTGTGTGTCCAACATAAACTTTTATTGTTACTGAAATATCAAATTTTTGTGGTTATTGTAAATTACCGTTTCATGCGAAGTGGGTGTGTTTCTACAACGATATGCCCACTAAGTTAAAATCTATTGCGTGTTCCAATAAAGTGATAAAAATGAGTTCTCAGCAGTGCAATAAGTGGCTACTAGATTCACCTCCAACATATTTATCCGTGTATGGCGACCCAACAAATAAAGCCGAGTTTAGTGCACCGCCACATCGATTTAGATGAAACAATTTCAAAAAGTGCTAACTATGTAGCAGATGAAATATTTCGGAGACCGCATTGCGAACATTTCGTGGACACACTTGGTACCTCAATGAAATTCTAGTGGGCTTGGCATTTTTTGATTCCAACATCAGCCAACGATATAAGATGATAATGGTTCAGGGTCTGCACAAACCGAACAATATTTCTAAAAATCGACGCCCAGATGTACCAGCGAAGACATACGAAAATTTAAAATATATGATTTTATCACACAAGAAACCATATATACTGGTTGCAAGTTAGATCTACATAATTAATTTAACATACATTTGTTCCAAAGTTGGCAGTTGATTTCTTACTACTCTTTATATTGGTTAATTTTTTAGACTGTCTGCTATTTATCAGACAGGGAAATTATTTCTATGAAATAAATTCATTATACTTTACTTTCAATTAGGGAGTTCACAAGCCGTGTTATATGTCGTATATATCTAGTCCGTTATTGAAATAACAGTGGAACGTGTGAACGCACTGTGCTATGTCGTTAACTATTGTATGTCGTATTCAAGCAATTAATCAGCTGAGTAGAAGAAGAGAAAACAAAACGAAATAAAAGTATAAACATTAAAATGCCTAATGTGTTTGTTTTTTATTCAAAATCACTTACTTCGTCATTTAGATGTATTTCCATTCTTTTTTTTTTAATATATCTCCTTCAATTGTTTCACTGGCCGCTTTTGCAAAAATAATAAAAAAAAAAAAGTGACGATAAACAGAAACAGCTGATCGAATAACACACACAAATAAAACACTAAACATACCTTTCAGAGTTGTATTGAAATAAGACAATTTTACATGTGAAACAAAAACAACAAGTTTACAACTGTTGTATTGCTATAACACGATTAAAGAAATACGACAAATAACACGGCTTGTGAACTCCCTAAATATTTTACATACGCTTTTCGCTTATTTATTAGTATTATTCGGAAAAACGGATTCATTATCATTAGCACCTTTTATCCCTAGCAGTAAATTACTATAAATTAAGGAACTTCGGATTTCAGCTGCCCCTATTCACCCAACCTTTTATAATTGAAGCAAGAAAATTAAGATATTAAAATTAGGGGGCTCTGAAATCAAAAATATGGTTTTTAGTAAAGACAAACGAGCTTTGTGAGTATTTAAACAAAGATAATAAAATACTTAGCCTTAGCAGTTCATGCATTAAAGAATTTTTTTTTTTTTTTGGAATAAATAATAAATATAAATATATAAAACCCACGAAACAGCGACAGTTTTTTGTTCTGCGAAATTTCATGACATTTCCTTGAAGTATTGGTTACTCATACAATTGCGCACCTAACTTCCATAAGGATAAAAAAAATTATATGTTTCCTTTAAAAAATTCTTAGTTTATAATTTTAAAATCCATCATTAAATTCCAACATTTTTTAATATACTGTTGTATCCTTCAAGAAAAAGGGATAACTAGAAATTCCGTTACGCTAACGTTAGCAAAAAATCACTAGAAAAAATATTCATCTGTTGATATGCCAACAATCTGTTTTCGCGAATATTCAAAATTCGTTTATGTCTAACATGTATTCTTTTGCACTACCCCTCCTCAAACATTCCTTTCCTCCTTCCAACTTATTTCTATGCAAAATTATTCCTAAATTCAAATATGACTTCTATCTTCATTAAACGCACATTTAATAGCTGTAGAAATGCTACACAACTACTGTGGTATTTATCTGCTGCGAAGGACCACAGGAAAGATACTTATATATATTTATATATAGTATTATGCTAAGCGTTATTCGTGAAGGAATCTACTTCGTTTGTTATTTATGGCTATAAAGGCGTAGGTGTGCAATGAAAGTACTGCATTTTCGAACCCTTCTTGAATTTATTATAAACTTTGCGGTGACAACCCAAAATAATTTATAGCTAAGTACATATGTATGTATGTATGTGTGTAGTCTTATATGAGACGAATCATGTAAGCAGGTGAAGCTATTATTACGCTTGAAAACTGGGATATTAAGTAAATAACAAGTATTTATTACTAAAATAAACAATAAAACTCGCACCCGTACGAGTAGTTATTAAAAATATTTTCAAGCATAAAATTTAACTTCGCTGTGGAAATATTTCCTGTGAAATTCTAAATATCTCTGAACACTATTCGTACACAAATTTGAAAATATTAAAGTGAACTGATATATTAAAGTACTAAAAATTTTGTACAAATTAACTTGCGATATATTCGCCTTTTTCATAGTTTCAATAAAATTTTCTTAAATTTTCAAAAGTTGTGCAAGAAATTTATATTATCATGTATGCGTATTTTGTTAAAGAAAAAAAAACGTGCAGGTCGGATCTTTTCATGCAGTTTATTTTTATTTTTTATATTCTACTAGAAACCTCCAGCAAGGTGGCGATCCTCTTCAAAATATTCCTTTAAACTTTCCACTAGCGAAACACTCATATTTTACTATTTTACACAACTTGTACACTATTTAATTAAAATCGACTTTTCCAACAGGTGGCAATCTTTCTTTAAACATAGCTGGCTAAAAAACTTATCCTCAGCAAAACGAACCGTTTGACACCCAAATTTTACTATTTCTTATAACTTGTGTATAAATATCTTTTTAGCGAAGCAAACAGTTTGGCATCCATACTTTCATATTTCGTATAGCTTGTGTACAATTTAATTAAATTTGGCTTTTCATCCCATAAAATGAGCGCGAACCTCGTTACAGAGACGGACCGTTTTACACTCATATTTTACTATTTGATATAATCCGCGTATAATTTTATTTAGTTAGGGGTTTGAAACAGTTGGCAACCCTCTCCAATTTTTAGGTATGCTCTTCTCTGCGCAGATACGAACCCTTTGATACGCATATTTAAATATTTCATATAATTCGTGTATAATTTTATTAAATTCGACTTTTCAAGCAGGTGGCAACCCTTTTCGAAATTATGCTAACTGTGTACCTTCTCCTAGGCGAACCAAATGATACTCATACTTTATACACTTGTGCATAATTTAATAAAATTTGACGTTTCAAATAGGTGGCATCCCTCTCGACAATATATGGATGAACTTTGTCTTCGCCGCGACGAATCATTTGACATCTATGTTTGAATATTTCATACAACTTGTATATAATTAATTTAAATTTAATTTGTCAAACAGGTGGCAAGCCTCACCCAAAAATCGTTTCACTCCCATATTTTATTACTTTATATAACTTGTGTATAATTGAATTAATTGATTGGCATTCGACTTAACGTTATGGATTCGAATGTAACGGAAAAGGAAATAAATAATTTCACAAAAACTAAAAACTTTTTATTAATTTTTAGTTTTGGTGTTTTTTTTACTATATAAAACAAAATCTACCCCTACATTATAATTTCCGATTACGGTTAGTTGTTAAAATTTTTTTCTCATTGGCAACTGCGCAGTATGTCATGACATAGAACGTAATCAAACGTTTAGAAGTTCCATTTTCAGGAATAAGTTTGAATCCTATGCCGTATATTTCCTTTTCCTTTAACTTAATAACTTAATTTTATTCACTTTTTAGAGTAGGTGGCAGCCCTCCCCAAGGTATTGCCAAAATAAAGCTTTCTTCGAATTCCTTAGTATTAGACTCATATTTGCTTTAAATTATTATAATTTTAATTGATTTTTTAAACCCTCTCCAAAAGATTTTTCAAATTTAGTGATTAGCTTCAAACAGATGTAAATATTTTTTCAAAACAATCTGGAAATGAAGCTTTATTAAACTCATTTCGTTTAATTTTATTTTATTTTGGAAATTATTGTAATTTTTTTTTATTATGATAATATGGTGTGGTTCAATTATGTATGGAACAAAATATCGGCCAAATCTCCGCGCAACCTCGGCGGCGCACCTCCATCCGATGGTCCAAATTTTCGATGTCGCTGAGGCATAATTGAGGTTCTATGCCGTTAATGTGCCGAAATATTTCATCCTTTAGCTCTTGAATTGTTGCTGGCTTATCGACGTACACCTTTTCTTTCAAATAACCCCAAAGAAAGTAGTCCAGCGGTGTCAAATCACATGATCTTGGTGGCCAATTGACATCGCCACCACGTGAGATAACGCGGCCATTGAATTTGTCGCGCAAAAGAGCTATTGTTTCGTTGGCTGTGTGGCAAGTGGCACCATCCTGTTGGAACCACATATCGTCCACATCCATATGTTCCAATTCGGGCCATAAAAAGTTCGTTATCATCTCACGATAACAAACACCATTCACAGTAACTGCCTGAACGGCCTCATTTTGGAAAAAATACTGGCCGATGATGCCAAACAGTCCCTCTTTGTGGGTGCATGGGTTTTTCGACAATCACTCTTGGATTATCATTCGCCCAAATGTGGCAATTCTGCTTATTGACGAATCCACTAAGGTGAAAATGTGCCTCATCACTGAATGATCTTCCCGGGTTAAAATATACGCTTCGTATAATAAATTAGGTATTTGAGTTGAGCGCAGGGCGTCTAATGCTGTTCTTATTGATTGATTCAATATTGCCTTTATTTTATTAAGTAGATGTGGTGGAGCATACACATACCAGAATATACCATAGCCTATTTTCGGTAAGATTAAGGTTTTGATTAGAGAAACTAATGAGAGAGTGTCGCAGTTCAGTTTTGTACTTGATAGGTGCTTTGTGATGTTGAGCTGTATAGTGATATAAGGCGAAAGGTATTCTGTGTGAGAGTTCCATCTGTATCTCTTGTTTATAATGACTCCAAGTACTTTTATTTCGCTAGCTTCAGTCAGAGGGGTGTTCGAAGAGATATACTCCACGTACAATTATGCTTTCCACAGATATGAGCGTATCTACATTTCGTGGAAGATAAGGTCGCACCTGAGTATTCACACCATTCTTCAATTCCCTTAAATAAGTTATTTAAATTTATTTGCGGGTTTTTTTTTTGTTTATCTGAATTGATTATTATGGTAAAATCGTCTGCGAAGGCGCTGCAATTTATTTTTTTATGTAAGGACAATATTGAGTTCAGCTTGTTGTAATTAAGCTTTTTCAACCCTGCATTCTTGAATCTCATTAAGTGATATTACCGTTATCTTAATCATTTAATTTAATTTAATTTTTTTAAGCAGGTGGCAAGCCTATACAAAAGTACTTTCAAAATTAAGCTTTTTAAGCTTTTAAGGATTTTGTTTGAGACCCATATTTCGATATTAGATTTCACTTATTTTGTGTAGTTTTTAAAACCCTCTACAAAATTATTTCTGAAACTAAGTTTTCTTACAACTTTTATTCTGGCACTCATAGTGTAAAATGTTTGTGTTAATTAACTTAATTTGCATTCAAATAGGTGTAAACGCATTTTAAAAATATTTTTGAAATAAAGCTTTATTCAGCCTTGTATACAATATTAAATGGATTTGATTCAACTTATTATAATTTTGATTAATTTGTTGAACATGTGGCAACCCTCTCCAAAATTAGTTTTAAAATTACGCATATTTCATATATTCGGTTTGGCACTCATGTTGTAAAATGTCGTTTGTTTTCTTAACTTAATTTAATTTGCAAGTAAACCGGTGGCAACCTTCTATAAAAGTATTTGGGAAATGAAGCTTTATTCAGCCTTGTATACAATATTAAATGGATTTTATTTAACTTATTATAATTTTGATTAATTTGTTAAACAGGTGGCAACCATCAACAAAATTATTTTTGAAATTAAGTTTTCTTAAAAATTTTATTTTTTGGCGCTCGTATTGTAAATTATGTTTTGTTTTTTTTTTTAAATTAACTAAATTTTCATTTAAACAGGTGGCAACCTGCTGATACATTATTTGGGAAATGAGGCTTTATTGGCGCTTGCTTATAATACTAGTTGGATGTGATTTAACTTATTATAATTTTGATAAATTTTTTAACAGGTGGCAACCCTCTTCAAAATTATTTTTGAAATTACGCATTCTTAAAATTTTTATCTAGGAAATAATATTGTAAACTGCCATTTATTTGTTTAATGTAACTTAATTTGCATTTGAACAGGTGGCAAACTTATTTCAAATTATTAGGGAAGTAACACCTAACCAAGCCTCTTTCATTTGACATTTATATTGCTTGGTTTGCTTCATTGCTTTAATTGAATTTAACCTTTTGAGCAGCTACTCTCAACTTAAAAAAAAAAACCAATGCTATGGTAGCCCACATAACGAACTGTACATTGGCAAATGTTATTCAGATCTATCTATCGTTATATAGCAGATTTAACTTATTTATTTCATTGACTGTGACTTTTTTAATAGGTGGCAACTCATCCGATAGTATAGCCTATGTTATAGCGCAGATTTTTATATATAAGACGCTAACTCTCCAGTATGCATATAAAAAAGGTAGATATCAATTAAAAAATATGTTACTTGCCGCTTTTTGTAAACAATAAAAAGTATTTTTAAATTTTATTCTTCACAAAATTTGTTTGCCCACACAAATTTTGCAATTTTCCTAAGTTTTCTTTGCCCTTAATCTGCCTAACAGATTTTTTCACCTTTCTATTGAAATTATCCTTCACTAAAAATCAATGGCACAGAAACCATTTAATTTCAGTATTCATTTTTTTTATGCACATTGGCGAGCTCATCTTAACTAAATACTCATATAACGGTAAAAAAGTTCAATAGCTATAACTTTGAACTCAATTACGACTATTGCGTATGCACTAAATTTATAAATATGTAAAATATACGAAAAGAATAGCGAAAAATTGCTGGTTTTGTAGATACGCCTTAAAATGCAGAAATATTGTAATAATGTAGATAGAGATATGCCACATACATACATACATACATACATACATACATATTATTATAAAACTCTCATTTTGTATTGTTGTGAGAAAGGAAAGAGGTAAAAAATTTATTAGGCCCAAACTAATTTATAGCCCAAATAAAATGTAATTCTAAAGGATATTAAATTTAAGTCCCAAATCGAGAGCAACAATCCCATTTGCGCTCACCAGCCGCCAGTCGAAGCTACCATAAAAGTGAAAGTAAAATTGCAGAAATCAATACCCAGCAAATGTCGTCAATAAATTCATAAGGTTTTATGCCTGCGCAGTTCGAGTGAACTGAATTAATTTAACTATCTTTTGCTGATTTTCTCTTTTACATGCTCGCAGTTGTCGAACGTACAGATAGAATTAATGTTTTTTTTTTGTTTTGCAGCGGAACCTGCTTTAATGGAAAAAAGTGAAACTCAATTTAATGGAGGAGAAGAGTGCGCGCGAAAATGCTGAATAAAAAAATGAAAAGCTGTTTGCTGAAATTAAATGCCTGCTTATGGGTCATTGATTTTTAAGTGAATGATAATTTAATAGGGAAGGTGAAAAAATCTACTAGGCAGATTGTAGCAAGAGAAAATTTGTGAAAACTGCAAACAAAAATAAATCGGTCAAAGCGAAATGTGTAAAGTGAAAAATTTAAAGGAAAATTTACTACAGGCATTCAATGGTCCCAAAAAATTAAAACCGAGCTTATGACACTTTTTTATTTGTATATCGAAGCAAACATCCTTGATAGAAGTAATTGTATATTCTTTGTAATATTCTTTATTCAAAGAGACACTGAAAGTATTAAAATGTTATGAATACAAAAAAGAATGAAGAGCCGTAAGGTAACATTATATTCTTATTAACAAAAAGTTAAAGAAATATTGTAACGCTTGTTACACACTTACCGCATATTTTCTGTTTAAAAAATTAGGAGCAGAGTAAATAGGATAATTTTAGATTTTTTATAATTTTTTTTTTATTCATTCGCAAATTTCTTTATCTTTCTAATGAGCATAAAGAGTTTGCTCTAAAAAATTTTGGCATTATCATAGAAAGACATTTAAAACGAAATCTGATTACATTGTATTGAATAGACCAAAACTTATATTTGATTTCATTTTTATTTCGTTTATTGGGGCATTAAAATTCAAAACTTATATATAAAAGTTTCGTGTTGCGGTGCTTGTTGTCGAACTCCTCCGAAACGGCACGACCAATTTTTACGAAATGAGAATCGGTCGTAAGGTATATTTTATGCTTGATAGAGGGTTGCCACTTGTTTGAAAGTTCAAATTTAATGAAATTTTACAGCAGTTATATAAAATGTATTAAGTTATGGGTGTCAAGCGTTTCGTCCCGGCGAGTATAATTTTCATACATATATTTTTGAGCGGGTTGCCACGTGGTTGAAATACAAATAATACATCACATTTTCAACAGTAGATAAAATATTTAAAAATGTGTACCAAACGCTTATTTTCGTTGAGCAGAAGGTTTATAGCGAGCTACAATTTGGAGAGGGTGGCCACCTATTTCAAACCCCGAATTTAATCAAATTATATGCAATTTACATATATGAAATGTTAAAATATCGTCTCGGCGAGAAGGTCCTGATGAGAAGGCTTATAGCATATAGAGGGTTGCCACCTGTTTGAAAAGTTGAATTTTATAAAATTATACGCAAGCTATATGAAATAGGAAAATATGGATGTCAAGCGGCTCATTTTGCTGAGGAGAATATTTATAGTTAGCTAAGTTTTAAAGAAAGTTGCCACCTACTTGTTTCGCTGGCAAAAAGTTTATAGATATTTTTTGAAGAAGGTTTTCCCCTTTTTTTTTAAACACATTAAATTAACTTATACACATGGATATAAAATATTAAGATATGAGGAGCAAACTTTTCGTCATGGCTAGAATCAGGTGCATATATGTATATTTAGAAGAGGGTTGCCACCTGTTATATGTGGCATACACTCAAATTCGTTCTTTGGCTACGTACTTACTTACTTAATTGGCGCTATAACCGCTTAAGCGACTTTGGCCGAACTTCTTCTACAATTTGTGGTGTGCGTCTTGATGATGTAACACAAATTGAGTGACCTACAGTTTAACGTCGAATCCGAACGGCGAATGTTTTTTTTGTGAGCAGTTTTTTTCATGGCAGAAACTCACTCGGAGGTTTGCCGTTGCCTGCCGAGGGACGACCGCTATGGCTACGGCGGCCAACTTTGGCTACGTATGCCAAAGAAAATTATAAATAAACATTCTCAGAACAACGCCTGCCGGGGTTTCCGGGTCAAGATATATAATAATAATTTGGCGTTTAAATCATATTGCTTGATATTTGGCCGAGCTTTGCGTCGACGCAAATGATTTTTGCGAGAAGGTTTTTCATAGCAGAAGTTCGCTTGATGGTTTGCATTGCCTTTCGAGGGCCGATTGCTACTAGAAAAAAGCTGTTTTATCATTTTTGATGTTACTTGCCGCGCCCTAGAGTTTAGCCCAGGGCATTCCGGCTGAAGTGCGAACACGCTACATACTGCAAAAACAAAAGAACCTAAGAACGTTTTCATTATTTTGGTATTATAGTTTCTCAAATTGCTACATTTTTGCCCAATTGAATAAAGGTTTCTTCAAAATGAATAAAAACCTGCATAAAATAAAATCTGCTTTATCGAAAAGTGGTAAATATTTCTTAAGCGCCATTTCGTTCTCATTTTTCTTTCTTTTTATAGCTGTTTTTCTTCAAAAGTGGCAGCAAAATACCCTGAACTTATCAAAACCGATGATCGAAATTAATATCGGGTCTTGCAATAGGAACGCTACAAAAATTTTTTTTAAATAAAACAAAAACGGATTGGGATATGAATTCATTATGTATGGACCTCGATTTCTTTTGCATGGGCACCAAGGGCACGCTTGCAGAAGTCCAGACGCTGAACCCAATTTTCGACGATTTTCAAGCATAAATCGGCCGATACTGCTGCAATTTCACGTTCGATATTCGTACGAAGTTCATCAATCGTCGCTGGCTTGTTGGCATAGACCATAGACCATAGACTTGACGTAGCCCCACAGGAAATAGTCTAACGGCGTCAAATCGAACGACCGATGCGGCCAATTGACTGGGCCATTTCGTGAGATAACACGATCACCAAACTTGGTTTTCAATAAATCGATTGTGACATTCGCTGTGTGGCTTGTGCGCCGTCCTGTTGGAACCACATATTGTCCAAGTCCATATCATCCAATTCGGGCCAAAAATATTCGGTTATCATTGAGCGGTAGCGATTCCCATTCACAGTAACGTGCCGGTCTTGATCATCATGGAAGAAGTACGGCCCAATGCCGCCATTGGCCCATACACCGCACCAAACCGTAATTTTTTCGGGATGCAATGTTGACTCATGGCGTACGTGTTGATTGCTGCTTGTCCAATAACGCATATTTTGCTTATTGACGAAGCTATTCAGCCAGAAATGACGGCGACCATAAATTGGACGTAGCGCTTCTAAAGTTGAGGTCATTGACTCCGAATTTCGGTAGTAAATTTTAATAATTTCGACTCGTTATGGGACCTTACTGAAGAGAAATGTCAAAAGAGCGGGGAAAAATATGGCGTCGTTTGCTGCCACTATCAGTATAATTTTGTAGCGTCCCTATTGCAAGACCCTTTACCTAGTTAAGGCTGCATTTTTATCCACTAGGTCTCCGATAGTTCACAAGTATCAGTATAATATTTGCTGATGGATCAGCCGATAAAAAAAGGGTCTCACGACAGTCATAACGTATCGTGAGAGGAACGGAATTTTTATAATTTAATTATGTCTGAAATTTTCACATCTCATTCTGGCAACTATATAGACTTATAAAGTCTACAATTAAAATAGCAGAACAAAATCCCAATACTACCATGCAGAATGATGCAGATATTCGTGGCTCCAATGCCTTGATTTCCTGCAGTTTGTGGTTAAATTAATTTGACTATGAAATATAGTGAACAAATTTTATATATAACAAATTTTTAAAGCTGCACCTATTCCCTGATCAGGATATATGTATGTATAAAGCAATACTATAAATATTTATTGTACAAAACGGAGAGGTTAAGCTGTATGCATTCAAGAATTAGATTTAACACAAATTTTTGTATCCTGTGCTTTTATGCGGTCAGTACGTAATTAATTCATTTTTTTTTTCGCTGACAGGCTGATCTGATGTGAAACGAAACGTTGGGCTAAAGAGTGAAATAACCTAGTTTGAATCGCACAAATTACATCGGATCTGATCATAACATAAAATTAAATTTGACATGAAATTAAAAAATAATAATTTAAAAAAAGGGATTTAAAAATGCCGAAAAATATTATTTGCTATTCTTCTTTACATAAGAAAGGAAATATAAAATAATTTTACGTCTACGACAAACTCTTTATTGATGTATGGTGACTCAAAATGTTAATGGCATGTTATTTTTTTTTTTTTAATATTTACAATGTGTTTAAGGTAAGCAGTTTTTGTTAATTTTTTATAAAACTTTAGTTCGCTCAAATAAAGTAAAATTTCAAACCTTGGAAAAAATTTAGAAAAATTCAATAGATTTTCAAAAAATTGTTGTACGTTTTAATCAGAGTTTTTAAAAATTTTTGGATATGCAGTTTTGAGGCTGATTTAAGTTCTACACAATTATGTGCAACTGTGAAGTGGTTGAAAATTCTTGTTGATTTATGGCAATTTATTTAACTCTTGGCCTTACGGATGGATTTTATAGAAATCCCCTGCTATATAAATCAGAAGCGTTACACCAAAATTTCAAAAAACTTTCATAAATAAACCGAAATTTTTATTTTCATTTCAGAGTTGTACAATCAAATTAGGCGCAAAACTGCATAGTTTTCCAAAAATCCTGATTAAGAAATATGCAAAAATGATGCAAATTTTAAAATTTCAATTCATATACTTTTAAAAATTAAAGTTTAAAAAAAAGTTCACGAAAACGTCTTAGCGTTACAAACATAGCACATATTGTTAAAAAAAAAACCACCATGCGATGAGTTGTTTGAGTCACGGTATATTACTAGTTCAATGCATGTGATGTCATACCATTCGGCATACTTGCCACTCACTTTTAAATAAATCATTTGGTACGCAGATTGAAGAAGAGGAAAAAGGTAAAATTTTAACATACGCGGCGGTGACACTAAATTTCTTGAGACTTAGATCCGAGACACACCGCTGAGCATAAAATAACGCGGATGCACTTTGTTCGTTCCAACTGGAATCTGATAATTATTGTCGATTTTAATGCATGAACTTGAGTTCTTCAATTTTAGAAATTTCAAATAAAACCTTCAAAAAGAGTTTAAAACAATTTTTGAAACAATAATCATTTATCAGTCTTTTAAACAATCAACTTAAATAAACTGTGAAATCATACCACAAAAACACTTTTTTTCAAACCAACTGCTTTTCAAGCGAACGTCTTTTGAAAATGAACAACGTACCTACTCTCAAAGTAGGTGATAATAGGTAGAGAATATACATGGGGTACTAGACAAACAAACAAAAAACACAAAACTGAGTTCCAATCTCATGTTTAGCCAACAATATGCCATGCGTGCAAAGCACCAAAAACTATCTGAAATGTTCCCAATATTTTTGGTAGAGAACTCATGCAATGCGAATTCCTTGAATCGAGAATTTTTTGGAACCTAGGAAAGTACGTGTTTTTTTTTACTACAACCACCAAACGGGAGCCATACTTGTTCAAAGAGATAGAGGCTATCGGAAACGTTTTGCAATTCAAAAATTTATCGAAAAAGTTGGACATTTATTTTATGGCATCCAGCAAATAAGCACTTCATAGCTAGGCTATCCAGAATTACTTTCCTTTAGAAGCCCTAAATTATCTTCTGGGGAACTGCAACTACTTCTGGATGAATACAAAAATTGTGCTAATTTTGAAGATGTGTTAAACTGAAAACTACAGTGCCGAAAGAATGCAAATTAAGGCAATTTTTTAGCATGATGTGCACGGGCAATAGGTAAATTGTAAATTAAGTTTCAATCATTTGTAAAAAAATAATGGGCGATGGTCAACTGGATTCAATGACGTTACTTCGCTATACAAAATACACTGTTGATGAACTCGAAATTGAATAATCGTTGGTCCTTAAATCAAACACTGACAGGTAGAAATATAAAGTCTTCAGAGAAATATAGAGTCAATGCGCGATGAGTAAAGAGTTCTATGCAATATGAAATTATAAGGATGTAATGATTTTTACAATAAACCTAAATTATTTGGCATATGGGGTTTTTAAAAGTATTATGTAGGCTTTATTAAATTCAATTGTAATTATTATTACATACTTAATGATCTTTATTACTATGGTTCGTCTATAAAAATTTTCAATGCGACGAGTGCTTGAAATTATAAACCAAAACCCTGAGACTGTTTAAGTAAAATAAATACTCTTGTAGCTGTATGCAATTTTTTTTTAGATGTTTTTTGGTTCCTTGGCATCAACAGGTTTTAAGTAGTTTTCGGATAAGTTCGGGATCAAGGCGGTTTGCGAAATTAAGTGTGAACAGTCCGGAAATAGTTCTGAATTCTGGATGAAATAATCACGAAAGAATTTCGAAATAGTTCCAAACTAGGCCGTAAGTGTGCCGAAGTAGTTTCGTTATTCAATAATTAAACATTTTATTTTCAATAATTTTCATTCTAAACCCCCTTTTAAACTAAATTCTCAAAATAATAATAATCGATGACATTATAAATTTAATAAAAATTATTAAAAAAAAATTTCTTTTATAATATAGTATGTAACTAATGATGAACTCGGAGAAGTATTGTTGGTTTATAAATATGCTTGGTTTAGGAAAAGTTTGACATCATTTGGGATTCAGATCCGCAATTGACAAAAACTACCTAAACTAGTCCGAAAAAGTCTCGAAAAGGTACCGAAATAATCGCGGAATCAAATTTGTTAGAATGTAAATAAGTCTCAAAATAATAGTAGTCAATGGTCTGAGCAATTCACGTTGCTAATAATTGTTATGAAAATATTTTTATATTATAAGTCTCAATAAAGCATTCAAAATTAAGTAAAGTTTACCATAAGATTTTAATAATTACCAAAATGTTTGAATAGTTATAACGGAAATTTGAATAGCATTTTTTAAAACTCAAACAATAAATATCCAAAACTGTGTGAAAATGCTGAAGTTGTAGAAAAAATCTGCTTAGAATTTTGAATTTACCTTCAAAATCTGGCGATAAGGCCCAAAAAGCAAAAAAAAAAAAAAAGAAATTCAGATATTCTGTACTGATCAGATATTCTGTGCTTTTGTTAAGATAAATTAGCATCGTTATATGTGGACATATACATATATACATATGTATAAATTTTCATTAAGTAAATAAATATGGATTCTGAGTATCTGTGTAAGAATTCGCATCATTTAAGAGGTTTTCGTAATAATAAAATAGCAAAATTAAGCAAAAATGGCAATAATAATTGTTGAGCTCAAAGCCAACATAATGAAAGTATTTTGGAAAAATAGCGGTAAACTGTCGTACTTGAATTGTGTTGATAGGATAAAAGGAAAGTGGTAAAAAGCAACACCAGCTCACAAGCCGACTGTGGTACATTGGCTACGCACTTGCCCAGCAAGCCGTAGGTTGTGGGTTCAAATGCCGGTGGAGTCATGAAAGAAATCTGACGAGGAGATGTGGTGATCTATAATAAATAGTTATAATTTCTACACACTCCAGACTGTTGTTGTCTTTTTTGCAATAATACCTTTTCTTATACTGGCTTTGAGCTCAAAACTTAATATTAACGTTTGATAAAATCAGGCAAAAAAAAAAAATAATATACATATGAATATCAAGCAAAAATTTTAAATTTTCAACAACTTGTTATCTTTAGGTAATTTGCAATAATTATTAGTAATAATACTAAACAGGCATGTCACTCATGCCAAATATTTCAGCTAACAGAAATAGCTTTACCTTCAGGAGCTACCACTTCATAGATTCATACTTTCCGCTTCTGCCAAAAAAAAGTTAATTACTTTCTTACTTTACTTTCTCTTTTTTCAAATTAGTTATTTTGACAATAATTATTGCTTTCACTTACCACAATAAAGCGCCACCAGTGAGTTTTTATGTTGCCCCAAACACGTCAATCATTTTAATTATGCTATAACAATGTATTTTTCCAAAGCACTTCAAAGCTTGTTGTGGCGGAAATTTTATTACATATTTTTCAGTTTACTCAACTTTTTCTTCTTTTTACATTTCACAAAATAACAAACTATGAAGCTGCTTGTTTTTTTGAATTTCATAAACGCCATCCATACAGCTGCGAATGGGCTTATCTACTGTACATCTCAAATTTAAGCGCCCATTTGTTGCCAATTATTGCAAATATGGCCGAAAGGAAGCTGCCGAAACACAAACAAAATTTTTTCGTGGTCAGTAATGTAAACAATTTGCATGCGAGCGTAAACAATCGCGCAAAATCATTTTACACAAAAAGCACTCAACCCCACTGGTCTAACAAGCGACAGGCCGGCAGACCGGCAGATTTTTATATTGTACTCAGTCTACATTTGCTAGATACACAAACACGATTTTATTTATTATCGGCTTGTCTTCTAAAAGTCGAACATTTTCGCATATCTTTATTGTTAAATAGAGCATTAAGTTTTTAATTGTTCGAAAATCATTTAAATCAGTAATTATTTTTAGCTGCTTGGGGCCAATTCATGTAGCAATAATTAAAGTACATACTTAAATTTTGTAGTTATTATGCGCACCTAATTGGAATGCTAATTGCTTGCATTAATTCAAATTAAACAAAAAATTATAATAATATAAAATTTTAAACTACTAAATTGTGTATATTTTTGAATTCCCATAGCCTTTCAATGCCTTTCGCACATCCGCATTCCGATATGTATTTTTCGATTTTTGCAATTTAAAAATTTCCTCAAAGCCACGTACTACCACGTACTTTCGATAAAATTTTCGTATTCTATTTTGTTGGCGACGAAGAAAACACGCAACGAGCGTTCAAGTGCTCGCAATGTCGCGTAAACGCATCGACTGCCAGCGCAAAAACAAAACGCAGGGAGCAAAGGTCTTACTCCGAATTTTACGCATGCATAAATTTGGCGCCAAATTCCAGTCACTTCCAATGCACCAATGCGCATGCGCTTCCAGTGAAATAAAAAGACAACAATAACAAAAACCAGCCAATTTGGCAAATGCAACACGTGGCCACCTGTGGAAGCGGCGCGTGCCAGCTAGCGCAGGGCAAAAATGGTAAGCAAGAAAAATTACTGACAGCTGTTTCCTTTTCAGATTTATCAAACGCATACACACAAACACACACACATATACACAAGCACTGGGGCTTATCACAGTGAGAGTTGACATCTTTCCATATTGAAAAGTATCACATTGAATCTTCCATTTCCATCTGTAGGCATCCAACTTAATCCTTAGTCGAATGATTACGTCCGGTGGTATGAGTTACTGATGTCATTTGTCGGCTATAGGAGGGAGTGCGAGTGCACATTATGTTATATAACTTAATTCGCATAACGATTGTATGTAACGCCACAATTGAACCGAGTTACACAGATATTGAAATATAACTGGTGTGTGTTTTTTTTTTGAGTTATACAGCTTTTATTTCAATGGCAATTAGATACTGAACACAATCTCTGACATATTGCCATAACGATCATCCTATCAATCTAATTTTAAATCACATTTTCCAACTTAACCAGCCGTATCTCGAAAATATTTTTCGTCTTTGGCTTGTCTGCGTAGACAAGCGACTTCAAATAACCCCATAAAAAATAGGGCAGCGGTGTTAAATCGCACGATCTTAGAGGCCACGACGCGAGATACGGCGCTTACCAAAAGTTTCCATCAATAAATTTATTATTCGTCCACATCAACATCCGCCAATTCAGGCACGAAAAGGTCATTAATCATTGGCTCTATAGCATTCTCCATTGACTGTAACATTGCGGCTGGCTTGGTTTTTGATGAAATATAGACCAATGATTCCCTCTGCCCATAGAGCACACCAAACAATGACTTTTTGAGGATGTAACGGCGTCTCAACAATGACTATAGGGCTAAAAAGTCCATCAATAATTAAAAAGATCGACGCCTAAAAAAGTTTGATGGCCAATGAGTGTGAGAGGAGACAAAATGGAAGAAATTCTCAATTGAAAATCTGCTTAATATTGATTTGAATTTTTTTTTATATTTATTGAAAGGAAAGAGGGATAGAGATAAAGAGATATCTTACTTTTCATTCATTTTTATGGAATCTTGTTCAAAAATATGTAATCGAAAGAAGAAATCTGCTCGTCTTTATGTTAAATTTCATATAAAGGAAATTAATAAGGAGATTATCTCAGTTTTACTAGAATCTTATAATTAATGTTTTCAAAATATCTCTCCTTTTCTCTCAATGTTTTACTTGTGCATTAAAATCAAAAATGTTAGTACAGTAAGGTATTATATGTATTAAATTTGCCGTATAATTTGTTCACAGCAATTGTTACATAATATTTATTTTAATTGTTAATATTTAATAAGAAACAATGTAAAACCTGTCATAATAATATATAAATGCTAAAATTTATCATAATTACAAGTAAAGCTTTTATAATTAAATAACAAACAGCTTAAAAAACCGGTGTGATATTTATTTACAGAAAATAGTCTACGTAAAAAAATGTAGCCAATAATTTTAAATTGATAAGATGAAGAGAAAAAAATGAAGAGAAGATTCTAATAAAAACCAAGATACCCTTCTTAATTATATTGTGGAGGGGTTCAACTTAATTTTACAGGTTATCTTATAGATTTTATTGAAAAGGGTTTCATCTTTATTCTACGGGTCACTTTCTTATTACATTGAAAAGTTTTCATCTTAGCTATACAGATTATCTTTTTGGTTTTATTGAAAATACATATCCAAGGGCTTCTTTCTAAAAAAAAAAAATGTTTCACAAGCACGTGCGTCGTTAATGACATTATCGTTGCAGGTATCAGCCAACCAGTTTTTGCATTGCCAATTACTATGCAACACGTTCACCATTCGACAGATATACACTAGAAATATCATCAGCATCAGCTCCATCAAAATCTTCGTCACCAGCCAGCAATGCATTCATACAAGTGGGACTCGTAATTACTTATATAATGCTTTTAGTAAAGCCTCTATAAAAAAAAAAGAAGCAGGCTGTGTCAGAGACACGGCCATTAAGTTTAACGTAGAATACGCCATCCGATAAGACAGAAAACATATGTAACAATAAATGATAAATAATACAAGAAAATGAATTTCTTTATTTGATAGTTACCTTGGATGATATACATAAGCTTATGATAGGAAAAATAGGATAAAAATGTTTTTAAATTATCAATTAAATTTCTCGCAAAAACGAAGTCAATGGCTGTTATCAATAGTAAAGATAAATGATAAATAACATACGCGAATCAATTTTATTATTTTTTTTGCAGTGCTTGGCAGCATTTTCTCTTCTTTTACTCTACTTTAACTTGCCCGCCTAAAATTATGCAATACAAAAAAAGGGCTGCACGAGTACATTTAAATCGCCCAACAGCAAAAACTCAACCAAACACCACACACATATTTGTGTGCATGTGTTTATACAATTTTCATTTGAGAAATTTAAATATTAAGAAGATATCAACCAACATGAAATGTATGTCAAACAAAAGCTAACATCTTCATTTGACTACAAAAAAAAAAAAAAAAAAATTTATCGAGCCGTTTCCTTACAATTAAAGAAATAGAGATAACAACAATAAAAACCTGACATTGGTGCCCATACCGTAAGGTAAGACGTATTCTACGCCAAAATAGTCACTTTCTTATCAATGTAAGAGAGAACCACAAAAGTATTGTTTAACTTCAGCAATCGAGAAATAACTGGCGAGTAGTAAATAACAAATTGCGGTAGATTGTTTCGCATGTCTCAAATTGACACACGAGTGAAACTTTCGTTATATTTTTTGTTGCCACGTATTTAAGCATGTGAGTATATCAAATTGTTATCGAAAATTAGTCAGTGAGACAAATTATCATTAAAATTCATTAAAAAAAAACAAGGGCACAATAATATCTTAAATTCCAAAATTGTGTCAAATTGACATACAGAACGGATGCGTGTTAAGTGTTTCAAGTGACATTTTGTTCGCCGAGAATATTTACAGCACTCTTGCTACACCTGAGCTTTTAGGAATGTGCCACATGCTTGAGTATCGACGAATTTAGTTCATTTAGCAAGATACCAGCAATATTAAATAAAGCAACAGCTACTCCAATTTTGAGAACAAATACAAGTCTGCACCTTCATGGGTTATTTTTCAACCAGAAATGATTAATATACTTAGATTAATCTTCAATATTGAGTTGTTGTTCTATCAACGAATTTCATTCAATTAGTTCGTTTAGTTCATCCCGAAGGAGAAGTGCGCGCGTGATTAGCTTAAAGGATTGTATTGTTTCAACAAAATGCGACGAGACGTACTAATCCTGATATATATTATGGGCGCATGTTACTTAGTTTTTTTTTTTGGTTGTATGAAGGGATGCACTGGGGCATACGATCTATAAACTAAATTTTGTATACATATATGCGTCAACAAGTTTCGGAGATATAACGAATTCAAATTTTCTGTATCCAAAATTATATAATTGTAACGGGACGACATGAGCCCGCTGGAAAATTTCCTAACGATCACCTGAGTACTTTGGATGGATGTATGAGACACGAACTTACACAATAATTTTTATTTATGAGTTTAAGTTGTACTCCGAAATGAAGATATACTAAATGAAAAATAGAGAACGACCACACTTCGGTTTCGACTATGTTCGGCCTACAAAGTTCGCTTTGGGTTGAGTTCGGTTTCGTCCAGAAAAAAGCCGAACTTTGGCCGAACATTTTTAAAATTTTATTCATCAAAAAATGCTATACAATTTAATTTTCAATATGTTTCATTTTGGGAAAAAGTCAAATAAGCAATTCTTATTCGCATGATATCGATATGATTTGCAGTAATAATACTGAAAGAAAATACTTATTGCATAAAGAGTTCGACACTTTTCTCAAAGAACACCCACTGCCAATCGTGACATGTTTGGATGCTTTTTGAAGCCCATATTTTCTGTTGAAAAAAGTTGCTTGAAAATATTTCTCTGCTCTTCCATCAAGTGTGAACAATTATTGTGTGCCGCAGGTTAGCTTTATTCAGATATATCGAATCAGTTGCATGGTGAAAATGCCCATAGAGTATTATATTTAGTTATAGTATATTATAAGTAAGGGTTCGTGTATGCGTTATTTTGCGGTTGAGTTTGTGGTGGGTGGACATGCTCTCAGTGGGATATTTTGTGTTGGTTCTGTATGTGACGGTCGCCGTAGCCGAGTGTTTAGAGTGTGTGCGCCTCATACGGTGGGTCCCGAGTTCACATCAAAAATTATAGAAAAGTTTTCTTCTAATAGCGGTCGTCCCTCGGCAGGCAATGGCAGACCTTCGAGTGTATTTCTGCCATGAAAAAAAAACTTCTCACCAAAAAACATTGGCCGTTCGGAGTCGGCGTAAAACTGTAGGCCCCTCCATTTTTGGAAGAAGTTCGGCCTAAATCGTTTAAGCGGTTATAGTGCCAATTAAGTAAGTAAGTAATATATAAGTCGAGATATATAGGATATACATATATACCAGAGAGAAGAATGGATATACTCATTTCTACATAGACACTGTGAATTTAATGCTGTTAACGCTAAACGGCGAGTGAGAAACATTGTATTAGCAGTGAGATTGTATGTTAAATCTCTCACTTACACCAAGCTGCATTGCACTCATTTTTTTTTTCAAGTACATCATTAACATGCTATTTTTAAACCAAAGCATTCAAATGAGAAACTCTTTTATGCCAAACAAATCGAGCATTCGAATGGCATTATACTCGTAATGTTCATTACAAACGAAAAGTGAACGAAGGCACGCAGTACGTTAGAATGGATATACTTTCATCTATATTTTTATTATCATTTATTAGTTTTCTGGTAAATTTAAGTACATTCAATAGACAATTAATGATACTTTGTATTGTGGTGAATCGAGCAACACCCCGAGCAGTGTGTTGAATCACAGGGCTATTAAAAGTAAGATTTAAAGTGGTAGCTTCAAAATTAGCGAAAACAGAGGTCGGAGTAAAGCTTGGAGCACTTTTGGGAATATTACAGATGGTACTGGAAGTCAAATTTCTTACTTGGTGGCGTGTCGTAATTGCTATGGAGTTTACAAAAACAATAACAAGTCAACTACTAATTTAATTCGACACAAATGCTAATCGAGGCAAAGAAGAATAAAAACGGAGAAAATATAGCCGTCAAAGAGGATTCCAGCACCAAAAAAGAAGCCGTGGAAGTAGTCACTAAATGGATTGTACAGAATTGCCGTCCATATAAAATAATAGAGGATGCTGGTGTCGAAAAACTTGCAAAATTTTTGACCATTGGTGCTAAATATGAGCCAAATGTTAACGTTCTGTCATTGTTGCCACATCCGACCACAGTTGTTAATAATGTTGAAAATATTTATTTTAAAATATTTTCTCAAGTCAAAACAGATGGTGCCGCACTTAAAAACATAGGTTTCGCTCTGACAACTCATTTGTGGACCGACTGCTATTTTCATAAAAGTTTTTTGGCAATAACAATGCATTTTATAAGAGATGCAAAATTGAATCATTTTCTTTTGGGAATGAAAAGTATGGAAGTAGAAAAGTGCACCAGTAAGTGATTGTTTTCTTTTAGTGTACTTTTTATTTTTAGTACTATTTTCAGGTACAAATATACGCAGGAAAGTGTGTAACATATTACGCGACATTGATTGCGAGTTAAGCCAAATGATCACAATAGTTACTGACAGAGGAGCCAACATGCTAGCAGTTGTAAAAGATCTATGTGACTCTGCCACAAAGCTCGTTGGCAACGTCATTGAATAGCTTTTGCCCAACTCGTTGGAATAATAGGTGACAAATACCCAACAATCCATTCGGTATATATTTACATCACTAGTCTGCTAAAAAAGTGCACTGTTAACTCAGATAATATTGGTATTATGAAAGAGTTAAAATCTCAATTGCTGCATTTTGTAAAGACAGTTGCTCTGGAAAATTTAACAGATTTACACAAAGTTGCATTCTTCTTGTACCCACCTGCAAAAGAGCTCAAAAACTTTACCGAGGGTGAACGTAGACACACAAAAAGAAATGTGCAAAAATGACGCACGCATTATTAGCGGATTCTAATAATCCAACAGAAGTCGAAATGGCGGAGTTGCCCTCAAAACTTTCAAACAACTTGGAGCTGTTTTCAGAGCTTCTAAATCAGCCTAATTTAGTTAGTAGCGCTGATCAAGTAGTTAGAGAGCTTCAGCGTTATGAAAATATGGAGTTTTATTTTCATACGGACTTCGACATAATCAAGTAGTGAATCGTTGAAAAGTGTGTTTTCTTCAGCTGGACATGTAATTTCAGAAAAAAAGATGCCAAATATTGTTAAATTATACCGCAATAAACCTTGCACATGTTATTTAAATCAAGCACTTGATAGTGAGAATCACTCACTCACTTAACTCTCTTATTTCAATGCTATCGCATGTTATGCATGGTGAGCACTGAGAGGTAGAGTGGTTAGGTAAGAAAAGAAAACGAGTAATTTACTACGCATTTTGATTCCATACATTCTGCTCTCTGATATATACCATACATCTGCATCAAAGAGCTGCGAAGATATGTATGTGTGCGTCCACGTGAAAAGGGCCCACTTTGTTGCATCTAATTTCACTATCGGCGAAAATATGAAAATTCCCATTTTTGCAGAACACTACTTCATATAGGTACGGCAAAAATTTGCATTTTTCATTTTTTCGTTTTTAACTGTTGAATTATGCATTATACTAATTCCCATAAAAATTTCTTGCCTTCTTCGCCCTCAAGTATCTTCAGTAGTTTGGCCACTATGCCAAAAAACGTTCAAAAAATGTTGAAAAAAAAACGAAATTTTTTACACAATTTCAGATTTAACCACTTTAAAAAAAAAAAACGGAAAAATTCTATTGACGAAAAAAAGTTAGCCCTCCTATGTTGTAGGTAATTTAACTATGAAAATTTTAAGCATACCAGCACAACAATCGGACGTGCCATTGAAACTATAGCCCCGTTAACTTGCAAGCGTCTATCCTACAATTTTAGTATTACTCTGATAAAATTGGTGAGACATTTCATTTGGTCACTCTACCTTAGGGTCTAATAAATTTAAAAAGACATCAAGTATTTAATTGTCACTACTGTTTGTTGTAAATTTTGTTTTGCAAATTGTAGTGCAAATTTATACATACTATATCGGTAGATGTGTTTACGAAATGGCTTGTTGCAAAAGAGATTTTAAATGTAAAAATAATCCGGATGATTTTTGCTTTATTTGCGGACATTATATTTTCGGAAACTCAGCTCGGAAAATAACTAATTCTGTCAGAGATGCATACTTTCATTATTTCGGTTTCCGTGTAAAAAATCTCGATAAATCTTGGACACCTAATTTTATTTGCGCCTCCTGTAGATTAACTTTAATGAGATGGGTATCGGGTAAAGGTCATAACATGAAGTTTGGTGTTCCAATGATGTGGACTGAACCCTTTAACCACGACCAGTGCTATTTTTGCGTGATAGACCTTAAAGGTAAAACGAGAAAAAAGAGGAAATTAATAAGTTATCCAAATGTGGCATCAGCTAAAAAACCAAAACTACATGGCCATACCTTACCCATACCTAGACCGCCTATAAGTTTTGAAGCCTCAAGCGAAAGTGACTCCGAAGCAGATAATTCAGAAAGTGGACAAGAAGGAGAGATCCCACATCGAGTCTCACAAGCCGAACTTAATGACTTGGTCAGAGATTTG
This sequence comes from Anomoia purmunda, assembly GCA_951828415.1. Taxonomy (NCBI): domain Eukaryota; kingdom Metazoa; phylum Arthropoda; class Insecta; order Diptera; family Tephritidae; genus Anomoia; species Anomoia purmunda. The sequence continues at coordinate 58,165,224 of OX639997.1, read as the reverse complement.
AAATTATCGAAATTTGATAGCGAAGTTCTAGGATCTCGTTTGCAGCAATGGGGCAGCCTGGGCCCTTCGACAAGTACTTCCAAATTTCGAAATAGACACAAGACTTTCTCTTCTTTTTTTACTAAAAGTGAAAATATTTGCTACTGCAATGATGTTCAAGGTTTATTTGAAGCACTAAAATTAGAAAATAAAGTGGATGATTGGCGCTTGTTTATAGACAGTTCAAAGCATAGTTTAAAAGCAGCATTACTCCATAAAGGAAATTCGTTACCGTCAATACCAGTGGCACATTCTGAGAATACTAAAGAAACTTATTTAAGCATATCAAATTTACTTGAGCTCATTCAATATAAACAATTTAATTGGAAAATTTGTGCGGACTTAAAGGTAAGCAGTTTCGGTGGTACAGTTTAAAATAAATAGTATATGAAATACATCCTAGGTTGTAGCTATAGTTCTCGGACTTCAAGGAGGTTTCACTAAATATTGCTGTTTTCTCTGTCTTTGGGACAGCCGTGCTAGAGAAACCCATTATATTCAGGAAAACTGGCCACCAAAAGCTGAGTACGAACCAGGTGCCTTCAATATCGCAAACCCGCCTTTAGTAAATCCCGAACGAGTTATTTTGCCAGCACTTCACATCAAATTAGGATTAATGAAACATTTTGTAAAGGCTTTAAATAAGGACGCGCCATCCTTCCAGTACCTAACGAAATTTTTCCCTAAAATAACTCAAGCCAAATTAAAAGAAGGTATATTTGTTGGTCCGCAAATTAGAAAGTTGCTGAAAGACGAAAATTTTGCGAATCATTTATCATCAGTAGAAGCAGCGGCTTGGGACAGCTTTAAGCAAGTCGTTAGTGGGTTTCTTGGCAACAACAAAGATCCCAACTATAGAGAGATGGTCAAAGCCTTGTTGAAAAACTACAGTGCTATGAAATGCAACATGTCCCTCAAAATGCATTTTTTGCTTGAACAGGGTGAAAGGTTTCACCAAGACCTCATGATTTTTGAAAAGCGTTACCAAGGTTTTTGGAATGAAGAAATGATGGGAGATTATTGCTGGACAATAATACGGGAGACAAACCCAGAAAATTATAAACGGGTAGTTAGAAGTACCCACGTCCCTCACTATTGACCACCACTGTAAAATCGCTCAATTTGACTTTTTTAGATGTAGATATGTATGTATTTAATGTTGTTGTCGTTGTTGTTTTTTACTGAATTGCTGATTTATACTCATATTACTCAATTGAATACAGTTTAACGTGCAAACATATGTCTATAATAAAACGTTATAAAAAAATAAAAACCTAGTTTGAATAAAAATTTTCTCTATAAAAAAATTGTAGGATAGACGCTTGCAAGTTAACGGGGCTATAGTTTCAATGGCACGTCCGATTGTTGTGCTGGTATGCTTAAAATTTTCATAGTTAAATTACCTACAACATAGGAGGGCTAACTTTTTTTCGTCAATAGAATTTTTCCGATTTTAAAGTGGTTAAATCTGAAATTGTGTAAAAAATTTCGTTTTTTTTTCAACATTTTTTGAACGTTTTTTGGCATAGTGGCCAAACTACTGAAGATACTTGAGGGAGGTGAAGGCAAGACATTTTTATGGGAATTAGTATAATGCATAATTCAACAGTTTACAACGAAAAAATGAAAAATACAAATTTTTGCCGTACCTATATGAAGTAGTGTTCTGCAAAAATGGGAATTTTCATATTTTCGCCGATATCTCGGAAACTAGATCTGCCACAAGAAAATGAAAGTCATATTCGGAATCAGGAGAAAATTTCACTTTAGGAAAGGCCTATTTTATTCTTGGAGATTTTTTTTGTCGAGTAGTGTTTCCGAGATTTATAGATTTTTCGATACATGGATCGAATTTCGTAATTTTTTATTATGGTTTATTATGAAACTATATACATTTACGCGTCGAATGACACCAAATTTAGCTTCCTAGGTATAATAGAAGTAATTAATTTTATTTTTTTTTCTCAATTAGTCATTTTTCGGATATTCACCTTCAAAGTTCTATATTTCCCTCAATGTTCAGTTAGGATGGTCTAATTTGTCTCAAAATGTTCGGAAATCCACCAGGAAGACGCCTATTTGCATAACTCCAATACCGCCGAAGTGGGCCCTTATCACGTGGACGTACACATATAAGGAATTTTCTATAAATGATATACAACTTGAACTATAGGGCATATTTAATGAAATATAATTCAATTGAACGAAGTAGTTGCGGTTATTTAACGATTTAAAATTATATCTTTACTGGCACATGGCATAGCCCACTTTTTTTTTAAATTATACATTGCCTATTTTTGGCTCGTGGGCCACATTGACCCACTGTAAACTTGTATAAAGATCGTTTAAATATTATTTTTTTAAATAGGTGATAAACTTTTCACCCTAAATGAATATACTAAATGAAAACCGTGTAAACAAATACAGTGGTTAGTTTCATGCCAACATGTTACTCATACGCCACAGCAAACGTCGATGTTATGTATCAACCTTAGTAGGTAACGAAAAAAAAAAAAAAATTGTCACTTACAACGTTATTCGCGGCTACGATTCATATGAAAATATTATATTCACTTTATAAAATATTTATTATATAGAAATTGTAAATATATATCACACTGCATATAAAAAAATTCTACGAAATTCGTTAATTATCTCAATTCCCAAAATCAAAATCCAAATATAACTTATTTACAGATCACAAATTTAAATAATTTATAATATTATCGCGAACAAAACCATTTTACACAACAAACGCTAGCATTAATAAAATCATAACAGTTTCTTTGAAAAATTGTTTAGATATCATCGAACTACGTCGGAAAAATACATTATTAAAATTATTAAAAATTGAAGTCATTAGATGCAGTAAAAAACGTATGTTATGTTTGCGAGAAGTATATTCAGTGGTATAATTGAAAGAATTTTCAAAAATATAAGTAAGCTCAAAATAGGCAGCAAATCGACCGATGGATTGACATTTATTTCGCTACAAACTTGTGGACTTATTGGCGATTTTAAATTCAAGCTATTAGCTGCCGATTAAATATAGAACGCGATAAGAATATAAAGCAGTTTATTGACGTTTTTGTAAAAATTTTTATATTTGTATATAAAAGTTTGACACGATTATAATTTCACTAATCAATTTAATTTTTTAACTTCACCCTGTTAGTTCCTCAATAAAAATTTAGCTTAAAGTTACTATTTCAAAAGCTGAAAAAAAAAATTAAAAAAGTCACCAGCTTCGCCACACACAACTCAGTCTATCCTTTTTCCGGTCGTTTCGATTTTTTTCCTGTTTGTGGCCAGCTTTTAACGCAAATAAATAGAGTTATATTTTGGTATAATTAAATGGACGAATTCTAACACTTTGGACAGTCTTCTAATAATCTTTACAAATTTTATTTTTTTTTTGTGTCAAGAATTTTTGGTAAAATAATTAATTTAAAAACCCGCTTTTGTATGAATCGTTCAAAATAAATTGAGCCCATTAAAATATGATTTAAACTTCGACAGAATAAGCTTTGCAAAGTTGTATTCTCATTAATTTATTTCCATTTCAAATGTAAGCATCTGAGTTTTCTGGGCTTTTTCAAATCTGTGAGTTCAAGGAATTCTAAATTTATGTACTTAGAATGCAATCAAAAAAAAAAACGACAAAACTTACAGCATGCTCCAGAAAATATAAGAAAGCAAACATAATGTCGGCGTAGTTTTATATACATAAATATATTTATGGTATTCATACCGCCCTGGACATTGAAGACCCCTTTAATATCGTATTTCCAGAAGCTATAACTGGCGCCGTTAGGGATCTAGGGGTTGAGCACTCACTGGTTGAGTTTATCGGCCAGCTACTCTGTTGCAGAGTAGTAAAGGCTAAGCTGGGTGCGAGCGAATTGTTGCGGCACGTGTCGAGGGGGACGCCACAAGGAGGTGTTCTATCCCCACTCCTATGGAACCTCACCGTAAATACGCTACTGCCAGATATGGCATGGAGTGGCGCAAAAGTTGTCGCGTACGCTGATGACGTCGCGATTGTACTCAGGGGATAGTTTCCGCAGACATTATGCGAGCTGATGCAACGAGCGCTTCGGAGGTATCCAAGTGGTCTACCCACGAGAAGGTATAAAGTGCCTTCGGTGACTCCACTGGTACTTTCTACAAGTGCCAAATTTCTTGGCGTTATTTTAGATAGGAAGTTGAATTGGAAAGAGAATCTAGCTCAACGTCGGGAGAAGGCTTCCTTAGCCCACTACACATATAAGAGAGCCATAGGCAGGAAATGGGGTCTTAATCCCCGGATCTGTCGATGAATTTTCACAGCGGTCGTCAGACCAATACTCCTATATGGGGTGATCGTATGGTGGCCTGCATTAGAAAAAGAAGTTAACCGAAGACTACTCACCAAGGTGCAAAGATTTAGTATGATCTGCATAGGTGGCGCGTTCAGAACCACTCCAAATGAGGCCTTGAACGCCATTTTAGACCTTTTTCCTTTAGATTTGGTTGGACAACAGATGGCAGCGATGACTGCTTTGCGACTAAGAGAGACATCCCAGTGGCACCCTGAAAGCCAAGGGCACTCTTGCATTTTGAACAAGTTCTGCTCTATTCCGAGCAGCACGGATCGGCGTGCATTGACATCGGTTTCTGAATGTAACTTTATTACACGAATTCCAAGCAGGGAGGATCGGAAACTTGGAGGCGGTAGAGAAGATTGGGACCGGGATTATAGGAAGAAACATCTTCATTTTTAGTGACAGCCAGGGTGCAATCAGAGCTCTGAGCTCTTTCACATTTAATTCGAGCATCGCGCTGGACTGCCGCCGATTTCTACAGGAGATGGTTAAGCAGAACAAACTGTACCTCATTTGGGTCCCTGGTCACCGGGACATAGAGGGAAACTGCATGGCAGACGAACTTGCAAGACAAGGTACAACCAAGCAGATTCTTCAAGATAAAGAACGCATTGGTATGTCGTTTGCCACTTGCAAACTGCTACTCAGAGATTTTACATATAAACAAGCTGACAATAGATGGAGGCAAAATAGGGCCTGTCGAACCTCAAGGCAGACGTGGCCTAAATGGGATCGGAAACGGTCACGCAGCGTTCTCTAGGGAAACACGCTGAACGATTCGGAGTACCCTTCCGAAGATGCTGCAGGAGCTGCAAAAATGACGAGGAGGAGGGAATGATCTTGCATTTACTGTGTAAGTTTCCTGCACTGTGTAAAAGCAGAATGCGGTATCTGGGACCCCCGATTTTGGATAACATTAGTGAGGTTTCAAGCACCGAGGTAAATTGCCTATTGAGGTGCATCAGCGAGGCAAAATGGTTTGGTGAGGGGTAATTTCCTCTTGTATGGTACAAAATTTTTCCTTGTGGTAACACAATGGGCCTCCTAATATTGGCCTAAGTGAGCCGCTGCTGGCGGCTGCCACTCCAACCTAACCTAAAATTAGCAATTTAAAAAGTAGTTGGAAGTCAACTGTTAATCCAATTTGCATCAGATATATATATACATATATATATATATATATATACATATATACAGCTATGCGTATTACAAAAATTTCTTCTGTGGTAAAATATATTTTTAATAAATTATATGTGCACCTTTATTAAAATGTAATTAATTTTATTAATTATTAATTTGTTGGTAAATACTAGCTATATATATTTTGTTCAAAACGTCCCCAGTTATATATAGCCGGTCGAAATTAAACAGCTTTCTTTATTTGAATTTTAGAATAATCGTTTTTAGAATTTGTGCCCTTTTTCGTTTATTTTTATTTTAGTAATTTTTTCAACATTAAGTTAAGAAATTAAAAAACTCGAAAAAATTCTGGGAGAAAAAAAAACAAAACTTAAAAAGTGAAATTTTAAGCAGCTATAACAGCATGTACGCATTTAAGCAATCCCTATAAGTTGTATGTCGTTCAAAGCGTATTGATTGTCTTTCGAACAAGATCCGCAATCATCGCCCTTGACACAAAATTACCGTCATCTCAAAACCCCAACCATATAAAAAATTTAAAAAATATACCTGTACTTTATCAAATTTTTTTGCCAGTAAAGAAGGGTAATTGAACAAGTAATCGACATTCACAATACTTTCGAATAAATGAATGCTCGATATCGTGGTATAATTATTTCGAATTTATGTAGTGAATTTAAATTAAACTGTTTTTTATTTTTATTTTTTATTTCGTATGAACGGAATATAAAAATATTATACTTATCTTAAAGTAGGCTGTACATATTTTTAAATAATCGAACAATGGCAGCTTTGAAAGAAGTTGCTAATTACATTAATTTTAAAACAGTTAGCCAAAATTTGAAATATTTGGAAATAAAAACATTTTATTGCAGCTGGATAAAACTAACTTTGATATTTTTTCTGTCAAATATATTTTAAAATAGTTGAAATCAAATGCAGATTCAGATAATTGGCTTGCTTGTCACTTGTAGTTGGGATAGAATACTAGATAGAAAGCACAAAGTGAGAGAGAGTTTTCTAACACATAATTTTGTATAACTTTCATCAAGATGGAATGGTATTACAACTTTAGTCCAATACTTATTCGTAGGAGTATAGAAATAGACCCAAACCGAAGTACATCGAAATTATGAGGATGACGATCTGATCATTTAAACGCAAACTGATACCCTATTTTTATTTATATCTGACTAAAATTTAGTTAGCCATTGTATTTTTATAATATAGTTTTTATTTTTCTGAATCCGCAATATCGGAGCACATATAATTTCCGTATAAACTGATTCTTCAGACATGAGCTTTGTGTTTAAATTCCCATATTTAGATAGTGAAACTCATCAAATTTTGTGAGCGGTTTGCTTTGCAGTCGTACAAAGTCTATTGGGGAAATCAACAATCTCGATGTTGTATGAGATATGGCCCCCATATCATTGATATTTTAATCTTGATTTTTAAAACTAATGAATAATATTGAGTTGCTAAAATTAAAGTAAGTAAAGAAGAGTCTAAGCTCAAGCGAACTTTGCGTACCCGGCGCAAATTTGTATTCCAAATAAACAGTACCTATTTATGTAGTAAAAAAATTTAATATAATACTCTTAATTTTTAAAACTTAAACGACTTTTATTTATTTAAGGTAAGTATAAATCTCTCAAGAAAAAAATGTGCATCAAAATATGCTCAAGAAATAAAAAAGAAATTTCCTTCTATCGAAATTTTTTAAATCAGCAATAGAAAAAATATTTCTAGTAATTTTTCTTGGAAGTTGAATATTTGGCTTTAAATACAAATACAAATTAATTCTTGTACTTTTAACATACCACGCCCATAATTGAGCCCTACCAAATTTCAGCGAATTTGTACAGGATTTAATAAAATATCACATATGATATTTGATAATATGAAAAGTGGTGTTGCTTTTCCCTGAGTCCTATAATTTTCGCTATTAGATTTACAGAGTGGAAATGTTAACGGTTTACCAAGTATTTTAAAGCTTTATACAGTTATTTTGGATATAAATTTATTTACTCTAAATTGGGTGGTGTTATGCCTATATTTTTTCTATTAATTAGGCAATTACATTATATAGCTCGATATTTGGCTGAACTTCTCCCACAATTTATGGGATGCATCTTGATATTTCACAAATTGATGGACCCACATTTTTCAATGAGCGGAATATTTTTGCCAGAAGTTTTTGCATGACAGAAATACGTCAGAGGTTTGTGATTACTGCTCAGAGAAAATGCGTTTTCATTAATTTTTGATATCCCTTGCCGAGCCTCGAACCTGATACGCACGCTACAAACAGGGCTACAGGGCTGAAATTTTGCATTTGCTCCATTTTTGTTAATTATCGCATTCCAAATTATGTTTATTCTGCTAAAATATAAAATGTGTAGAGTTTGATAAAGTAGTTTGGAATATATACACCTTTGCTTCAAAGTAGTCGACACCACGTAATTTTTCCATTCTTATACCCCATTTTCATCTCTCTCTTTCCCAATCCTAAAAATTAAATTTCACTACATTTTTTATGACAAAAAATTTTGATATGGGTTTGATATGCAATGTGTGTGCCAATTGGAGTAGATTTTTATGGAGTAGGTTTTGAGGTAGTATATCTATTTGCTCTAAAGTGAGCAATGTCTACACTTTTTTCGAACATCTTTTTATTCCGCTTTTTTCTTTATCCAACCCCAGCTTTAATTAAATTAAATGAACATAGGGTTTTTTATAAAATTTTTGTAAACTACTGTTTTATAAGAGGTGGCTTTAGCGCGATTGCTATAATTTTCGAAATTATGCCTACAGAGTTAAAATGTATAGTGAGCACCAAATGTGATAGAATTTAATGTGAAAGTTTTGAATACATAACTATTTGTTCTATGTGCGGGCGGAGAAGAATACTCCAAAAAATGGATCTTATTAATTTACGTACTTTTCGCAAATGTAACGAAAAGTTATTTTCAAGGCATGTTGTCGCAGATTTTTAAATAAAAAAAGCTGGGTAATGGAATGACATTACCACCCTAATTTTTTTGTCTGGTAACATGTAATATTATTCGGAATGTTTACCATTTTGTTTGTACAAAATTTTGGTTCACAGCAAAGGGATACGCGCTGGGCTTGGGACTTGCCACGTAAAACCATCTACCAATGAAAATATCAAAAAGCCTCGAATGGTGATTACATCCCATAACGCTGACGACCCCCACAAACTGAAAAAAGACTATGATCTTTGGATATGCACCTGGAATATCCGAACACTCTATGGAGAAAGTTGTCTCTATCCAACTGCTGGATGTCATCAAAAAAATATAAGACAGACATTACTGCAGTACAGGGAAGGCGTTGGGCGGCGAATGGTTATAAGAAATACAACAAGTCAGCGATCGGACCATCAGTGAACGAATTGTTACAATTCGCATTAGAGCTAAATTCAACAGCATAAGCATAATTTTTATGCACGCCACGAAAGAGGTGAAGGACGATGAGACCAAAGAGCAAATATACGAACGCCTAGAAGAAGCATATGAGCCCGCGCCATATTGCCAAAATTGTGCTTGGCGATTTTAACGCTAGGATGAGAAAAGAAGACATGTTTCGACCAGCAGTCGGAAAATTCAACCTTCACGACAAGTAGGCCAATCCAACTTCGTCGCGGCGAAACATGGTGGTGAGTAGTACCAAATACCAGCACCGGAACATCCCCTAGGCTACCTGGGAGTTCCTTGATCAAAGAACGAAAACAAAAATTGATCATGTTGAGAAATATGGAAGCTAAGCTTCGAGCGTTCTTGTCGGTCGTTCAATCCGAGGAGCCAACCTCGACTCGGCTCACTAGCGTGTTGCAGCTAATGTTCGTTTGCGCCTCTGTGCAATGAAAAACGTACGCCAGGCAATGCGTCGAAAGTTTGACATCGACAAGCTGCAATCGCGACGGATAACCGAGAAGTGTCGTAAGTAATTCTGCTTAAACAAGCAACTCCTCGTCGCCCTGATATCAACGGCCAGTGGAACACTATCTCCCATGACTTACATTCCTCTTCGGAAGACGCGGTTTTTTACTACCATCCACGCAGAAACAGCTGGTATGACGAAAGTTGCCGTGCCGGTGCTGCAGAGGAATACGCAGCATAAAAAGCTACAGCCAAAAACAAAGCACGGCACTTTAGGGCAATACCGGGAGAAAAGGAGGGAGGAGAGACGTAACTTAAGAAGAAAATTGTCATGAGTGGAAAGGACTTGAGGTTCCTGCTGAAACGCAGATAGAAATCTGGTAACGGGCATCCACAGTACACTTGACATAGGGAGAGAACACTTCTCCACACTTCTGAATGGCAACGCAGGAGTTGTGCTTTAAGTAAACGAAATCAATCCAATGTTTGGGGATAATGCACACGCTCCTCCACCAACACGAGGTGAGAACAGCAGTCGTATAGCTTAAAAACAACAAAGCACCCGGAGCCAGACCGTGGCTGAGCTGTTCAAAGCTGGCAAATCGACACACCATCTTTTCGCCAACTTTAAAGCCGCTTTTGATAGCATGACGAGAGTCTGCCGCGCCTAAAATTTGGGATCTCCGCGAAACTGATACGACTATGCAGAGTGACTTTGAGCGCAACCTTTAGCTCCGTTTAGATTTGGAAGAACCCCTCCGAGCCATTCGAGACTAAACGTGGTTTTAGAAAAGGTAACTCACTTTCGTGTGATTTCCATAATCTGATGATGGTAAGCGTACAACGTGTTATGAACCTAAATCGCCACCGCATCTTTTTGCAGCATAGGACGGAAGCAACAGAGTATGGGAAGGCGGTGAACGAGAGCACAACAAAGTACCTGCTGACAACATCTTCGCGTATTGGGTCACACGTCACAGTTGAGAGTTATAACAGCTGATAATTCGGAGTCGGTAGGCAAATGTCATTTGGTATGGCGCAGAAACATGGACGATGGCGAACAAAGATGGGAAGTGTTCGCGTGGGCGCCAGGTACCGAAGAAGACGGAATGATAAAAGCTGTATAATGGCATGGACATAGTCAAAGCGTAAAAACTCAACGTTTGTGGTGGCTTGGACATGCCATATGTATGGATATTCCGGTGGAGAGATCCTTCGGCTCGGCACCCGCGCATGGATAATGACAGGAAGGATCAAGTGCAGAAGGCCATATCTATACTTGGAGTGATTAATTGAGGAGTGAGGCGATTAACGAAGTTTTTTTGATAACAGCCCAAACCGACAAACGGTTGGAGTGCCAGATAAGAAGAAGAAGCAATGTTTTGTTTTATTTAATAAAACACACTGACCACGGCCGTTTTTCGCCTTTTTTATTGATTTATGTGCATCGATAACAACTCCATATATTTTTTCATAAAAATGTATGGAGCCGTAATGTAGTGCTGAGGATCGATTTAATGAAGCGCAAGAGGTTTGGATATAACTGGAATCACACAACTAGGGATCTTCAAAAGTAGAGTAACTAAACTATTGGATTTTACCGCAAAACAAGCTAACCTAAATTCAGAAGCCATGCTTTCCTATTATGATTTTCGCCACCAAAAAAAAACCAAAGTATCTTCGAAGCACCCTTTATCTTCAAAATAATTCAAAATGTCCTAAGGGATTTCTCATTTGCTTCCCTTATTAAATTTAAGTAGTCACTAACTATTAGGAATTTGTCATTGAAATTAATTTGCAACCATCTCTGAATGCTTCAATTTGGCGGTAGCTGCTTATAGATATAAATCAATTAGCGATGCTATCCATATCATCAGGTTTTAAACACCTTTTTTGTAATTTTAGTCAATTTGCAATTTACAAAACCAAGTAGACAGCACCAAGGTCGTATTTCAATACGCACTGCACGTGGAGAGACAGTCACGTGTATGCTGATGTGTTCTGCAAATGCTTCAAGTTTTTTTCCAGCCACTGCTTCTCTTGGCCTAACTTCATACTCGGTTTTTTTAAATTAGATACCTGTCTACAACAATATGCTTGCTATTGTGTGTCTTCTGCTTATTCGATTAAAGCAATTAAACGTTTACCTCATACAAACAACAACAACATCAATTAATAAACAATAAACAACTTAAGCCAACATAATATGAGTAATGTCAATATGGAATTTCAGCTGCCAACAGCCATTGATATTTTAACATTTGTTTTCTGCAGTTTTTTTTTTTTTTTTTTTTTTTTTTGTTTGGAGAGAGTAATTGCCAAGTGGTCTTGAATGCAGACAGCCAGGGCGTATGAGTATTATGGCTACTGTTGTGTCAATATACATAAAAACAAAACAAAAAACGGCCCACCATTGGTTGATATTTTTGAAGATGTTTTTGACACTACGTGCCAAATTAATTACATTGCGGGTATTAAATGTTAATTTCATTTAGCACAAGCAAGCGATGCAACTGAGTTATGGGGGTGCAAGTTGGTCGGAGGAAAAGCCATAAAAAGCAAAATAATAATGAAAATGGAGTAATCAACTTAAAATTGTATAGTAAAACAGACACGAAGATGTTTTGCAATGATGGATTTTATTTTTTACAAAATAAAGCAAAATTTAAGCAGTGCGAATGCATAGCGCTAAAGTTGTAAACTATCGCCATATAACATTTGCATCACCATGTGAAGGATTGTCCTTTAGATTTTAAAACCACGCATTTCCTCGAGTGATAGCTCGAGTTTTGTTTGCTTGTATTTTTTAGATTTTTTATGGCAACTGTCTGTAAAATTTCAGGAAGGCTTGTCGTAAGTGATGGGGAGGGACAGTTTTAACAAATTGACGACTTTTCTGCGATTGGAGAACCTACTCCTGTGTGACTGAAATCATTATAATGGGGAGTAATAAAGGTTTCTCCGCATTCGAAAATATTCCGGGGTGATTTTCGTTCGAAATAGTGCCTTATTGGAGGAAGAATACCGACAAGGAGCAAAAGTCAAAAATGAAGTCATGGAATTTATTACATCTATCGAAGAAGAGAAAGTATATAGGGAAGGCTGCAATAGTTAGGTATGTAAAAAAAAACAATTAAAGACAACTTTAAGTTCGACTAATATGAAACTTTAAAAATCCGCCGCATGCATTTATTTCAAATAAAAAGCAGTTGTTGTAAATTACTACTATATGAATGGTGGATGTGATTTTTCACAGATTTTTGAATAAATGCTTAATGATTTGAAATGCACACAAAGTTCATAGAATTTGGTCAGGTAGATTTCGTGGGCGATGCCACTTCCATTTTCTAAAATTTTTTAACCCACGAATTGCTTCCTTCCTTTTATAGTTACTGGGCGCGGTTATCATCCAACTTCACAGCAACCTAACTTGGGTCACAGTTGAGATCTCACAAATTTACTCGAGTTATCGTGTGCACGAATGAACGCACACACAGATATGACTGTTCCGATTTCATTTGTTATTTTGAACATTTTGATATGTATGTGAAAACCACAAAAGTTTGATGCTCTAAATTGTACACAATAATATCCTGAGATCGAGAACGGATCGCTTATCGAAAGTTAAATTAATTCTGAGTAATTTGTATGCCTCTTTTTCGGGGCGTTCTGCTCTTGTCAGGTAGCGAACGGAATAAAGCTGTCTAGAAAGTATTTGATTCATACTTTTTCATGACAGAAACAGACTCGGAGGTTCGCCATTCCCTGCCGAGGGGCGGTCGCTATTAGAAAAATATCTTCCATAATTTTTGATGTTGCTTGCTCCGGTCAGAATTTGAAGCCGGGACCCACCGAATGAAGCGCGCACACGCTACACACTCGGCTACGACGGCCGCAATATCATCGCAAATCAATCAACCATTGCGTGATATTAGAGAACCAGCTTTTTGCAGTAAACCCCCAGCTCTTTGGTTCGCACAGCTTGAGCCACGATCGTAGATAACTAGATACCGCCACCGTAGACAAAATCAAATTAGGGAAATTTTAAAACCATTTTTAAGACACCTCCGCACTACCGTTGAAATTTAACAAATGAAAATGCAACAAAAAATAAAACTGAGTAGAAGAGATGAATAATTTTTTCCATATAATTGATGATTTTTATATAATATTTTATTAAGCATTTTCCTATTTGCCATCGAGCTTTCTTTATTTATCACCTTTTCATCATTTTTCTTTATTTTTTTCCTTTACTGTCCAAAGATAATCGACGATGCTGCACACTAAAAGGTTCTCGTTTTAATGCAGGTTTATTTTATAATCTCTGAATTTGTAGGAAGAAATTGTAAATGTGTATTGTATATTGGCGAATTTAGTCTAACGTGTAATTGACCTATTATTGCTAGTCTGTCACACATTAAAGATACGGAAGATGACACTACTCCAAACCCCGTTTTTCTCCAAAACAATATTTGACAAGGTGTGACGGAAAATAGTTCCAATGTACACCACTCCTCCACCCGGTACAAAAAAATTAAACAAAAAGACACATATGAAGAGTAAAAAAGTTTTTATAATATTCAGATATTGCCCAAAATTATAGCATTAAACAAGATGGGAAAGCAGATGTGGTTGGAAAGAATTCAATGCTGAGCCTAGAAGTTGCCTACAAAAATAAATTGGCGTGTAACTATAGTCGACTTTATAGTTGGTAGCAGCTTTATGATATGATATAGGGGTGTATTCATAGTAAAGTTTTTTAAAAATCAGTTGGTAATAGAGAAAACGTGGGCTATATTCAGCTTAAAAAAGAATCTGCCAAAATGGAAAATATATTTGTTCGTTAGATTTTAAATAAATCTTTAAAAACGATGAATATTCCAAACTATTTATAATTTTCGCGTAACGTTCCTTGAAAGTAAAGAGTAATGTGCCGGAGTCAGAATTTTGTTAATTGCGATATAGTGATGAAAAGACGCTCAGTACTGATGAATTAAGGAAACATTTTACCATCATTGTTGAAGTTTTTTAAATAAATCTTGTTTAGCGGCAGTGCTTTTATATAATCGCGTCAGAACCGCATAAAGAAGTCGCATCAGAATCGCTTTACTAATTACTAACAATATTTTTACTAATTTCTACCACTATCTTCACTAATTTCTGCCACTATTTTACTAATTTCTACCATTATTTTCACTAATGGTACTAATAGTTTCTCCCACTATTTTAATAATTTCTACCACTATTTTTTGGTAATGGTACTACTAATTTCTACCACTATTTTTACTTATTTCTTTCCCTGCTTTTACTAATTTCTACCATTATTTTTACTAATGGTACTAATAGTTTCTCCCACCATTTTAATCATTTCTACTACTATTTTTTGGTAATGGTACTACTAATTCTTACCACCATTCTTACTTATTTCTACCACTATTTTTACTCATTTCTTCCACTGCTTTTACTAATTTCTACCATTATTTTTACTAATGGTACTAATAAATCCTCCCACTATTTTACTAATTCCTACCACTATTTTTAATAATGGTACTATTAATGTTTACCACTATTTTTACTTATTTCTACCACTATTTTTTGCAATATCTTCCACTGCTTCTAATTACTTCTACCATAATTTTTAGTAATGGTACTGATAATTTCTACTACTATTTTTACAAATTTCTTCCACTATTTTACTAATTTCTACCACTATTTTTTAGTAATGGCGCTACTAATTTCCACCACTATTTTTACTTGTTTCTAAAACTATTTATATTAACGCTACTACTAGTTACTACCACTATATTTACTAATTTCTTCCACTGCTTTTATTAATTTCTGCCACTATTTTACTAATTTCTACCACTATTTTCTAATGATGGTACTACTAATTTTTATCACTATTTCTACTTATTTCTGCTACTATTATACTTAATTCTACCACTATTTTTACCAATTTCTCTCACTATTTTCACCAATTCCTTCCACAGCGTTTACTAAATTCTACTACCATTACTACTACTTATTTTATTCATTTCTACTACCACAAAGAGGTTTTACTTCTGGCTGCGAACTAAGATGCACGCGGTTTTTTTATCGCTTTCTGGTAGCACAATACCCTAAAATTAATCTTCAACACTCACAACTGTATTTCTACAAGCCTTGGATAAGGGTTAATTTTACCGAAATTAAAAAAAAAAAAAGTTAACAATACAAAAAGGTTTTCTACTGGCTATGCTGTGCCTAAAGCCTAAAATTCTAATAACTTATTACAGTAAAAACTCACCCACGTGAAATTCAGAAATTACATTTACTTATGTACCTCAAAATATTTAAAAATTAACAGCCACTTTATGCTTTAAAAAATTGCGCTGCCGGATGCCATTGCAACATTTCGTTCCACACGCCCATACAAGTTCGAAATGGAACCTGCTCCAAAGCAGCCAATAACAAAAACACCAGCTCCAAATTTGCGCGACACCGGCAAATGGCGCCAAACCAAAGAGTACTCGTCGACGCTCTTAGTTCATGTAACTTCTCTTTGGTTAGCCATTGCATTACTCTTTTTCTCACACACACACACAGACGCACTCACACACACACACACACACACACAAGAATTTTGCTAATCAAAAACTACAAAATCAGGTTTGGCTTTTTTGTGGCCCACTCTCGGCAAATTGTTCGTCATTTAACGCCGTTAGAGAAGGACGTTCGTACGGTTGAGCGCGGAACGTAATGCTTTTCTGACTGTTTGTTTGGTCAAAAGCAAAAATCAAAACAAAACAAACCAAGTATGGAGGAAAAAAACAGCAAATGTATAAAATAAACAACTAGCAAAAAGTGTCAATCATATATTGTATTACAATATTAAATTACTTTAAAAATATTCTTATCAACTCGTTAGGCAAATACAAAAAAAAATTAAGAAAAAAAACTACCACTTCTTTCCCACCGCTCTGTCATTGCATTTCATTTGCGCTGATTTTTGTGCTTTTAATTTTATTCTGTGTGAAAGTGAAAAAAAAAATTATAAAACGTAACTAACTGGAAAATTAGTACAGAATGTGTGTAGAATTTGTGTAAATTTTTTATTGAATTTACGTATGTATGTATGCACATATGTATGTCCGTACTTCGCTCTTGGTTTGGCAAGCACCTACGGTTGTTTTTGTGATTTCCTTTATTTGTTTTTTGAATCGGTGCGTGAAAGTTTCTTGTTTTTTTTTTATTTTACGAACTGCTGTGGACATTTTACGCCGCGTTGTGTTGACAAATTTAGTGCAAATAACAATAACACTAGAAAAGACGGCTAAAAAAAATGTTGAAAAGGTATGATTTTAAGAATTTCACTAAATTACACATGAAACTAAATATTTGAAGTAATGGCACTTAAAGAAAAGAAATATGACAATCATAGCATTCTGATGGCACCTAAATAACCCTGGGAACCCATTTACAATTTTTACAGAGAAATAGTAAAGTTTGTTCAGACAAAAGTGTAACGATACTAGGATTCAAAGAATATAAAGTTAAAATACTCAGCAAAAAGGGTGTTTGCAAACAAAAACAAAAAAACACCATTTTTAATTAAAAAGTCATAAAAAAGAACTCTATTTGATTGCAATAAAAAATTATTTGCCATGTATTCAATTTATGCCAAAAAAAGAGTGATTTTTGGGTTTTTAATCGAACGCTTCATGGATTGTTGGGGGTCGGCTTTCCAATAATATAGCATTGGCTGTTTTAGCCAAACTACGTGAAATTTTTTAATGAAATTCTCAGGGGCTGTTAAGTAGGTGCTCGTTGACCAATATTTTTAACACTTTGGTCAAAAATTATAATAGTTTTAAAGTTATTTGCTGTTAAAGTTTATAGATTTACTTTACGAAATTTTAATATAAACACTGCACTATTCACGTTTATTTTTACTTGTGCATAACCTTTCACAAATATTTTCTTACAAAATGTGTATGAATTAATACTTTTAACACTATTTTCCCAATCTGTTGCTATTTTCTTATAATTGTAAACACACAAATGCTCAAAAGTGGCTCCGATACTTCATTGCTGGTGATGCCAGATCCTTCCAAATTGAAATATGTTTTTACCTCTAAAACGTGAGTTGGCGTAAGTAAATTGAACTCAGTAATTTCTTAACACTAATTTTTTTAAAAATTACGATTGAATATGCACTTTTTTGTAAAAATACAGAAAAGTGCTCTGTACAAAAATACTGGCGTAGCCGGAGTTGGACCGGCCCGGGTTATTTACCTCCCTTATAAGCCCCTTTTTTCAAAGCGTGCTATATTATTGGAAAGTTTTCCCATTGTTCTCGTTACTGTGATTAGATTTTCTGATGGGTAAATCCATCATCCGGAAAAAACCATATGCCCGCAATAAAACCGTTATAATAATAGTCACATGCTTTTTTTATCAGCGGAACTAGTATAGCCGCTGATCGATCGCACCTATCAGGACATACCTCAAGGTACAGATCTTCATTGCCATCCTGCATCAATTCGATGGCTCAGTGATCCTACATCCATGTCTGCCTCCAGCACATCGGAAAAAAACATAAGTGACGCTTCTTCTTACACTCTCGAACCACGTTCATGTAGCAGCAGAGACGCGAGGCCTTGAAGCATCTGGTACCTAAATTACCCACATCTTCCGCCATTCGCCTTACGAGTACAATAAAACTATGCGCCAGACAGGACATGGGTTTCGGGATCACCCCATGCTCTTCTGTAAACCAGGACCCTTTGTCGTGCGTTCCTTCCGTTTGTCGTCAATAGCCGTTTTTATTAAGAACTCAAAAAATAAATAAATAAATCAAACTATTAAGAACCCCAGTTGAATGAAAATATAGTTTTAACGAACAATCTGATAGTCACTGTTAGGTATATAAAAAGAAGATCATTGTGATGCCACTTATTGTGTACGTGTTCGGGATGCAGTGTCCACAGGCACCACGTTCCACATAACATTGAGAGGAAAACTGGGTGTGCTCTAAAGCGCCCCACCGATTCCAATAAGCGCGGCCTATTGAACCCGTTACGGCTGCTTAGCTTTTAATACCTTCTCTAGTGAGTTCCCCGTAAACTATTATTGACCTAAATATTGTCCCTCAAAGCCAGTGATTTACCTTAGGAGAAAGGTCCCAGTATAGAGCATACGATGCCTTTTTCACTTCAATATTTGGCCACCAGGAGAGCTTCCTGTCCAAAATCAGGTCCAATTATCTGACCCAGTTAGAAGGCACAAGTACGATACCGCCGAATGAGGGAAGTCGGGTATTAGGCACCCTGTTCGTTCTAGTAAACTAGACGAGCTCCGTCTTGCTAGGATTATAAGCGAGTCCGCGCCCCGAAATTCTGAGCAGCGATAGTTTTAACGTCCACCAAGATGTCTTAGATTTGAGATCTCGATCGCGTTATTATAGCTAAAGTGAATTTCTACACCAAGCTATCCATCGTGCCATCCGAAAAGAGTGGATTCTTCTGAAGTTTCTCCGTGAGAAATTCCTGCCGTAAGGATACCAATTTGTATTCCTCACATTCCTGTAGAGAGGATATTGAGGACAAATTTCGTACAGAGATAATTGAGTTTACCTGTAGTCCGAAAAGGAGTGTAAAATTTGGAACCCTTCAGCTTGGGATTTGGGATATCCGTCCAGAAGACGTCAGAGTGAGATCTGAGGCCTCCTCTCTGCTCGCAGTTGCAAAAATGAACTCGCTATATAGGATAGTGTTAAGCGTTGGTCTCCACTTAAAAACCAAAGGGTGAAAAAAACGAGTTGTCGGAGCAATGAGCGCCGAGAAAAGTGTACGGCCATAAGCTACATCTTATATATAAAAATCTCGTTTCACGGGATTTCTGGTCGAACTCCTCCAAAACGGCTCGGCCGAGTTTTGTTAAAATGTGTCTGTACATGCTTGGGAATAAATCGTAAATTACATTTTATGCTTAGGATAGGGTTGCCATTTGTTTGAAAAGACAAATTTGATTAATTTACGTAATGCATATGAAATATAAAAATATGGGCGTCAAACGGATCGTCCCGGAAAGAAAGTTCAAAGCTAACTTTCATGAGGGTTGCCACTTATTTAAAAAGTTGACTTTAAGTAAACTATACACAATTTATATGAAATATTAAGGAAAGGGGGTCAAACGGTTCCTCTCGGCGAGAAGAAGGTGAATACTTATATTTTGGAAAGGGTTGCCACGTGTTTCAAAAGTCGAGTATAATTAAATTAATAACAAGTTTTATGAAATAGTAAAATACGGGTGTCAAAGAGTTCGTTTCGCTGATGAGTAGGTTTGTAAATATATTTTGAAGAGGAATGCAGGGGCAATTAGTAAATAAATATAAGCAGAGCAACATCTGGCGGGATTTTCTTGAGTGTCATATAATTATTTTTAAAATAATATAGCGTTATTTGACAAGTAGGCGTTTGGAATTCAATTATTGTTATTGAATTTAATTATTATTAATTATTAATTATTGCGAAAAGCTGATATTTATTTATTGAGTTCTCCACACACAAAGTTAGCAGTCTTCGGAGCGCTCTTGGTCACGAAATAGACAACTACGAGTAGACTTTGGAATTCATTTCTAAACCACATGAACAATTCCAAGAACAACATTGATTAAGTTACATAAATTCCACGTAAAGAAATTAATTAAATAATGAACAATGAAAAGATCTAATTAGTTGATAAAATACCTTAGCTAAAAACCAGCTGCCGCTTAAAACTCCCACACATTCATGAAAAATAAGCTTATTTTAATTTTAGCAGCATTTTATCAATTTGCCTACTCATCTCAGCTGTCGAAGGACTCACAAGTGGCGCTATAGTATATAGCATTTTTCTCTTGCGCACATAGCGGTACATATTTTTAATAACAACAAACAAAAGCAAAACAAACAAAAGGGCTTGATTGTGAAAAATAAGCTATAACTCGCCAATCCCTTTTTCATAACAAACTCCAAGCACTCCTTTCAGATAACATTTAGTACGCAAATGATTATCGACCTTATATGCCAACTAGGCCTACACATTACAACAACAATACTCGCTCTATAAATAAATTGTTTACCTCGGTACAACGAAAAAAAAGTCCTACGCAAGCATCGTCTCTTGCTTTTCTAATTCTCACTGGTTTACCGAACGTTCCATTTCCTCTCTTTCACGCGCACTTGCAGTTAACTCTCTTCAGCTTCTTTTGCTTTTGGTCACAAACCAAACTCAAATTTCCACTCTGCGAGCATACCTTCTGGAGAATAAGAATGAGCACAAATAAAGGAAACCACCTGACGTTCGAAATGAGATGCGGAAACATGGAATTAAGACAATGGTCGGTAGGTATTTCCTCAAACTTTAAGCGTCCTTGTTGTGCTTTGCTCGCTATTCGCTTTTCGGTTGCTTGCGAGGGTGACGAAGCTAAGTCATTCCCATTCTTCCATGCTCCATTAAAACCGTATTACAAAAGTAAAGATAAACGAGTGCATAAAATAAAAACAAAACAATAGACAAGTTCAGAGGAATTACAGTTAGAGAAAAACGTCAAATAGGGATTGACGACAACAAAGTTGCGAGTCATGAGAAGACGGGGGGGGGGGGGGGGGGGGGGGGGGGGGGAGGTGGATTTTGCGACCGCGATGGGATGAAGCAACAGAAAGCAGGCAACAGTCAAGTTTATTCAAACATAAAAATATAAATAACTCTCTGTCTCTGTAACGCATACATGACATTAGGGAAGGCGTGGGTAATGGTAATAGGAATACGAGTACATTTTGCTTAACTTTTGTGAACGAGGAATGGTCGGACAGTCGGTCGGTCGGTCGGTCGGTCGGGCGGTCGATTACCCTGTCGTTTGCAACCTCGGCAAGTAAGTGGGTCGGTGATTTAACCCTGGTTTGTTGATGTGCCACTCAATGAGCATGGTAAGAGGTAGAGGGAAGATGTGAAAAGGAAGCAGAGTGAAAACATAAAAGAGAAAAGGGGCATACATAGCCGTTGTGTATGTTTTTAAAGTGGCAACAGCTTTACCCATTTAAATTGTTTGATTACTTTGTTTTTGCGAACAGATTCACCGTTGCATGCAATGGAGTGAGGAAATGACAAACCGCCAAAGGAGTGGAGAAAATAATAAAAGGAAAATGATACGAGGGTTTGCTTTTTATATTTTGTGGATTTCAACGTGGCCATTGATTATTTCGGAATGAATTTCGTGAAGGTTATCCAAAAATGGGTGTTGTGCCAGCAAGAACGATAAAATACAAGATTACGCCTTCCCGCGGCTAAGTGACAGATCTCGCCCTTAGTGAACAAGAATAAGGGAGAGAGAAAATTGAATAACTTCCAATATTTCAGTGAAAATCGTGTTTTAGTTGCTTTAAAGTGTAAAAATATGGATTCGTAGGCAGAGACTTAATAAATAAATCTGTAAAATTCTGAAAAGAGTGGTTCTTTTTCGCAATTTGTGAAAAAGGTGTTGTCCAGTTGAAGTTGCGAATTCTCAAACTCGACAAACCCAAAGTAGAGGCACCTCTGAAGGCGTCACCTTCTCCATTCAGTACACCGTGTTGTGCCAGAAACAATCGATGCTTTGCCTCATTTGATAAAGCAAGATTGTCATGTGTGGCTTGTCGCGAGATAGAGGCATCCATGGGTCTCAAGTGGAACTAGCATACATTTAATATAGCATAAATATTTGGTCATCAAGACGATTTGTTCTTGTTGAATACAGCAAACTTTTGTAATTGCCAAAAAATTGAAATCAAAAATTGGCAATCTAAGGGCCTAAAATGTAAAACACAACCCCTCGTAAAATTGATAGTAGCAGAAGCTCGCATTTAAAACACTACATACATATATGTATACAAATATTCTCAACTGATACTCGTTTTATAAATAAATAAATTTTCATGTAAACCATCTATGTGGTTCAATTTCAACAAAACATTGTGAAAAATAAAAATCCGTGTCAAACAAAAACTTTTTCTTTCAAACCATTAAAACTATCATTTCGTGCTTGTTCGACGCAAGAAAAATTATCCGAAATCAACAGAAATTTTTTGGAACTTGAAACTTGCACTTTATTATATTTTAATTTAATTGGCTACAAAACTGCATATTTTAAAAGTTGTTTAAAATTCAGAGGGGAAATTTGAAAATTTTAGTGTTATTTTTTTTCAAGTTTGTTAAATTATCGTACTTTTTTTTAAGAATTTTAATTTGTATGCTTTGAAATTTTAGAATAATAGTTTTATAAAAAGTAGCGAAAAAATTGCACACAAAAAATATAGTTAATATTATACATATATAACAATATAAATTTTTTTTTCAGTAAAGCAACAATTCATTCATTCAAAAATGCTTACAAAGCAAATCAAAACGTTATATAAGAAAATATTATCAGAAAAATTCCGCGCAATAACCGGAAAACCACGTACCAAATCGCGTTAAAAGAGGACCCTCATCCTCATGGACTAACTGTTCGCATAACAAAAGTTGTTTCCAAAAATTATCGAATACTTTTGAGTTATACTAGTTTCCCTGCATTTTATAATGTAAGCCAAAATCAAACCTTCTCCAAAAGACTGGGGTTCCGTTCAATGAATCCAAAGTTTGTGTTTAATTATTTTTAACCCCAGACACCTAAGGTTCGCCCACACCCTTTAAACTCTTACCAATGGTCGATTCGACGAACATTTTTAAGACGATTTATTTTCATGTTTTAATATGACTTTTCGATACATATGTAGGTTTATCTGTTATCCGCAATTGCCCTAATCAATCAAATAATTTATTTAAATTTTATTAGAATTTATTTTTGACTTTTAGTCAGATCAGATAAGAAAACATATTTATCATGATAAAAAGAACAAAAATAAAAAAAAAATTGTTTTTCATTAATGTTCTTAAATTATATTATTATAAGTATTTATAAAAATATAAAAAACCGTTTTCATGCACCGCATTTTATGCAAAAATCAACTTTATATTTACTAAATATTTTATTGTTATATTTCGCTCATAATGATTTTGTCACGCTCATTTTTTATAAGAAAAGAATTATGTAAACCGCAAGCATTTCTCTTTTTACTATATAAGGACTCTGCAGAGTGAAGGTCTACGCTGGGTGATGGCGGGACTTTCCTTTCACCTTCCTCATTTTTTGAAGCTAATCATCTAAGGATTTCCAGTCGGATTTTCATCCATAGCTCTAGGAAAAAATTTTTCCGATGCATTGACATCTTCTCCTTCAACAAAAACACATTATACATATATTCATCAGAAAGCATACATTTTAAAAACTGCAAGAAAGAAAAAATAGTGTACTTCATAAATTCTAACGCAAACCCTAACCATTCGTCGAAACGACCAGCATTTTTGTACCTACGTACCGGTCAAATTTGTCTTCCAAAAGAGTTCAGCGAACGCTGTGTTAAAAAGCAACGTGATGATCGACCCAGTGGTCGAAAAGATACAGCCAATTTTCTGAGTGATAAAAGTTTTCCCACTTTTCTCATTCTTATAGTAAATCTATGTATCTAAGAGCACCTATAAGTTTGGGAACTCACCAAATTTTATCTAGAGCTATCTTTTGTACATTGAATTGAAATCTAAGTTTAACAAACATATTTTTTCCAACTCACAAAAATCTGGCTTCGAGGGACAATTTAGCACCACTTCTGAATAAGTATGAAATCAATCCTTAAACATATTTTCATTTATTTCATATATTTTTAAATTTGGTAGATTTCGGATATATAACTATTTCCTCCATATTGGGCAGTGATCCTCCTTTTTCCATAAGGCATTGTCATGGTGACAAATGGCGGGATATTTCCTGTTATTTTTTTTGATTTTGTCGATGACTTCGGACAAGCAAATTATTGGCCACTCAGTATTGACAGATCTTCGAGCCTCGAAAGCAACTGGGATAACTGGCCTAGTTTTATGAAAGAACAAAGCGATCATTTTTTTCGAACTGTTTCGTGAATGAACCACTTTTGATAAATGATCCAACTCTAGTTGTCTCATTTGGTTTGATCTGATTTTTGGTAATATACGTGCCAGTGTATTTCTGAAAAATAAAAGCAATAAATATTTAAATTTTTTCAAGTCCACGAATAATATCTTTTTATCATTACTGTATAATAAAGACAACACAAAAAGCTTTTAGAAGTGGGCTTGATTTTCAACGACACTAATGATTTTGTTGGAACTTAACATAAGATTGGTGCAAGTAGATTTTAGTGGCTTAAAATTATGTTGACATTTCGAAATAGAAAAATGTAATTGACTAAATGACTAGTGTTGTTTGAAGGACGAAATCAAGCACCTTGTAACTACTTTGTTTCGCAATGGATGTGGTATGTAATTGCATATATTATTTCGATTGCCTTATTTAGGATTCCAAAAATCTGTGTCATCTATACATACATATGTACATTAAAAAGTTTAGCTATCGGGATAGATATGAGCGGTGAATGTGATTTAAAAGATATGGTAGCAAATTCCTCGTCATGATCCATAGTGTTGTTCTTTTTCAATTTAGCGATTGCAAGTTCGACATCATATACCGATACATTAAACTCTCAATGAAGGGCAAGGGGTCAATTAAATGATTATTATTGGGATTATACTTATCATACACACTTAGTGAAATAAATTGCGAATAAATATATTGAAAGAGTTAACTGGATTGTCCAATGAAATATTTTTATAAACAAACCTAGTTGGATTACAGTTGGTTTTGCGTTTGGAGTTTATGTAATACCAAAAACTGTTGGGGTTAGATCTCAACTTTAGATCTACATTAAGCAAATGCTCTTTGAAAAAAAAATGTATGCAGAAAATCGAGTTCTTCTTGCATTTTGTATAGGCTTCATTTTTCGCATTTTTTAAGGGGTTACGCCACTTTGAGATTTTTGAAAAATCGTTTTTTTTTCTTGGCTAAAATGCTTCCTTATAGTCCTAAGATTACGGAAAAAATAATTACGGAAAAAATAATCAAATTGCCGATTGATGGTAACTTTACTTCAAACTCTCATAAGCATGTATACAAACTTTAGATGCGTTTTTCTCGAAACACGGTTTTTAAAAACGGTACGCCACATATCTCCTACAAATTTCAACCAATTTCAAAGTTTTTTACACTAAAATGCTCGCAAAACAATCCTCTAGACATAGATGTTTTTTTTATAACAATTAATGTAAAAAAAACATGGTTGAAAAAGCTTTTTTTCATATTAATGTAATTTCGTAAAAAATCCATAAAATAGCAAATCCCTACGGTAGTACATAGCCAGTGCATTTCTTTTGAGGACGATAACTTGTTTGTTGCAGTCGGACGGAGATTTTCGCAGCTACACGGTGTACCAGGTATACACGCGCTTCGCGAGAGGCCATATTCACAGTATCATATCAACCATAATTTTCGATGTATAGTCATAAATAAAATTTCAAAGCAACTTCAATATATGCTGATTAAAACCTTGTCAAAAAATTTCCCTCCCGGTGTATAATTCCCCTGCAAAAAAAAATTAAATTTAGGCATCGATTTCGGGTTCCCAAGGTGGCGTAACCCCTTGAGTGGCATAAGGTTGAATTGAACCAACGAGGTTTGTTAATCGAAGACGATTTCTTAGTAGGAACAAAATTTTAAATAATATTAAAGACTCGTTTACGTAAAATATTATTACAAATTTCAGTATTCATTTGAAGAGCTTAAAAACAACCAATCCATAGTATTTGTATAAGAGTCACTTTAGCAACTTGCTATGTATGTTTTTACCAATTTAAACGCAAAAAAAATTTAAAAATAATTCTCTTTTACTTGCAGGTCAACAGCTACTCCATCGAACCAATAATCTCTAATTAGAATCACAAGCAAGCGTGGAAAAAGCTAGTAAACGTGAAACATATCAATGAAATTTTTTTTAAGAATACCCATTAGAAACAATGTTTACAAAGTAATGAAAATTCAAATATAGAATACCAACATACCTACATGATTTGTTAAAAACTATTAACAATTTACGAAGCAAGTAATTTAACGGCAAAAGTAAGTATTTTAAGCGGTGAGAATTCCAGATGAGGACTCACCAAAAGCCAGCATATAAATCATAGCTCCTCTGACCTCATAAGAAATTTCTGCATAACAAAACTCTCTCAGTCACAACATAGAATGCGAGACCACAAATCAAAAACATGAGATTGAACGCTTTCCAAACGACACAAAAAAAAAAGCCACGAGACCAGTTTAAATAGCAGCTGAAGTAAAAATACAATGATGATGAAAACTGCCAAGAAGAAACCAATAGTAACAACCATGTTTTCATTCTATGCAAATTACGCGGCACACAACACGTCTCGTCTAACGCCCACAATAATGAATATTGTGATTACAGTTTGATAGCGAATCGAACGAACACGCTAAGTTAACATACACACACACACGCACATACATAGATCACTTGCGTACATATGTGTGTGTTTGTGTGAAATTGTGTAAAACGTAATGACGTTTACTTATTGTCTAGGCAAACCGCAAAAAAAGCCGAAACGCCAACAAAAGTAAAAAAAAACAAAAAAAGAACAACAGCTCGTGTGAATAGTAAAAAGGAAAAAACAAGCAGCTTAAGCTACAACTGTTGAGTGTGCGTGTGCATGTGTATGTGTGTGTGTGACGCAACTACTACGACTATAACTAGGTGGCAGGCAGCACATTTATTCGAAGTAAAAAACGCAAACGACAAAAACAATAACAACAACAATAAACAGAGCGAGAGTGAAAGCAATAATACGTCAAGGACATTGACGAGCTGAACAATCGTTGCGAAGGATAAGAAACGATTGGCCACGACGCTAAACTCGACGACACGGCGACATTGATGGTGACAACAAGAACAGCAACAACTATAGCAAC
This sequence comes from Anomoia purmunda, assembly GCA_951828415.1. Lineage (NCBI taxonomy): Eukaryota > Metazoa > Arthropoda > Insecta > Diptera > Tephritidae > Anomoia > Anomoia purmunda. The sequence goes on along the minus strand of OX639997.1, from coordinate 58,137,829 downwards.
AGCTAGTAACTAAGTAATTTCGTCGATTTCGAGAGCAGACGTGCCAATAATTCATTTCCCTCCAATAAAAGTTACTATTTTTAGGCGTCGAACCGACAGCGATACGTCGGCTCAATACATACAAACAGGCATATGCACTGTGATTGTTTGTGTGAGTGTGTGTGTGTAATACTCTTCATATTATCTTCTTCTTTTTGCTGTTGCTCATGCGACTTGGTTGTCAAGTTTGTCCTGTTCCACAATTACTTAAAAGAACACACACGTGCGCACCTGCTGTCCACCCCCGTACTCCTGCGAACATTGCTGCCGTTGGCTTTCGGTCGGCTACGAAACGTTGCTAATTTCAAAATAAATCAAGTTGCTTGACAGCGCAACAACAACAACAACAACAACAACAACAACAACAACAACAACAACAAAGTGAACCAAACCTAAGAAGAAGGAATAAAGGATAAAAGAAAATATTATAACGAATTACCACCCACTTTGCAACAACAAACAAGGGGGGGAGGGGGGAGCGGGTGGGGAGGAAAATAGTAAATACCTACCAGAGCCGCACTCCATACAAACCTCAACGTAAGTCTTCTGTCTTCACACCCACACAACACTGAGTCACCGCCGCCAAAGCTTTAAGGATTAAGCCAAGCATTAATATCGATCAGCGGCAAAACACACAACACACAAACACGAACGATACACGATACAAGCGAGCACATGCACGAGTACTTACTGGTAAATTGTTGCAAAGGAAAAAGAGGAAAAAGGCAATAATAAAGAAAAATAAAAATTAAAAGCAACAGCAAACGACAACGACAACGCAAACAAAGCGTGTAACGTAAAGGAGGTGGCAAAGCAAAACAAGTAGTAAATAGTCTTTGTTTGCACGTGTGTATGTCTGTACGTCGAAGTGTTGATTTCAATGCAAACACTCACACTTACGCGTGAGTCTATACAAAAACAAAAACAACAAAAAACGAAAATAAAAAGAAACACACGCGCTCCCCGCTACTCGCATTTCGCACACAATAAACACAGCTCTAGACCTGCACACTCATAGGATTCCAACAATATGGCGCGTCGCAAAGGAAGCGGAAGAGGAAGTGAGTTAACAAAATTAATTTGCATTTACTTAATAAACTACAAATGATCTTAAGAAAATAGCGATAACCGCAAATAAACCAGTATAGGGTATATTTATTGAATTAGAGTTATTTAATTTAGTGACTTAATTACAATATGGAAATTTTACTAATATTTTTTTCAAATATTGATTTCGAAATAAGGACAAAATAATACTACATAGTAAACCCAAGAACACACTCGATACTTTTCCTTCATTATCGAGTATTTTTGGTATCAAATATTGTTTGAGTGGACCGTAATAGTTATAATTTTAATTTAAAAAAAAAATCATGATTTAATCGTTACGAATTTTATTTTTCGAAAAAAAGAACGTTATTCTTGGATTTTTATTTTTTCCATCAAAAATCATCGTTGTTCTTGGATTCTTATTTTTTCGATCACAAATTATCGTTATTTTTTAATTTTTATTTTATCGATCGAAAATAATCGGTATTCTTGTATTTATAATTTTCGATCATAATAAATGACAACAAATTCATCGGCAATGACAATAATATCGTTTATGATCGTATAAAATATCACAAATGATCGATCAGATATGATCGAAAATTTCAAATCCAAAAAAAAACCACGTAATAACGATCAAGGTTATTTTAGGTTATAATGGTAGCACCCAATTAGCAACTGAGTGCCGTTTTGATACCATAGAGCCTCAGATGATTTCATTTAAACCCATCTAAATCAGTTGCTCAAGTTTAGAATGTTGTTGAGGCTGTGTTTGCACAAATGCTGCAGAGTGGTCTTTCGCTTCCTTATTAGAGAGGAACATCTGCACAGAAGAGGCACAATTGTACCTTGTTCATTTTCATCTCTACACCTTCTGCAGTAATCATTTTAGGCAATACCAAGTCACCTGGCGTGGCTTCCGATCGGTAAGTGTCCCGTTAGAAATACCACGAGTCTTGCGACGTTAGGCCTACCCTTCACCAGAACAATTTATGCTCTCTTTAGGTCATATTCGGGCAATGTTAATTTAGCAGTTCTGCATCCTGGCTCTGTGCCCCATCTCTTAACAGATTGCTGAAGGCAATCGAGGTAAATGCTCCTTTTAATTGAACCTATTGGGACTGAAATCGCCATCACATTTGATGTTGCCACCACTGACCCTTCTCTGGCTAGCTAGCTTATCGGCTGTCTCGTTTCCTGCTATGTTGCGATGCCCAGGAACCCAATTTAAGTCTACTTAAAGCTGGTTGCAGAATCCGTTCAATAGAGTCCTGCATTGCTTAAAGATGCCAGAGCCAATATGGCCGCTCGACTGTCTGAGAAGATGGCTACAAGCTCATCTTGAAAATTACCTAGGCAGTTACGCTCCAAATCAAGAGGTCTGAAATATCCCTGCCCCAACCCCTTGTTCCATCTTGGAACTGTCAGTGTATATGAGGTGATTCCAGGCGAACATATCAAAACCTTTAGCCCATTCACCTTCCGACGAGACTAGAACCCCAAACGGCCTATAAAAGTCTATTTCTGGCTGCATATAATCAGTACCCTATCTGGTCGTGGCGGGCAGGAGAGAAAGAACTCTGCTGTGCCCTTTCATCCATTCCTTTCACAGGCCCACTTTTTGAAGCCTTACAGCTAACACTGATGCAGAATCCGTTATATGAGGATCTATAGGCAGGAGATGTGCTATAACTATTAGGGCATCCGTAGGACATGTTCTCAATGGCCCCGTCAACCCAATGCACGCGGATCTCTGCACTCTACCTAGCTTGACTTGGTTATATTGGTTGTGTAAGGCTGTCCAACAGACCAGGGAACCATAGCATAAAATTGGGCGAACTACGGCTGTGTACATCCAAAGGTTTTTTCGGACTATTTCCCAAAAAGCCGCTTGAAGGGGAAACCCCCGTTGCTCGCTTTTGTCACTCTCTCTTCGGTATCAACTTTCCAACTCAGCTTAGCTTCTAGAAAGACAGATCAAACTTTACATTTATTATACAATAGTTCATCGCAGAAGCATATAAACTTATTTATGTATTCATAACAATAAAAACAACTTGTACTTTGAATGCTAAGTAGAAGTATAATCATTTTATATTATAACCCGGCGTGTGCCTCAAAAATCACAACGTATTTATGTACTGGAAAATTGTATTTAAAAAAACTTAGCTTCAACTTGACAAAAAATATCTGTATGATCATTAGGGTGTCTCACCAAAAAAGTTGTGAGATTTCCAGAGACATTATAAAATGTATTATATCTTAAGACCTCAGCGAAAATATTTCGGAAAAATCTTAAGATTTACAAGAGCTGGACCGATTTAAAATGTCTCAAAAAATTGAGTTTAAAAAAAAAAAGAGTTCAATTTTATAATAAAAAAACACTTGAGATAGTAAAGCAGTCTAAGCTTAAAAGGTCTGCTGCTAAAGAATTGAAAAGAGTGAGAAAACATATTTCCAGTGATATATTGGAAGTCTAAATTAATTTTCGGCCTAGTTATTCCTATTTTTTAAAACCAATCTTCCACAAAAGTTTAGAAAGAACAAAACTATCATTGTTATAAGTTCCTTGAATAATTTTTTTTATCATTTTCCGATAGCTACTGCGGAGAGAAGTAGAGCAGCCCAAGCCGCTTCCATGCGGAGAAAGCCACCATTAATGAAACAGCTGACTGGCTGCTTAGTTGTGCGACCTCTGTTAGGGAGGTGAAGATATTTACTCTGATAGCAGGGCGGTAATTAGAGCTTTTGGTTCAATAACAGCGCTAGCGAAGGTGGTTATGGATTGTTAGGCTTCTCCTTCGGAAGCTTCTGTGTACTTCACCATCAAGATAACCTGGATACCGGCGCACAGTGATATTCCAGGGCATTATGAAGCAGATGAGCTAGCCAGGCAGGGTACACTTAAAAAAATACTCCTTAAGCAAATGGCTTTTCGGAGTTCCCCTGGTCACCTGTTGGCTCCTTCTGCGATCAGCTTGGTAAACGCTGGGCAGAACGTGCTGGGTCGCGAGGTCGTTTTGGCCAAAATTAGATCGGAGGAGATCATGGGGACTTTTGTGGTTATCCCAGTCCCAGCTCCCATTAATAATTGAGGTGATGATGGGGCACGTGCCCAGGTGCACCTTAGAGGATGAGGAGGTCGAATCAGCTCAGCACTTTCTGCCCAGTTGCCCTACTTATTCACTCTCGGACGAACCTAGGGGGAGGGGAGATTAGCCACCTTCGTACCTTCATTTCAAATACGCGCCTCTTTGCAGATTGCTATTAAAAAAGTGCCCGATTTTGTGAATGAATGTACTGTGGAATCACAATGAGCCCCAGAGAATGGCACAGCCACTTTAAATCTAACTAACCTAACTTAATTTTGGTAAAAAAAATTTTAAAACGAAACGAGCGCCGCTGCCCTATAGCGCGTTGGTAACATTAGGCCGGTCAGATTGACGCAATATTTTTATGCATATTTACATATAAAAATGTATACTGAGAAAGGCCTTGAAATATATTTAGATTTAATAAACTATGGGGTATGGTTTATGGATTAATGTTGACAGAAAATGTGAAAGGGTTCAAAAAGTTCTTCTTTAGTGTCGGACAATAAGACATTTTGAATCAAATATTTCCATGACGTGAAATGTTAGTACTGTGAATGTGTTTGGTTATGCCAATATTTACACTAATACATATTAAGTACTTAATGATATACTGTATGTGTGATATACATATATGCACTATATAAGTAAATATTATACGAAAAATAATTATAACAAGAATCATGTCTGCAACTATGAAAACCAACTATCGTGGGATTTCCGAATCTTCATAGTTCCATTAAGAGAATATTCTAGTCTACTGTTTCATAGAATTCCGCATTCCTTTCAAATCTGTACACAATTGTAATGTATTCTACGAATTCGACTTCAAAAGTTTTCTAATTTTCTGTTTTAAAATCAATAAATTTGATACCCATGAAAATGTACAAAGCATGCAAATTTCGGTACCTCACAAACAATCATTATTAGTTATTAAACAAATTTCTGAATAGGTCGCAAGTAAAGTACAGAATTTATTTGCAAATTTCTTCTAACGAAAGGCTCGATATACCTACATGCATGCAAATAATATACCTAGAGATTTTTCGTATAGTAATATTCTTTCAAATATACAAAAGTAGCGCATATATAAAATGTACGAAAATAAAAATTTATTTTGAAATTAAAATATGGAATGCAGCATTACAAATTTTCTAAAATTCATTCACACGGAAATACACAGCATACAAACTTTTTAGAGCGAATGTGTATATCTCCGAAACTACTTTATCAAACTCTACCAAATTTCATACACCCAACATATTTTAACTTAATAAACGTAATTTCGAAATTTACAGAAATCCACAAAATAATGCGATGTTTCGGTAACATGTAAAGGTAATTTTGTCACATTTTATACATTGCATTGGATTAGAGAGAGAGGCATACGTGGGGCGCCTAATATAGAAAAAATATATTTACAATATTTGGTACACCATTACACCTCAGTTAACAAAATTTAGAATATTATAAAAACCACGCCCCATCTCAAGTCAAACAAAAAAAAAGTATAACACTTGGTGTTTTATTAAATCATGTGCGGGATTCGCTCTAATTTGGTTTGAAGAGTTTAATCAAAAAGCGAAATACGTAAAAATCCAAATTTCGTCTAATAATTTCTTTCTTCGACTTTGTGTGCGTTGCCTATTTATAAGAGATTTTTTTTAAGTTGAACCATAAATATGGATATTCCGGAAATCTCGACTACAGAGCCATCTAATGAAGTTTTATACATTTTCTTTTTGGAAATAAAGCATACGGATGCAGTATAAATATTATAAAAGCATTTATAATAGCAACATCAGCTTACTCTCCTAATATCATTAATATCGAACCACAAATACGGATGTTCTATTCTAGCGCCATCTAGCGGGTCCATGTATCGTAAAAGTACTTATCGTCGCACCCACATCCGTTTCTAATTACATCTCAAAATCGGATCAAAAACAGAGATCTGCGGAATAACTCGCCGCTAGCGCCACCTAGCGCATACATTTTTGATAAAAGTATGTGTTCTTGCACCAGATCTATAACTTTCTAATATGATCAATATCGAACAATAAATACGGATTTTTTAATCAACTTGATTCTATCGCCCCCTATCGGATCCATTAGCCAGAAAAGTACTATTTCTCGTCGGACCCCTGGGTCGTAAACATATTTTCAGAATACCTCGTCTATAGCGCCACCTACCGCTTTTAGTTTTCACAAAATATTTTTTATAGCACCAGCACCATATTTTTTAGTATCATCAACATCGCACTATAAATACCGATTTTCTATATATCTCGACTCATAGATTAAAATATAGCCTATGTGCTACAGGTCTATGAAATATTCTATTCAAACTTTGTTATAATGCATTCATTGCTTTTTGAGTCAAGTTGTAACAAAAAAAAAACAGCTACATTTTTATATAATTAAAAGTCGTGTAACTTTTCTAAATTTAGTGCATTATATTTACTGGATTTTTTACATGCTATTAATTTGAAACAAAAACATGCGCATGGTATTTACATAAAATAGGGACAGAAAATAATCGTTATTTTGATTGTTTCTAATCAAAAAATCATTGGCAAGAATTCGTTGAAAACAAAACTGGAATTTATTGATTTAAGGCCATATCTTATATAAATCTGATCTTACTTTTATTTCGGAGATTTTTTATTTAAAATCATTGTATAATCGTTATTTTGTGATTTTTATTTTTTCAATGTGAAGTAAGCATTGTTCTTGGATTTTTATTTTTAAGATGGAATTTTATCGTTATTTTTTCATTTTAATTTTTTCGGTCACAATAAACCAACCAAATGTATGGTTGTAATAAATATGTTTTATGGTCGAAAAAAAACCAAATACGAACATTTAAAATCTAAGATCAATAATTATATTTGATCGAGAATCTAAAAATTAAAAAAAATATCGGTAAAACATGATCGAAAAAATAAAAATCACAAAATAACGATAAAATCATGATTTTTTTTAATAAATATAATAACCGCTATGGTCACTTATTTAAATTTCGATTACACTCGCACTAAACTCATTTATCGCGCGGCAAGCTCCATAAAATGTACCACTTAATTAATTGCTGTAAATACTGAAAATTATAAATCGAAAAGCTTATTCGTTTCAATTAAAAGTTTTCGAGCGTACCATATATGTATTTGGGGTGAATTTGCGTAAAACTGTCAGCAAAAAAAATTCTCAAAAACTAACAGTAGTTGCTAGCCAATTTAAACATGCACTTTATTATATTAATGGATTAATGGGATCTAAAAAATTGCATATCCGAATTTCTTCTGCACATTTTGGTGTATTTCGTAGTTTCAAATTTTGAAACGTTTTAAATTTCACACAAATTGTGAAACGTTCATTTAAACGCTTTTTGTTGTATATAAATATATAAAAAATAAATGCAACTAGGGTTTTAAAAAATATATAGTAAAAACGTATCAATATGTGATGGGTCATTGTCTATGAAATGCCAAAAGTGCGCTAATAATTTTTAGGAAGAAGTCTCAATTTTCTTAATCTCATTACAGTAGAGGGACTAAACCATCCAAAAAAGATGAATAACGAAACCCCGCATTACAACTTGAAACCAGGGGTCGAATTACGTGTTCAGTGACGACGAAACGGCAATCGGATAACAATAATTTACGTGATTTATCGTATGTACGATAATATTGTAATTACGGTATACGTTTACAGCCATATCGTATTTTATCACAGTATGCACTAGATTCTTAAATAATTGTTATATAAATTCTGGCAAGAAAATGTCATTTCAATGTTTGTACGCTAAAAATTATAAAGCATTTTAAATAACATGGATGCCGAGCTATTATCTTATAGGAGAGCTAGGGTGAGAAGTTTTTTTTTTCATCTGAAATAGACTCGAAGGTCTGCCATTGCCTGCCGAGAGGCGACCGCTGTTAGAAATAACTTTTTCTATAATTTTTGATGTTACCTTCCCCGGACAGGCTTCGAACCCGGAACCCACCGAATGAAGCGCGCACATGCTACACAATCGGCTACGGCGGCCACCAAATGCGAATGCTCCTTCATGAAATTACCTATGATGCTTTTCTGCTGCTGATTTGATTTTTTGAACTGTCTTAGGATATAAAAACGATTTTTTTTTTAAATATGTATTGTTTTATTTCTTTCGTCACTTTTTACTTACGTGTTTTCGCTTTTGTTTCTATGATGTGTTTAGTTTCGTTTTAATTTTTGACGTTTACGCTAAATGAGTTACGCTCACTGAACTTGTAATACCAAATATTCACTTTTACGTGGCGAGTAGCTCGTTCACTAAACTCGTAATTCGACGCCAGTTTACTTCGGTTTTTTTACCACTTAAATTTTAACTGGAACGTTTCCAGATTCGTATCTCTCTTCTAGTATTGCATTAAATAATGCCCCGGCATCTGCCCAAACGAGTGGATTTTTGTTCCTTTATGAAGCAAATGTACCATCTTCATAAATTTGATCCCACTTTCCTGATTTTTCGACAACATTTTTGGTGTTATACATTCACCAAGAAATTGCGTATTTCCTTAAATATTATATTAATATTTATTTATTTGCAATATGTTTATTTAATTGAATTTGTATGTATGTACATATTTTAATCTTGCAGTTGCCTCTATACGCAAAACCAACAAAGAAAATTAAAGAAACTCCTCATATTTTTATTTATTTATTTAAGTATCAATTTCGTGAGTCTTCAAAGCATTGCTCATACTCTACAATTGTTAATAAACCTATAACGCTTTTCATTTGTTTAATAGTCTAGCGATAAGAAACTTTGTCGACTATATTCAACTAATCTAAATTTGATAACGTTATCGACTTAACAATACACATAATCTAATGACTAAACAATAAATGTATACACTACTTAAAGTAAATTTTACATTGTTACATACATATCTTCGTTAATGTAAAATGTCTACTGACACTTAAAAAAAAAGTCCTAAGTGTACGAATGAATCAAAACAACGTAATTAAACTTTTTGTTGGAATTCCACTTGAAATCACATAGTTCATGATTTAAATTACCACAGACTTTATAGATCAAGACATCAATTGATGACAGCAACTCAAGCGAATTTTTATTAATTTTTGAGAATTTGTAAGTAGTAAAATTCATATCTCTTCAGAAATGTATTAAGTAAAAATTGTTGATTTAGAAAAAAGCAACCAGAGAAATTTTGTACCGCCTAATTGTTAATGCATAGCTTTAAATAGAATAGTTTTGTGTTTTTTGGTAGTAAAATTGTAGCGAAATGCTACAGAAATTTCTTAAAATTATTTTGTTTTATAACGGACTATACTTTTTTATAAAAAAAAATAAAACTAAAAATATTGAAAATTTGCCAATATATGGTGGGGCTACAATAACGAAATTGATTTTAGAAAATTAAAATTCTTCAATCCTGAGTTACTGCACTTTTGATGAACGTCTAGATTTCTCCGAAGGCCGTCAGTTAATATCTTAGTGGTTGGATTATGAAACGAAAAATGAACTTGTCATAAAATACGACTTCCCCAGAACGTTTGATAATTTTGAGCAAATTAAAACTTGTACTTCATTATAATAAAATTAAATGTGCTGCGTATTAATTCTAATTGAATAATTTTATATTTCGATAAAAGTTTTTTAAAGCGAGTTTTGTTGTAGACTGAATGATTTTGGGATATCGGTAACATTAAATTTTCAAAAATGTATAACTTTCGACCGGCTCTTCCTATACGAAATAATTAATAAACAAATTTTAATTACGCTTTGAAGAAAAATGTACTTTCGATCTGGAATAAACTTGTTCACAGATTTTCAACGTTTTTAAATTTGTTTCTTGTTAAGGCCGCTTGATATTTTTAACGTTTGAAAATTTTTTTTCTTGTTAAGGCTGCTTGATATTCTGTCGAAATATTTTTTTTTCTGATAGAGCGTGTCTTCTTATAACACAGTAAGACAGTGGCTGGTACAGATGAGAAATGTTAACAGAATATGAAAATAGGCTTAAAATAAAGAAATACGTGTCTCGGCGTTTTGCTGTAGCACGTCAGAGTTTTGAGAAAATCGATTTTTAAGCTTCAAAGAACCGTGGAGGTTCACTTCTAATGTAATACTATTATAAAAAGTTCTATAAAAACAGAATGGGTGAACCGGTTTAAATGTTTGTGCCACGTATTTCTTTATGTTAAGCCTATTGTCATATTCTGTTAACATTTAACATGTGTACCAAAAAAATTTGATTTTGTCGTACGAGTACTGTGTAATATTTAAAAATTACGCCGATATGGAAGAGAACAAGTGCGCCTCAAAAAAATGTGTTTTCTTAATTATTCACTATATTTTTTGCTTTCTAGGTGAGCTGCTTTGTTTCTACCAAGATGCATTAAAAAGGTAACTGCATTAGATAAAATACAACCCTGACATGTATTTTGTTATTGCAGGAAGTTCATGCCTCATCAAAATTGAAATGTCAAATTTGATAAATCAAAATTTATGCAAAAGTCGTGCCAAAAAAGTCAAAAATCTCAGTTAATTACAGTTTGCTTTCTACAGCGAGTCAAACTCAAGATAACTTCGAATGAAAAAAAATCAAACATTCCGAGGCAAAAAAAAGTTTTGCGTGTATCACTCATCATGTTTCTATAGCGCTCATTTAAAAAAAATTATTTAAAATCTTCCCAAAACTGCCACTCTAACAGAAAGCATTGACTTCTTGACCCAGATGCCCAATTTTTTCTTGTTTCATAACGGCCGAAAAGAACATACGTTTAGTCAGAACATATGATTTTTTTACCAAAGTGGCTGTCCATTTCGTTTGCATTATATTTCATCATAGGTCAAGATTAAGATGATTAATTTCATTCCACGGAGTCATGCGGTTAACTTTCTGTCAATATTTCCAGCGGGAAAAGGCTATCACTACCAAAATGTATGGTACAAAAAAAAATACTATATGAACCACCCTGCTGTGTAAGTGTAAATGTTAAAAAAAAGTTCCAAATGCCATTACGGTAAATTAGTTTTCTCTTCGCTATGGGAAATACTTGTATGAAAAATTAATCTGCTAAGTGGCGCTACAGTCGAAATATTCATGAAGCCTTTATTTAACGTCCCACATAGATAAAATTTCAATAATTTCAGCACTGGTTCAGGGTCATTCAGCGACTACTTCTAGACCACTTCCGGGCGCTTTTGGACTAGCTATTTCGGGACCATTTCAAGAGTATTTTAGGATAACTTCGGGATCCGTTTCAAAACAATTTCGGGATCCGTTTCGAATCATTTCAAGACCACTTTGGGACTATTTAAAGATAATTTAGAGACTTAATTCGATATGATTTCGTGACTAGTTAAGGATGGCTTCGGTTTGAGCTCAGAACTGCTTTGAATCTAGTTTGGGACATTTGCCAAAATGTTCGGGACCAGTTCGAAGCTAGCCCGAGACTGTTTTCGTAATACATTTGGGTGATTCACAAGATGCCATAACGTGGCATAAATCATAAAGTCAGGAAATTTTAGATTTCTAAAGTTAGTTTGGTTTTTGGATTGTATTAAAAAAAAACCTAATTAAAACTAAGCAATTTTGTGTGTTTTTTTTTTAAATTTTATTACTTAATGACTTTTGGCACTTTATGATACCTTGTGAATCATCCAATATTATGAGAGTAGTTTAAAGCTAGTTCGGGATTGGCTGTTGAACATACGTACCCATTTCAGAACTATTTCGGAACTTTTTAAAGACCAGTTCGGAAATAGTTTAGGACCATCTCTGCATATTATGGGACTGGTTCGGGACTTGTTCTTCACAGGCTTGGGACTTATCCGGGACTGGTTTGGGGGAACTACGGGCCCATTTGGATACTGGTTCGGGATTGGTTTCGTAACAGTATGTGACTGGTTTAAAACTGCTTCAGGATTAGCTTGTTACTCGTTCGAGAGTAGTTTGGAACTGTATGCCAAAACTTGGTATAGTCGTTCTCTCAGTCTCCTTTCTATCTCTTTATGGCATGGTATCCTGTAAAAAAACATCCATTATATCTGTGGTGTCAGGTATAAACATTTCACTTTTTCAAAATTCCATTCTACGTTATTGTATTCAAAGCTTCAGAAAATAAGGCACTTACAATTTCGCCGATATAACCCCACCCCCTATATATTTTCGTATTCTTTGTAAACTTCTCATGACATCACATTAAAACTGCACTGATTCATCGGATATTCCATGCCAATTTATGAAAATTTAGAGAATAACTTTATTTATTTATAACCACCAACCTGTTCATTTGCTGTCACTTTTTTTTTTGATTTTCTTTTTGATTTTCTACAGCCGAACGCTAAACTCTTGGTTAACAAGTTTTGCTACTTTTTGTTTATTGTTGATTATTCTGTATGAAATTGCGCCACGCCATTAGTTGACTCATCTGATTGAGCGGCGCGTCGAGGGAACACCTACATATATAACGCACACATTCACATCATATCGTTGTATGTATGTACATATGTGTGTTTCTGCTCAATATCTCTACAGTTTTTGCAGCGACTGACTGTGAGTCAGCCCGCCACCATTCAGCAGAATGTGGCATGAATCTATTCAATGGTTGCTCATAGTTTTTTTCACCAACTCAAATATTGTGTGTACTTTTTGTTTGCTTTTGAAAAGATTTTTCTTCGAAAAGTATTACGTGCTCTAATATTCTCTGTATTATCATTTGGTATACACGCGTAGCGAATTCCTGCGGAATGAAAATTGTATACCTAAAAACTTATTCACATTAAAGAGCTTGTTGCTCAATTATCGGAAAATATTTGCTAACTAGCGTGCGAGAGTAACCCTGAAAGTTTTCGTAAAAATTTAAAAACCCAATTTCAAAAAAAAAAAAGCAATACTTTATTATTTTTCAAATGCATTCCAAGATGCCAGTTGTCGAAACATTCATTCCACTCTAATGTGGGCTTTGAATGCATCTCCTCCTCAGTTTCAGTCCGCTAGCCTTTAAGTCTCATCACGAATCCTGGGGCCACGTGATCTGCTCCAGAGAGAATCCTCCTGAGTCTGACCTCCCCAAGATGGATTCTGCACCGCTACAGAAGTCTTCCTAAATAGTTCATATCAACTTCCGGATGAGCTTTTTATATTCACTTGGGAGTTGTTTATAGAATATATCGAAGGAGAAGGAAAAGGAGTATTCCCTCAATACCCTCCAATTCCTGACCAGCGTCTTCGCATTATCTGACACCAAGGTATCATCTAGAACTACCCTACGTTTTTTTGTAATAAAGGTTGCTATATTCCCCCGATTATTGATACTACATATAGCCGGTATTCTGTGACTTACATTTGGACTTTCATCTCCAGTCACTAAATTAGAGACTTTCTATTAGATACATTTTTTGTGACTTAAGACGCTTTGGGTGTTCAGTAACCAGCAGTCTCAAAAAATTTCCCCAACCGCTGTGGAAAATCAGTAGAACCAACCAGCTGATGGTACGTTCCAGCTATAGATGTATAATAAATGTTTATTAATCAATGACACACAAACTCTTAAAATTGTGTGGCAATTGTTATATCTCTTTGAAAATTAAACCAATATGGTTGTTGTAGAACTAACATTAAAAATTAACTATAAAAAATTCTTGTAACTTAACTTTTATAGGAATCGATTATCTAAAATATTAAATTTAATTTATCAATAACCAATAAATACAGCTCCCCATCTTTATGGGAATTCGAGGAAAATGGCAGAACTTATGTATCTTATAAGTATGTAAATTTAAAACAACAGTTTTTTTTATTCTGCATATTGAAAATTAAGTGTTATTTTTTGCCGATTTAAGCAAAAATATAGCGGACGATCAAAGCACAGATAAATAGAGTGCTACTTCAATCCGCGTTTGTTCAATACTTTCCACAATTTCTTTGCTCTGTGGCCTGCTCAGGACCAGCTGACAAATTAGGAAACTTATTTTGAGACTAGAGACTTGAGACGTCTTACTGAGTACCGCGTAGTCTCAGAATTGATTTCACCAACGAAAAGTCTCAATTAGTGACTAGAGACTGCTTACATAATACAGCCATAAGCTCAGAATGTAGTCAAAAAGTAACTCACCCTTTTCGTTAATATCGATGCTTCTCCAGGCCACATGTATTTGCGCTCGCTTAGTTCCAGACTGGCCACGGTAGTATACTCTGCTCTAGATTGTGAAAGAAATAAACATTTTGAACATAGTGCTTAACAAGATTCAAGCTCTTGGGTTTACCATCGTTGCACTACTTACCAGGCGTATTCGGGCGTCTTCGCCCCGCAGATGTTTTGCCCTGCGACTCAGGGTTCCTGGATGAGGACGATATCTGCTGCTCCTTCAGATGTTAGGCGGAACAGCAGACACCATGCAGATTTAAAAAAGCCCTCACTACGCATTTTGTTCATAACAAACAGAAACAAACAGGAAAGTCCCTAGGCGATAAATCAGACGATTATAGACAATGAATCATTTATGGTATTGTGGCAACTCTCAAAAAGTGCTCATCGCAACAGTAATCTAACTGGCATCTCTATAAAACAAAACGTCAGCTGTCAGAACATCATCTTCCGCCACTTGGACTTTTGCCGCGTGAAAATCGACCACGTTTTACCTTTTATATATTCTTGTAAATCCATGTTAATCTATTAAATCACGTTTATATATTGAAAACTGCGGTATTATCATTTGCGCACCAAAAGTGGTGACCCCGACGACTAAAGTATTTATAAAAAAAAAACAAAATCGGTTATTGGTCGTAAGTGATAGCAAGCATGCCTAATAACGATGAGCTCTCTAAAGAAATTGAGTCGCTTAAAATTCAATTGAACGAAGCATTAACAACCGGTACGCGGCAATCAGAGGAGCAGAATCGAGCACTCACAGCAAGTCAAATTACGTCGATCGCCGAAATAAAATTCACGCAGTTCTACGAAAATTACCCGGGTTTGTCATCGTCGAGTCACATTTCGAAGCGCGAAAAATAACCTCAAACAAATCGAAGTACCTGCATACAGTTGCAAACTTATCAAGCAAAGTAGCACTGCAGGTGAGGGAATTACTTCTTGAGCCATTCAGCGATGAAAAGTATGACAAATTAAAGCAACGACTTATATCAATTTACTCCGAGTCGGCGACGATAAAATTTGAAAAGTTAATTTCAAACGAACCACTTGGAGACATGAAGCCGTCCCAGGCATTGCATAAAATAAAGTCACTCGCGTCGAAAGATGTTGGAGACGACTTCATCAAGAACTTGTGGATGAAAAAACTACCGCAAACAACGAGAACAGTTTTGGCAGCATCAAAAGACAGACTGGATGACTTAGCCCAGATCGCGGACCGAATGTGGGAAGTCTCTGACAAAGTGTGTATATCCAGCGTTGGAAAAACCCCCCGGTGGAAAGGACACTAGAATCAATCCAACAAAAGTGAGATAAATTATCTATGCGACTGAATGCAATCGAAACGCAGAACCGGCTGTCACGACGGGACAAAATACCAAATCGACAGCGGGGACGTTCAGCCAGTTTCAAACGAAACAAGCAAGAAGGAAAGGCTGACAAGGGACTGTGCTGGTATCACGAAAAAATGGGTGACAAAGCAAAAAAATGTCGTTCTCCGTGCTCATTCCGCTCGCAGTCAAAAAACTAATGAGTTTGGTGTCAAGTCAGGCGCCGACACCAAGCACATATTCAAAGCGCCTGTTCATACACGATAGGCTGACTGAGCACGATTTTTTAATTGACTCAGGTGCTGATCACTCAATACTGAAACCAACTCATAATATGAAGCAGCTTATACATAAAAATTACAACAAAAACGAAACGGAAGAGTATGCACAATATTACGCCGCGAACGGATCGCCAATAAAAACATATGGTAAACGTTTATTGAGCGTATGCCTGGGATTGAGACGAGAATTTCCATGGAATTTCACCATAGCAGATTGTTCGACATCAATAATCGGTGCAGACTTTTTAAACGAATATGGTTTGCTTGTGGACATCAAACGTAAACGGGTAATCGATCCAATGACCGGAGCGTCATCGAAAGGCGAGGTTGTTACAGCGATATTGCCTCAAGTAACAACAACTACAAGTACTAATCAAGCACAATAAGAAAAACGATAAGACGCCTCTAGTGTGGTCTGAAGCTACAAGAGAGGCATTCAAGCAATACAAAGAGCAGTTGGCAAACGCATCTCTATTGGTACACCCAGCCGCAAACTCCAAGTTAATCTTAGCAACAGACGCCAGTTCGACTGCAATTGGAGGCGTTGTTCATCAACTTGACGGCAATGCATGCAAACCGCTTGGTTTTTTTTCTAAACGGCTCAGTGACACCGAATCTCGCTACCCGACATACGATAGAGAATTGTTGGCGATATATCGCTCAATAAAATACTTCGAGCATTTATTGGACGGACGCGATTTCGAAATATACTGCGATCACAAACCACTGTCGTTTGCATTTACTACTGTTAGCAAAAACGCAGTTCCACGCCGTGCAGCCCAGCTGAGCTACATTAGTGAATTCACAACAACAATTCGTCACGTTCCAGGCAAGAACAACATTGTTCCAGACTTGCTCTCGCGAATCGACGCTATCGAAGTAGGAGAAATAAACTTTGAGGAAATGGCAGTCGCACAAGAAGTCGACGAGTCACTCAACTCATTGCTCCGAATCAACAATACGAGTCTTCAACTCAAACGAATCGCAATACCTGGCACCAAACCAGAGCTAATTTGCGACGTTTCAGGTAATTCTATTCGACCTTTTGTACCTAACAAGTTTCGCAATATCGTTATAGACAAACTTCACAGCCTGAGTCACCCTGGTGTACGTGGTACAACGAAGCTAGTTCAACAGCGCTTTGTGTGGGAAAATATGCGACAAGATTGGAAACAATTTGTACGTAACTGTCTAGCTTGTCAAAAAGCAAAAGTTCACCGACACACGCGTTCGCCCATCGAACATTACGACACCAGATGTGACCGCTTTGAACACATCAACATCGATCTTGTGGGGCCACTACCCGAATCAAAAGGCTTCACATATCTACTTACGTGCATCGATAGAGCCACTCGTTGGCCGGAGGCGTTTCCCATCGCCAACATCTCTGCCGAAACGGTTGCGAATACATTGTTATCAGAGCGGATCTTTCGATTTGGGGTACCTAAGCGCATAACAACGGACCAAGGCCGTCAGTTCGAGTCCGTTTTGTTTAATGAAATGAACCGGTTACTTGGAGTGAGACATTTACGAACAACGTCATACAACCCACAAGCAAATGGAATAATTGAGCGCTGGCATCGGTCGCTAAAGTCCGCTTTAAAAGCAAAGCTAACAAATTACGATTGGATCACAGAACTACCTCTCATTATGCTTGGGCTACGCTCTGTTGTTAAATACGATCTCAATGCATCGCCAGCTGAACTTGTTTTTGGGAAACCACTTACACTGCCTGGGCAATTTTTCAACAAGCCAGTCAGTAGTACCCATGACAACGACTTCATCACCGCATTGAAAGATAAGTTAAATAAAGTGAGGTCCCGTGAGACTGCCTTTCACGACTCGCCATCAGTTTTTGTGCATTCAGCACTGCCGAAAGCAAAATTTGTATTTGTGCGAAATGATGCTCACAAAACACCATTACAAGCGCCATACAACGGCCCGTTTAAAGTGCTTCGACCCGGGAAAAAACACTTCAAACTAACTATCAACGGTGAGCATAAAATCGTATCGATCGATCGTCTCAAGCCAGCATTTATCGAAAAGCTAAGCCACGACTCAGAACATCAATCAGAAAGTACACAACCAATAGAACCACAGCCAGTCACAACAACAAGATTTGGCCGTCGAATCAAACTTCCTGACCGGCTGTGTCTTTAGCGGGGGAGTCCTGTGGCAACTCTCAACAAGTGCTCATCGCAACAGTAATCTAACTGGCATCTCTATAAAACAAAACGTCAGCTGTCAGAACATCATCTTCCGCCACTTGGACTTTTGCCGCGTGAAAATCGACCACGTTTTACCTTTTATATATTCTTGTAAATCCATGTTAATCTATTAAATCACGTTTATATATTGAAAACTGCGGTATTATCATTTGCGCACCAAAGTATTCACGACTTACAAATTATCGGGTTATTTGCCCGCCAGGATTTGAACCCGGGGCCCATCGAATGAAGCGCGCACACTTTTTTGTTTGGGATTTCTTTACATCAATCAGCATAAGTCTTTCTATAGCTCCGCTCAAATTGTGTAAGGCCCAATAGGTTCACAAATTATTTATTACTTCACTACTTCACTACAACTGATTATGCGCCCGTCGTAACCGTGTATGTAGAGTATGTGCGCTTCATTAGGTGGGCCCTGGGTTCAAATTCTGGCCAAGGTAATTAACATCAAATATTATAGAAAAAAGTCTTTTTATACCTTTCATTAAGATGATGTTATAATTTTGTTATTATAATTTTAGTCCACTGTTTGGAAGTATAGGAATGAGAAGAGATAGATCCATAGTCAATTGTATTAAAATGATCAAGACCAGCTAATGCCCGTCTGTCCGTCTATCTGTTCGAAAGAAAACTGATGCCTCTATTTTTGAGATATCTGACTGAAACTTGGTACTAGGATGTATTTCTATAATGTATTAATTATTTGTCGGAACGTATTAATTATATGTCCCAGATCGGACATTATACAGCAGCTATACAAACAATTATTCAGATATGAGGTTTTCCATTATACCATCAAAGCAGATGAGAACATTAAACGTGGCACTCCCGTCGCTTATTATGAACTGAAACTGTCCATTGATAATTGCCAAGATCGGGTGACTATAATTTATAGCTTCCCATACGACAGATTTTTCATATATGAAATTCGGCACACTTTTTTCTTATGAATATAAAGTGTTTAATAAAAAGTATCACGATCGGATAACTATAAATATAGCCCCCATATTATTTAAATATGAGGCAAAATCTCAGCTACTATATTTATACAGCTAAAACCGTGAAATTGTTTAGACATTTCAATCATAAAAAGTATAAGAGGAAATCATCAGAAAGAGTTTTTGGTTGGAGCCTACAAGAGAAAAAACAAATTGTGATTGATTGCACTATACCTTTTTCAGTTTCAGTTCAGAAACTTGCAATTCATATTCAGAATTTCCATTTCAAATTCAAAAAATTGTAATTGAAGTTCAGAAAATTACAATGTAAGTTCAGAATTTCCACTTTAAATTCAGAAAGTTGCAATTGAAGTTTGGAATTTCCTTCCTATATTTAGAAAGCCCCAATTTAAATTCAGAAACTTGCAATTCATATTCAGAATTTGCATTTCAAATTCAGAATTTTCACTTCAAATTGAGAATTTCCATTTTAAAATTAGAAAATTACAATTCATTTTATTCAGTATACATACTGTACGATTTGCAATTCTACAAAACTTATCTGAGTGTAGTTTATTAATTATTTTGAAAAAGTAATCCAATTTTTTCATTTCACAATTTTAAGATTCTTAGAATGTAGCTGCAAAACTGGAGGGATATATGGTAGTAATTTATCTTCATGTTTTTCTTCCGTTACTGATCTAATGGTGGTAATGTAATATTTTCGTATATTTTTGGTCTCCCTCCTTTAGGTGAAAAATCTGAAACGTGGAATTTGGAATCATCTAAAAAAGTTGTATAGAACATTTTAATAGATTTCATTGAATTTGCAGACAAGAGACAGATTCGCCCACGGTACTACTCTTCGTGTTATTGATTCCTCTAGTGATTTCGTTCAAATAAAATCCGGCAGCAATATCCGATTTTTGGAAAATGTATTTCTTCTTCTACATTTTTCTAGCAATTCATAATAAGGGTCAGGTCTGCATAAGTAAATTGACCCAATACTAAATATTTGTGGTCTACCGTGACTTAAATATTCCACTTTCATAATTAACACTAAATGAATTCCGTTAGTTATACGTTAATCGGTATCTAAGGGAATTATTTGACGAAATCGTAAAAATTGCATTGACTAAATTTAGTTTATAATAATGTGGTGCAAAATAAGTGATCAACACATTTTTTTTTTTTAGTTTTGGCTTAGCCCACTTTCATAATTATATATTTGAAAAAATTTAATTTGAAAATAAAATGTATTCTATAATACTTGGCATTACTTTGTATGGGAGAAGTAAGTAGGTTTTTAAAGTTGAAATTTTTTACGCTAAAATTTTTTTAGATTTTTTTTTTTCAATTAATAAAAGGTATAAAGGCTTCGGCAAGACCCGAAGACAGCACATATTTAATAGTTTCTAAAAGCGGGTGTCCCCGGGGGGCAATGGTAAAACTTCGGTTGTATTTTTGTCATGAAATAACTTTTTACAAAAACCATAAATTGTAGTAAAAGTTTGGCCAAACATCGAGCTATATGATGCCAAATTATTATAATTATGTTTACCCTCGCATAAGGCATTCAACAAGATTTCAGAGAATTTAACGAAACAAATGTAAGCTTTCCTTGCCAACGATAATTATTTATCAATTCATTCGACAGTTTTCCAAGAATTTAATAAAATAAATATAAAGTTTATCTACCAAAGATAATTAATTATCTATTCATTCAGCCACTCGTTATTCCGTCTCATTTAAGAATAACTCGAACCATTTCATGCCATATGGAAAAATAACAGAATTTTCCTACATAAAAAAATAAGCGCCAATTGCTTTTCAAATCACTTTCACTGCACAAGTTCATAAATATGCATGGACTCTCATTCATACCTCAAGCGCGCACACACACACACACATACATTTTATACATATTTACTATGAGCATTCACCCCGATTCGCATTGTCAAGCTGTCGCCATTCAATGCTAAGCATCGTTCCAACTTGTCTGCGACATCATCTCGAACGCCGATAAAATATGCAAACATACATACTTGATTTTTATTATAAACTTTATTTTATACTCATTTTGTATACTAACACAAATTCGCTTACACACTAGCAGAATACGATTATTTTTTTTTTCTTTTTTTCTTTATACTACGCTAAAATGTGTCAAGGCTTTTTTTGTATGCGATATTCCCCGGAGCAGCAGGCACATGGTGTATGAATAGGGCACACATACGTACACACATACAAAATACATATACATAGATGTATGTATGTGTAGTTGTGTGCACCAAATGCTCTGCGAAACTGTTGCTTCCTCCATTCAATACTGTTTGACTTTATTTGTTATAGCCACAAACGCTTTATATGTGTGTGTGTGTGGGTGTGTGCGCCTTTACTTAGAATTGGCATTGGTTTTTATTAAATTTATTATTGACTGTGATGTTACTGGCAGGCAATTCGTTTTTCTCTTTTGCAGCGCAGAGCGCAGATTCTTAATTGCAAAAAATAAAAATGCCTTAGAAACACACAAAAACACACAGACAGGCATTAATAATTTTGGCCTTGAATATACAGCATAGAATTGAGATTCGAAGCCATTACAGCGGAAGTGGCTGGGGAGGAAGCACTTACCAATATGGCAAATTAAATATATATCTTATACTACAGAATTTTACGCCATTATCGATACATACAGTACAAAATTTAATAGAATGTCGCATGCAACCTTCATAATTTTAAACCACGTTCGTTTTTGTATCGATAGTTTCGACAATTGGCGCCTTCCAGAACGTGGTGCACCTTTGATGTCAAAATTAACGGAGCCGAGTCCACGAAAACAAAATTTCGGCTGTTGCAACATCAGAACCATAGACATTATTCACATTTTCAGCCGCCTAGCTTGCGTTTTTGCCTTTATCGAAGAAAATCTATAAAATATGGCGTATTTTCCCCTTGCTGGTTTCTATCTTCGAGGCGGGTTCAAACAATACTGAGTCAAGCAATCACAAACCTGACTGAGAAGTTTTTTTCTAACACCACATAACGTGACCCGATCGCTCGTATACCACGCGAGATACAGATTATAAAAGCCATCTGTTCGAAAAATAGTCGGTTACTTTTTACTATACCAATATTTTGCAATCGATAATGTAGTTGACCATTTTTTTACAGTTTCTTCGGCAGGTATTGTTTGTTGTTTCTATTCTCTGGGCAGCAAAAGAATGATGTAAATTTTCGATAAGAAATTTGAGAAACTGCAAATCCTCTAAACGATTTTAAATGCTGCATACCGTTATAAAAATTCTTTCGTTAGACATGCACATTATTATTTTAATTACAACGTTCAAAAGAAGTAAAGGAAAGTCTAGGTGCATATTTTTTTTCAATTAAATAGTACTTGTTCTATGCAATAAAAGCATCTAATATAAAAAACCTAATCCGCATGTATTTATTTCAATAAAAATATTAGTATTAGGAATAAGTATGATTTAACGAATCAAACCCATTTTCCAAAATTTTGCTTGTTACGCATTTTTCTTCCTAATTAAATTTCGCGTGCCAAATTTCAGCAAATATGCAAATATACTCTAGTAGAATATCGAATATTTTCAAGTTTTGAAAACTACCGTTATATCCGAGGTCGATGTGGTTTTTGTTCGAATTCTATAATTTTCGAAATTATGGTTATTGAGTTTCAAATTAAGTAGAGTTTGATTGGGTAGGTGTAAGTTTGCATACGCATTTAAAAATTCAATTAATTTAATTATTAATTTTTTTTAAACAAAGTGGGTTGGTGGTGCTTTCAATAAGTCTTAGCTGCAAAAATTAACAAATATTTTTTTGGATTGAATTTTTCGATATTTTTGCATTGGTTTTACTTACTAATCATAGTTATTTAAAACATTCATATATTTATCGCCACGACCGTAATTTTTTCCCCGGTGACTTTGCAACGGTGAAAGAAGTGTTAAACTTTGCGATACGGATTGACCGAAAATTCATATACGGACATGAGCTGGAGATCAGGCGGTTTCATTTCGAAACATAAATTGGAATTCGCACGACTTCGCTTAAGGTGTGATGAAATTCTGAGAACACATATTTCTATTTTAACATATTTGTATAGAAGACTTTTATCAAAATATTATTTAATATATCGAACCAACTGAAAAAGTTATGAAAAAGTTTCGCGACATGTTCTAAGAGACCACCCCAATACTTCGAATCCAGCGGTTATGTGAATGCACATACGACATAGCGGTCTAGTCAACGCTTACGTTCGACATCTTCACGAAGCTTTGTTTCGTACTACAGGACAAAAACAAGAAGCCTTATAGAATATTATCAACGCTATTAAGCCTTTAATGAAGCCGTCGTGTACAGAGCTTTTGAGTTTAGATTACTCGTAATAATCAAAACGATAACTTAGGTTCATAATGATTAAATGATTAAACTAATACGTTTTTAAATTCGAAAAATTGATAATCAACTGTAATAGGAAATAAATAAAAAAAATTATGGTTATTTTAAACAAAACTTTATTTTCGATTCAAGCATCGTTACCATCTCATACTGAAATCTATCTCATCTGGTTATCCAATAAATACGAATCAGCAACTGATTTATCACTATCCTAATACAAACCAGGACTCTTGTGGTATTGTATTCCCTTTTTAATAACCATACTCTAACAAAAAACCTCAAGAAATTGAATTCGCTTTGTTCACACATGACTTAGAGTTTATACTGCGGAACTATATCCTCCATGACAAATAGCAAGCTTTGATCAGTAACTCTTAAAATCTGCTTTATGCGTATAAAGTTAGATCTAAGCGGGTGCAATATTGTATTATTTTCATCAACACTTTTTATTAGACACACATTTAATCCATATAAAGGATGTTTTTTTTTAAACAAGTTTGCTGTTTCAAATACCGACTTTAAGCCGATTTAATGAGATTGTTAATATATAGAGAAATAATCAAATAAATTCAATTTATTGGGAAAGAATTACTTTATTATTTTTGACTATTTCTCATTTTTTCTTCCAATTGTTTTTAGTGGTAATTGGGCTTTGATTATAAAAAAGTAAACATAATGATTCTTGCGAAAGGAGGATTCCAAATACCCATAGGGAGTGATTTTATTAGAAATGTTGAACACTTTAGAAAGGACCCAGAATCCCAATTGGATATAGTTTAGAAAAATATAGTATACACATCCCAAGGCTAATAAGAGTAAGGGATTCCTATAGTGTCTGGTTGCGTTGACGGCACGCCTTTGCGTTTTATGTTTGACCCTAAAATGAAACGTTACCTCAATATATTTTAGTAAATAAATATGAAAAATACATTCGACTTAAGTGATTTCTGCCACCCACAGCTTTGCGATTTAGAAATGGGGAAAATTGACATTTCGTTTTCCTACACATGCCAGATCGTTGCGGTTCGAAAGCGGAAACGGAACAGTGAAATTAAGCGCATGTCATCATTTTTTTCGGCGACCATTTAATGTGAACACCAATTGCACCGCGTGGCCGATAGAATAAAACAATCGTAAAATTCAGCGCTAAGTTCCGGTATCTATTCCAAAAATTATCGCTAACTGGATATAGAATACAACTACATATTTATAATTTAAATATTTCATCTAGTTTTTTTATCAATTTTGGTCATATGAAGAGATTGGTCATATGAAGAGATTGGACCTGAAATTCTGAAATTCAATATCCACAAAACAACATCCCAAATTAAAACCTCAAATTCCACACAAAAATTCAAAGTAGTTTTACAAAAAACACGGGTATTTATTGTTTACAACATATTATTTCTTAACCTTATATGAATAAATTTCACAGAAAATAATAACAATAAGGCATGTCGCAGAACACAATACGGAATTGGTTTTTATCGGAAATGTGAACCGATATTTCTATCATTTAGGGTCGCGAAATTCTATCGGAATTTTGCTTTTTTCGAACATGAGCGAAACCGATGTTCGAAACAGATGTTCTATTGATGTGTAGAAATTAACGCTAATTTGCGAACGATTGCTTATTTTTTGTTGTTAAAGAAGAAAATAAGATACATACATGTCAAATAATCCCTAATGGCGTAGCAAATGTTCCTTAAACTTATTTTTCGTTTATTTATTGAATATTTTAGGTACACCATATGTTCTTGGTTGCCTGCGTCCATAAAAATAAAAGCAACACGTATTGACAAGTAGTAAACAATTTTAAAAAAATTTCGAGTATGCAGCTTTGTAGCTCATTCAACATCTTTGCAATATAGGGCAAATATCAAGTAGCAAACAATTCTTGTTTATTTTCATGCTTTTCAGTATAATTAAATTATGTTACTATTGAAACAATAATTGCATTTTGTACAAAATATACCCACATTTTAGAAAAATCACCAACTTCATCATATAAAAAAGGGCAAATTTTCAAAAAATGTATAGTTTGAATGATCATCTTACTTCCGATAACAAAACCGACAAATTCGGATTCTCCGATACTTAAAACGTCGGATTGCGCCACACCT
Source organism: Anomoia purmunda (assembly GCA_951828415.1). Taxonomy (NCBI): domain Eukaryota; kingdom Metazoa; phylum Arthropoda; class Insecta; order Diptera; family Tephritidae; genus Anomoia; species Anomoia purmunda. Next base: position 58,112,152 of record OX639997.1, on the reverse strand, counting down.
AACGAGAAAAGTTGGCTGATTCAAATCCGATACTGGATTTATTTTTCTTTTTATTATTCCACAATTCTGAAAAAGTAACACAAATTAAATTGTTTAGGTACACGAAGGCCAAATTAAGCGGAGTTCAAAATTTTAAGCCTAGATTTCAACATGTGTTGCAGGACTCAGATTTGTGATGGTTTTTGCTTATGGGACTTCGATTTCGGGGATTTTGTGTTTGGGGATTATGATTTTGGAAATTTTGTGTTGGCGATTTTTTAATGGAGATTCAGTGCTTTCGATTATATTTTCGAAAACTTAATTTCACCACCAAAAAACTGTTTCAACTCCATTGGTCGAACCCTTTGGGGTCGCCGTTCTGCAAAGGAATATCTTGCCCCCAAAAATTAGGTCGGGTCGCACAGTTTTCTGGGTCTGACTTCAAGCAACTTTTTAAAATTACCGACTATTCTATATCTGTTTTTTTTTTTTGTTTAAATTCCAAGATGTGATTGTGGCTTACATTTATCTCGCGCCGACATCCTATTATCAATATAATAATTACAACTTATATTTTCACCCACAATATGGTCGTAAACTCTTTTCACATTTGCGAATAATAATAAAAACACACCCCGCAAATGAAAGAAAACAATCTTCGAATTTACGCTCCACTTATGTACATTTATCCTCACGGACACCCACCAACAAAACAGTTCCATGACATAAACAACACATACATAGGTACTAGTTATAAGAACATAAATGTGTATTGTATAAAATTTAAATAAAAGCAACCTGTTTTCATTCTTACCTCCCTTGCCTCCAGCAAACAAACATTGCAAATTCAGTTGGGAATAAATGTCTAAAACGGAATAATAGATTAAATAAACGACCAAGTTTCGGCAGAGAAAGTCGACCAAGACGGGTAGGGGATGACAAGAGCTTGCATTTATTTATGTCAAATGTTCGGGGGTACAGTAAGGGAAAGGGAGGGTGTAAAATGTATCCAGTGTGCCAGACTTTCCGAGCAACAGTACCCGGCCACAATAAAGTCGTATTTGAGATGGTGGGAAAGCGATTCAAGGAAAACCGAAACAAAGTCAGAGAACATAGAGGCAGACGGGAGGATAAGAACTCAAAGTGAGGCGGATCTTATTTTGCTATTTGCATATGTATATACATTGAGTTTTTGAATGCTATGAATGAAAATAAACAGCATACGTACTTATGTATTTTAGGGTGGTTCTTGAAAATTAAATGAACGATTTTTGTTTTCAGTCTCATCCACTCAAGGGGAATTGGTTTCCATAGGAGTCGGCTAAGGCGAGTCGCACAGGGGTTTAGAGTTCAGATTACCCTATGAAGACTCGCAGAATTTAAAATCGTATGAAACGTCTCGTTTACAGCAACATCGATTTTGAATATTTAGTTTAATTATTTGAATATCCCTGGATAAATTTGAGCACAACAACAAAAATCAATTGTTTATGAGTCATTGCACTCAGTGGCCTGCAAAAATTGTCTAACTTTATTACGAACCAATCATGATAATCTCGAAAACACCTAAATTTTTCAGGTGGTTTTATGAGCAACTTTGCGTTCGATAACTTTTTGCCAACAAAAATCGATGAATAAGAAAAGATCGGTGTGCGAAAAAACTGAAATATTTATTTAAAAAAAACGGTACTGTTTGGTGTGCTGAGAACGTAGCTTTTATTTGGAGGCTCTGAGGAGCATTACAGTTACCGGATTGCCTTAGAGTAAAAAAGGTAAATAAATAGGGGAACTATTATCGAAAACCTGTTAGCTAAAAGGTGTACTATCTGGACGGTCATAATATTGAAAACATCTCATATGAAAACAACTTGTTATCATTAAATGCCATATCTACGATTATAGTAGTATCGACGTAGGGGAAGAGGTGTGGGGCATCTGAAATAAGTTATCTGCCGATATTTAAGAACCATCCTAATCTAGACACACACATACATATTCATTTTTCATATATTTGTATAAAAAAATACATTCAAATTCACTTTGGTATATATGTATATGTAACTTTTACGAAGTAGCTACTTTAAATATACTTTTGAGAGTTGAAATGTTTTACTAATATCTACTAAATCTGTGGGTGTTTGTAGGTAAAAGGAAAGTTAGTTGTGGAATGTTTCAAGTAGATGTAAATATTTTTATCTATATCAAAAATAATTTAAATTTAAATAGCGCCATTGTTTCAAAGGACATAATATATGTAGTTGACCCTAAGTTGCTTTGTGGTGGTAAAAACTCCCTGTACATAAAATACGGTGGAAACTAGCCGACGATCGTTTAACTATCATATGACATTTACGGGCGAATGAAAAATTGACTCTGGGTAAGGTTCAGTAGCATGCGTCGCAGATAATGGGGGCAAGCTCCTATCACGGTTTGGAAAATATCACGGTAGACTAGAAATAGCTATTATTCCAAAATTCATTGTGAAATGGAGCTGAGATTATAATTCTGTCTTAGCAGGCATTTACTGCCCTTAAGCAGCAAGAATTGCATACACCTGGGGGAATTGATGGTAGCTTGCTTTTCATGGCTGAAATACTTGAAGGTAATTGAAAACTCAATGCTGTCTTCAGGCAGGCGATAGCACAAAACTCTGCTATTGTAGGATCTGGTAAGCAGCTTTTGGGAGAGCTATGTATATTGAGAGGCGATCTTTGATCTCTTTAACACCCGTCAACCTTCTCAAATCGTTTCGCAAGCTTTGTAAACATGAAGCGGACTAGAATGAATTTCAAAGCAGTAAAATGGGTGGTATATAGGCTGGCTACTGATATGCCTACGTGTTGCTTGTAATTTGCTTTTTATACTTTCGAATCCTATTTGCATCAAGATTCGTATGAAGAAAAATCGTCTCAATATTTTTTAGTCATTATTCAATTCTTGTATCTTTCAGGATGGACGATTACTTAACTTTTGGCAACTTTTGATTTTTAAATTCTGAAAATTCTCTGGTTCTAGTCTGGGTCATGTCCTGTTAGAGAACTTCTGCTAAACCTCGCATATGGCTAGCGTTTGGCGGCACCAACTAAATCCAGGGTACCAAATTAATGCAGCGCAGGGTAGAAACATTTCAGTTTTTATCAGTCGGTGGGCCTTTAACAACGCAAAACTTTATGACTTCACTTTTAGAGCGCTTTGATTTATGTATCTTTGAAGGGTAGAAAATCTATTTAGAGCTGGGAAAGGTTAGAAGGAAACATAAAACGATCTCCGAAAACTTTAAGGCATTTCTGGTAGTATGAAAAGAAGCTGATCAAAAAAAACTGTTCCCTTTACAAATATACATATATGTATATTATATATAAAAAATATATATATTGTAAATATATTAATTTTCATGAAGATGTAAGAAAAAATAATCTGTGTATAAATATTATACTACAAACTTAATATTTTTTTCATTGCTGGTACTCTCTCTGTTTTGTGCTATAATCCTATCGCTACTCACATCTATTATCCTACGCTAAACATATACTTACGCTAAAAGGCGTTGCACGCAAAAATACTGTGGTCTCCCTTCGCCACCAACACAAAAAGGCAAATTATCTAATATTATTTAAACCTAACCTAACTATATAAAGTTATATATCAAATGAAAGGTATTTTTATGCACTATTTGACAAATATATTTTTATATGCAGTTATTTACGTACTTTTTAGAGAAAAAAATATTTTATATGAAAAACGAGCGTTATTTACATTTTTTTTGATTTTGTCGAAATATATATATGTATATATAATATGTGCACGAATATATATATCAGGTCAAAGATCTCTTAATTACGTCTCCAACCACATCAATATTTTTGAAATTGGTTTAATGGTTTTTGAAATATAATTTATTTAAACCAAATTATTTAACTAAGAGCTGAGCAACTTGATTGAGCCCTCCCTTTCGAATGGTCTACGTTGACATTTCAAAGGACACGTATCCACTGTTTGCAAAACTTGCAACATTGAATACAAACAAACAAACATGCACATGTACTTATGTAGATAAATTCGATCAAGAGCACACGCCTAGAACATAAACCCACAAAAGTTCACAAAGAAATGTCGGAGAAAGCAAAATCAGCGAAGTGGTAATGGAAAATGCAATTCATGACTAGGAAGGAACATGTCAAAAAAGTTGCTTGTGAAACCGATTGTAGCAAAAAAAAAGGAAGAAGTAAAACAAAAGTAAAAGCAGCGTAAACGAAACTTTTCGGGAAAATGAAAATAGCCGAAATGTCAAAGTAAATAATAATTAATGCAAAAGTTTTCGTGAAAGAAATGAATTCAGAGGGGAGAGAGCGTAACTAGGACAGACACAACGACTAACGCAAATAGTTAGAGGTTTAATGCAAAAACGTAAAAACAATAGCTTGAAGATCGTTGTATATTTGTAGTAATATGCATACATAGTAAACGTGCTGAGAAGGCCTGGATTATCTTAAAAAGGGAACAAATTAAATTTTACATGAAAACTTTTTTTGCGAAAAATCCAGAGTTAAAATTATAATGAAATGAATAAGTAGCTTAGAGTTAAATTTGTAATTTCATAAGCCACACATTGTCTTGCATCAAATAAATGCAGTAACCCGGGCTACGTACATTTTTGACATTTTCTTTGAATTTTTTAAATTTAGTGAAATTTAAAATCAAAATAATTTTTGGAGGTTCTAAAACAACAAAGAAATTCTTGGTATGCTTGGTATCTAATCTCGTGGAAGTGATCGCTTCTCTTTGCCAAATCTCTGTTCTATTCTTCTCTATTCGATGGCATCACCATTATTGTCGAAAAAAGCGATTCGTTTAAAATTTTTTCGTTTTTTTCAAAAAAATTTGTTTGCCAAATTCCAGGCGAATTCAATACAAGGTGGTCGCAAGAGCGCATACACACAAACTCCACATGTTTTGTTTTTGCTTCTGAATGGTGAAAATGTCAGATAAATGAAATATAGAACAATAATTTTGAACAGAGAGAATGCCAAAATAGGAACGAATTTGACAACAAAACTGTTTATTTTTGATTCAGTTGGCCAAAACTATACATATTTGTAAATATATTTAAATTAAAATTAACAATAGCGACCGCAATTGAAACCTTACTCTTCATAAAGTGCCAGTGCAATATGCGAGTAAATGAACTGCCACAATTAATGCAGCAAAAGCAAATGTAGTTGATTGGCTCAAAGTTATTTTGCTAAAACACCGCTAAGACTCTTGACTTGGTACCAAGAAAAACGGACTCGTTCCACGCTGTACTATCTTGTCGCATAATACACACTTTCCCATTTTTTCGCGAAATATTTGAATATTTGAATATATTAATTCAAATCAATTTGAATTTAAAAATATTTTTAAATGAAAATGTAAACAGAAAATGAAGATGTAAACAAAAAACAAACCAGTTGACACTTTCACCATTCAAGGCGAAAAAAGAAGAAGCAATCAGCTGATCGGAAGAAAACACCTTCTATAGATTCGCCTTGGCCAAATTTATTTTTTATTTATTTATGACAGAATGTCACTAACTTAAAAATTTAACCCTGAATAATTGCTAGGTTAAATATTTATGTTTTTAAATCTGAGTTGAAGCCTAACCTACTCCTGTACAAACAAATTTATCAAATTAACCGTTAAACTCTGAGTTAAATAAATAACCTGCTTTCTCGCAAGTGGTCCTAAGACCATAAAACATTGGGTATTTTTTTTTAGTTTTTTAAACAATAATATTTATTTAATTTTATTTAATATTTAGTTTTAATTTCAGCTACATAGGTAGATCAAATTTGTGTTACGGAAAAATTGAAAAAAGTATGTTATTTTGTCCCTAGGAATTTGGTAATCCAAAATTAAAAGGAGCTGAGATTAGCCTGAGAGACAAGAAGTTCATCCATTTGGCGAGAATTATGATTTGTGAAATGGTGTACACCCTCATCCTCGCATTACCTTAAAAAAATCCTATGCCCAACTTTTTAACTGCTGCTGTTCATTGTGCAGCTGATGAAATTTTTCAGGTCGCTCTCCGAAAAGAATCATTGTGTCGGCTATCTACTACAAGGCAGGGCTGGATAATCATAGAGAAAGTGAAGAACTATATCATAAATGTAAATATGAATGTATCTTTCCTTGACCTATTTATCAGATCCACCGTTCTTGATTTGTCATAGATGGACCAGATTTCCCTAGCAATTTTGCAAGTGATCAATCTGTTCAATTTTGTTTCTGCCATTCGTGAGGACTGTAAGAGCAGTTTTCTCTTGATTAGCCCGAGCGGCCAGTTTATTGCTGCCGTCATCATCAAGACAAGCTTCGACTCGGTCCTCTCGTTACCATATATTCGGCTCCTATGGCCGGGAACCCGGACGAGAGAGATGGCCGCCTAGCTCAATGTCCGTTTACAATCTCTAACCATCTTTGAGTATGTCGCTGGTGAACCCAATGCTAAAAGTGCTGCTTGACTGGCTGAGAGTATATATGCTTTTTGTGTCCCATTGCGGTTTGTTGTAAGTACCCTGCAGGCTTTCTCAATAACTAGCCCCTCCGCTTGAAAGATGCTAGCAAATTCAGGTAACCGGAACGAGAGAGAGACGTCTAACTTCTCTGGGAACACTCCGACTCTGTGAGTCTGATTGCAAAGTTCGCCGCAATTTCGCAAATGTACACCTAGCTCTATGGGCAGTTGATGCAGAATCGCATTAAGCGCATCTGTGAGGCACGACCTATTGGCTCATGTAACATCTGCACAAGTCGCGCGTTCGATGCAACCTAATTTTGCATGTGATATTGCTTGTCCAATGCAGTCCACTATACATTTTATTTAACAAACTCTGTGTATTTAACCATAAATATACATTCAATGAATTCCTATTTTTACCACCAAACTTTTTTCATAAATGTACATAATAATAGTTTTCTTACTTTCACTTGTTCAAATTCTTATCTAAAAAAGGATGTTTGCGAAAATATTTCAATGAGAACATACTTATTTGTTTTAAAATTTTATCAAAGTGGAAAACACTCACTCACTTGTAGTTTAGGAGGGCGGAGTGTTAAGCATCTGCTTTGCTTATTAACTACTGGCCTTGAGCTCAAACAAAAGAATATTCATACCTTTGGAGGCCGAAAAACAACTTCAATCATGGAAGATTTTCTGAAATTTTGGAAGTTGGCGTTTTTATCGCTAAAAGGATTTTTTGTTCCATCCCGACTGCAAATTTTCAAAGATCTTGCCGAATCAGCCCATCCCGAGCATTTTGAAATTGGTCCCATGGGTTCCGCGGGCCCCGTGTTCTACGCGGATTTCTGGTCGATATCGTACATCCGATTTTAGAAGCACGCATTCTTGCTTATTCTTATGGGCGCGGAGGTTTATTGATATATTTTGAACATAGTGTCAAACAGTTCATAGCTATATTTTAAAAAGTGTTGATCGCTGTTTGAAAAGTAGAATTTAGTTAAATTCTATAAAAGTTGTATGAAATATAAAAATAAGGGTGTAAAAAATTCGTCTGGGCTAAGAGAAAGTGCATAAATATATTTAGAAGAGGTTGCCACCTTTTTGAAGTCTAGAATTTAGTTGCATAAATTGGCATGATACATATATTGAAATATGGGTGTAAAAACGGTTAAAAAGTTTTGCCGTAGAGGACAGTTTTAGCTATATTTTAAGAGGGTTGTCGCCTATTTGAAAGTAAAATTTAGTAAATTGTACATACATAGGTTGTATGTAAGAGAAAGCGAAATACCCAATACCTAACTTCTAGTTACTTTTTCCTCTTTTCATTATAAGGGACTGCTGGTCTACATCTTTTTTACGGCAATGAGCTGTAGATGCCTGCATAAGACATATTTTCCCGTTTTCAAATCAATATATACTCGAAACGAAAAACTATGTTTATCACACTTGAAAGACAACATATCAAAACTAATAAAAAAAAGTGTCAATTCGGGTGAATTTTGTTACAGATTGATAAAGTTGTTTTGGAGAGATGACCCCGTCTATTTTCCAAAATTAAAAATTTATACACTAGTTTCCAAATAATTGATAAATGAATGGTACCTCGTTGAAAAAGTGTTTTCTAGACTAACTTTGTGTCGCTGAACTCGTTTATTTTTCCAAGAATATTCCCCAGAATGAAAAAAAGACCTTACATTTTTAACGTGCATTCAATCTCTTTACACTGATATATCTTTTGTGTAAATCGGAATAGTAGTTTTTGAGTTACTGTTGCCCAAATGCTAAAAAAATTCCAAAATTGTAAATTTCTAATTACTCTTTTTAGTAAACAAACTTTTCAAAAAAATAATTACAAATTTTTTATTGAAAGATAATTTGATTACAAAAATGTGGACAAATTAAATAAAAGCGGTCGTTTTTAAATTTTAGCTACATACATTCACTTTTTCAGTTAAAAATCTGCCAAAAGCTTTTTATTGCACGGTGTAATGGTCAGAATGTTCATTTAATGAAATATCACATTTTATATGGATTTGGGTTTGGGTTCGCTTATTCCGTAAAAGGCATCCAAATTTTGCCATTATATCTAGATTTTGAGATACAATGTGTTTAATTTTTTGCTTAGGTTTGTCAAAACATTGTTTGTTTTTCTCTCAGTGTTTCCCAACACTGTTTTACGATTCGCAAATCAAAATACTGATCTGAGTTAAGCGTAAAATCATGCAAATATTGATATCCAAAACGAATATATTTATTATAGATTTTCTAACTGTTAGAGTCAATTGTGTGCCAAAAAATTTCTTTTCTTTTTCGATTTTAAACTAAAAAAAGCTAAAATAGTTGTCCCTGTTACGAAAAAAAACTTAAAAGTGGGGCTTAAGTTAATCTTAAATAAAAAATTTTAGCTATACTTTTTTCCGCTCCGCTTATTTAGATTTATATAATTAAAGAATCATTTTTCAACTACAATGCCCTCGCCTTTTCAATCCCTTACATTTGGGGAGCACTGTTTAAAATTAATTGAAAACAGCTGCCATTCTCTGCCTCAACTCTCCAATTCGCCAACAAATGCAATGCGGCGCAGACCATTGGCATTTGAAGAGCGTTGGCCAAAAGGCGAGCATATCACATCTAAACGAGTCGAATATCTAGTTGGTGCAAACCTGTGTAAATAGACGAATAACGGCACGAGTATGGATTTGTATTTGTATTTGTATTTGTCTACAAGTGCACGCGTGTGTTTATGTGCAGGTGTATTTACAGCTGCCACCACATTACAACAACATGCGACACAGCCCACCAACCATCCAACAAACGAACTGAACTCACCTCAGCGCAGTCAACCCAAATACATTTCGGTTTGCGTTCGTTCAGCAAAAGCGCTGCCAAGGTGACTGTCGTTCGGCCATCAGCTGTCAGCCGTCAGTCGGTTATTATGGCGTTGAGTGCGTCAGCCGCCGCTTCGTGTCGGCTCCAACGAACGAATGCGCTGCACCGTCTTACGACCACAGCCAACCGAATGTTGAATTCAGTGCCCCACCCGGCAAAACTTCGTGCTGCTGCACACCACAGCTGCTGCAGCGCAGCCATCATTCATTTTGCGTTGCCTGCCACACGAAATGTTGGGGATTCCCTTACGTAATCTGCACAAGCATTGCTACGAGAAGCACAAAATTACACACACACACACACATAGATATGTATGCATGTATTTTCATGCAAACAATCGTAAATGGATGAAACAAAAACAAATGAAACAAAAACTAACGAAGCAAACGCGCGCCAAACAAGCGAGAAACCCCACGAGAGTAGCAAAAACAAAACAAAGAGTATGGAAAAAACGTGTACACTCATGGCATGGCAGCGAACAACGAAAAAGTCGTTAAAGCTACAACAAAATAAAATTCAAATATATTTACTTACATGTACATACGCGCACACACATACTACATACAAACATACACACCAATACATAGAAAACCTTGATTAAACGCCACAGAACTATAGCAAAGATGTTGATGATGCAAATGGGTGGCGGGGGTGGTATGTTGGAGAACAGAGGCGCATAATGCCAGCTACAACCACAACAAAAACAACAATACAAATATTTGCTAGCAAAATTCGTACGAATATTGGTACAAAAATAAATCGCAAAGCACACGTACACCTCCACAAATGCAGTTCCCTTTAGGATCAGAAATTTCTTTGTAAAAATATATTTGAAATAACGGTTCGTACAAATTTTTCTTGCACTCTCTGCTTTGGAAATAATTTAAGTAACCAATCGCATTTAATATTTTTTAACAAAAGCAACTAGATTTAAAAATCCTACATCAATGTCAATTGGCTTTCTGCACTCGGAATGCATTTCTGCTCGCTAAACGAAAAGTATGCCTCGTTTTCGAAGTTTTCTTCTTAAGAGGGGCGTCTATCTTTTTGGATCAAAAAATTGTATGTTTTCACACTCTCGGATAGTTATATGGTTTTAGAATATACTCCGGAAATTTCAAATCAAAATCTCTAGAATTTCAAAGCCCCCCTTAACGTTTCCTGGCTGAAAAGCTTTACGAGTTCGTTTTACCTCAACAGGTGGTACTGAAGTTGACTGGAGTAAGTCGCGATCGAAATGTTAGAGTTCCTCTGAGAACTTTTCATGATTGAAAACAAGAGCATTGAAGTAATAACGCGTTAATAAATCTAGCAGTAATACGAGTAAGTAATGTTTTCCTTGATATTCGTCTAGTTGCTCATTTTTACAGAAGTGAACAAAAGTGAAGTATTAGTGTTCCAGTTATTTGTATCCTGGTGCTGCAATGACACTGAAATTTTGTGAACAATGATTTGGCGTCATATGATTGAAGTAATTCATGCCCAAATAATATTAACAGTTTTTTTCTACAAACATTAAATGATATTAATTGGAAAGTAAGTTTTTTGTTTAGTGGTTTGTATATTTAGTGAGAAATTTGTAAATCACACAATTTGCTTGTAGGCAACTTTGGTCCATAGTGGTTTATCTGATAGAGATATTAAACACATTTTGTAGTTTGATTCGGATACTTCGCCTGATCAAGTTAGTGGAGATGATGAAGAAGATGTTTAAATGTTATTTGTGCGCAACATGAAATACACGGTAGTAAGAGGAGCAATAATGAAGAAAGTATTTTGAAAGAAATAAGCGAAAAGAAAGTTAAAGAGTCTGAAGAACTGGAAGAACAAAACCATTTTGAAAAAACTAATAAAAATTCTCAAAGATGCAGATCAAGACCTTTTGAGATTCCCGAAAGTATTTGGAAGCATTATTCCTTCTTAGACGTGGAAATGCTGAAAATCCTTTTAAATTATTTCACCTACTTTGCAATCTTGTATTCTATCATTCTTGTTGATATGCCACTTTTATTCTGTTCCATTCAAGTTGTTCATTCATTATAGGTCGGTCGAATTTGAAGCAGTACAATCCCGCAAAGCCCCACAAATGGGAGATTAAAATGTTCATGCGAATACAAAAATTCGTTTTTACAAATCGCGGATGTTTTCATAAAATAATATCTGTGCCAGAGATAAATTAATACATATATATAGTATAAATATGTTATTACATATTTTGCAGTTATATTTTTTATTTATAAATAGCAAATACCTGGCGTACTTTGTTACGCTTCCAAAAGTACAATTTATTAGTACAAATTTGATACTGGGAAAGAAATATTTATCCATAAATTTCAAAAAAAAAAAAAAAAAAAATGGGATTTTTCTGTTTATAGTTATTTTTTTGCTCACACCCATGGCACATTAACCACATTGAAGATAAGTATGTAAGTAATTCTAATTCTACACCAAATTGCACATTAATATCTCAGCATTTGCGTGTTAGATACTTACATATGTACATCAAAGGCGATGGTATATAAAGCAAAGGAACAGAGTTGGGCATTAGGTTTGTTCTTTGCGCTCCTGCAATGAGGTCGGATTCCAAAAAGTGATCGGAACAAACCCAACCGCTTACAGGAAGTTCCACGCCACATGCTCTGTTCCAATTGGATTTTCTCCACTGATCTTGCGGAACCTTAAAAAAGTTAAAGCCTTTCCCCCTCCTCTTATTGCAAAGAAAACATTTTCCCATTTCTGAATATGTAAATATAATTTGGATATGTAATATGTAAACAATTTATTTTCGTCTATAATCAAAACAAATAATCAGGGCTGTTCTGCAATCCGATTCCTATCGGAGTCGGAATTGAATCCGATCGTAATTGCAAAATGGTGCTCTGTAATCCTATCGAATTTGAATTATCGGATTCAATGTTCGAATCCGATTGTCGGGTGTAATTGGTGTTCCGTATTCCGATATATCGGAAATTTTCGTTTGAATTAATCCGACAAGGTTTGTGGTAACGGAATCAATACGTTTTTTCAAATTCCCGTTGTTTAAAGAGTGGAAAACTATAAAATGCAAGTATAAGCCATCGTTTTCAATTAAATAAATTGTTTAATATTAATTCATTTATTAAGGGGAAAGCAAAGGAATACTGCTCAAAGCGCAACGTTGCTTGATTTTATGGAACGCAATCCAGACATAGCCAAAGGATACACCAAGGGCGACAGGGTTGAAATTGAGCAGCAGTGGAAAGAGTTGGCTTCCCTTTTAAATAGCCAAGGCCCAAGTAAGGACGTCAACGGCTGGAAAAAGGTAAACTTTTCTACTATTTTAATAGAAGTTCTTACATGGGAATTTGAAATTGTGTATCTATAACAGACATTTACTGATTGGAAGTGCGAGGTACGGAAGAAATTGGCGCATAACCGCAGAGAATCTTCTGCAACTGGTGGCGGAGCATTCAGTAAACATGCTCTCACAGAAGCTGAGGAAACCCTTGCTCGCATAACGGGCATGTACACAGTGGTGCAGGGTATACCCGGAACAACGTCTTTCGGATTGGATGAGACGATTGCTCTCGAGGTGGAAACGCTAGATTTGACGGAAGAAGAAATGATGCCTTCAACATCAACGGGAAGAAAACGTCCACAGATAGGCACACTGATTTCGTCGACACCGAAAAGAAAAAAAGAAATGTCGTTGCAGGTAATATCTAGTTTAGATTACTCATTTATTCAGCATAATATTTTATTTCATTTGAAGGACTGCCTTAAGGAGTCACTGGACACGCAAAAAACATTTAACGCAAAAGTTGAAGAGATTCTCGAGACATTGGTGGAATCTCGGCACCAAAACACCATGGTATTGGAACGTTTCTGCAACGCTGTAGAAAAAATAAGCGAAACGTTGGATGCCATAAAAGAAGAACTGCACCAACAAAATAATATGTAAATTTAGTTTTATATATTTTAGTGTTTAAGTATGTATATTGAACTGTTTCCTTTTCTTTTAAGTTTTGTAAATATTTATTTAAAGAATGATTTATTTTTGGTTTTAGGATAAGTTGTTATGTAATAGCTAAATCAGAAATACACCATAAGTGAAAAGCGTATGTTTTCAAATATTTTTATCATTATCATTTATATATTTATCATGGTTTTTTTTTATTCAGAAAGTTTTCAAGTATGCAGTTTAGTAGCCCATTGAATTTCTGTAAAATAAAAAGTGTCTTTCAATTATATTAAAACTACCGTTGATTTTTGATTTTCTGTTACATATCGAACTATATTTGAAACGAAAATAAATAAACAAACATAAGCTCCAACTAATATCACATTGAATTTTGCACGTACTCCATGAGTGCAGTTGGGCACGTGAACATTCAAAGCAAAGTATCTGTATTCGTATGCAATAGACCTTTACAAAAATTATTATTTTACAAAAATGCTCATGTCGAACAAACTCTATGGAAGAAAATACATAAGCTCGTCAAAAAAAGCTTAAAAAAAATTAGCACGTCAAATTTAATTTTAACCTCTCAAATTGTTTGCTATTTCATTTCTAGCACGAACCCCTTCATTAATTATTGATGATGCTATTTCATCATCTACATGATTTTCGCCGCCAATATTTTCAAAATCTATATTTTCTGCAAAGTTTTCTTCATCGATGTCAATGTTGTAGAATCTGCAAATGTTGTGAAGTGCACAACAAACATTTATAATTTTAACAACTTTTTGTGAACTATAGTGCAAGCAACCAATTAAGCAACGAAATCTAGATTTTAATACACCAATTGTTCGCTCAACTAGATTACGAGCAGAAGCGTGTACCATATTAAAGTTATGCTCTGTTGAAGATGGAATTGGATTCCTAAACGGAGTTATCAAAAATGGTTCTATACCATAACCACTGTCACCTAATAAATAAAAACATCGTTCGCCACCACGATGCTTTCCCAGAAAATATTGATATGCATTGCTGAGCTTCCAGATGAAAGAATCGTGGCTTGACCCGGGGTGCGTTGCGTCAACAGCTTGAATCCTCATGTTGTGGTCACAAATCTGTAAATTATATTTTATATAAATTGCTAAACGACTTAATACAAACATACTTACAATCATAGCATTTATGCTGAAATAACCCTTCCTGTTGTAATATGAAGAAGCGTCTGTCAATGGCTTTATCATTTCGATATGGGTCCCATCAATACAACCGATTACGCCAGGAATCCCATGTTTGTTGAAAAAGTTAGCTTTGCACTGGCGCCGTTCATTTTCTTCAACATTTAGCGTGATCCACTTGGGGCACAGTTTGCATTCGAGGACGTTCAGCACACTACCAATAACTTTCGAGACAGTGCTTCGACCTAAATTTATGTTCGCATCTTTCCCTACTGATCTCTGGTAGCCACCTTCTGCTAAGAACCTCAATGTTGTAGCCAATTGAAGAAGAGGCGGAATAGAATTTTTGTGTAGGTACTGTTCCACTTCATTTAATATTCTCAAAAATGCATGTTTATTGAGTCGATATTGAGCAATAAATCTAAAATAAAGATTAAACCATGTTATAATAAACCAAAATTATGAATAGTTTATAGCTTTAATTCATTAAACTTACAATGAATCTGAGAGACTTAGTGGATTGCTGTGGTCACGTAAAATTCTCCTTTTTATTTTTTCCTCTATATTTTGTTCTCTAGTTTCAATTGCAATCGCAGCCACAAACCAGTAGGACATTTTATTGCACTTTTTATTTAATTTGGTAATAACAAGCCGTTTTATCACTCACAAACTAAAAAATCGCAATTAAATACAAATATAAACAATGGCCGCGCACAAAACAATTGAATTTTGACAGTTCGAATCGGATTTGTGCCTTGTTCGAATTTATCGATTCCGATAGGATTGTCGAACACCCTTTTGATTCCGAGTCGGAAATTCAATCCGATGCGGAATTAAATCCGATCGGATTTCAGAACAGCCCTGAATAACTTGTTATGATAAAATGTAAACAAACTTTGACAGCTGATGAACCACTTCGAATGAAAAAAAATCAAAAAATCAACTCTGTTGCTGTTACCTGGTTAATGTGCCTTGCTCACACCTCGTTTTTATTTATCTCTATAAATAAATTTGCTGTCTTAAATTTGAGCGAAATTGCTACGTGCGCGTGGGTTTTCTCCAATTTCTATACTTATATGTATATTTTGAAATTTGCTTACTGAGTTAAAATGCAAAATGTTGGTTTCTTTTTGTATTTACATAAATTTAGCGGCTGAAGCAAAACACCCCTCGCTTACTTAATAGCATGTATGATATTTTGCATTGTTTGTACCGCGTAGAGGGTGTAGGAGTGGAGAGTTGGCCTTTCCACTCCACGGCAGGACATTGGACGTTTCGACCACTTCCTTCCGCCACACGCCATCGAACAAACGCCAATAGCAAAGTTCACTTCTCTAAAAGTGAAAGGATCAGAACCTCGGACGTTTCCAACATTCCGTCAACCAAACGCCACAGAGCCAACGCAATCGTCCGTCCGAGAAATTTAAGAGTTCGACATTATCCCTCCAACAGGCAGCGGCTCGGATGCTCTTACCTTCGGAACGCCTAAAACGTGGCTTGAATACTAGGCCTTTTCAACCGTCATCGTGCGCAAAAGAAATCATAATGGCCGAGCAAGTTGGAAGCTAGTCCATTCAAAGCCGCCTGTATCGAGTTATCCGACGTCACCGCGCACACATCCATTCCAAATATTATGTTTTTTAATACTATAAAAATAAATAAAATAAAAGACGATTCAAAATTGTTGACTCGTATGAACTAAAAATACTCCACATTACCTACAAGGTTGTACATCAATCGGATTCTGCTAATCTGATAACAAACGCGATGTATGATTGCGACCGCGTCACCGGTGCGTGTCGTGCTCCCAAAAATTTAAGCCAAAAATGGAGGGGAAATGGGAGTGCGCTTGACTGAGCGTCATCGTTGTTCAGAGCGCACTAGTACTTCACCCACCCAAGAATGCTATAATACAAAATTGCACCTTCCGCGGACCGCTAGTCCCCTCTCTGTCGATTAGACAGCATAATAAAAGTATTTACACAAACAAGCAAACAATGGTAAGAAAGCTTTCCAATCAGTGTTCCGTGTGTCCGCTCTTCCTCTTATTTTTTTGAATTGTTTCTTTGCTCTCTCCTTCTCTAGCTATCATTACGTCACTGCTCAGTTGCTCTCAGCGTGGAAGTCGCAATCTTGTTTTCTATCATTCTTGTTTACCACCAGTAAAAGGTGAGAAAGAGAGAAAAGAGCACTACCGTTATACCACAAATGTATTAAATTCCGCGACAGTTGTTTTTTTTTTTTACTGTACCAGCGAAAAATATGTTCCACTTAAAAAAACGAAAGGATTAACAATTAAATTTCCTACAGGCATCTGAACTGTACATACATATAGAGTATAAATAATAAGCTTCGACTGCCGAACACCACCCACACATGTCCATACAAATAGAACGTCAGTCATAGCAAACATTTTCGTTAACATAGAGAGCCACAGTCAACGCGTCTCGCAACGTGCAAACTTAGCAACAAGCGAATAGTACAAACGAATACACCGACTAATATACTTACCATACAACTTTTCCATTAATTTCATTCTCTTCGCGCCAACTATACGCTTCTCCGCCGCCTCCACTACCTATTATTTGCCGATTATTTGTAAATTGTGGGTATTGCCCAAGTTGTAGTCGTAGTCGCAGCCGCAGCCGGTTGCCAATTGCTAGTACTGCATATTCGTTGCCGGTGTTCCATTGTTGACTGCCAGTCCGTGCTTGCGTGTCGCTGCTGATGCCAATGGAGGGAAGACCAGATAATGCCACCCCCTCGCCAGAGTTCACTCCGCATTCGTATGTATAATATACATATACAAATCTATTTGTGCCTAGCCAAGTACTCGTAGTTATTGTAAAATGTCAGTGGCTTCGTTTGCCGTTACCCAAACAGAGTGTGGCAAGCTATGAGGCGGACAGGCTGGCATTAAGTCAGTCAGGCAGTCAGTCTGGCAGGCAGGCAAAGGGGGAGTTTGGCGTTGGAGCCGAGGCCGAAGGTGCAGGGTAGCCCTGAATGGCAGTGCAAAAGGGTTGACGTTGTGAGGCAAGTTGACTGGCAGTTGTTGCGCAGTCAACTGAGAGACAGCAAAGTTGGAAAATACTCGTAAATATTGCAAACACCAACAAGCGTACAAATAAACAAACATAATACAAAAGTGTTCGAATAGACAGATACGAGTATGTATGTAGTATATGTGGATGGAAATCTGTAATCGAGTATTTGTATGTATTTTATATTCGTTTATGTTAAGTGAAGTTGTAAAGCAGTGGTTAAGAGTGCATACAAATTTATGAGTACATTTCGGTTTACAAATATATTAATATATTTCTGTATATTTATGTGTGCGTGTGTGTAATTGCTCCGGCACTTTTAGCATAGCATCGTAGCTACAATATGAATTTGAATTATAAAGCAAGCAACGATGTAACGAATGAAAAAAAACGAGCTTAAAATAAAAGTGAAATAAAACAGGAAGCAAAAATAAGCGAAATGAAATATCCAAAAACCAGTTGCACAAACGAAATGTAATCGTACCCAGCAAACATAATCTGAACACTAAGATTTTACGAGTCTGAAAAGAGTCTTACAATAGTCCCCGTTTTTTTTTTTGCAACTTGCAAAAGAGCACGCCAGCTCGGATACAATTTGCTTTAGTGGCAAAAGCAACCCCATTAACATCTGCAAAATTTTAGGTTAATGTATTTATATATTTAAAAATAGTATGCTATTGAAAATGGATTAGGCGTTAAACTGAAATTTCCCGTGGCTTTTCTTCCGGTCCATTCACAATAGCGCAGTTTTTTTTCACTTTCCAACACTACATCTCAGGTCGGATATCATTCAACTCGAAATTTTTTCGAGTTAGTGTTGTTGGGTTACATGCAATTCGTTATCCTACCTAGTGTTCTTGCTAGTATTATGTAAGAAATATGAGGATAAAAAAAAAAACATTTGTTAAGCTCATAAAGAACTATGTGTGGTGGTTGCCAACAATAACGGAATTTTCGCGCTCTTCAATTTGTTCATGCTTATATGAAATAAAGGCACATAAATCTCCTTTCATTCATTTTCTTGAGTCCTTGTTTATCAACTTTTCTCTTGCTGGAATATCCGATCACGTCAGCTTGTTTATATCCAATGATATTGACTTCAATTGCATTACTGGAACAACGTCCTATTACAGACATTTTGGGGCAGCTAATTTTTCTGATATTGTATAAGAAATATAGGATGGGAAAAACGTCCGAAAATTTTATCAGAAGGTACGGCGACTTACAGAAATATTCATTTCCTGTCGGAATGAAAACGGTCACCTTATCATCGAAATCCAGAAAGTGCACCCTACGGAAGGAACACTTCTTCAGCAAAAAACGTCGTAGACGAAACTCGAACGGCAGAAACGCGTTCCGCCAGAGCTATTCAAATACGGCGGCGAGGGGCTGGTAAGGTACTTGATGACTGGCAAGAGTACACATCTCTCTTCAATCAACCGAAGCTCATAGAGAATTTATGCATGATAGGCGAAACATTGTACCGATGATGCAACCGGTTCACTTACTTCTTGCTCACCTATAGGTTGTCGATTGCAATCAGTTTGCGAAGAATCTCGATCAGCTAGAACCTAGCAATATAAAAATATAATTTAATTTCGGATACAAAATTAAATGGCTGTCGAATTTTCCTTTTTTTAGTTTCAACCATTTAAAACATGAAACTTTAATTTTTTCTTTCGAGTTAAGGTCTCGAGTTTTTCTTTTCACGATTGAGTTAACAGTTTCACATTTGTTGTCGTTTTGTTTTTTCGTTTTTTTTATCGAAATTAGAATATCGAAATATCAAAATATGGATGTCGATATATATCGATACATCTAAATATGGATATCGATAAATCGAAATATAGATATCGATATATCGAAATATAGATATCGATATATCGAAATATAGATATTTTTGATAGAATATAATGGATAAAAACGTCGATTTTTCTAATCGCTAAATATTGATAATCGATTTGCTTCCTAGTATAAATTTTTTACGGAATTCGATAATTTTTTTAAGTAGGATATCGCTTTTGCAAGACTTCATATTTTGTTAAATATTTTGACGACAGCTTTGAAACATAATAAATTGTACAATTTCTATTTTTTTTTAAATAAATTGTTTGCGTACACACATAAATTTAATGCGTTGTACTTTTGGACGCGTACACAAAGTACGGCTGGTATTTGCCAGTTATAAATAAAATGTAATAAAACTACAAAATATTTATAATTTCTTTCACTATCGAATATTACTTTAGAAAATTACGTCTTGAAGTAAAAATATTAATATCTCAAAATTTATCGAAGCATCGATATCTGGTTGAAAATATTGATATGTTTTTTCGTTTGCCCATCCCTAATTTCACTGAAATCACATACATATCTTTTGAAACTTCTTTTACTTCTACACTTTTAATGCAAACTTATTTTTTCCCCCCTACTGTACAGAAATTTTTACTTAGCTACTTTATTGGGTTCTATTTTATTTTAAAGATTCGTTTTATTTTGCAAACGAATACTTTTGAGATACATCACATACATATTCTACATACAAACAGTACATACGTGTCTACATTTTTGTGTTCCCTTCCGCCGTGGCTACTCCACAATGAATGACGGCAATATTGCCACGCCTCAACTGCCGCAAATGGCAACCCAGCAAGCGTCAGCAGCAATCGCCACAGCTGCGGTGGCAGCAGTTGCCTAGCGGAATATAAATAATAGGAGTACTCGCACCGCGTCACAGTTGCAAATATCTACGCAAAATGCTTGCTTACTGCTGCGTGTAACATGCGGCACAGCGTACAGTGAACTGTTGTGTGCGACTATGAGCTACATAAGTGGTGCCGCAGTGTGGCAAGTTTAATTTCGAAAAATTGTTTGTTTATCTGCTTTCGTTCGTCTTTTTTCGATATGAATGTCTTCATACATAGCTTTCAGCCTTTTTTCTGCAACGCATTTTTTGCATATCATATTTTTCTTTATTATTATTTGTTTTTCTTTTTTTATTGTGTCTCAGTTTATGTTTCTTATTTTTTTACTTTCCTCTGAACAAAGTAAGAAAGTAAGTCCACTTATAAGTATTATAACAATAATTTACACTTAAGTTAAATCTTAATTATATTAAAAATTGGCATTAACATTCTATTGGGCATTCTCTTCACACCTTTGCCAACCCCTGCCTGCTGCCAGATAACATGGAGTGGGCCCACCTTATTATAATTATTTCTTCCATCCACTGCCTTCTGTCCGCTGAGAATCAAAGGTAGCATTGTGAAAAGCACCTCCAGCAAAAACTCCCATTGCGTACTCACTTGCTTCCAGCACCACGTCGATCTTTGTTAGAAGGTGATCTAGAGCTGATTAGCAAGCTTCCGGAGCTTCTGGCGGTTTACTATGGATTTTGTGGTCTGACGTTATCCTGATAGAAACACATTTCCTTTCCTATTGACCAAAGCAGGCAATTTAAATGGTTCGAAACTTTTTTTCGTGCATTTAAACAGTGGGAAATTTAAACACCGTTTACATGACGGTCGGAATCGACAATTGTCATTATTTTATCGATATTTTCGATTGTTTTTTACCTCCAGAGCATGGCTTGATATCAAACTTACCGGAACCGGAGCATTAGAAAATGGCCTATTATCTCTTCTGCCAAAATATTTCATTTTTTCTGAAAAACATTAAGATTTACGTAAAGTTGTTCCGATTTAAAAGGTTTGCTCAAAAATATTTTTGGATATTGAAAGCTGTTTTTAACCTTTCTTGGGAGATTGATTTAAGAAAACAGTGAATTACTCAGCCAAAACTTGACCGCTGTTAACTTATAAGGTCAGAGAAGTATTTTCTTACCCTTTTTATTTCTGTGAAAATTTCAACTATTAACAATATTTTTTTTTGGACAAAGCCCATCTTTTATTTGTAAGTTATTGGAAAAATGATCAATAGCCAAAGCAGCAGAAGTTATAGCTACCATTTCTGAGATGACCACGTATCCTTAGCAGACTTTTTTCCGAAACTTTCACCTACCACTTTTCCGGAAATCAAGACAAGTCGTTTTCACTGTTGTTGCCATTCCATATTTCTATTTCCAAATACAGTCCAAAGAAGTGTGGTGGTGGTTGGTTATAAGAAATCCATTCTTTTATTGTTGTTAAAATTTTGTAAGGTTGGTGTGTTAAATTATATTAAATTTATTTTTTATGTACACTTTTTAAGCATAAACTGTTCTATCAGCTGAGGAGATTTATTTGAAAGAATATTTAAAAAAACAAAAACTACTTTAATTTATTAAAAACATCGATTTTTGAAGGTTTTTTTAGTTAAGTTTTATAATTCCGATGAAAACCCCGCACCGATTTTGTGTTGTTTTTAGTTTTTGTATGTAGAGTGATGCAGCCTAATGTAGACACATAAGTCCCAAAGTGCAGCTGTGGCTTGTCGAGTATTTGGAAATGCTGAACTTATGAGAAACTTAGAATGATATTAAAAGCAAGTTTAGCCTTATTGGATGCCAAATGGAGACGTGCTTACATATTTACACAAAGTTTTTGCTCTCTAGCTAGCTGCTATAATTTAGAAATGGAACCGTAGTATATTATATATGTATGTATGTATGTGCATTCTAACGCTTCAGCTGAAACGTGCAATAGTTGCACTCCAGCAAATCTACACACACACACCCACACACCCACAAAGCCTTTGCTAGGCATATCTGTATGTAAATAGTCTATGGTGACCTCTCTCGCCTCTCGCCTCCCGACACTGCCACTGTCAAATGCATCTTCTCCAACCAACACGTTGCAACAAAGTTGAACACTCCCTCCAACGCACGCCTCACTATTTTTTCATTCCCCTCTTCCCTCTTCAGCATTGCAATTCGCACAACCGCCCGCAACGCAGCCTGTTAGACGTCTGTCTGTCTGTCTGACGGACTGAATGGCATTGCTTTGTAACGAATCAAGTTTTAGTCGCTCGTAACGACCCGACATGGCGCCTTCTACTCACCTCGCCCCACGAACACCCGTTTGGTTTTTGTGCAACGTCTCAACAATGCTTGTTTCGTTCGGAACTTACAACGCGCTGGCACCCCGCACCCCACACTCGCTGCATCCCCGCTGCACCCGCACTGCTGCATTAGAGGCCACGTTTTTGCATTTATTATGCTGTTTTCTTGTAGTCAACTCAGTTTCATTTTATTTTATTTTTTGCTATATTCCTTTTGTGCTCTACAATATTCTTGCATTTGCTAGCTTGGCGGGGGTTTTCCTACAATCCAGTACGACGTGCGTAGAGAAAAGGAAACACTAACAAACATGTTGGCGGTGGCTAACTTTTTATTCGCATTTTCAGTTTTTCCGTGACATCAGAAATGTCTAAGTTAGGGGTTTGGGTATAGTTTTTGTTTTTTTGTTTGTTTTTCTTTTGTTGCTTCCTTCACTATTTTCAGTTTTGATGTTCGTATAGTTGTTGTTGTTGCAACTAAACTTTTACATTTCAATTTAAGAACGAACTTATGTATTTCCTCACTGCACTAACATTTCCTTTCGTTGTTCAGTTCTATATTTTATTGCCTGTAGTTGGGGTTATTTTTTTTTTCTTAGTTTACTTTTTCAATTCTTACTTTATATTCTTTGGCGTTTTTCGCTTTTCACTTTGAGGGCGGTATGCAATGACAATTTGCATGATTCGCGATGTTGTAGTTATTGTAGTGCTTTTTAAGTTCATATATAATTTTTTTCTTTTTCTTGTATGCATTTCCTTCTGAGAAACAAATATCATTACTGCGAGAAATTTGAATTTGTTTGAGAATGTCTTGAACTTTCGCCAGGCTTTAGCCTAGCTGCCACTTTTAAATTTTGCAGAATCTCGGTTTTACTATACATATGTGAGTAATTTGGATTTAAAAAAAGCCTTTCTAATTAAATTTAGTTGTTAAACAAGTGAAAAACTCCTACGTTCGAGTGAAACTGAACTTCGAATACTCGATGTAAGTGTGTTCTTTTTTGACCTTAAGTGGGTCTTCTACTCTCGCGGTTCCAAAAAAAATCGATTTCTTTTCTTTAATTTCAATCTATGCGATCTGAAAATCGCACTCGTTTGCATGCTTCTAGAATCCGGAATGTAAGTTACTACATTCCAGTTATACATCGTATTTTACATTTAAATTAGTTTTTCCGAAAATATAGTATGTTTTTATAAACTGTCGATTAAGATTTTTCATAAAAGTGTTGCTCCGTTTCCTACAATTTTTTTTTAAATTATTCAGTAAACATACCGCTTTTTTCCTAGTACGACTTGCAAAATTTTTTTTTGTTCCATTTTTTAGTACCCAATATGTCATAAATAATGTAAAACAACAATTTGAGAAATCGTTGTATAAAATTTGCAAAATGGAAAAAAATTACTCTTGGGAACACATAACTAAAAATAACAAAATTGAAAATCTATCCAGTAGTTCCTTTGCAATTTATGCTAAAAAAAACGCTCAGTTTCGGGATTCAAGAATAGAGGACTTCCTTAAATAATCTTTATTTATTTAAATAAAAGCAAAAGGAAATTGATATGACTTCCAGGAGGTACGACCCTTTCCTGAAATTTAGATTTTTACTTATTTCTCTCCCTAACTGAGTTTTACGTACCGAATTTTTATAAAATACCGAATTTTTATTCGTTTCTTATTTTTTGTTTATTAATTACATATATATGCAAGGTGGGCATCGCTTGTGTCTGATTTCTATAATTTTCGAAATGATGTTTTATGAAATTAAAATATATATGTATAATGTGTAGAATTTGAGAAAATATTTTTAAAAATATACCTCTTGAATCTATATTGGGGGAGCCATTTCCGCTTTCTAAACAAATTTTAACCCGCGTATTCCTTCCTACTCTTTTCGAAATTATACGTATTGATTTGGAATGCAAAGAGAGTATCAAATTTTCCAGGATACATAATGTATTGCCTTAAAGTGGCCTGTTCCTCGCCTATTTTCCATTATTTTTTTCCAAACTTATTCTTAGTTAATAAGTTAATTAGTTAATAAGTTATTCGTTAGTTAATATAGTATCACATTTTTCGATTTGTGTGCATAACAGTTACATGAGAGGCGAGTATGGTTTTTATCCCCTTTCTACAATTATCGAAATTAAGTAGATATTCTTTTTTAGTATACCACTTTTCTCTGAAGTATGTGGTGCCACGCCTGCTGAATTAAACAAATTTTACCCAAGTATTCTTTTTTCAACCAAATCTTGTACTTTACTGAAATATCGCATTATTTTGATTTTGACAAACATCATCCGATTTCGCTCATTTTCAATACCAACCCACCCTGGGTCGAGGGCAATGCTACACTAATACACTGACGGCTCAAAGATCTTTCAGTCGCAGGTACACGCCATCGTTCCCTATGCAGTGGTTAAACGAAAACGAAACTACCGGAATAAGCAGCCAACAGGCGCTCTATTTTTTCTGAGGTTCTGTTTCCTCAGAAACTCAACTCTCTAGCAAAAGGCAATCACATCAACTTCTTCTGGATTCTGGCCACAGAGGCATCGTAGAAAATGAGAAATCGACAGATAAGCTAAAGATTTTGTGGCAAAAACTCCCATGGGACCGATGGCCTTCATGGTCATGAAACAGTGCTATATTAAAGTAGAACTTCCAAATGAAGAAAAAAATTAAAGGAAAGGCACAGACACTGCGATTTGGCATCGGACGAACCCAAGCAATCGTTTTCCATGAAATCATCCTTGGATCACTTGTAAAACCATATTATGTAAATCAAAACCGTATTGAAAAATCACTAAATATAGGTACCTGCTTCTCTCATTATATTATACCACATTTCTAATAAGAAATAACCATTTACTTATTAAAATTAAGTAAAATAATGGTTGAAATTATTAGTACCATAAGTACTAGTAGAAAGTAGTAAAAATAGAGGTAGAAATTAATAAAAAAATAGTGAAAGAAATTCGTAGAAGCATTAAAAATAGTAGTAGAAATTATTCATAATAGTGGTAGAAATTAGTAAAAATAGTAGAATAAATAGTGGTAAAAACTAGTAAAAATAGTGGTAGAAAGTAGTACAAATAGCGGTAGAAATGAGTAGAAATAGTTGTAGAAATTAGTGGAAATAGTGGCAGAATGTAGTGAAAATAGTGGTAGAAATTAGTAAAAATATTGGAGGAAATTATTAAAAATAGTGGTAGAAGGTAGTACAAATAGCGGTAGAAATTAGTAGAAATAGTGGTAGAAATTAGTGAAAATAGTGGTAGAAATGAGTAGCAATAGTGATAGAAATTAGTAGAAATAGTGGTAGAAATTAGTAAAAGTAGTGGAAGAAATTAGTAAAAATAGTGGTAGAAATTAGTAGAAATAGTGGTAGAAATTAGTAAGAATAGTGGTAGAAATTAGTAAAAAAATAGTGATAGAAATTAGTAAAAAATAGTGGTAGAAAATAGTAAAATTAGCGGTAGAAACTAATAGAAGTTGTGGTAGAAATTAGTAGAAATTATTAAAAATAGTGGTACAAATGAGTAAAAATATTGGTAGAAATTAGTAGAAATAGTTGTAGAAATAGTGATAGTTGCGATAACGCCAAATTGGAATTACGATTGCCACGTTCAACTAAACGGTATGCCTCTATTCACTATTTACAATTCATAATTTGAACCATTAGCCACATTTGCCGTTGACGTTTGCGTAAAGTACATGATTTCAAAAGCATTTGGGTATCCGTTAGAGTAATGATGGAATACCAGAAGGCAAGGACAGTTGGTTAAGATTTCTTCTACAACTTTTTACAATGAACAACAAGCCAACAGACATTTTCATGTGGGAATAAAATAGGAACAACAAATTCGCTTGCCCCCAATGAGGTCGCATATATTTGCATTCTCACCAACTAGGACGATTACTAGGATATAATAGAAAACCATAATAAAAGCGCCTAAAAGCAGACCTTGCTCAATGTGCGCAACAACATCCATAGCAGTCGTCGTCGTCGTCGTCGCCGCTACCACGCCTAAAATGACGCATGCAAAAAATATGCAAATAATAAAAACAAAGCAGAAAGGAACACAACAAATGCTTGAAATGGCCGGAAAACGCTGGCGAAGTAAAAAAATAATGGCCGCCAACAATAACAGAGAAATGAATGCGGCCAAGAAAAAAAAAGAAGAACTAGAAGTGGTATCCGAAAAACAGTTGAATGCGAGTTTGAAAAAAGGTCAGGTCAGGCGTGCGAATGAAGCGAAGCAAATGAGCGTGCAAAAAAAAACCAAACAAAAACAAAAAATTCAAATGAAAAATGGAAACTCAAAGCAAAATGTTAAAGAAGAAAATAAAGGAGAAAACACATTAAACCTACACTCCCTGTAGCGCGCTTACAGCAATAGCAACAACATAAAGTTCTATGGCTGAGAGAATGATGCAAAAAAAAAACAAATGGAAGAAAACAACGACAAAGAAAATAATAATAAAATGGAAAGCCATAAACTGAACCAGGCATTCGCCACTTCAGCGCTTACACCCTAGACTTTTCAATTTCCTTTAACCCCAACCCCCCACCCCCCTCCGTCTACATCTCTCATCCACTAGCAAACGCTATTTGTTGCATGCCACACTTTGGTAATAAAATTGTAAGTAGCACGTGAGAGTAGGCGAGAGCGAGTGGGCGGGATGCGCGGGTAAATAGAACGTCGACCAAATTATTGAAAATAAGGAGTGCAAAAATATTACACGACGGGTGACGGGCGGAGCGAGGAAGAGAGATGCAGAGAGCGCATGTTATGAAAATGGAAAAACAACAACAACAGCAACAAAATCATGTTTTACCAAACCGAAAAGAAGGATAAGCGAAAGTGTGCGCACAATTGGCCGTCGATGTTGGTGTTGCTGGCGCAGGGCAATTCGGAAAGGGTGCAGTATTAGGGACGCCAAATGAAAGTGCTTGTTGTACTATGTGAGGCAAAAACATTAAATAGGCTAAGCGAGTGTATGTGTGTGTGTGTGTAGTTGTAGGTATGAGTGTAAGCATTTTCGCTGAAAAAGGAAATAAAGCAGACAGATGTGACGAAATTGCGGTGCAGATGAACTGTCCGCAGTTTTTTTTGCTAATAAACTTATTTTTTATCAACGAATTTCTGTAACAAGAATAGGGGTTTGGTTTTAATTTGATTGTAATTTATTTGATCAAAAACATAGGACTGCAAAATAAAACTTTTTCGCTTTCCAATGAATATGTCAATTTAAAAATGATCTGTGTATATTTGTTATATTAAAATAGTCTTTTTTTCCTAGAACGTCGAATTTTTTTGCATTTAAAATTAATATTTTAACACTTTTAACGAAATAAGAAAAATTTTCTCATTTGAAATTAAAACTTTAGCTTAAAAAACAACAGTATTAACAGTAGAAATGCGTATGATATATTTTTTCTGCTTCCTTCGACACTCCTGTTCAACTTCCACCGCTACCTGACATCATATTTTCATTCCACCTTCCTTTTCTCCTTCACTTATTGCATCAAGATTCTCAAGGAGGACGTCAATATGAGAATTCAGAAAATGAAGCTCTACCGTTTTCTGTCGTTAATACTTCGTTATTAAATATTGCATTTAAAAGATTTTGCAATAACAGATTTCCTACTATCCTTTCTTTGTAAAAAGAACATCTCACGTTTGTGTAGTCTAGGTCATAAGCCGGAAAATATTTTTGAAAAAAAAAAACAATAGAACTTTCCAATGGCTTACTAAGTAACTTGATCCAACTTGTAAGTATATGGCTACTTCATTTTTTATATAAAAAAAATCAATTCGCAATTATTGCGGCACACCCTTGGTGGATTATCTGAAAATATAGGCCAATTATCGTAGCGATCAAACCTCATATCATCTGGTGCCACCATGGGGGCGATATTATCTACCATACAAATCTCCAGAGATTGCAAATCTTGACTTTTGACCTTGGCAGTTCCATAAACCTAGAATCCTTTTTGGATTCCATCCAGGATTTGCGTATTCCCAGATCAAGAAAGTGGAGGAAAACTCCTTAACAGTTAATTTCTTGGTTTTCATTTCAATCTTTTAGTACCCCTGCATTTGGTCACACTCGTCAACTCCACCCATAGACGAGTTGTAGTTCTGCATACAAAATTTTGTAAGCCAACAGGCCGTGGTTTTGATCTTTTTGTGTATCTGATGGAAACCGGAGGAATTAGTCGCAGGACATGGAGTTAAATTTGGCAGAATCTTATGGCGAAGTAACCAAGAAACCCCATTATAATCGCACAGCTGTATCGGCCGGTGCAAAGCGCACCTCTTGACCTCTCTTAGTCACTGCATTGTACGACCGTTTCATAGTGGAATTCTGGAAAATAGTTCCAAAGCAATTCTAACGTCATTTTCACAGATGTCTGATTCACAACGATACGATTTAGGAAGTTCCGTATTATGGATTGGTGAACTTTTAAATATCTCTCGCCTGGGGGGTGTTTTAGAGCTACTATCCGAGAATGATGGAACAGCTGGTTGCACGGAATTTGAGTGTTCAATTTCTGTAATAAGCTCGTTCTTTGAATATTCAATAACAGGATCATTATTTGAGCATTCATCGTTCTGTTAATCCCAATAATAAATTATAAATATATTTGGTAAAAACTAATGAAAACACCTACCATGTAATAGCATAACAAAGCTTCTTCAATGAGGTCTTCAATCTACTAATTTCCACTCAAATGTTTCGTTTTTTGTTTCAGTTTTAAGAAAACTTCTTCACTTCACTTCTTCCCGGTTACCATGAGAAAAATAAATTGTTCATATACCTTAGAGAGCAATCAAAGGAAAATGTTCCAATTGATATATCTAGCTCTGAAAGAGTTATGGAGATTTATAATCCTGACTTTTCTGTTTCCAAAAAAAAACATTATTTTGGGTTGTGTTCATCACTTTCTCAAATTTAGTGTCTTGCAATGCCGCACACAGAAAACTATGTTGGTTTTACGCGAATTTCGTTTAAAACAAAGTAAATGAATTTCCAGATAGTACAACAGTTTTAAGATATCGGAAGGAGTTCGAACCCCAATAAGAACCAGTGAATATACTCGTACGTTTTGAACGCATAATTTTTTTTAAACGTTCTATAGTAGCGCCACCATTTAGTAACATTTACCAAAAAAATGCAGTTTTTCCTCCGTGAAACACAATTGGGGAGGTTAGCTCGTAAAAGACTATAAAAATGTCAGGACCTGAACGGTTAATTGTCATACCAAAACGCACTAGCGACTTGGGTATTATAATTTTGTTCACGTATTGGAAATATTTCTCTTTACTGGACATAGCTATACAAATTTACATATCAGGGGCATAATAGTTATACATTTTATCACAAAAACGTTGCTCCATAACGAATGAATTATGAGCTTATTTTTTACATTGGCATATAAGTAACTCTTATTGGCAAAATGCAAAATGTTACTCATCGAATAAATGTTATCAAACACCGTTCGACGTTTTCCATTTCGATTTGACAGTTATTTTTGGTTTTTTTGGAACATACATATATTCTGAATATGAGCCAGATGGAACTATTATAAAGTTCAGAGACCCGGTCTTTTATAATAAACTAAAGTAGCTTTCAAACTGAGAGTTTTGAATGAGGAATGCTACCTATAGGAAAATGTTTTCGATTATCATTGAAAACAGCTTCGGTCAGGTGTATGAGTTTATTTTGTATATAATAAAAAATACTTACATACGTGGGTAATATCAATTGTTTCATAAAAAATTAAGAAAACAAATTTTTTTAACTAAGTTTATTTAAGATATTCGTATATATAAAAACATATTTTTATTCAACTTTAAATGGCACTGAATGAATGAAAAAAGGAGGTTTTCGAACGCATGGGAAGTAACATATCTTACCGTTCCAGTATTCTATATTATCCATATCAACATCTGCTCGCTTTTCTTCATAAGATTCCATTTCACAAAAAGAGTACCCTAACTCAAACTCGCTTTTATGTATACAGCTCGATAAGTGTGATGCCGAACGTTAAGTGCAAGCTTCTTCAACCAAGACTTCCATGGTTTCCCTGTGTTCAAAATCTTGAGACGATGTGGCGTGACTTTAAATTGGAACGGGGTTTAAAAAAAAATAACACAAAAACACGTGAAGTAAATTCTACTAAAAAATAACTTCTTTAAACCCTCCATGTGACGAATAAGTCCTTTGAGGTGCGTTTTAGCCCATTGCAACAGATTAAACAGATTTTTCATCTCTCGAATTTTCATTTTTTACTTTCTTCTATTTCATCAGAGCTTATTTACTTTTCCTTACGTATTGTTACGAATTTTTCGGGTCACAAAAGCGAATTATTCAAATAGCACAACAACAACGTTTGAAGTGCTAAATATTAATTAACTTTACGGATCAAAAATGCGGAAAGTTTGGCGTTCTACTTTGTCCTTTTTTGGGAAATAATTATTCACATGGAATCGCAATGAGTCCGAATATTCACATAACAATTTTTTTTTATTATAAATTCAGTTTGAAAGATATTTCAGTTCTCTTTCATTTGATAATAAATTTGTTTAATTTGGATTAGCGGTTTGTTTATTATTGGGAAAGGACTTTTATTTCGGCTTTAAACACATTATTTGATCAAGTTTAACTGTTGTTACTGGACTAAACAAATAAAAGTCCGAATTTTTCAGTTATTAATGGACTTTTTCGTATCCAGAGGTCTTCGGCTGAAAGGAACATTGATAACTTTAAGGAAAACAATATTTTGCCACGGAATTGATTAGGTCCAAAGAAACGCTGTTATTTTCAAACACTGATAATATTAAAATATTTCTTCTTCCAGTTTTTATTCCAGCCTATATTCTTCTAGTGGTCAATATTTTTATCTGAGCAAAATGTAAACACCAAACAAAACTAAAGGAAGTTCATGCTGCATTAAAGAAATAAAAAAAAATTAACTTTGTATGTAACTTACCAAAAGCGAAAGAGAAGAATAATTTTTATTTATGTAATTAAAAAACAAAAGCTGCACAAAACACTAGTTTAATAACAATAACAAAAGCAAAGTCAATAAAATTCCTCTGAGCATGCTAGCAACCACCCAACACGCACACACACACCCACACACACAGACAATCCGCACGAGGGCTTCCCCAAAATGATAAGCTTTCATTATTGCAGTTCGCTGCAGCCACTCTTCACTCATTGCGGGTGTATTTTATGCACCGCTATGCGCACGCGTTTGTATGTATGTGTGCGTGTGTGATTATTTGCACAAACACAGAAATAGCACCAGTCACCACTGCTTGCATTTGCAGCATATGCCGTCATAGCGTCGCAGCAAAAACGGAAATTCAAACAAACAAAAACGCACGGAATCACCGCGCTGCGACTGCGAAATGCTACGTCACGATGAAAACAGCAGCAGACCACCGACCGACCACCAACACGTAGAGGTGAAGGCAAATGCGAAGCAAACACAGAAAAGTCAAACAGTGTACTGGATGGGTGTGTGTGTGTGTGTGTGGGTGTGGGTGTGGGTGTGTGGGAGAACGAGTAGCAAACGATAGCTGTGGAAGCCGGATAAAAGCGAATGAACCAGCTAAACGTTGTTTTTGTTGTTGTTGGCAGCAAGCGAAGTAGGACAAAGTTTATGAGCTGCGCAGTGATAGCGAGTGGTTGGTTGGTTGTGATAGTGTGGTAAGAGTAAAAGCAGAGTAGCAACAACAATAAAAACGACCTCACTACTATGTAATGTTACAAGAAAATAACAATAAAAAAAAAACAACAAAAACCACTTTGCAAAGAGAAGGTTGGTTATTATGTTGCAGGCACCCAACTACATGCATATGTATGTATGCAAATGGGTTGCGGCCAGGGATGATACCTGAACTTTTCGAAATTGTGCCAAATGTCAGAACAAAATGTACCAAATGAAACAAAAACGAGACAATTTTTTTTTTAATTTTCAATAAAAAAATATTTCAAATATACATATTTGTAAACTGATTTATAAAAACAATGTGCCTTGTAGCACCGTACACGTGAGAGAAGTGAAACTTCTTGAAAAATGAAAAGAATAATAAAGATTTAGTGTGCGAGGCAAAGAGAGAGAGAGAGGAGAACATCTCAAAAGCTAAACGATAAAACAAAAATTTGCATAAAAATATAAAAATATGTTTATTTGATATTCCTCCATCCCATCATTGGTAAGTATTTCAAAGAGCCTTAAAATATTCCCGGAGAATCATGGCGATCTTATCTACGCCCCTGCCAATAGCACCAGCACCCGTATAACTGTAAATACTTTGTAAATGCTTTACTTGCTTAAAAGTTTAATTATTTTTATGTTTTATAGGGCTTTTGATTAATTTAGGCGTTTTATCTACAATAGATATATATTTTGTCTACATACATATATACCAAATCGTCAACGCAGCTTTATAAATATTTTTGCATATACTTGCGACATGAATTTATACAGATCTTGCCAAACATTTTAGGTCCACAAAGCTTATTTTTTCTAAAAATCTCGACTGCAGAACCATCTAATGGATTTTTGTACATATTTTCGATTTTCGACAGTACACATATGTATGTATGTATGTAGTTGTTTACTTTAATATAAATCGAGTTATAAAATCATTTTAAATCGCACCTGCAGCATACTGTTTTAATATCATCAATATCGGGCCATAATCGCGGATTTTCTAAATAACTCGATAGAGTACTTCTCACCATCAAATTCTGATCATAAATAAAGATTTTCTGAACATCACATCCCTAACGTCACTTAGTGCATCCGTTTCTCATAAAAGTCTTTTTTTAACGGTCCAACAATATTATCAAAATCTTAGTATAGATACGGATTTTTTTTAATTACCCAACCCGGAACCTTTTCTTTAAGTATTTCTCGCCGCACCCCTAATACATACATATATGTATGTTGGTTTCTAATTGCTGCATGTTGTAAGGATTTTCCGAAATTCCTTGTCAAGTTTGCTATGCAACTAAATGGAATTATAGACACACCTCGTAGAATATAATCGATGTTGATGGCATACATACGTCTAATGAATATTTCATCCAAGTTTGGTAAAATCCGTTCATTATTTTTTAAGTTATGGCTTTTTATACATACTTTGGTACTCTTTTTATACATATATAGATGGTTTTATGCGAATGCACTAAATTCCAGTGATCAGTGGGCTCTTGTGTTTCTTTCAAGTCTGGGAAACACAATCCTCTTAGAGAAAACACCAAACTGTTTGTATGGTAAAACCTTGAATCTTATAAATTATAGTTGCGAACTGTAAATATGATTGGGAATTGGCGTTGCTTGACAAATATATAAGCTAAATAAAGAAAATCGATTCCTAATTAAAATTGTAGTAGAAAATATATATATTTTCACCCAACTATTTCGTTAGTGGTTTAAGGTACCCTAAATCTTAAAAATTTGTGCAAAACTTCAGACCATGAAGTTTAATTTGATACACCAATCGCTCCTGTGCGGTAAGTAGTTTACAAGGAAGTAGCTATTTACGAAAATGTATAAATTTGTTTGTGTTTCGAAAAAATTAAGCTTTGTATTGTTGTGCAAACATCATCTCCTTTTTCAATCTCTCATTCTTTACGTAGTATCTTTTGTCTCAGCTATGTAACGAAATCAGCTTTGAAAATTTAACTCTCCATTTGCGATGCGCCACCTAAAACATTTCACTTCAAAAATGTTTAAAAAAAAATAAGGATTAAAAATGAAAATAATAAATGGAAGTTAATTTTTCCAGCGAAAAAGTTAAACCAACTAAAAATAAAGAGAAAAACCCCTGTTCAGTTTCTTATATCTAAACTGCAACTAAAAATAAAGAACTCGAACAGAATTTTTTAAACTTCGTTCTCGAAGCTAATAAGATGAATAAGCCCATATATAGGGTCTTGCAATAGGGACGCACAAAAGTAGACCCAGAGCGACAGCAAACGACGCCATATTTTTTTCAGCTCTTTTGACATTTCTCTTCAGTAAGTTTTGCCATTTCATCATGGTAAGATATACGATGCAACAACGAGATAATTTACTACCGAAATTCGGAGTCAATGGCCTCAACTTTAAGAGCGCTACGTCCAATTTGTGGTCGTCGTCATTTCTGGCTGAATGGCTTCGTCAATAAGCAAAATATGCGTTATTGGACAGGCAGCAATCCACACGCACTCCATGAGTCAACATTGCATCCCGAAAAAATTACGGTTTGGTGCGTTTTATGGGCCGGTGGCGTCATTGGGCCGTACTTCTTCCGTGATGGTAAAGACCGGCACGTTACTGTGAATGGGAATCACTACCGCTCAATGATAACCGAATATTTTTGGCCCGAATTGGATGATATGGACTTGGACAATATGTGGGTCCAACTGGACGGCACCTCAAGCCACTTTATTTTCATTTTATGAATTTAAGAACTCATTTGTTGAAATTTCGCCTTCACATTTTTTGCTATCATAAACGAGAAGTGAAATGGTTGTGAAACCCAAATTGTCAGACATGTTCTGAAATTTGAAACATTTGAAATCAACTTGATTTCGAAAATATTTTTTTCATGATACAATGAGGAAGGTTATTCGAATGTCTCTTTTTGGATCCCATATTAACCAGCGGACAATTAAACAGAAAATAAAAAATGAGCTGCTTGTTATATCAGTTCCTAAATGCAAAGCATTTTTCTCACTTCCCAGTTACTCAAATCTTAATTTAGATGATAAAATTCTAAAACTGTTATTGGGTAGAATTTTTTTAAATAACGTATTTTAATAAAAAGATGAACATAACAAAATTGGAAATGTTGAGAAATTTTTGTTTTTAATTACTGCATAACATATCGAATGAATCGAACTTAAGATTTTATTACTATTTTCTCAGAAAATCTGTTGTTTTTTTTGTTTTAATTTAAAAAAATGGTTTAAAGTAAAAATATTGTAACTAACAAACATTAGCAATTAAAGCTAAATCATAAAAAAGTCAGAAAAGCCTGAATAGCATTTTTTTATTTTCCTCTTTGAACATCTTTAGCTATCCTTTTAAAAGTTGGATGAAAAATATTTTAAATAATGTTTAAAACAAAGCCTTATCATTAATAAGTTTTCGAATTAATTGAAAATCACCATTTTGTAAATAATGCTCAATATGTGATTGAAAATTACGCTTTCCTACAAATATCCGACGGGGTAGCGATTTGTCAAATTTTTACATCTGCGGAAATGCCAAGAATCTCTTCTTTTTTTTAAATTCGAAATGGAAGTACCCTCTTTCTTGTGCCATGAACGTAAGTACATATATCAAAAAGCAAAACTAAATATAAACATTCGATGCAAAATGTTACAAACAGGTCGAAGTGAAGCAAAGCACCTTTTGGCTTTGAATTGTACCAAAAGAAAAAAAAAAGCACAACTGTGGCAACTCTATCCCCACTGGTTGCGGCGGCCCCTCTTGGCTGGGAGGAAGGAACACAAAATACCCCAACTAATATTATACTCTTCATCTGCTCCTGCCTCTTTTCGCTCTGCCAACGTTTGTCGAGTGTATTTGTTGCGGCCATGAAAGGCCATTTGCCTTGCCATACTTTTGCCATTCGCTTAAATAATTTGCTGCTCTCTGTGGATATGAGTGTGGGTGTAACTGTACTGTTAGTATGTTTTTAAATATGTAAATATGTGCATACATATGTATGTGAATCAAGGATAGTCAAATAGAATTTCACTTGCTCAAAGAACGGCTATCCATAGGTATGCCGCCATAGCTTTAACTCAGCTGTTCTATAAGTGTGTGAATGTGTGTGTGGCTTAAGGTAAAATGTAGATAGTCGAACCAGTGTTGCCGTACAGTGATGACACAGCTGCTCCAATTGTGCATTTTTGGTACAATATGAAACCAAAAGTACATCGACGACACATACATATAACATGTTGGTACAATTTGCAATTGCAGCGCTGCATTCAATTCGATTGGTTTTGTATTTCAGTTTATTAAAAACTTCAACTTATTTGTAAAAATATATTCTTCCTTCTTTACTTCGATCTAGAACTAGATTTGTTTTTATTACAAGTTTGACAGCTCTAATTTTGTTATAGAAATAGTTTTGAAGATCTGACTTCCAGAAATTTCCGGAATATTTTGAAACAGAAACGCATGTTGTTTTGGAATTTTTGTGAACAAGATAGCAAGCAATGAGATGCTCTCAAATACAACTTCTTTACTTTATCGGGTTTTGAAAACAATCAACTTAAAATACACTGTTTTAAAATTTAATGAAATATTTTGAACGCATTTATATGAAGTTTATTAGCTTTTGCGGGGCATGAGAACTTAAAAAAAAATGAAATGAATTGGAAACGAGCTCAACGATACGATGCTTTCAAATTTTTTTTTTAAGACATCTTTTCTATTCAGAACTTTATGCAAACTAAATGTAGAAAAAATTACAAGTAAACACCCCTCGTTCTTTAATAAAAGCAAAATATTATATTGAATATTCTAAATGTTTTTGTCATGCTATAGAAATACGTAAGTATGTATGTATCTTCAAGCCAAAATGTGACTTATGATGTCACAGAAAGTTGACAAATTTGTTTTATATTTTCAGTACATAGATTTATAAGGCTAGGATAGGTTATGGCGGCTGTCGTTAGAGACACACTTAGGCTCAACGCCCGTTGTGATATCGCATTGGGATCAGCAATAATTGGGAATTGTGATAAGACGTGTCTGCTTTGCTAAAATCCTAAAATATCTGCGATTTCCTCGCACCTAAGGCCTCCCAAGCTATCGAACAATTGTCTACTTAAAATGGAAAATCTTTCGTCTTCTTCGTTCCGGCAACTTCTGCAGAAGCCATGCCTAATCGATAGGCGTTTTTACCTATCAAACAGTGCCTATTATGACAGATCCAATCATGTTGACGCTATGTTCGGTATGTAGGTCTACTGGACGTAAATTCAGTAGGGCGTACAGGACCTTGAAAGCTGTTGTTCTTCTAGCACCCGTTACGACCATGGACACAAGCCTTTGGACTTTATCCATCTTTTTTAAGTTTACCATTTTCTCAAGGGCATTCCACAATATAACTTTGACATAGTAGAGAATTGGCCTAACTAGCGCGGTTTTGAGCCAGTTTACTATTTTGGGTTCCATTCATCTTCTTCCAATTGACCTGCTACAGTATAGTACTTATATATCTATATAAATATGAAAGATGTTTATTTAAAAAACGTTAAATCAATGTATGATTGTTTTAAATATTCATCTTTTTTGTAAAAGCGATTAAAGATTTTTTGGTACATTTCTTTCTGACATCTGGTACAAATGCGAAAAAATAATACTCGTATATAATCCCTGTTGTCCTTTTGATCTACATATCGTCGCCCAAATATATTTGAAATGCTATAAACATGTATGTACCTGATGTTTCCAAACTTGACAGGGAGGTCGAAGGAGGAGTATTCTCTATAGAGTTGTAAATAGGGAATCTTTCCGACAGCCTAACCTCTGTAGTGAGTACCACGCGGGGATCCGGCTATTCAGGAGGTCACTCAAGTCTCGCTCGGAATATCGAAATGGCCCAGCATTATAAAATGGAACTCATATGCCTGGTGCCTGGACCCCTAGATATTGAGGGTAGAATTTGCAGCAATAGTACGACAACCCCCATCTTTCTGGAAAAGGGACGAACGGCAAAAAAGCATTCCCCTGTGTAAAAATGCTAGACTTGTTTGGTCCTCTTCTGATAAAAAGCGCACGTCCGTACTTGTTGGGTTAAATAGGAACGAGGTAACGACTTTAAAATATATATTAAAGGCTACTGTCTACACATTCTTTAAGATTAGAATTTAGTGCGTTAGACTACTGTGGCAACTGCAATTGCGAAAAAGATGTAGGAAATTTGGAATACCTTTTGGCCACATTGGTAGTACTCATCAGAAGACGACTAAGTACGCTCGGAAAACCATCTCTACAAATCATGGATAGTTATAGAGGGATAGCTTAACAGCAGTGCCGAAGATTCCCATGCAAATAAAATGTGGCGAATGGTGGAAGGGATGCAACTTCTTATAGTATGCGAATTTCTGGCACTGAGCGGGCGACAATTTGCTATAGGTACAGGGTGAATTAAATCTACAGCAAACGGCCACCGGTAAAAGGGCGTAACGGTTACTTCGGATCGCCAAGCGAATGGCATTGTTCCTTGACATCGCCACCGGTTCATTAGACGTGGGCTCAACGATCTAGCAACAAAAACAACGTATTCGCTCGATGTGAGATCTCTTGTTGAACCAGCGAACATAATTTAACCTAACTTCACCTAACCTTTCCTTTATACTGTGCTCCTTCTCTACCAGAATCTTTAGTCAGAAACTTGTTAGTTTTTATGTGTGGTATAGTGAAACTAAACTTAAGATACTCCGATCCTTAAAAATAAATAAATAAATGATTTCTGCATTTTTCGATGATATAATTTTTTGTAATCTCATGGCAACACTGAATCCAATAAATGTGCTGCCTGCGAATGTGTATGTATGTATATATATGTATATATAAGTTTATTATATATTTAGGGAGCGGGATAATTTTACACATACAAAATAAAGCACACACAGATACACAAATAGTACTTATTCTTTACTGTTACTGTTGCTTTGATAAACGTAGCTTTCATTATCTCCCATGCCTCCCGCCTAATACTGGTCGCTCTTACCGGTAGTTCTCATAGCTTCACACCGATAACTTTGCTATGTTTTTTTTTTGCACTTTCTTAGCGCTTTGAATGCCACCCTCCTATCCGTTGTCAAACTCGCATGCCTGCTCTACTTCGCGCGCCCTGCTCCTACTCCCAAACTGCACAGTTCTAGTTAAGTTACAGACTTACCTTCCTACCTCTCGACCTTACTCTCGTTTTATTAATACTTTTTAATGCGTTTACAGTTGCCATTATGCTTGCTTTACTTTCTTTTATATTATTTTGCCTTTGAGGGCGAAAAGTGTTATCGCAAAGGGTGATATGACTTCCTTCTCTGCCCACGAGACTCCTGCGGTTGTTCTCCTTTAGTACAATTTATTTTTAATGTCATTTCTATGGCTGTTGTAGCTCAAATGGCAAACAGTCTCTGGAAAAAGCAGCTACATAGGAATTGATACTCATACGCCCTGGTGTAGCCATAAATCTCTGAAGATACGTGACACGTCTTATTATAAGATTTGTGTAAAGTTTTCCGAGCACTAGAAGAGTACCTAAAGGAAATTGTGTTTGAGCTAAATAAAGATATACAGCGTATCAAGTGAAATAGTGCAGAAAAACGAAGGTATAGAATAGAGTTGAGAAGAGTTAAAAAAAAAAATTTAAAATACATGAAGTGGGATAAAACTTTGAAAGCATTGAGTGTGGATTACGAGTACTAAGGGATTTATTTTAAAATTAAAGCAAACAACATAAACTACATATGTTAATCGGGGGAAATTAACAATAGTAATAATATTAGTGTGAGCAGTAAGCTCGTCGAAAATATAGTAGTGAAAAAAGAAACTTAATTTTACTCACTCAATTCGATTCGATTTATCCATGCCCGTACTTTATTTTATATGCGAAAAATATAAATGTAGTATTTTAAAGATGAATATTTTTACGATAACAATGTATTTTTTATATTAATGAAAGTATAAAGTCTTCCGCCAGGCCGAAGACATCACTTTACCCTCTTTACTTGTTTTCTTCTGCTAAACAGGTGATGACTTATTTCCAAAACTGTGGTGAGGGAAGATGCCTTAAAACACACTACTGAATCTTTTGCCTTCAACCAGAATGTCCCGGGTTCAAATCTTATTTCTTATACCCGCCGACCCCTTGCTGGTAATGACAAACTTTCGAGGGTATTTTTATAACCGGGCGAATTAGCACCCGACTTTTATAATTTTGTTTACCTAACGGTTGTTTGTATCAACATGAAGAAACAAAAATAGATATAGACAACATACATTTATGTATCCCAAAATATTCGGAATGAAAAGAAAAAGATATTAATGCTAGAAAAACCGCCAGATGTTGTTCTGCTTTTATTTATTTTATTAATTGCCCTTTGCATATGTAACCAGAAAACGCGTTTTAGTTTCTGTCACATATGTGTAACAGGTGGTAACCCTCCCAAAAATATGCACCTTGTCCTCGGCGAGACGAAAAGTTCGAAACAAATATTTTATTATTTAATGTCTTTGTGTACAACTTAATTAAATTTGACTTTCAAAATATATCTTTACAC
Source organism: Anomoia purmunda (assembly GCA_951828415.1). Classification (NCBI taxonomy): domain Eukaryota; kingdom Metazoa; phylum Arthropoda; class Insecta; order Diptera; family Tephritidae; genus Anomoia; species Anomoia purmunda. The sequence goes on along the minus strand of OX639997.1, from coordinate 58,071,309 downwards.
TTTCACTTTCTTCTAGCGAAACAAGTATTTTACTACATATTTAAAATAACTTGTGTAGACTTTAATTTAATTCGACTTTTCAAACAGGTGGTAATAGCTGCGAGCCTTCTTGCCGAGACGAACCGTTTGACATACATATTTTTATATTTTATACCACTCGAGTATAATTTAATTAAATCGACTTTCCAAGCAGGTGGCAACCCTTTTCATTAATACATTTGCTCGCCGAAGCAACCCCTTTGGTACTCATATTTCAATATTTTATATACTAGTGTATAATTTAATAAAATTTTGCATTTCAAACAGGTGGCATCCCCTCCAAAATGTATAAATGAGCTTTCTCCTCGCTGAGACGAACCCTTTGACACCCATATTTCAATATTACTTGTATATGATTAAATTAAATTGAACTTTTCAAACATGTGGCAACGCTCATAAAAGTTAGCTATGAACCTTCTCTTCGGGGCGAGCCATTCATCATATAGTATTTTTTAATAGTCCATGTAATTTACGTATATTTTGATTAAATTTGACTTTCCAAATAGGTGGCAACCCTTCCTCATACCTACAAAATTTCATAAAAATCGATCGAGCCGTTTCGGCGGAGTTCGACCACAAGCTCCGTGCCACGAGATTTTTATATATAAGAAATTGGGCCCGTTTTATTGTAAGCGACTTGCCAAAGAACCCTTCAGCTCGGATAAAATTCCCGTAACTTGCTAAAGCAACCCTGTTAACATCTTTCATGAAACATGAAGTTTGTTTGGTGGTATTTAAGAATGACAAATAGTTTTCAGGCAAATTTTTGGGTTGACGTGGTTAAATGTTTAAAAATAATATATGTAGATATAAAAACGGACTTGGAGTTAAACTGAAATTTCCCGTGTTTATTTTAAGGGTTCATTCACAATAGCGCAGTTTTTTTCACTTCTCAATATTACAATTCAGGTCGGATATCATTTTACCGAGTCGGGTCAACTCGCATATTTTTCCGAGTTAGAGTTGTTGCTTTGCATTCCATTCGTTATTCTACTTTGTGTTCGTTTGCGACTCGGTTACAAAGAAACAGGCCTTTTCTGAAATAGTTTGATATTTAGTGATATGAGAGGTGGCATTGTGGTTCCCCGAATTCTATATTTTTTGAATTTCTGCTTACTCGGTTGAAATGTATAACATTTGATAAAGCAGTTTCGGAGAAAAATCTATTTTTGCTCTACATTGTGTGGTGCCACGCTAATTTTCAAAAATTGTAACACACGTATTCCCTTCTCCAATCCAATCTTTGGGACAGAATTTGAGCAAATTTCCTTTTTTTTAGTTTTTTTAAATTACCGATTTATGAGAGGTGAGCATTATTTTACTCCATTTCCAAAATTTTCCTTTTATTTATTATTAAATTAAAGTATATAAATTAAAATCTATAATCCATATTATTAGTAGAGTTTGATAAAAAAATTACGGAGATAAACTTATTTTATTTAAAGTGGGGTTATGTCACTCTAATTTTTTAAATATTTTTAACCTTTTCCCTCTCCAAGCCGATCCCATATAACAAATTTAAATAAATTCCTTTTTATAGTTAATAAAATTGGGAATTTTTTTAATTTTTTAAATTACCGAAATATGTGAGGTTGGCGATTTTTACAAATTTGGAAATTGTGCTAAATGGTTTGAATTGCCATATGTGTATCAAATTTGGTAGAAGTTGTCAAAGTAGTTTCCGATAAATGTCTATTTGGTCGAAAATCTGCGGTACCATGCTAATTTCCGAAAATTCCTCACATTGCCTTATCCAGCCGCATCCCTCGCATTAAATTTGACCAAATTATCTTTGGTAGTTGGTAAAAAATACAAACCGAAAATACCTGGTCCACATTAAATTCACTGTTCGTTTTTCTATCATTTACTTTCTTAAGAATTATTGCACTTTTGCGATGTATCTGTGAGGGAATTATTTATGCCAGAGATTTTAAGGTTAATGATTGTGAGTAATAGAAAAGCTACGAAAGTAAGCAAATGTCAGCCGAAGTTTTTTATGAAAATATTTTTTTTGAAAAGGTCAGTTACTAATTTGTGTTAAGTTATAGAAATACTTCACTAGGCATTATTCACATACCTACCTGAATGTCACTACATTAAAAAAGCAAAAAATAAAATTAAAACCCAGTTAGAAATGTGAAAGGAGAAATAAATCAACTAAAAGTCTAACCGAAACAGATAAGCGAAGAACTTTATATAACAGTTAAGGGCAATGATTTATTTTTATAACACAGCATAAATCGTAATTTGCGACACTTCAAATAAATGGCCGTGTTGTTTTCGTATATCGTATTTTTCTGATTTCTATAATTTTGGAAGTTTTCACTACTGGGTTAAATTTTATACAGTTTAATCAGATAATTAGGTTAGGTTACTGTGGTAGTTTCCGCAAAGGGAACTCACTTAGACATAGTAGGAGTCCATTGTGATACCAATTGATTTAAGAACGGTAACGCGAATCGGAAAGTCAGGAAAGATTAACCTGAGAAACGTTGCGTGCCCCGAATGAAGTCACGCAAATTACCAATCTCCACCCCAGAAACCTCCTCTGGAGTCCTAAAGAAGTACGAGCCTAGGTACTTGAACCTCAATCTGCCTTTGCGGCAGGGCAGCTGAGCAGAAAGTGAAAAGATGAATCCACCTCATCCTCCTCCATACAGCTGCGGCAAAAAGGGTCAGAGACTATCTTCAGCCTAACCGCATGAATACCCAACGGGCAATGCCCAGTCAAAACACCTACGAGGGTCGAGAGTTGCCGCTTAGTAAGTGACCTCAGCTCCTTTGAGCGCCCACAATCCACTCTCGGCCAGAGGGTCCTTGCAATTCTGCATGTCGTGGCAATTTCCCAGCGTTCGCTGAGACGACAGAGAGCCCATCTGTACAGGAGAAGACCGTAGGCAGTCAAAGCAGCCCCCACCCCCTTCCTGCAAGGAGAAATGACTTCCAGGGTACCCTGCCGAGCGAGCTCATCACCCATGCAGTTCCCTGCAATGTCACTCTCAGGCGGCTGCGAGAGAAGCCAGGCACCCCCTGACAAGTTTTGATCTCACCATTAGCGATCCTAAGGCCTTAATAGCGGCCTTACTATCCGAATAAATGTTAGCCCGTCTAGACGGCTTTACATTGGTAAGTAGCCAATCGGCTGCCTCCTTGATTGCGGCCACCTCTGCTTGAAATACACTGCATTAGTCCGGAAGCTTAAATTTACGGCTGAGGGAAAGCTCCTCGCAGAAGACCCCTCCCCCACTCTTACCATCCAGCTATGAGCCATCCGTGGAAAAGTTCACCGTCCTACCGCCCCACAAGCCACCCTCCTTCCACTCCTCCCTACGCGGGATGTGAGTGGAGAAGGAGCAATCTCGAGCTGGAGCAGGCAGACAGCAATCTGTTTCCGGAGGGACAAAGTTGAAGCTGGCCAAAGGCCGAGCTGAATCTGTATCCATTGCACTCAAGCCGGGCTGCGGCACGGGCTGCTGCAACACTGCCTGCAATGTTCACAGGTAACACGTTACGCATAACGTCGAGCGCGAGAGTGGGTGTGGTCCTAAGCGCCCCACTGACCCCAATGAGCGCGGACCGCTGCACCCGCCCTTGCTGCTTAACTTTTGACACCCTGTCTAGTGAGTTCCACCAGACCACCACTCCATAAAAAATTATAGGTCTTATTATGGTCTCATAAAGCCAATAGTTTACCTTGGGAGAAAGGCCCCATCTCTTCCCAATAGCACCCGGCAACAGTACACCGCAACCGAAGCCTTTTTCACCCTCTCCTCAATGTTTGGCCCCCAGGAAAGCTTCCTATCCAGAATCAGACCAAGATACTTGACCCGGTCAGAAAGCACCAACGGGACACCACCTATTGAAGGAGGATGGGCAACCGGTACTTTGTACCTCCTGGTAAATAATACCAGCTCTGCCTTGCTAGGATTTATCGCGAGCCCACATCCTGCAGACCATTTCACGATCAAATTAGGTACCCTTGCATGATATCAAAAAGGGTGCTCAAAAACTTACCCCTGACAATGAGAGCAACATCGTCAGCATAGGCAACAACCATACCGCCTTCCCTTTCCAGCTCTTTCATAACGCCACTGATAGCAACGACCCAAAGGAATGGTGGGAGAACCCCTCCTTGTGGAGTACCTCTACTCACCCTTCGCTGGATGGAGGTGCTGCCCCATTCCGCCACGACAGTTCTGTCCCAGAAAAGGTGATTGACGAGCCTTACAAGACTCGCTTCAACCCCAAGTTCCGCCAGGGATCCGACTATTGCCTGTGGCTGAATGTTATTAAAGGCACCTTCTATATCCTTGTGTTTAGGAGGCTCCTCAATGACTTTTACAACCGTATGCAGGGATAGTGGTACTAGAATAAAATTTTTAGTTAAAATATAAGTGTACAAACATACTATATCATAATTGCAATTCTTTAATTTCTAGAGTGTAGCGAAGCGCGCCGGATTAGCTAATTTTAATTATTTATATCTCGATCTCAACTTCTCCCTATCAGTCCATCGAATTGTAAAACATTTTTTTCAGAATACTTGAACTCCATTACATTTCTTAGAAATATTTAAACAAAAAATCTAGAAGTGTTCCAAAGCAGATATTTGGAAATAGAAATGTCGAAGATCGTTCTATATTTACAGCATGGTTTCATTCTAAAACCTTCCAGTTGATTGTTCTACAATGCAATACTTTTCGATGCAGATGTTTTGCTCGAATATTTATTTAACATTTTTCGGTGCTATGAGCAGCCATGTATCGTATACAATATAAAAGTTAATTTTTATTTAAAACTAAAACTGCACATCTTTCAATCCTCTCGTAATCGGGTATACGAGTATCAGTACATATCTCGGATAATCAAAATTTCATACAAGGAAGTTTCTGTGCATTAAATGTTTTTTGAGGAACAGAAATAATTGATGAAAATTATTTGTATACCCTGCTTTTAATAACTAAATTGTACGATAAACTATTTTGTTATGGCATCAAATCGAAAGGGCATAGCATAGCGTGGGAATAGCGCTCTTTGTCAAGTTGTTACTCTTATAACTTCTATTTATTTATTAATACACTCACATACATACATATTCTTTATCCACATTTTCATACATACATAGATAAATATTTACTTTTATGCTTGTTTTTTCTAAACTATTTCATAGCCAAAAAAAAAAGTATCTAAAACCGGTCAAGTGTTAAATTTGCCATCCTTTTGAAGGGTCTCGTTTGTTTCCTAAATAATCTTTTGTAATCAGCGCTCGTTATCACCTAGTATACCAAGAGCTTTGCTTTTAAATTTACGAGTGTGCTTGTTTAGGCGAATTTGGAAAATAAATATTTATATTTATATTGATGGTGGCAAAAATTTGTGTTGTAATATTTTCTTTGCAATATTTGTCCGATCGTGAATCGCGCATTACTTTTATGCGCAATTTTAATTCTCTTTTTTCAAATATGTAAATATATACATATGTGCATAGTCATGCATGCTCTACAATATTTTGCGTTTAAATGAAAAACGATGAGTTCTCTGAGAATTTGAAAATGCGAAGCATAAATTTTGGAAAATTACTAAAAGCGTTAGTAGTTTTCTGATAGTTTGTTGATATTCGCACTTCTTTTGAATCTGATAACATTTTTTGGTCTTCTTCTGTGCTAGCTTGTCATTTATTTAGTCGAAGTTTGTATGATAAATGCAGAAGTCGTATCCAACCATGTAGATTATCCTAAGTTTAGATTTTCAGTGTTAACAGGTCTCGTTAACATATTATCAATTTTGTTAAACTTTTTACTAGTAGCCTCACATCTACATACATATAACACTTTTGAGTCGAAGGTAGTTTTCATTCAAGCATTGCAAATATTCCCATCCTCATTACTAATATTAAATTATGCTCAATGAAAATCACTTGTCACGGTTATAATAAACTTATAATGAGCAAAACAGAAAGAATGAAAGCCTAACAACAACAAAGACAAAGACAACAAATAAAGGATAGTGGAACCACAAAACAAAAGCAGTAATGGGTTCATATTTTGCACATCACTTCAAACACAAAATCTCTATTATTTTCAAATAGAGCGAAAACTGGCTTGATGTTTCCCCCTCAATATTGCTAAGTACGGCTTCGTTCACAACTATATGTCTACATATCTCCAAAAAACCTGATATTCAAAGAATTTTTTTATTAAAAACTTGTTTCAACATATTTTTATTATTTTTTAAGTTACTCTATATATCGAGACAAGCTTCGAAATACCTGTGGTTGAAGATTCCATCGCAAACCTTATAAATAATTCAAATCCTCACACCAAATGTTGATTTCGAAAATCAATGAAAACTCGCTTTCTGCACTTCCACAATAAAATAGATAAAGATGAACTTTGACCAAAAAATGTAAGCCAAAGCACGGGAAATAGCTGTTTATGCACCAGTGTTGTACAATTCAAATTTCTTTTCAGACTGTATCAAAATTGTTAACTGTTTTTGCTTTCCATCTTTCACATACCGGCAATTTTGCAGAATTTGGTCAAGTAGTTTCGGAGGAATGCCTATCTGCTCTAAGGCGGTCCCGATTTTTCTCTCTCCAATGCAGTCCTGTATGTCAAATTTCAGCAAATTATATAGTTACTAAAATACAGTCATCTTTCAACTTTCACAAAACAACGTTATGTGGGCGCGGTTATTGTCCGGTTTCACCATCCTACTTTGAATCGAGGTTAGTGTGTGTACTAAACTTCGTTGAGATATTTCATTAACTACTCGAGTTATCCGACGCACGGATGGGCGGAAGGACTGGTATTCGGACGTAACTTAATCGATTTATCTTCTCTTTCTAGCTTGATTACTTTGGTCTGCCACAAAAAAACGTTATGTGAGAAAAATGTATACCTGCATCTCTTTTCGTATGACTGCAGGGTTTGAAAGCACACTTTTATAGTGCCACAGTTTTAGAGATATCTGACCAAAATTTGACAGTCAGATATATTTTTATAATATATTAACTATTGCAGATTCTTAATTATCTAAGCACACAGATCTTAAAAAATCAAAGACCAAAAACCTGTGCGTAGTATATTAACAAGCTGGATTCATCCCCAACCAACTATATTTAAAAGGAGAAATTTCGAATCAAGCAACTTAGACTGAGACTAATAAATTATGCGGGAAACCGCAAAATCAGAATTGTTGCCCAAACTTTTGTTTTTAGAAAAAGGCTTTAATTTGGTTAATGGGGAAGCTATAAACGATATTCCAAATAAAAACGACAAAGAGATACTTAAAATTTAACAGCTTTTAAGCAAAACAACTTAAATACCAGCTAACAGGTAAAAAAAACTTTTACGAAATTTTTTTTTTTATAATTATGACCTAAAAGCTAATTTGTATTTGCTTCGGGTTCCATTGTTGCACTGATCATTTATGGGTTAAGGCAATGTAAACAAGTTTTTGACATAATAAAACTGCCGTCAGTATCTAGGCACACATTGTTACATTCACATCATGATTCAATTAATAAAGGTTTGATATATAATGACAGCTAGTTTCTTGCTCTCACGCACAAAAGGTTGCATTTGTGAAGGAAGTAGAAAAAGGGGAAGAATGTAATCTCTTTTTGTGAAAATTTTTTAACAAGTACGCAAAAAATACAACTAGTAGTAGAATTAAAGTTGCATAAAATTCAAATATGTTTCGTAGTCTACGAAATATTTGATACATTCTTCTACTTGGAAACTCTTTCGTTATGCAAACATTGATTTTAATTAACAAATATCATTATTATAAGTAAATAAAATTAATTTTTTCTACATTTAGTGGTAAATATATGAAATTGTTGTTACAATCAAATTTTTGTAGTTCACAGTTAAGGAAAAAAACATGTGGCATAGTTCTTTGTTTATATAAGAACTGAGCAACACATATTCCTTTTGAACTCCTTGTAATATTGTGAGGTGAGCCATATTAATTCATTCACGAAAACTCACACAAACTCCCTACGTGCCAATTGTTGAGACTTCTCTGATCCGTTTGATTTAGGTTTTGGTCGGTTCCGAAAAATCGTGACGTAAGTCAAAACGGCGTAAGTCGAATTTTTAGCCTTCCACATGATTAAAAAAAAACAAGATTATTGATGGTTTCAAAGAAAGTAAAGTACTTTTTTTTTAATACATTATGTACAGAAAAATGTATGATACAAAAAGTACATAACCATAAATAACTATGTAATCACTGGTAGAGGATAGAATTGGGCAGGAAGCCACTCCAAAACGGCGACAGTGAAGTTCGGGAACGCAAGTTATTAGCAACTTACTAAGAAACAACTAATATTTAATATTTATATTCAAATGGCATACACACTCTAAGGTCCTAATTAAAGATATATATTAACTTTCTTTTAAAATATTTGATTTATACTAATTTACTAATTTAAATTCTCGAAATTCGGAATGCCCACTCACTTTGGGAAGGAAGCGGTGAAACAGTGGTGGATGTCAAATAGAATAGGGATACGATCACAACGAGCAATGGGCTTTGGAAAGAAATCCTATACAAAAGATAGGGAACAGCAAAGGTCTTGCTAACTCACTATCGCAAAGGAGTGGAGATAAAAATCAACTAGAACGTAGAGCTTAACGGGCTAACATGTAGGGAAACGGTCACTCAGCATACCAATCAAGATTTAGATGCGCAAATTACCAAATGAAATCAAATAAAACTACCTGTTTCCAATATAAAATATATATAGACATTTTTATAAAGTCACAGTTCTCAGGAAAAAATGTGAGCGAATTAAAACTTTGTTGTTTTTTTTTTTGTTTTTTTTTTTAATTTTACTACTATTTAAAAATATTTGATAAGAATCATACAAAAAATTTCAAAGAAGTAACATTGTTTTAGCTAAGGGCGACGTCATGTGAAAAGTGAGGAGCAAAGCTGTTTATGTATCAAACCTTTCATTATTGCATAATGCATTCACATTCGAAACTTACGTGTCGCGTTTTTATTTTTTATTTCTTTTTTATTTTTTATATTCCATATATTTGAAAGTTCTGAGTCAACATATGGATGTGAGCTTCATTTTGATTGAATGGGTACGTTAATAAACACAATTGCCGCATTTGGAGTGTTGATAATCCACAAGGCATTGTTGAAATGCCATTACATCCTCAGAAAGTCAGAAAATTTGATGCGCTCTATGGGCAGAGGGAATGTTTAGTCCTGAATTGGAGGATGTTGATGTGGACGCCGTTTGGTTCCAACAAGACGGCGCTACATGCCATACAGTCAACGGAAAAATAAATTTATTGAAGGAAACTTTTGGTAAGCGCATTATCGCGCGTTGTGGGCCTGTGGCGTAACCTCCAAAATCGTGCGATTTAACACCACTGGACTATTTTTTGTGGGGTTTTGTGAAGCCGCTTGTGTACGCAGTTAAACCCGAGATGATTGACGGCTTAGAAGAGAATATTCGGTGCGTTAATTGCGTTATATGGGCCCAATTGCTGCAAACAGTGGTCAAAAGTTAGGCCTCTCGCCTGGAATTTAATCTAGCCTGCTGCGGCGGTCAATTGCCCGAACTCATTTAAAAACATAATGGCAAATCCTTATCTTTATAACAAAGCTAAATTTTTGCCCTTAACATTAAACTATATGCGTTTTATTGCTTCTTGAAAACCGCTTGTCTGAAAAAAAAAACGCCCTTATTTATTAAGTACGAACGTGGTGTCTGATAGATTTATGTTGTATAATTGCTGCAGATCTTGCAAAAATACAAATTCCTCTATAATGAGGTAGTTATCGAGAAATATTTGTATGCCTTTAATTTACTCACTATGTATATATTTTCATATATATATATATATATAATTACTTAGAAAATCGGAACATGAAATTGGCAGGAAACCCCCTATAGTGACTCTCTTTTTATGTAAAACATATCATTAGTGCATTTATATTTCGAGAAGGGAAGCCAATCATACGAGTAAAAAAATTAAAGATTTATTAAACGCAATTATACTCTAATATTGCCACTTTGTCTGACGCATTCCTGCGTTTGAAGCTCAGTAGAACTAAAACTAAACACCAATTAGATACGGTGCTGTTTTCAGCCAGCTCTCCGCAAGCTTCATTCCCTTTATCAATATGCAAAAAATGTACTACGATTTATTGCTGCATATTCAGCGTAAAAATATTCAATTTAAAATTATATTTATTTTGCTAGAAATATAATTATTATGTGAGTGATCATAAAAGGAGGTTTCGTTTATTATAACCTTTACACTGTCTGCAGAAAAACTCGTCAATAATTAATCAATCAATTCTTGTTAATTTTCTGCGTAGACTTTTTATGATTGATAAGTAAATAGCTCGAAAAAGTTTAACATGGAAAACATTGTGAATAATATAAAAAAAATATATGCTTTTTCTTATTAAACTCTTTATTAGTTCAACATATGGCGACATGCATGACATCATTCCATTTGTTCTGCAAGTTTACATTGTTCTATCTCCAGTTGCTTTTATTGTGCTCTATGTGCATATAATTCGATAAATTTGTGGTTCTCAAAAATATGTTTGAAAATTTCCAAACACCCTCAAATTCTCAACTTATTCATAAAAAACCAATTGGGCATGAGCTCGTCCACACAACAAACTCTCTTTATTTTAATTTCTTAGCTATTTTAGGTTATAACTTGTATTTCAAAAAAAAAATGTTGGCACTTGTTAGATCAATAATGACTTTCGCGAAAATAGTTTGAATCTGTGAAACAAATCTGCAATGAATCTGAAATTTACACAATTTTTTTTTTTAATTTTAAAATTTGGTTGCTCCTTTTTCGACAATTTTACAAGAAGCATTTACATTTAAGTCATTTTTCACCAAGAACGTTCTATTTTGAGAAAAATAAGGTATCATTGTTCAGAATTAACTGAAGGGTTATGAAATTATGACATTTGCTTGAGAGAGGGAAAATCAAAAAAAAAAATCGAAACTGCAATAAAAATGCTCAAATCGCATCCCAAAGTCGCGTCACGAGGTCGCATCACGAGGTCGCGACGCGACAATTTTGGGAGGTAAAACAAACACTGAATAAAACTATTCCCGTATTTTTATTGTGAACAAAAATGCAGCTGTATTTCTCGATTCGGCAATTCTCAACCCCAGGGAATCTCAAATTTCGAAGTATATACCTTCGATCATTTTTTTGTATGAAAATGAATTTGTGACAACGTTAGCATAAAAAACAAAGATCAATAATCACCTGAAATTTTTAGCTACTCGGAACTTTTTTTTCTTTGTACTAAAATTTAGTGAGCTATAATCGATTGATTTAGCACGAATATATTTATAATCGTTAGTACCACAAACTCAAAAAATTACATAGTTAGCGGTCATTTTGTTAAAGAACATTTTTGTTGAATAATTTGGGTCGAAAAAGTTCATCTAACTGATATTTCTAGGACTAGGACACTTATACAAAATGTGAGTCGAAATGGCCAGCAATTTTTTTGGGTTGAGTAATTTGCTGAAATTGCACGTCGTAAAATTTAATTTTATTACAATGCATTTCATCAGATGGGAAGCGGAGGGAGGCGGTCCCAAGTACCAAAAACTAAAAATTATATATATTTTATGGCAATTATTCAATAAATATCAAAAGCTTAGTAAGTCAATATCTCGAAAAAACTGACAATGCATTTTATCTACATTTGAATACTATCTCATGGCCCTATCTTTTTTGAAATAAATGAGTTCTGAAATAAAAGTATTATATAATCTCGACTCATAGTTTTTATTTCAGAGACATAACTATTATAAGAAAAAGAGTAAAAGTTAATCAATAAATATTATAGTAAGATACATATTTTTGGAGAAATCTATAACCATTATTCAAAGACTTATATTATAAATTTCATACTAATTAGCAACGAGATAAACTATTTTAAGTCTTCAAAGGCTTTTATTTTGAGACTTTATTAATATAAATCCCGTTGATAATTATTATGAGAAAACTGATATACAACTTTTTTAAGTCTTCAAAGAATTTTATTTTGAGATTTATATTATAAAATTATAAAAGTCTTCTCATAATAATAATGAGTCAGAAAGATATTTTTAAGTCTTGAAGGACAAGACTTTCTTAGGACCATTTCGGGATTAGTTTGGAACTGATTCGGGATTACTTCGAAATAATTTCGGGACCAGTGCGGGATCACTTCTCGACTATTTCGATACTTTTTTTGGGTCCCTAAATGGTTCCATCTTTCCAGACTTAAAAAAAGTTGCCTTACACATAATTATTATGCAAATAATTTTGTAATATATGTCTCGAAATAAAAGTCTTTGAAAGACGTAAAATAATTAATCTCGCTAATAATTGTTATGGAAATACTTTTATAATAGAAGTCTCAAAATAAAAAAATTGTTCTCACTCAAAATTATTATGAAAAGCCATTCGTAATATACATACATAAGTTTCAATATTAAATATCAATAACTTAAAAAATTTGCCTGACAAAGGATTTGTATAATTTTTATCAAAATTAAGATGGTTTTTTTTTAATTTAGCGGTTAAGTAATTTTTATCCTGCATATCTGTTTTCTTTTTATTTCTAACACTAACATTTTAATAAAACTTATTCTTCGCCTCGCTATAAATATATACTACTGATATATAGACATTAAAATTAATGAAATCAACATTGCTCAACCACAGCTTACGTAATTGAATTTATTTAAAAATACTATTTTTGCATATCAGTAGTGGCATGCAGATATCTTTAAAAAACTTCTTCTTTGTTTTTTTTTTTTTAATTCATTTTATTTGCAATCTGTCGGTAGACAATAAGCAAATGCGATGGCATACTTAAAACAATGATGTTAGTATTTGAGCTTGATTAATATAAATATTGGGGCAATCACCTTTCCTCATTGTAAATGTCACTTGTGCAGATTTCTGGGGGTTTACTGTAATATTCCATGTTTTAAGCCAAGTTTCAATTAAGTTAATTTGGTCTTGCATATTTTTAGAAGCATCATCGCAACAGGTGCTCGATGAAAGAATTGCAGTGTCATCTGCGTAGGTTGCAACTAAAACATTGTCATTTATCGGCATGTCTGAGGTGAAAATAGTGGAGAGGATAGGACCTAAAACACTGCCCTGAGGTACGCCAGCGTTTATGCCATATGTTTTGGAGCGGTCTTCCCGAATTTTAACATAAAATCTTCGTTTATGCAGGTAGTCTTTTAGGGCAAAATAATAATGTGGAGGCAGAAGTTTTTTCAAAGTGGAATAATAGGCCAGTGTGCTAGACTCGATCAAAAGCTTGCTGAATATCTAGGAATACTGCTGAACAGTATTTCTTTAATTCCAATGTGTTCGATATATATTTGACAATTCGATGACACTGTTCAGGGGTTCAATGTTTGTTGCGGAAACCAAACTGATGTTCAGGAACTATGTTGAGGGAATTGAGTATTGGTAAAAGTCGTTGAAAGAATATTTTTTCAAATATTTTAGAGAATGTTACTAATAAGCTTATTGGTCTATATGATTTTAAATCATTTTCAGGCTTGTTTGGCTTATTGATCATGATTACTTCGGCTGTTTTCCATTGTGTTGCAAAATGTTGTTATCTCAATATTGAATTAAAAACAATTTTCAAAAATATAATAGATTTTTCAGGTAATATTTTACACACTCTGTTATTAATTCTGTTAAGGCCAGGAGCTTTTGCATTTTTAAGGTTTGAAATTTCCTCGATAACCTCTTGATGAGTGATGGTTTTTATTAGTCAGTACATTTGGCAGGGGCTATCCAAAAATTCATTAGTTTTAGATAGTTCACTATCGTCACATAAGGGGAAGGGTTTGAAAATATCCTGCAGATGCTCAGCAAAACTTCTGCTTTCTCTAAATCGGATCTACACCAGCTGCCGTTTTTTTTTAAAGGACGTTTTAAAAATTTTGTGCATTTCCTTATGGAGAATTCACTTGGCTTGGTGCCTAAATTCTTGAGATAGTTTTCGGTACATTCATTTTTAAAATCACTAAGCTTTTGTTTAAGTTCTTTAATGGCTCGATTTATGTAAATCTTTTTTGTCTATTGGATTCCTGCTTATTTGCCATTTTTTTCTTAACTGTCGCTTTATTTTAATTAGTTTTTTTAATTTCTGCTAAAATGTTAAGTTGTTCTTAACACCTCCATGAGTGTTGGAGATTTTTGATGCTTCAGGAGATGCATAGAAAGCAGCTTTATGAATTGAGTTGTTGAAACATTCAACAGCTTCGTCAAGTTCTTGATCAGTTTTGAGTCTAACGTTTATATCAATGTTTTTGTCTAACCAGGATTGGAACAAATCAACATCTGTTTTGTTTGTTATTAAACTTGTTTTATTAGCAAATGTTTGTAAATATGTTTTATAATTTAAAATTAAAGGATTGTGATCAGAGCTTAGTTCTTGACAGTCCGTTATTTGGAGACAACTACTTGGTATACCATTATATACAACAAAGTCTAGCAGGTCTGGTATTTTACGCGGATCAGAAGGCCAATAGGTGAGGGTTCCAGAAGATAAAACTCCGAATTTGTTCTTTTGAATACACTTTAGGAGTTCTTTACCTTTAGGGTTCGCTAGTCTTGAACCCCACCAAGGGTGCTTAGCGTTGAAGTCGCCACCCAGAATAAATCTTGGCCCTGAGGTTTCGAATAAGCTAATAAATTTTTCTGATTTAATATTGTAAAGGGGAGGTAGGTAGATTGCGGCTATATTAATTTTACATGAGTCACACATAACTTGAACAGAGGCAATTTGAGCACATTTATCTTTGATTTCTTTAGAACTTTAAAACTTCTATAAATATTAATCTCTTTTCGGTATATTCCTACTTTATGTACATATTGTATGCATGTTTGTGTTTGAATCTCTCTGTATAATTCTCAAATTTTTGCATACGCCGCTAGTTGGTACCAGTGGACTACATTGACATTTTTACCATATGCTATAATTTATTTATTTATTTTTCCCTTTTTATGATATTTCTCTCACAATGCAACGTTCAGCATTGAACCGTATTAGAAAAGGTTATCAGCATCGCAGCTGTATGATTTGCATTGAGGTAATAACAATTTTATTATGACGTGCTATATTTGCGCAAATAACACAAGTCTTTTTCCGTTGATTTTTTTCTGTTATTTGGGAATTTCAATGATAAGGACTATGAAAAAAAAATACTGGAAGATTAATAACAGATAAAAGAAATACAGAAAATGAATACATTATGTTAACAAAATTTCTATTAAATTCAATGAAATGATCTTTTATAAGATTTCCTTGAATTCACGACTTGAGATAAATCTCGTTGCTAACTTCAGCCAGTAGTCTGCCATCATATGTGAGTCCCACCGCCCCTGATGAGTCCATTGTTCAAAGATCCCGATGGAATTTTTTACACTTATTCAGTCGAAATTCGAGTTAAATTATTGTGCTCATTTTGCGCCCTAGCTTCATCAAGTTCGATCAAAAATAATTGCTTTCCTTGGAGACAAATTTCCCGTATCGTTTTTCGTTTTTATTTATGTTTGTTAACGTATTTTAGATTTGGTAATTCCCCTGCAACGGTTATATGCTCAAAGCAAAGGAGCTAGCGGGATATACCGTCCTTTTTTGACTAGCAGAGTTTTTGTGATTAGACGAAGCGCTTGCTGTCAGACAGATACCCGTTTGCAGACGCACCTTACCTGGTAAAGCAACAACAGACGCTGCAAGGAAATTCTGATCGGCCCTTAAACCAAATATGTCGGAGTGGCCCCACCAGAACTATCTACTCTCTTGGCGCCGACCTAAAAATCCATGCCGGTTGGGTCCCTGAAAGTTTCATTACAAACGCTGTCCGAGGAACGCGCCGATGACGCGAGAGTAGCAATTGAATGTTGTAGTCCGACTGTAGCTGCATACCCACCCGTGAGAACAACACCCCGTTGCTCCCAATACAGAGCTATATTATAAGGATTTTACTTGCACAAATTCACGCCTATTTTGGTTGGTTGGTTTAAGTAGATTGTCTTCCTTGTGACAAGCAGTTTGATTCTATAAAACTTGAGCAACATAAAGCCATCCGTCGGCTTTAATAAATTTCAGTATGTCATATGAAATGTTCTGGGTGGAATGAGTGTCTTTGGCCTCATCCAATCTGGAGCTGGGGACTCACAGAGTAAATTTTCGAGTGTCTCTCTAAAACCCGGATCCTCACAGTTGCCACATAACCTGTGGTAGGGTAAGCCAATTCTTTCGGCATGTACTCCTAAGGACCAGTGCCCTGTGGAGACTGCCGTGAGTTTGTAGGTATTTTCTTTTCATTAGAAAAGCTCTGGTTTTAGGCAGATCATCTAACATCCAGAACTGCTTTTGAGTAGTAAAATTCGGAAATCCTGCTTTCGAACTCTCTGAACGAGGCACCCATGTCCACCGCTCAATGAAGAGCCACACCTCGCCAGTTTATCCGCTATTTTATTACCGTAAATGTCCCTATACCCCGGGACCCATATTAAACGTGTCAGAAATCGATGTCAGCTCTCTTCTACACTCTTCCGCAAGCTGAGATCTGACAGAGGCAGAAGACAGAAGATATTTATCTGCCATATAGCGAGTGCATTTTGCTTTACGCATCTTACTGCAAACGTTTCGGCTTGAAAATCCCCTTGCATTGTCCGGCAGGTGGATGGATACTTTTTGATTATACTTCTCAATGAAAATCCCCGCTCCGGCCCGCATTCCATCTTCGGCCCATCCGTACAGACAGATAAGCCTCCAATCGTTGGTCCCTCCCCAGTCGATGCGGTTTGGGAATTCCGTCGAGGTAGAGTGCCGCGCCTAAATCTCAATGTAGTTATGTCCGAATATCCGTTCTTTCCAGCAGAACCCCAAGGCACGCAGTCTGACAGCGCTGTTAGCAGCTGAGTTTTCGATATTATACATAGTTAAAAGATAATTTTTGATATGAAAACAAATATTTGAATAATACCTTTCAAGGGTTTTACGACCTTTTACTGATACAAAATTTAGAACGCTGTAATTTGATTTTTTAAACAATTTTCATTAATATTATATGTATAATGCTGGCAAAAAGAGCAAATCATAAAAAATGTCCATCTAAACAAGCAATTACTCACTACATCAACCGCAACATGAACAAAATATTATTCAACAGGTTGAATACCAAAAACACCAACCACATGTGGATGGGTATGTGTGTATATGTATGTACATATGTATTTTCAACCATCCCACCCAACGATCGCAGCCTGAATGACGAATCACTAAAAAAGCTAGCGAAATACAGTAGAATAAAACACCCCAATAAGAAGTAAAAAAAGAAATGCCCTAACATTCCACTTGCCTCATTTTATAATTTATTTCCTGTGTGCCAGAATATCAACACTTTGCTAACTCTTGTGGGATGGGTGTAAAAAAAATGTGAATGGATGACGAAGAATAATTGAAAAAAAAGCAAAACAGTCAAGACATTTTCGCACAAGTGGAAATTGATGAGGCATAACAGTTTGGTCCATATAAATAATAACAAGTAAAAACAGCGCTGTCTTCGGCTATGCCGAAGGCTTCATACCTTTCATGAATGGAAGAATAGTAAAAAACGTGTTATTGTATTACAATTTCGTATTACCTATAGTTAAAAGCGAAAATTTCCTTCAAATCAATAAAAATAATTCTAGTAAAGGCATTGTTATAAATTATTTAATGCTTTTCCTTATGTAATTAAAAAGAACTATGTTTTAAGAAGGGAATGGTTTTTGAATATTTTTAATATCGTATCGACGCTTGATATTTAACATTTAAAAAATACAAATAATTAAGTATTAATATGTAAGACCTACATATGTCGGTCTTTGAAAACAGTTATCAGATCCGTAAATAGTTCCCAAACGTTTAACGCTATGATTCATGTGATATTGCGCTGAGCTTATTACTTTTCGCAATAAATATTTGTCCTGAATTTATCTTGCCGATTTACACTGTGAACTCCGATCTTGATGAATACTAATATATAGCTAATAATGGTTGATGTTTCTGCAAAATTTCAAGCCTTTAGCTGTTTAAATGGAGGAGTTATGGTGCAAAATGCAATATCTGAACAATCGGTTGTATGGGAGCTATATGTTATATTTCTCCGATCTTCATGATTTTAAATACTGATACGTAGCTAATAATGGCTGATATTTCTGCAAAATTTCAAGCCTTTAGCTGTTTAAATGGAGGAGTTATGGTGCAAAATGCAATATCTGAACAATCGGTTGTATGGGAGCTATATGTTATATTTCTCCGATCTTCATGATTTTCAATACTGATACGTAGCTAATAATGGCTGATATTTCTGCAAAATTTCAAGCCTTTAGCTGTTTAAATGGAGGAGTTATGGTGCAAAATGCAATATCTGAACAATCGGTTGTATGGGAGCTATATGTTATATTTCTCCGATCTTCATGATTTTCAATACTGATACGTAGCTAATAATGGCTGATATTTCTGCAAAATTTCAAGCCTTTAGCTGTTTAAATGGAGGAGTTATGGTGCAAAATGCAATATCTGAACAATCGGTTGTATGGGAGCTATATGTTATATTTCTCCGATCTTCATGATTTTCAATACTGATACGTAGCTAATAATGGCTGATATTTCTGCAAAATTTCAAGCCTTTAGCTGTTTAAATGGAGGAGTTATGGTGCAAAATGCAATATCTGAACAATCGGTTGTATGGGAGCTATATGTTATATTTCTCCGATCTTCATGATTTTCAATACTGATACGTAGCTAATAATGGCTGATATTTCTGCAAAATTTCAAGCCTTTAGCTGTTTAAATGGAGGAGTTATGGTGCAAAATGCAATATCTGAACAATCGGTTGTATGGGAGCTATATGTTATATTTCTCCGATCTTCATGATTTTCAATACTGATACGTAGCTAATAATGGCTGATATTTCTGCAAATATCGGTTGTATTATATGTTATAGTCACCCGATCTGGCCGATTCCGACAAATGTTTAATCATTTGTACAACGACACCTGCTCACCAAATTTCATCAAAATAGCTCTAAAATTGAGGGACTAGTTTGCGTTCAAACAGACGGACAGACGGACAGACGGACAGACGGACAGACAGACGGACATGGCTAAATCGACTCAGCTCATCGTCCTGATCATTTAGGTATACTTTTTGATGGGTCTATCTCTTCTCCTTCTGGCACTTACAAACATCGGACCAAACTTAATATACCATTTCATTCTCATGAAAGGTATAAAAAAAAAAAAATACAAGCAACGGTTATGATATGCAGACATCCATAGACGCGCAGTGCTTTGTATTTTATATTTCGTGTGTCTGTTAGTCTGTATGTGTGAACATTTCAATACACAACGCATTCACGAGCAATTCACCGAGCTTAACAAAAAAAAAAAGAGATGTGTAAACAATAAATTGGTTTTAGAACCGCAAATAAAATATATACAACATTATGGATGTGTACTGTATTGAGTCGAGTGATGAGATAGATCTATATAAAATGCGCCAAACAAAATTAAACAAAAAACTGAATAAATAAATAAATAGCTAAAATTCTGCCAGCTCATACATATGTATACACTATGGTTCAGATCTATCACCGTGTTATTTATGCAAAGTATGTACCAAATTTGGTAGAGTTTGGTAAAGTAGTATATACCTCTTTTCTGTTAAGTGGGTGGTGCCAAGTGTATCTTCCAAGTTTTTTTCCCCCGGTCCCAGCCGGTACCAGTACACCAAAAATTATAGAAATGTTCCACTAATAGCGGTCAAACCTCAAGTGTATTTCTGTCATGAAAAAACTTCCCACAAAAATCATTTGCGGCTCGAAGTCTGCGTAAAACTGTAGGTCCCTCAGTTTGTGTTCCAACATCAAGACGCGTAGAAGAAGTTTGGCCAAATATTAAGCTATGATGGAAGCGCCAAACTATTATTATTATTATTATTTTTTTTATATTAAAACTTTTTAAGCGGCATGAGAGGGACTTTTACATCGTGATGCTTACAAGTGATCAGAACCCTTACGTAGTTCGGAACTGGTTCACTACAATAACTACTACATCTACTTTTGTTAATGGTACCACAAATTAATACTGCTATTTTTACTAATTTCTACAACTACTACTAATTTGACTAAAGCTGCTACGAACTACTACTATTTTACTAATGCCACTACTTAGTAGAACCACTATTTTTACTATGATCTAATTTTATTTTTTTTAGTACTCAATTTTTGCTGGAATTAAGGTTTCGGATTGTTTTGACACTTTTAAATCCAAGATTAATGAAATTTGCTATAGATATGTACCCCGTAATAATGCGAAACACTACAAAATTCCATGGCATACAAAAAGATTAAAAAAGCTTAAGAATTCGAGAAATAAACTTTTTAAAAAGTTTAAAGTATCAGGAGCTTTAGTATATAAATACAAATATCTTCATTACTCCAAAAAGTTTAAGTCTTTAAGTAAAACGCGTCAGCAAAACTATGTTCGTAAGTTCGAAATTGAAATCAAATTAAATCCAAAGGCTTTTTGGCGTTACGTGAAATCCAAAAAGTCCTGTTCTAGTATTCCCTCGGATGTATCTTACAATGGAGAATATGCCTCCTCAACTCAAGACGCTGCTGATCTCTTCGCGAAATTTTTTAGTTCGAATTTTGATCCTGGGTCTGAAGCATTAATGGTTGACACTTGTAACGTCAACTCTGCTATTAATTTTGGGTCTTTATCGCTTGTCATTGATGATGTTTGTGAAGGCATTCAGAAAATCAAAAGCTCCTGGCAAGTTGATGTTGATGGGTTTTCATCTCATCTTTTCAAGAAATGTTCGGCCTTGGCCTATCCACTTTTGCTAATTTTTAATAAATCCTTAGGTTGCGGTGAATTCATAGACGCCTGGAAGGTTACAAGTATCACACCTGTATTTAAAAGTGGTAATAAATGTGATATTTCTAATTATAGGCCTATTTCGAATCATCAAACAGAAATTATATTTCGCAGTAAAGCGCTGTATTTCTAATAACCAGCATGGCTTCATGGCTGGTAGATCAACCGTCACCAATCTTGCTGTTTTTTCTGAATATTGTACGTCTGCCTTCAATAATAGACTTCAAGTAGATACTGTGTATACGGATTTTTCCAAGGCGTTTGATAGAGTTAGTCACTCGATTTTAGTTTCTAAACTGTTTAGTTTTGGGTTTCACTCCATTTTCTTAAAATGGGTTAAGTCGTATCTCTCTCGTCGTAAATGTGTAGTTGTTGTCGACGACAACTCTTCGCATTCTTTTATAGCTACTTCCGGTGTTCCTCAGGGGAGTATTTTGGGCCCATTGCTATTTATAATTTTTATTAATGATATTTCTGAATGTTTTCACTTCTCTAACTTCCTCCTGTATGCAGATGATTTGAAAATATTTAACACAATCTCAAGCCTTTCGGATTCTTTCAAGCTCCAGCTGGATCTTAATAATGTTGTGGCGTGGTGTGATCGGAATCGACTTCATTTAAACATTAAGAAATGCTCTCATCTGTCGTTTTCAAAGTCTAGGGAAGTTATTTCTACCTCGTATTTTGCTAACAATTCCCGACTCACTACTTTGAGTGAGGTCTCGGACTTAGGAGTAATTTTTGATTCGAAATTTACGTTTCTCAATCACTTAAATTTCATCATCGCCAAGTCTTATTCTACCTTTGCTTTCATTCGTCGTTTTGGTGCTGATTTTACTTGCCCATACACTTTAAAGGTACCATTTACTTCGCTTGTGCGATCTAAGTTAGAATATGCAGTATTTATATGGAGGCCATATCACCGTTGTCACATTAATAGACTAGAAACCATTCAGAAGAAGTTTCTGCGTTTTGCTCTTAGATCATTATTCTTCTCTGATCCGATTCCATCGTATAGTTCAAGATGTGCATTGATAAACTTAAAATCTTTAGAAAGTAGGAGCAGTATACTTTCAATCTGCTTTGTTTTTGATGTTGTAAGTGGAGTAATCGACTCTCCAGCTCTTCTAGAGCGTATTTACTTCCATATTCCTCAAATAAACTTGAGGAGTAATGATTTGTTCTTCTTGGAGCGTGCCAGGACTGTTTATGCTTCTTATGCACCTTTTCTTAGAACTTTGAAAGAATTTAATCAAGTCTCGAATTCTCTCGCTTTTGATTTTTCGTTAACTAAGCAAAATTTCAAGCTATTATTAAATGAATTAATTAGATAAACCTTATTTTGCAAAACTATTTGTATTCCCATAGTCTTGTATAGTCTGTAAGAAATCCTGTATTTTTTAGACTGAATAAATAAATAAATAAATAAATAAATAAATAATACTAATTACTACTTCTATTTTTTCTAATTTCTACTACTATTTTTACTAAGGCTACTAATAGTAATTACTACTACTTTTACCAGTACTACTATTTTGCACATGCAGCTATTAATTACTACCACTATTTTTACCCATTTCTACTCCTAATTTTACTAATTCTACTACTTATTTTTACTACTATTTTTAATAATTTTTACTGCTACTTTTACTAAAGCTAGTGGTAGTTACTACTACTGTTTTTACTAATGCTACTACTAAGTACTGCTAACTACTATTACTAATTATAATAGCTACTAGTACTAACCGGCCTCCTATTTCTTATAAATATTTTATACATATTATTTACGCAAATAAACATATCGCTATTTTGCATTACAATGCCTCAGAAGTTGGTCTAAATTTTCATCGATTTTAAAGCTAAATTTTTAGCACAATCAATAAATTTTTCTCGTTTAACCCATACTTTATAGGGAGCCTTATAGGGACAAACGGCATACAGTTGCCTTTAGGATAGTTAGATTAAGAAAACAAAATTTTATTTATGGGATTTTTTCAAAGCAAATGCTCGTGACTTAAAAATAAAGTTTTCTGCTTTATAAGCTAAATATAAAACTCGAGAAATAACGATTAAAAAGTATTTCAGTTCATAAAAGTTATAGTCGTAAAAGCCTCTGTTTTTTTTTACACTAATTTATGACTAAAACAAGCTAAGATCGGTTATAATTGTGAACCTTAGTGTAAATTATACAAAAGAACGTATATTCCTGTAGGAAAAATTTAACTCAATTCTGCGGCTCACCAAATCAGTGGCAATTAATTTAATTTCTGCACGAATTTGGCAGAGTTTTTATACCGAGTCACTTGCAAAATACAAGTTCCAAATCTGGCATTTATTTATGATGCTGATTTTTCCGGCAGGGATCATATACATTTGTTGAATGCTGTTGTCATGACGCAGTCCGTGAGTGTGGAGACAATAAAATTGCTATGAGAGCTATAAATAAAATAAATGAAGCATTTGCTTGATGCGGTCATTTATCTTATTTGAGTGTGAACATGTAAAAAAAAAAAACAGAGAAACCAAAAACATTTACATATAAAAAACGAAATACGGGGTGAAATAATATATTAGATACCAAGCATTTTCTAACACATTACGTTTTAAAGAGGCTTATGAGTGGTTTAAAGAAATAGAAGCACTTGAATCTAAAATGCAGAAAAAGCTTTATATTTTTTGCGTTTTTTTACCATACCAACCACTCTGCCCTGTGTAATAGAACCTTGCAGCTCGTGGACATCCACAGAAACGTAATCTATCAGACACTGAAAGAGTCATTTGAAGAAATCGTTATATCGTGTCAGAGCGAGGCAGTGGCAGATATTGTGTCTAAGACGCGCCATCTCCTCGTCCCTGCAGCTACGACAAAAGTCATTAGCGAGATATTCCATTCGAGTACGAGTACCATGCGCTCCATCAGAGTTTTTGGATCCCTTCTTATTTATAATAGGCTTTCTGTTTTAGGTAATTGAGCAGGTGGGTTACACTGCCCATCTTCCGTTGCAAATGAACTGCAACGAAAGAAACAATGCGTTTCTAATTTGTGAGTTTGGAATGATGTACCATCAACTCATACAGCACACATCTTTCATTTGCATAATCAGAAAAAAGAGTCTGACAAAGATTACTTTAATATTTATCTGCACTTCCAATATATTTTCTGCAGGTTTATAACAATTTTATCAGAACAAATCGCCGAAGTAAGAAAAGTTGTTTTAACTCTTAGAATACCTGTAGTCTACCAGGAACTCATATGGCTTAAAAGAACGCGACTTCTCCTCCGGCTTTCTCTACGGAGCGACTTTTCAGCTTGGATGACATAAGTTCTTTTAGGAAGCTTCTTTGGTAGTTGCAAAACTTCAACTTATAAATAATATTGCTAAGTTTATGCTTAAATCGTTGAACTGCTTGAATATCGTTTTTCGCCGGACACTTTTAACAGACGAACTCTAAAGCGAGATTTAAAATCAGATGGCCATCCGGAGCTGGGATGGAAATTACCTTCTGTTTCCTTAATACTGCCGTGCAATTTTCTTGCTTTTTCCTTTAGCATGCGTTGCTCCACAAACCAGTTGCGTAATGCTTTCTCCATTGGGAATACTTGACTTTTCGAACAGTTTTTCTCCTAAATGATCCACTTGTCTAGTGAGATATTAAGTTACGTTCCTTTTATTTATTCCCGAAATGCTAACTCCTTTTGCAATTTTTTCAATAATTTTCAACTTTTTCTTTAACGAAAGAAATTTTTGCGAAGACATGATACTGCTATGATTTTTTTGCACTCAAAAACTTTTGAATACACATAAGAAAGCCCACTTTCAACCACAATCGGTTGTCACTCGACAAAAAATGTAGCAACTAAGGCTCAGGGGACAGCCAAACTACAAAATTGGGAAATACCAACTTTCATTTCATTCCTTTTTGTGTTATTTGCTAATTTTTACTTGAAATTGCTTTAAAAATTTTGTTCACTATTTAGAATACTCCATGTAAAGCTTTGGGTGTTCACTATATCGAGGAGTTCATTACATAGGGTGTTCACTATACCGAGACGAGACTATACCTTCATAACATGACCCAAGAGTATAAAATAAGTGTGATTTTTGGAATGAACACGAAAACCGTTCTCAGAGCTTTCCGCCATTTCCAAATGTTTTTTTTTTTTTTTTGCATACCAATGTTATCAATCGGGAGTAAGTGACCTTTTACAAAGGCAGAAAACAAACTACTGTAATACATTTCTTTAAGCTTTTTAAGGATCGTTCCTCGCGAATCTCAGCTTGAAAGTTAATTCGATGAGGGGCAGAACTCATATTTGTAAAAGTACGTATTAAACGATGTATTTTCCCCAGATTCAACTATTACATGAGAAAAGAGTAAAAGTTAATCCATAACATTGCTCCACCAAAAAAGCTTCTTTTTTTAGCAGACCATGTTAATTATATGTCTTTGGGGTCACTGAATCCAAAACTAACGTTTTTTTTTATGAGGTTATGAAAAATTTGACGAGATGGCGATAAATCAAGCTCAGACTTCAGTAACCCCAAAAACATTTAATAAACATGGTCTGCTCAAAAAAGAAGCTCTTTTTTGTGGAGCTATGTAATTATTGAAGTGAGATACATAATTTTTGAATAATCTATAACCATTCATCAAATAAAAATATTATAAAAGTCTTTTCATCATAGTTATCATTGAGATAAATGTTTTTAAGTGCTCAAAGATTTTTATTTTGGGATTTATGGTATAAAAGTCTTCTCACAATAATTATCAGCGAGATAAACTTTTTAAGGTTTCATACTTTCATTTTAAAATTTATATAATAAAAGTCTCATCATAATAATTTTGAGTAAGAAAAATCTTTTAAGTCTTGAAGGACGGCACTTTTTTAGGATCAGTTCAGGATTGTTACTTTGAAATATTTGCGGGCTCATCTCGGGATCACTTTGGGAGTAGTTCGGTACTCTTTTTGATTCCTAAATATTTCCGTCTTTCAAGACTTTTTTTAAAAGTTGTTTTACTCATAATTATTATGCAAAGGCATTATAATATACATAAATCTCAAAATAAAAGAAAGACGAAAATTATTTTGGAAAGACTTTTATAACAGAATCCGCAAAATAATAGTTATTTTTGATTTAAAAATTGTTCTCACAATAAGGAAAAGCCTTTTATAATAATTATTTCATAAGTTTCAAAATAATAGTAATATCGAGAATTTAAAACAAATTGTCTGACAAATAATTTTTATCACAAGAATTATATTATCAAAATTAGGATGATTTTTGTTTTAAACTCTACAGTCAAATAATTAATATTCTGGATAAAACTGGTAGGCTACTATAAATAAAACCTCATGATTATTGCTATAACAAGTACAGTTATATAATAACGTAGCGCGTCAGCCGAAATTAAAACGCTTCCCTTACATATGTACTTATATATATATATATATATATAACTTTTCATATTCTCTCTCCATAGTAATAGCATAGCATACAATTGGGCGTTCAAACATATATGTAGATCAAAAGTTGCTAGTAATTTGTGTGTGGTTGTTGTAGTTTGATACACACATTTTATATAAATACTATATATGTATTTTATTGTCGAGTGTTTCATTTTCTATCGTTAATTGTGTGCGTCTGCCAGTCGCCATAGTGTGCGTGTCCTCAAATTCTGTTGCTAGCGTCAACCACCTTCCCTGCCATCCAAACATCTCACACCTATGCACATCCAACACAATGGGATTCATGCAACAACAGCATCATCTCCGTTGGTTCTACCACATACTAACATTTATAAAAAAGTTTACATTAATTCGCATCAATAACAATATATTTATTCGGCGTCATTTTCATTACCATCATCATCATCACCATCATCGTCATCGCGCTCTACCCACTCACTCTTTTGTGTAATTTTTGCTTCCAGCTGCGCACTTTCGTTTAGAGTGAATTTATTTCAATATTTGCATTACTTACATGTTTTATTTCCGTTTGGTTACATTCGCTAGCTTAGCCTTAGTATTTTCACTTTGGATTATCTATTTCCTTTCATCTCGTTTTCTCCGTCACTAACTATTACCATTTATTTTCTGGTATTTCAGGTTATTTTTAACCCTCTATCTTTTACCACCCCTTTTGCTTATCTGAGCTCTATTATCCCTGAACTATATTATTTGTATTCTACTCTGATATTTGTGTTGGTGTCTGTTCACTTTTGCAACCAGCTTTTCAGAGAAATTTCCTATAAACTTGGCGTTAATTTACGAGTACCAGCTCAAACCAAAATTCACATTTAATTGGCACAAAAGGTATAATATTGCTTTCTCAAAATTTTGCTATTGAAATTAATTTTCAGTTTGTTTTCATTGTTGTTGCCATTGTGAGGTTTGCTGTTATTCTGCGCACTGGCTGTCAGTGTTGCCAGTTTATGGGCAAGCCTACTCCCACAATTTAATACTATTTTGGCATATTTAATTCCCCTTTTTCTTTTTTATAAATTACTTTAATTTATTTTTTTATAAAATCAGCAAGACTTTAAAAAAATAAAGGCGAATAAAGAACGCTTCCAATCAGTCAGTCCAAGAATGGCGTATTATAAAAGATTGCGCCATCGTGCGGCGAGTGACATATGTCAAATGAAAATAAACAAAGAATATGGAGAAAAGGAGAATGGATAACTTTTCACAGTTGGAAACGTGTTTTAATTTTTCTAAATTGTAAAAATATGAATTACAGAAAGAGATTATTATTATTGTTGGGGGTTGTTCTTGGATTAAAGAACTTCCTATAGAACCTAAATCTCTCGAGTTCATACTGCTATCCGCTTTTAATTATTCACCCAGGTACCTTTTGCGTTAGTCATTAGTATATGTTCTGCATTTTCGTTTTCTACTCTGCAGAATCTGCAGTATTCATCCGAGTCAGGTCATATTTGCAGTGTCCTATAAGAATCTCCGTAATAATTTTAAGGTTGTTCTGCGATAATTCCATGCTTTCTATATAACGTTTTAAGTTATATGGTCCTGGGAGCGCTTTGGAATACTCCACGCCTGATAAATTTTCCTAGTGTAGTCCCCAGTGGGTTTTCTCTTCTTCCTTGCCTAGTGTCGATAGTGTCCTCATCTCAATACCACAGAAAGACTCTGGGCCAACAAGGAGAGTTGACGTTCCCTTTTCCCAGAGTTTATTCACGATCTCGTTTCCCTCAATACCAGTATACCCCAGAACCCAGAGAGCCTATATTCGATTGCTCAGGCCAAGTGTGCTCAGCTTGCCAAGGCACTCCATCACCAGTTTAGAAGTTACCTGGAGAGCTTTAAGGGCTTTGTTAGCCGCTTAGCTGTCTATCAAAATGGCAATGTTCCAGTTCCATTAGTTGCGGGTGGTATTGAAGAACGCACATCTTTCTATAGCATAGATTTCTGCCTGAAAGATAGTCATATATTTACCCACTGCTTTGAAGTATCTCTGCTGCGGACTTTGTACACCTTCTCCGGTACCTTCTTCCGTTAATGAGACACCCGTGTACCAGGTTATCATACTCTGCGTTCTTATATGTTTCCCATATATTCCTTTATACTCCTTTTTGTTACTATGCTCAGTTTTAAACCTTAAAACCGTCAAAATCGGCAAAGTCAAAGTAATTCTGCCGAATTGTTATGCATTCGCTCTCTAAGAGAGAATTATCAAAAAAACTCGCACGTAAAATTTGGAAAAACTTGCAAGTATCTGTAAGGGCTGTTGAACGTCTTGTTTGCATTGCAAACGAAACAAACAAATATTACTTATTTCTTCCTTATTTTCTTTCAATGCCGAAGAATGGGCATGCACTATTCAAAGAAGACTATTGATGGAATTTTGGTGTTGAGGCAAATAAACATGTTGACATTCAATAAATTGGTATACGTCGTGTCGCGTCAGTATATGAAATCGGCGTAGAATATTTAATATTAAATTTTAATGACCTATTTTCTGGCAGTCAATTTTCTTAGAACATTTATGTATATAAAAACTTGTAACCCTACATACATATGGAACCTCTAGGAATAATGTATGAATATAAGTTTTGGTCCTTATATTTTTATTTAGTTTTTACCTCCAATTTTGGAGCTTTTATTTCAGAAACTTTTGAAACTCAAAAAGATTAAATAAATTCCGGAAAGGTTATAGATGCTTTAATTTCGGAAATATTTTTTTGAACTTTTAATTGGATAGAGGGATTTGTATTACTATGGGTACTCATTGTATGCATCTCAAATAAGTCAACTACTACTGTGGTTGCTTTTTTCTGGCATAAATTTATACATTTATATGAAGATAAATTCGAATGAAAAAATTACTTCATGACGTTGCAAAAGAATCGCCAAACTTGCACAAAATTGTAAGAAATAATTTCTACATAAGGAACAAGAGACCTTGGTTGTGGAATATGTGAGAATAAGATTGTAGTTGTTAAAAAAATGCTGTGTTCGAAAAAGCTTTGTTCGTTTGCTCCAATTTCCAGCACCAGCAAATTACTAGAAAAATCCGTATATTTCCCTTCTAGAGCTCCCATGAAGTTTGGAAAAGCGCTTTCTTCGTTGAAATTGTGCACGACTTTATGACAAGGCTTCATAAGTTTCCAATACTAATTTGCTAAATTTCAAATCAGCGAAAGAATTTTCAGTTCCTAGTTACCTCAGAGTTATTTAAAGACGATTTTCAAGTGCTGTTGGATCCCGCATGAACGATTAGTATATAACTTTAAATTCCAGTGGATTTGTTTATTTCAGTTCCCCTTGCACAATATATTGTACAAAACATAAAACGCATATTTCTTCGTTTTTTTTTTTTTGCAAAAGTTACCTTCACTTATCAAGAGTAGTTTAATATTTTCAAACCTTGAATGCCTTACTTTTTCAAATACTTACTCAAGAAGGAATCACTAGTAAATTTTAAATTATTTCCAAAAAGTAGTATGCTGCATATTTCTACTTGCCACAAGGTAGCGTAATAAATCAAAATATTTTAGTATGTACTTTTACATTTTCGTCAAAATAAAACAACTCAAGGTTTAAATAATGTTTTCTCCAATCATAACAAATTAAAATTAATTTAAATGACCATGTAAAAAAAATTATACGACCTACATGGAAATACATTACCTTTGGGCCCTACGGTAAACTTTGTACAAAAATAATTTGGTCAATATGTTGCACAAATTACTTGAAGGGTTATGAAATTCTATTAGGAAAATATAAATACATCCGAATTCACAATGAGTTCACTGAATAAAGATTTACCAGATGAAGATGTAACTGATTTTTTGAACGAACTAGAAGCGGAGGTGTCCGATGTAGAGGATTTGGAGTTAATGAGGAAACAGTCATCGAACTAGATCAAAATTTGTATAGAGAGGACATCGTCGAATTGTTCAATATAGATCCAGCAGATGAAATTTGTATCGGTTCCATAATAAAAAGTAGTAAATTTAGTGAAATTTAGTTTGGAGAAAATCCATGATTTCAAAATGCAGCTTTTGACATTACACACAAATGAAAACAAAAGTTTAATGTTTTCCGACAACAAAAAGGAAAATGGAGTATAAGAATTCTTCCAATTGAAATACCTAGGCGTTTAGAGTGGAATATTCCGCAGAAATCAAGTATTAGATGTCACCGACGTGAACATGAATATTTTCCCTTTGGAAATAGTGAAGTTAGGTTCCATTAGTTGAATCAATTTTGGACTACAGACGTTTTTGAAAAAGCCAGTTTTTATATTTCTCAAGTCTAATAAATGGATAGTGCGACATATTTCGCATTTCATTTCATTGATTTGACTATAGTATATCCAAAATTCCAAGCAAAGACAAAGTGAGAGTTGTCAATCACCTTGTGTTTTACTCAAGCAGTGTGGTACGAAAACGCAACAGGCCTATAATAGAAATTATAGAGTACCAGATACATATAAAATTCTTAAATGTGCAAACGTATTATTTTACCTTTGTTAACTGTAATGTACATATCTTCGTTTCTCACGTCAGAAACTGTTTCGTGGAGTTCCACAAAAATAAAAAAATTGAATTCCCTTTAAAAATTAACTATCTTCCTTTACTTTGCTTAATCCACATTATTCATTCTGCGACTGTTCTTGTTGTTATTGTTGTTGTAACGGTTACTCAGATCAACCATGGTCGTTTGCACCAAACTCATTTAGGGGGAGGCCCAAGAAACATGTTTGGACAGGGTCGTACCAACGGAAAAGGAGTGTTAGATGAGTCGGTCTTAAAGGGCAAATGAAAAGGTGAGTGGTATCGTGCGGGGAGTTATCACATGCCGGACACGCGTTAAGTACATCTGGGTTGATTCTGGACAGGTAGGAGTTTAACCTGCTACAACATATAGATCGTAGTTGTGCCAGAGTGACGCGGGATTAACGAGGCAGCTCGAAATCCTCCTCTGCTATGCGTTGTGGTTTGACCCCGAGAACGGCATTCACAGGGCGAGAGTTGATGAAGGTGGCAATTGTCTCTCAGTGAATGTCGTTTAATACTACCCGGTAGGCACCAGGTCCAGTCTATTGGTGGTGAGTGACTGGATCTCGTCGGACATTTCAAGGAGATGCCCCCTGACGTTTATCGGAAGCGGATGTTCGTCAAGCAGGTACCCGTTTGGGTGGCCACTACGGTGGCAACCGACGAGGAACTGCTTGGGGCAGAAGAAGGCATCCCGTCGGCATCCGGAGGGCTGCGTTCTGGGTAGCATGTAGTCTCATCCACTGGGTCCTACTTGTCCCAGACGACCAAATTGAAGCGGCATAGTTTAGAACCGACCCACCAATCGCCTTTTATGTTGCCAACAACGTTTTTTTGTCTTTACTCCAAGTGCTGCCGTATATGTTTAATTGCATCCTGACCTCCTTCATCCAGGTGGTAAATGGGGTCGCCGAGGACTTAGCAGGGGAAAGAAACAAGTTCCGAAGAAACGAGCGAGGTCTGAGAGATAACCGTTCACTTTCGAGGACATGTCATCAATTGCATTGCCGGATACCATAATCGAACAGTCGTCAGCATATGAGACTATTGAAACTCCCTCGGGTGGCTGAGGGAGCTTTTAGATAGAGTAATTAAACAAAACCGTGGAGGGAACGCCACCCTGTTGTACCCCTTGTTTAATTCTTCTCGGTTTTGATGTTTAATCTCTAAAATATACCGACGACTGTCAACCACTCAGGTAGTTCGCAGTCTACCGCTTCAGACCCGTGTGAGAGTGGATGTCTCAACGTCTTCGAATAGCGGTGAATGATTGACCGTATCAAAGGCCTTTGATAGATCACACGCCACTAAGACGGTTCTCTCACAGGGGCGGTTTCAATAGCGGTATCACCCTCCCAGCCTTCCAGATCTCCAATTTTGGTTCTTCCTCTTCGTATAAAACCAATACATCATCAGCTCAGAATAAAATATAAATACAGCTGAAACTGTACAATGGAATTAACCATTACATTGAATGTAGCGAAGCACTCAACGTGTTGCATAGCTTGTTGTACAGCGGATTGTATCGTGTATACTTTGCATTATAAGTGGTCGTAATGGAAGCATTCCTTCGTACACTTACACAAAACTAAAATACTTCCTATATATATTCAGAAAAATTTCTGAACTTTTTCTATCGATTATTTGGTCGTAAATATTTTCCTCTCTGTATATTTATACTTATACACGTACAAACCTCAATCCATCACAATCAGTTTTCCCCCGTTTTTAGAATCACGGGAAATTGGCAACACTGAATGTACTGCATACTCTTATGTATAAAATGTTTTAATGAAAACTTTTCAAACTTAAGCGTAATATGAAATTCATGATAATTTTTGGTAGCTACATATACGATGTGAAGTAGAAAATTTTGGAAATTATTTGTTGCTGTTTTACATAAAGTATTTCATTTCAATTTACCAAAAATAGTTTGTTTAATGAACTTCGCGAATAAACTAATGTGATCCTTTCCTTTGAATTTAATTTTATGACCGGCCGCAACACGTTGTATATAGTATACATGCCTTTTGGTTTATGATGTGAACTTCTTTGGTTTTAGTAGATTTAAATTAAGCTGTGGTATTAACATTGAATCATTAGGTTAGTCAAAATACAATATCTGCAGATAATGAATAGACTGCGGGAAATACAAATATATTATTTGCACATTTTTATTTTTTATTATTAATCAGTGGGGCTTAAAATATAGCTTATAGTGCGCAGCTAAGTAGAAAAAGAGTTGCAATAATAATAAAAGTAATAATAATAATTTTGCGTTTATATAGTTCATATAGTTCGATGTTTGTTTGCTCGTGAATCCCCTCTTTACGTGGCGTCATAACCTCTACAACAACAACAATAACCAGTTTATTGAGGTGTCATCATACTTGTCAGTGCCGAATCTTTCTATAGTAAAGAAGTGGCGAATCGAATGCATCTATTATTTAGTTACGAATTATTGAATATGTTTATGTTATTTCATTTTAAATGATTTTTCAGAAAATTAAGAAAAAACCTTGATTTTACGAAATCATCTTCATTTAAAGATTACATTTTTTTTGCTTGAAATTCAGTGTTTTATATGTGAATTTACAATTTTTGCAACAAAACACTGCCCCTTTAAGCAATTTTCAAAACATCGCCGACTTAAAATTTCTGGGACTCGGAAGTAAAAAGGCTTATGCCGGTATTCAGTAAGCAGTCTCTAGTCACCAATAGAGAATTTTCGGTGGTGAGATGGATTTTGAGACTATTCGGTACTCAGTCAGCCATTCCAAGTCCCTAGTCTTAAAATAAACTCACTTATTTGCCAGCTGGTCCTGAGCAGGTCACAAAACAAAGAAATTGGAGAAAGTTTGAACAAATACGAAAATGAAGTAACACTCGATCAGCCCCTTGGTCATATTCTATATTTTGCTTAAATTTGTAAAAAAATAACACTTAATTTTCAAAAAGGAAAAAAAAATCTTTTTGTTTACATTTGCTTATGTATCTTGTTCTGCCAATTTGTACGAATATGGGTGAGGAGCTGCATTTGTCGATTGTCTATAGTTTTAATTTTTACACTTTTTTTAAATAATCGGTTTACATAAAATGATGTAATAAGAATTTTGAGCGGTTAATTTCAATATTTATTTTACGACAACCATATTGCTTTAATTTTTAAAAAGCAATAATGCTTTTTGGGAAAGAATTGAAAACATATATTGTCTGCTATCGATGAACACATTTTCATTGAGCTTGCATCTCTAGCTCAACATAACATCAGCTGATTGTCTCTACTGCTTTTCACCTCTTCTTCTTTGGTGAAATTTTTGAGACTGTTGGTTACTGAATACCGGAATCGTCACAAGTCACAAACAATTTATCGAATTGAAAGTCTCAAATTAAGTGACATGAGTTGAACTGAATTACAGAATACCGGCATTAATGTTCTTTAAAAAACTTAGTTACTTTAACCGGCAATACTTGCTAGTGTGTAAAAAATACCAAATCAAAACCCTTACTCTTCTTGCCAGCCAGTTCACGGGCGGAACTTCTTGACAACGGACCTTTAAAGTGAGTATTGGCGAAAAATATTTACGATAAATCTTGAGGTAACAAATAAAGTACAGAAAAGGAGAAGTAAGGCTTGATTGTAGTAAGAATATATTATTAACAGACCTTTATTTATCACTGAGGATTAAAATAACAAACCTCACACCTTGGATTTTGGCTGGACACACCAAAGGAAGATATTTTTATGACCCTAAAATCCTCTCAAAAAAGTTTTCAAACTAGGGAGGTGATTGCAAACTATTTTCATTCATATGCGAACCGATCCAGTCTACGATCGATCTACTGTATGCAATGAAAATGCTTCTCAGAAATATTAACTGCCGTTCGAGTCGGCGTAAAATTGTGGGTCCCTCTATTTGTGGTGCAGAATCAAAACACACACCGCAAATAGAAGGAGTTCGGCCAAACATCGAGAAAAGTTTCCTTTACTTGTAAAAGCAACCCTGTTAGCATCTTTCATGAAGCATGAAGTTTGTCTAGTGCTATTTAATATTGGGTCCGGTCTTTGTAACCTAGTTGCAAATTAACGCTAGATAGGATAACAAAATTTATGTATAGCACAACAACACTATCTCGGAAAAATATTCGAGTTGTGCAAACTCTGTAAAATGATATCCGACCTGAGATGTAGTGTTGGGAAGTGAAAAAACGCCGCTATTGTGAATGAGCCTGTAGAATATGCATGGGAAATTTCAATTAAACCCATAGTGCGTTTTTATTTGCATAATATTTTAAAATATATAGCTAAAATTTGTAAGCACAGCTATTTCACTGAACCAAGCGCATCTTTCATGAAATATCCCAACAGGGTTGCTTTTGCAACTAAAGGCAGTGTTATCCGAATTGGAGCCTACTTTCGCAAGTTAGTTACAATTATTATTAAATTTGTTCCCAATAAAAGACACTATTGTTAATTTTTGAGTGGAAGTACCTGATGACAAAACAAATAATGGGCGTCTATTAAGTTAAAACCAATTTGTAAATATTAATTGAGCTGGAGTCATGTAATTCTTGGATCTTAAACTGGGAAAAAATTCGACAATAACGAACGCCATAAACACAAAAAGAAGCAGCTCAAAACCGAAGATTTAATCGTAAATAAAGCAAATCGACAAGTGACCAGTAGGCATTAAACTAAATTTTGTGAGGCAGCGTTCAACGCGTCGTCAATTCCAGGTGAACAAGGAAGCTGTTTTAAACCACCACAACTGTTCTTATTTTTCCAGATATTTTCATCTTTTTCCCTAGCGAAGAAAGATCTCAGGATAAAAAACAATTTAAAATGATCACCAAGTAGAGGTCGCTACGGATGCAATTTTCTAGAACAGAAGCAAAGTTTTTCTTACCAAGTTATATTAAACACGGAGCCAATGACTTGTCAAACTAAGATGTGGAAATATCAAATTCAATTAAAATATTATTTTACACCCCAACTATCACAATTTTTGGATCACCTCTCGTCCTAAGTGAATTAGTAAATTAAAAATCAATACCACTTATTTCATAATAAACTCGACTATTAAAAACATAATTAAACTATTAGTAGCTAGTCTATGGATAAACAATAAAAAATCGATATAAAACTGTTAAGGCAACACACATCACATACATAAAACAATTAACAAATACACAGCGGATAGGTGGAAATGCACAGCGGTGTGTTGAGCTGGCGAAGCAGGTGAATAATTTCACACCAAAGTGTCAGGTGAATAAAAACAAATGGACACTTAAATACGTATTAATTATAATTATACAATGTGCCAGAAAAGTCATAACACAGTGGATTTAAAACTATAAATTACTCAATTTTGAAAGTGAATTTAGTTGAGCAAATTATGGATTCTTGTTACGCTTTGTTTTCCAAATTATTACACACCGCAAAGATTGTTGTTTCTTTTAACTAAATTAGTACTCAGTACAACAACTTTCGCATTTAGATTAATAGAGTATAAATTGCTGTTTTAAATCCTTTTTATTTGAGCTAACAGTCGGGGTTGTTGCAGATAATCCCCATTTCAAGTATAAACCCAACACATTATTTTCAATATGGGTGTCCACTTCGTAAAATAATTCCCACAAAAATTACGCGTCTTAATTATTCTCAGCAAGTTCTGCGTTAATTTCAAATACGAATGCTGTTGTCTCAAAAATTTCACGTTAAGAAGTACCATTACTTCTAGTAAATTTCATTGTAAAGAAACATTGTGGTGGGTTTCGAGGCGTGAGGGGATTGAAGGCAACGAAAAGCCAGACAGTCTCACAAAACTAACGACGTTTGCTCGGTCCAGAGCATTTCTGTGGATCATCCTAGGATTACTAGGTAGAAATATTACAGAATGTGGCGCAGATTGAGGTACCGCTAACCCTCTCTTGAAAATTTTGACAGTATTTCTACGTCAAAACAGAGTTTGTTTACAAAAACCGTGTATGTATGTACATATGTACATATACTCGTAATTATGTGTATTCTTTCTAACAAATATAGGAACGTGTTTCCTTTCATTTCTCTCTACCGGTAAATCTGGTGTGACGTCAGAGCCCTGTTATTCCCCCGAATTCCAGATCAATCAGCGCAATCTTGTATTCTATCATTCTTGCAAGGGTTACTCAACAGAAATAATAAAAAGATGGAAGGAGTCGCAGTGTGCAACTAAGTGGCGGCGTAATGCAAAGGGTAAAAGGCAATCCAAAAGGTTCATATTTCCCTTACGGAAGATCTCTGAACTACTTCTGACTGTCAGTAGGGAGAGCATAAGAACTCTTACTGGATAACTCTTAGGTCAATGCGAGCTAAGATACCATCTTTGTAAGATAGGGCTAGTCATCAAAAATCTGGAATATGTATCCCCCAAAATTCTAAATTTCTAAAGTATCCTAGAGATGGAGTGAAAATCTGTACCAAAAGGTGTTTCTTTTTTACCCTGTGATTTTTGTGAGGCAATATTCTTTTCGGAGTCGATCCCAATTTTCACAAGAAAAGTTTGTTCAGCCATGAAGCTCACTTCTGGTTGAATGGGTACGTTAATAGACAAAACTGTCGCGCAAGCCATTTTTGAGACGCCGTGATATCCTCAAGCAGACACAAATCAAGTCGGCCATAATATTACGGTCATTGGGAAACGCTATAGAGCCATGATTAATGACTTCTTCGTGCCTGAATTGGAGGATGTTGATGAGGCCGACCTTTGGTTCCAACAAGACGGCACTACATGCCATACAGTCAACGGAACAATAAATTTATTAAAAGCAATTTTTGGTGAGCGTCTTATCTCCCGGTAACTCTAAGGACCTTGTTCATAAGTCATCATTTATTTCACTCAAATATCAAAGAAATGTGGGTTTTTTGCGGTCGCTGCCATTTCTTTATTTGTTTTTCTATTTTTTTCTTTCGACAACGTAGACGATTGTGGTATTTCTTATATTATTTATTTATTATGTATATTTTCTAGCGTGTTGGCCGCATGTGTGAAGCCAACAGCTGTGCATTTGTCATTTATTTATAAAATAAATGAATATTTGTATACACGCTAAACTCTGAATCTATGGACATTACATAGTCACGTCCATATATTCATACATATGTGCATTCGTAGTTAATTTTGTTTGTGTTGGTTGTGCGTATTCTTCTAATTATTTTATGTATATTTTTTTGTTTAAAATGTGTTATACCAAACAACTAGCCTTTCCACAATATGACCAATATCAGAGGAGAGGTTATCAAAAA
Source organism: Anomoia purmunda (assembly GCA_951828415.1). NCBI lineage: Eukaryota > Metazoa > Arthropoda > Insecta > Diptera > Tephritidae > Anomoia > Anomoia purmunda. The sequence continues at coordinate 58,032,984 of OX639997.1, read as the reverse complement.
TTATGCCACGCGCTGGATATGAAAAAAATAACAGAGAAACAAAATAAACACCCATAAATTGGGCATGAAGTAAGTTTCAAGCTTGGGTGCTCATCTTCAAATGTTATACCACTTTCCATAATATAATCGTGATGTTTATTAATTTTTGCTAAAAGAAACTGCCAGAAAACAAACAACGTTTGGACACTTTGCTCATTCTTAAAAGATCCCAGATTTTTGGTAGGTCATATGACTTTCAGAACTGAACTTCAATAAGCGAGGCGCACTCGTTCACCATATGGGCCGCTGTCTTATTTCCGTAAGAAAGCGAAAGCCCCGCGATCCAGTAACCTGTCTCCCTTTTTTGAGACCAAAAACTTAAAACAAAACTAATTAAAAAAGGATCTCCACTTGGCTTAGACTATTTCTATTTCAACTCTGTCCTCCTAATCAGTCAAAGTGAATGGTTATCTCTCGGATCTTTGCAGTTTATTCTCTACCAAACATATATCTTGTTCTTCCCTACAAACTGGCGTTACGAATACTTGCTGCGGCTTAGCAGGACTCAGTATACGAAGCTACAGACTTGTTAGAACGGCGCACTTCGGACCGTCATTGATAGTCTCCTGATTTCGTCAATCCACGTCTCACATAGCGAGGCTGAAGTGCTTCCCGCCAGACAGCATTATAATATGCGTTATAAGCAGTTTCTCCTAGGTTGCTATTGGAGGGGTATATTCCTACCGGCACTTACAAGAATCCTCTGGATCCGACGGACTACAGACACCCTTAAAAAACATACATCTTTATAAGGAGTCAACCAACGCCTACATCGGTTAGAATCCCATTTATCCAGAATTGACTCCAATATAGTAAACATAAGCTCATATCTTCTATTTGTGAAGACATCCCGCACTATACTTACCACCTCTTCGCATGCCTCTAGTTGATACAACAAGAACAGAGTATCTGGATATCCGCTTGGGTCTCTGAAAAGAAACTCACCTCCATTCTACTTAATCTACCTTACTGCCTTTCTATCGGCAAGCATTTCGGTCTAAGAAACGGTTGCATGCTCCGACATGAAGAAGGATAACTTTAGATTATATCGCTCTGTGAAAATTCCTTCGCAAACCCCGCATCCCACATTGATGATAAAACGCGCCCAGGGCGATAAAAAATGTCCTCACGGATGAAAACATCAAATTAGTAGAGAAGAGAGTTGTGGGAGATGGATGGCTAAAAACTAAATGCGAAGCAGTTACGGTAGGCCATTCAAAAACTACGATGCTTAGATTTCAACATGAACATTTGGGTATCAATAAGGTCAGTGTATGATAAATCGCTAAAGAAAGAATTTGTAGTATATGCAATTGCGTTGCAGCTGGCGATAAAACCATGGGTTCTTATCAGGCTTCACTGTCAAGCTCAACACGACCAATTAAACCGAAGGTGGCCCATTTCTCGAAAAAAGGGTGTGATTCCGATGGAATTTAACTGGTAGACTTAAAAGATCGCAATACAATAAAAATTCTTCCCCCATCTATAAGTAATTAATTGATTAGTGGAATCAATTACATAAGACGGGAAATTAATAGTTAATGCTTTTCAGCTAATACGAGTATTTAAAACTATCATACAGACAAAAAAGTCATTGTTAAATATGCACTTTAATTTTAACAGTTTTTTTCAATATTTATTGAATTGATATCACTGCGGAACAAAATTTTGCGGTCGGAGATTTTTAAGTCGATTTAGGGTAATTTGAGGGCGCTGATTACGAAAATAGTATCGGTTTTGTCGAATTGGCTCTAGTTTTTCAGATAAAAACTTTTAAATATTTCACGAAAAAACCTAATTAAAAGTACCAATATGGATTTAAATTATATTATTGCGCGCCTGTATAAAAATAATACAAAAATAAAAAAAGTACATTCTTTTCATTAATTAATTTTAAACAAATTAGAAAAAACTTTTTCTGTAGGACCTCCTATGATGTCGTTGCTCAGGACAATCCCGTCTTAAGTTCCAGCAGTACTCTGCCATCATGTGGTCGTCCCATCGACCTTGGTATCGTTCTTCCATTATTTTTATGTCCTGATGGAACCGTTCATCTTGTTCCTCACTCCAATCGCCTAGGTTGTCCGGGAATTTGTCCAAATGACTATGTAAATAATGTAATTTAATGCTCATTTTAGCTCCTAGTTTGCGAAAATTAAGAAGCATATCAGCAACTAGTTTTGTATAGTCTGGTGATTTATGATTTCCCAAAAAATTTTTGACTACATTAACAAAGCTTAGCCGGGCTTCAGATTCAATTTGTGACATATGGTTTAAGAATTCAGTGTCTTTTAGAAAGGTACGAATTTGAGGACCGTCGAAGACTCCTGCTTTTAATTTTTCCAAACTAAGGACTGGAAATTTTTTGCACACATATTCGAAACAATCACCTGTCTTATCAAGGGCTTTGATGAACTGTTTCATTAGCCCAAGCTTGATGTGAAGTGGGGGAAGAATGATTTTTTCTCGACTTATCAGTTGGTCATGAACCACATTTGCTGTTCCTACCTCCATATTTTCTCTCACCGGCCAGTCCTTTCTAATCCAATGTTCATTTCTGGCACGACTGTCCCATAAACATATAAAACAGGGGTATTTAGTATATCCACTTTGTTGGCCCAATAAAAAATTCACCATCTTCAAGCCCACGCATACTGACCACTTATGATATTGCTGACAGCGCATCTAAAAGTTTGCGTGTGACAACAAAGTAAACTCCTGCAACAACTTCAAACCCACTGATATTGCTGACGGCGCGTCTACAGGTTTGCGTATGACAACAACAGTTAGCACTAACAAGTGATCGCCGCGGCAGCAGCGAAAGCATTGCACTTGTACAAGCGGTAAATTGTCGAATTGCATTTACGACCGCGTGACTGGTCGATAACGTGCAGCGGTTGGCAGGGACTGTTAGAGTTTTCAGGTATTTAGGCGAAGTCGTCGAATTAATGTTTAGTTGTATTAACTCACCCGACTTAACCGGCTGCCCTTGCTCTCTTGCAAGGGAAATATAATATTTAAACCAACGAACTACTTGTTTTAATAATTTATATAACAAAACTTATTGAGGAATAATTAAATTAATACAACTGGAACTGGGTCACATAATTTTTTTTCATTAATTTCATAAGTTTCGTTTAGCTCAAGAACTAGAGCCAATCCAAAAAAATTAAAAGGGAGAGGTACTAAATTCTGCTTTTCAAAATTCTTTTGGATGAAAATTCTGTAAAAATCAAAAAAAAAATTCTGTCCAGCCTAAATTCTTTTGGTTCAATATTCTGTATTTAAAATTCTGTATGATCAAAATGATGGAGAACTGAAATTCTGTATATTAAAATTCTGGAATCAAAATTATTTTCGATCAAAATGCTGTAAAAATATAACCAAATAAGCAGATAACCTGATAAGCACGCTTACCTGAATAGCACATTTATTTTATGAATAATGGAATTCCGATTTTATAGAATCAATGGTATATATACATACGGCAATTAAAGAAAAATTCAAAAATTCATTCAAAACAAAAGTTATTACATTATAATGGCGAAACAATTATTATATTATTAAATTTTTAGCAATTCGCTTTAGAAAAGAAACATGCCTTAATATAAGCCTTTTTTTTTTGTTATTCTTTTAATTCTGTTGTTTGCTTTTACAGCCTTCTTCGTTTGACTAATTTTGTGACCATTTTGAAATTTCTAAAGCTATAAATACATACAAACATATGTACATTTGCTTTATGTAAATCTGTTTTGATAATATAGGAAACCATATGGGTCAAGACAAGTCATGTATTGGCAGTATTTTGTTTTGCAAAACTCTGTATTGAAAAACCGGAAGAGCATATGGATAAATAAAAAAAGTGCGCACTTTTTTATTTATCCATATGCTCTTCCGGTTTTTCAATACAGAGTTTTGCAAAACAAAATACTGCCAATACATAATTTTGATTTACAGAATTTAGAATTACAGTGTTCCGCAATACAGAATTTTAACAGTACAGAATTTTGAATTACAGATTTTTGAATACAGAATATTGAATACAGAATTTTAAATACAGAATTTTGAACCAAAATCATATTGTACCCAACCCTAAATAATTATTAATAATATATAGGCAAACAATTTTCAAACATCTTTTGTTTTACTGAAATTGCGCCCGATTCACTTACGGCTTGTGGACTTTTCCATATTTATGTAGGATTTTCATTACTTACCTGAAAGAAAATAGAGGAAAGAATATTAGAAATGTACCACATGCATCTTAGATAGTTTACATACATATATAGAAACTAGATTACATACATATTTATCACGATAGAAAGGAATAAAATTCAATCAATAATTATGATAGCATTTTTAAGTCAACAATAATCATTATTTTGAGACTCAAATTATAAAAGTTTTTCAGGAAATCCCTTATATTATAATAAATATTTTAATAAATAAGTTTGCATGGAATACACTGCGTAACAAAAATTAAAAAAAAAAACCCGCGGTCATGATTTTGTTAATAGTTTTTATTAACATTAGTAGCTGGCTTACGAACTGTGTCTTTTAATTTGGGTTGGGTACAATATGATTTTGGTTCAAAATTCTGTATTTAAAATTCTGTATTCAATATTCTGTATTCAAAAATCTGTAATTCAAAATTCTGTACTGTTAAAATTCTGTATTGCGGAACACTGTAATTCTAAATTCTGTAAATCAAAATTATGTATTGGCAGTATTTTGTTTTGCAAAACTCTGTATTGAAAAACCGGAAGAGCATATGGATAAATAAAAAAGTGCGCACTTTTTTTATTTATCCATATGCTCTTCCGGTTTTTCAATACAGAGTTTTGCAAAACAAAATACTGCCAATACATGACTTGTCTTGACCCATATGGTTTCCTATATTATCAAAACAGATTTACATAAAGCAAATGTACATATGTTTGTATGTATTTATAGCTTTAGAAATTTCAAAATGGTCACAAAATTAGTCAAACGAAGAAGGCTGTAAAAGCAAACAACAGAATTAAAAGAATAACAAAAAAAAAAGGCTTATATTAAGGCATGTTTCTTTTCTAAAGCGAATTGCTAAAAATTTAATAATATAATAATTGTTTCGCCATTATAATGTAATAACTTTTGTTTTGAATGAATTTTTGAATTTTTCTTTAATTGCCGTATGTATATATACCATTGATTCTATAAAATCGGAATTCCATTATTCATAAAATAAATGTGCTAGTCAGGTAAGCGTGCTTATCAGGTTATCTGCTTATTTGGTTATATTTTTACAGCATTTTGATCGAAAATAATTTTGATTCCAGAATTTTAATATACAGAATTTCAGTTCTCCATCATTTTGATCATACAGAATTTTAAATACAGAATATTGAACCAAAAGAATTTAGGCTGGACAGAATTTTTTTTTTGATTTTTACAGAATTTTCATCCAAAAGAATTTTGAAAAGCAGAATTTAGTACCTCTCCCAATTATTTATTTCATTTTGTAAATATGATAAGAAATTTGTATGGCATCAGTGTAAAATACAATGAATTGAAGAACCTAAACAACATAAATTTTAAGTAAACCTGGCATTAATTATAATGGGATTAATGAGAACGCAATATCGGACCGAAAGTATTAATATGGTACTCATTCAAGATAACGTTCTAAAAGAATCAGGAATCAGAATAAGTATCGATAGCCAAAATATCGATAATAAGTTAAAAATAAAGTGCAGTCCCAATTTCATATAAAACGTTTGCACAACTACAGCTTAGACAGTTAGCTTACCGAAAATAACGAATTTAAAGGTTCGGCTTTGAAAAGTTTGTAGCCTTTCCGTCATCAGTTTATTTCTTATTTTGCTTATTTGGCACTTTCGATAGCACAGAACACACCGCACCTAAAATGGAATGGAAACAACGTGACCTTAATGCAGATCTTGTGTTCCTTCATGCTATTTTCACTCCACGTCATTGACATGTCCAAATATTATATACATAAATATTTTTTATTCAAAATTTCGATGCAATACTGGAGTGCATGTAATCAATACCGAAAAATACTGTTTTAAAAGTATCAAGTAAAAAAATATCTCGATATCGATATGGTATCACTAAAGGTAAGATTTATGATCTGGAATTTACTAACTATAAATGACGATTAAACTTGTTTGAAAATTTGTTTGTCAAATTCTAAATTTGATCTAAAAAATGTGGGGGCCGTAAATATACAGAAAGGCTGTTTGGTAATTACTTGTGCAGGCAAGCAGAGGCCACCTGAGACGCCTGGAAGAAGAAACGGAGTGAGGAGCAATTAGAAGGGTTTCGCCATAGGCTCTTCCACGAGTCTCAAACACAAGGTCACACGTCATCATTTTATAAGTTTGGCGTAACCTTTGGTGCGGGCACGAAAAGTGGGTGGCAAATAGTTTGATGAAAAAGTTGTGAGGAGTTAGTTGAAGCTGAGTTTTGACTGTTAAGCGGTAAAGACTAGTCGTGGCAAGATGGATGAGTGGGTGTAGCATATTGCCGCGAGGGGGGTCAACCAGAAACTACCGGCCCCATTCGGTCAGTGGCATTATTGGCGGCAGCGGCCCTGTGTAAGGGTGACGCGTCGGATAGTTGGGTGGAATGACGGGAAAACGGAAAATGGGTGTACGGTTTCCCTCCTTAGAGCAAGCGAGATTTTCCGATCATGCAATAGTGAGAATACAGGCGCAATGGAAAAATGGCGCCGAGTCTGGAGGTTAGTGGTGCGGTAATTGGCGGCCCGTGGATGTAGCTTGTTCCAAGACCTTCAAATTAGTTAGTGGTGTCTATTGCGATTGAGACTCCCTCAATCTTCAATTGCAAATAAAAAAGAACTCAGATGTGCTGGACTGTCGATCTATTCAGCATAAAATTGCTGTTGTACAATAAACTTCGCATCAAATGCATTTATTGGATGATAGTTTTCAGTGATAAACAAAATTTGGACAACAGTAAAAATGTTTATGTACAAAAAAGATACACTCTATATATTTTTATTAATTCTATTATGTACAGGGTTTTCCAATAGGAACGCCACAAAAGGTTTTTTAAATAAAACAAAAATTAATTGAATTAAATTCTTTATTCCTGTGAAAGTACATTCGATGCCATTATGTATGGAACTCGATTTCTTTTGTATGGGCACCACGGATACGCTTGCAGAAGTCCAGACGCTGAACCCAATTTTCGACAGTTTTCAAGCATAAATCGGCCGATACTGCTGCAATTTCACGTTCGATATTTGTACGAAGTTCATCAATCGTCGCTGGTTTGTTGGCATAGACCATAGACTTGACGTAGCCCCACACGAAATAGTCTAACGGCGTCAAATCGCACGACCGAGGCGGCCAATTGACTGGGCCATTTCGTGAGCTAAAACGTTCACCAAACTTGGTTTTCAATAATTCGATTGTGACATTCGCTGTGTGGCTTGTGGCGCCAACCTGTTGGAACCACATATTGTCCAAGTCCATATCATCCAATTCGGGCCGAAAAAATTCGGTTATTATTGAGCGGTAGCGATTCCCATTCACAGTAACGTGCCGGTCTTGATCATCATGGAAGAAGTACGGCCCAATGACGCCGCCGGCCCATAAACCGCACCAAACCGTAATTTTTTCGGGATGCAATGTTGACTCATGGAGTACGTGTGGATTGCTGCTTGTCCAATAACGCATATTTTGCTCATTGACGAAGCCATTCAGCCAGAAATGACGGCGACCATAAATTAGACGTAGCGCTCTTAAAGCTGATACTATTGACTACGAATTTTGGTAGTAAATTTTAATAATTTCGACTCGTTGTTGGATCGTATATCTTTCCCTGATGAAATGGCAAACCTTACTGAAGAGAAATGTCAAAAGAGCGGGGAAAAATATGGCGTCGTTTGCTGTCACTATCGGTTTACTTTTGTAGCGTCCCTATTGAAAACCCCCTTATTTGCTTCAGTCAACCAAGGCAAGGAATGTGTAGTTATAACTAAAGTGCAGAAGTCAATATTTCGTGTTTTTAAATATCTTATTGAAATATTACGTTATATGGCGTTAGAAAGATAAAATTTCGTACTAAAAAAAACTATTCAGACAGTTCTGTGACTGATTGACTCAGTTTGCTTGAGCAGGCTTCAAAAATGAACACCCGCAAAGAGAAAGTTCGCCTTTTTACAGTTTTTCTTCGATAAAGTTTTACGTTTGTCAGGCATCTGAAACTGTAAAATGTTTTTATGATCCTCATACTGTAATAGCCAATGAGGCGCAATTTTAGGTTCGTCGTTCCGTTCCGGTAATTTTGATATCATAATAGCGAGGTGTATCTTCCACGCTCTGGAAAATATGGATAAAACAATGGAAATCGTCGAGTCCGACCGTCATGTAAGCACTCCTTCGATTTCACAGGAGGCAACGATTGCACGAAAAACTTTTGGAACTATTTATATAAGTCGGGATATAAAAAGGGGGTGCAATAGAGGTAAAAGTAACGCAAAAAAATACCTGATGGACCGAGATAAAAGGTAGGTCCCTTACGACATGGTCAAGCGACACGGCTCGTGGTCGTGTCGCGGTGAGCCGGCGCAAACTGTGGTAAAGCCAGTATTGACAGTCAGGAAGGATTTGCTATGTCTATGGTGGGATTGACAGAGAATCATCTACTAAGAGCTGCTTTCCTATGGCCAAACTCTTAATTCGTTAATGTTAACAACTGGACCGTTTAAAGAAACCAATCGCCAGCTCAGACCAATACGAGAGGAATTGTCTTCCATTAGGACAACGCCAGGCCACACACATCGATAGTGATGCGCCCGAAGCTTTGAGAGCTTGGATGGGAGGTTCTAATGCACCCACCTTATAGTGCGGACCTGGCACCAAATGATGGTCACCTGTTTTGCTGAACAAAACGGTGTGTATATAACCTAAATCGGATCATTTTATCTATGCTAATTAAAATCTTCAATTTAAGACAAACACAATGGATTTATTTTTACTAGATCTCATATATCGAAAATTGCGTTACATAGACAAATCTGAATTCACAATTGGGAGCAGAAATTCTGATTAATTCTTATAAATGCTTACTAAATTAAAATAGCAGAAAATTTGCAAAAAAAAAAAACATGAAAAAATTCTGAAAAACGAAAGAGTTCAGCTTTCACTTGCTTAGCTAAACTTTGCTTTCCAACAGTACTTTCGCTCAGCTTCATAAATCAAACTGAAATACGGATACTAAAAGAAATAAATTGAAAAAAAAACAAACAAACGTTTGGAGTGAAAAGAAAGAAAACGAAAACAAATGGGACTTTAGATTTATATGTACTGTAAAGAATGACACAACATGCAAGCAACCTGTTCAATTAACCTTCCTATTCCCAAAACACACCACACCTACCAAAAAAAAAAAAAAAAAAGAAAAGAAAAGCTATATATTAAATCACACGTGAAGTAGAGGACAAACAGCCACAAGGAAGCGAAGTACAATTGAAAAAAGAGTCGGAACAAATAAAGTCAAAATGAAACTACACGTAGAGAGACGGTGAGGGAATAAGCAAGAGTAAAATAAATTAAATTCAATTCCTGCAAACAGACGAAAGCCATTAAGGACAGCCGCGTTATGTCTGCCACAAATTAAGCGGAGAGCCGCTGCTTTTTCTTCGCCGTTTTCTCGTATGTGCGTGCGTGTGGATTACTTCCACCTTCTGCTTGGTTTGAATCAACGACCTCCTACAGAATCACAACACAAATTCACAACTGTGGAGGAATTATTGGTCCACAAGAAGGCAACAACCATGGATGGTTGTTGTAAAAAATGAGTGGAGGTAAAGTGAATTGCGAAAAATATTGTTGTCGTAAACCGAGTTCAGCAATGTTTGAATGAAAGTGTTGTCGAGGCAGCAAACTTTACGCCGACGAAGTAGCGATGCATATAAAAAAGGTAGAAGAATAAAATCCCCAAAAAGAAAAAATAACCGAAAACACATACCACACATACCAACCATACATAATTCGCTTGAAATTCATTTAACTAAGAAACGTTCCCCAGCCAAACAGCAGACATTCAACCTGTCGAAGGACAAGACTTGTTGTCTACTCTCCTTGTCTTATATTTCCTTTCGGTTTTTGTTTTGATGGTCGATTTTTTTTTTGCTTTTGCTTTTTCGTTGCGAACAGACAGCGCAGGCAATGGAGCTAATAAATAAATGGTTTGCCTTGGTGTTGTTGTGATGTTTGTAATTGGCCAAGAAGTTACTTTGGAAGGACCAAACAAAAGGCGCTCAAACTCAACGCAAATCAACAGAACACGCGGATTCAAATTTAACTGTCGAGTGGTATGTAATTTGAAATTAAGCTACAATGGTGTGCAATTAAGTTCGTGTGTTTCGGAAGAGGCAAAAAGGGAAGAGAAGAAGGCATGCAGTCGACAATTCTTTGCTAAATATGGATAAGGAGTTAGGTGCTGAAATGCCACATATGAAAATTTGTAATATTTTCTGATTTCTAACTTTTATCTGATAGGGGTTTTCGGCAAAATGACGCAGTGCGGTTCCCCACACCTGTGGTGTGATTCACTAACTTTAAACGTTCCGACAATCGCAAGTTTTGTCGACAACATTTATCGTTTACACTAACGATTGTACAATTCTCTAACACAATCTTAACGATACTCATTAGCTGTCGTTTTGTATTTATTCAAAGTTTCGAAGTATGTACTATATTAAATCAAAGTTCAAAGTTTTAAAGTGATAAAAAATGGTACCTCTGTCAAAGTAAATGGCAAAGTGGGCTAATACTCGTAGCACAAAGAATAATAGAAAGTCAAAAATTATTAAATTAACATTGAATACTAGTTTAATTTAAACTAAAAATGTTTATAATTATTTTTATATATTGCAATGCTTCATTGTAGAGGAAATTCTGACTCTCTTTTGATAGAGGACTGCAGTGAATATCGGGACCCTCCTGCGAATAGTTTTTGGAACAATTTTAAATTAAAATATTTTTGTTTAGTAATTTTCAATTAATTAGTGAAATTTACCAATTAAAAACATGTCATTATTCATCGCTACATTACGCTTCGTACAATATAGTAGATAGACATTAATGTTCAGAGTATTAAGCTTACATATTTAAATTTTTAAATTTCGATTTGTATCTTTTTACTTGAATCCTGGATAAATTTGATATTGCATGAATTTAATATTGCATACAAGTTTCCTTGAGCTCGTGATAATTCTTACTTATGTCAAACATTCAGAAGATTATCGAATTTACCTTTTTCAAATTGCATGCAAATAAAATGACGAATTTTTTTTTATCGATCAAGTCAACAGCTTCATATGTGTTCTCGTTTAGTTTTCGATAATGGACAAGCTAATGATAACAGTGTCGTCAATATTTATCGTTTACAGTAACGATTGTGCGATTCACTAACTTGTTCTTAACGACTAAGTCTGGAGATTCTGAAATTCAGAGTAAACTTCTATTCACTGTTGGAGCGCTTACCTCTTCCCCACCTCGTGATAAATCATATTCCAAATATTCAGATGACATTATTTAATGATTCTTTTTTAATTTTAAGAAAACAAATCAACAAATTTAAAATTTATCTTTAATTTAAGTGGAAATCACGAATTTTTCTTTTCTCGATTGAGTTAACAACATTTAATTTGCTGTCGATAATCGCAAATTTCACAGTTTAGCTGTCAAACGGAAGGAGTTCAAAAAATATCTCATATCTGAACAAACCTGTGGATTGGAGCTATAATTTGTAGTTACACGATCTTGCTGATTTCCAGTAGACATTTATTACTTACATTATTTATTCTTAATAGAAATGACAACGTGGCTAAATCGAGTCAGGTCCTCTTCTCTCTATCCCTTTCTTTCTTATACTTAAAAACACTAGACCAAAGTCGAGTACAAATCAATTAATGGGAGGAGAACACAGTGCACTTAGATCCACACTAAGATAAACAAACAAAAAACAAAAGAATCTAAGAACACAAGTTCTTATTTTGATGTAAATTTTTCTTCAAATTGGGATATTTTCTCCCGATTGAGCAAAGGGTTTTCCAAAATGAATAAAAACCTATGTAAAATGAAATCTGTTTTCTTCAAAAATATTAAATATTCTTACTTAATAGCTATTTCATTCATATTTTTCTTTTTGTTTTACTCTGCAGCAAATAATACACAGGAGTTAGTCGCCGCTCCAAAAATGTAGAGTATTGCAAAGAGCGAAAGTAATATTTTTACGATCCTGTAAAAAAAACTTTGGCAATATAATTGTAGAAAGTTTAAACTAGGAAAACAGTGGAAATTTGCACATATTAACATAAAATAGTTCGGAAGCGATTTAAAGTCAGTATTAACATATATCTGCTTAAAAGTTCAAACCAAACAGCACCAGGCAACAGGCCCCTGTTTCTTGGCTAGCAATTTATTTTGCTTCGTAGTTATTGAAAAGCGATTGTTTTTTTAATAAATCACACAAATACATACATATCTACACCTTTATTAGGGTGAGCTGATTATCCGATTTTTTAGAATTTTTATTACTAATAGCAAAAATCAGTGGGAAAATTTTCTGTCAATATATTTGGCTCACCTAAGGGAATCAAATAGGGATGATACCAGCAAAACAAGTACACACTCGATACATTTCGTTCGATACCAAGTAATTTTGTAAATTTGGTATCGATTATATTCTATTGAACCACGTACTAGGTATGTATAGAATAAAAATACGTCTGTCGGAAGCCAAACTAAGTAACGCAACTCTTGTTGCAGAATTTTTTTCTCCGCTGTTATGCTTTATCAGTAAAAAAAAAAACTCAACAAATAACAAATATTTTCGGATTAATATAAAGAACTCAAAAAATAACGATTCGACTTAATTTTTTTTTTTAAATAAAACGCAAAAAATAAAATCGGTACCGCTGAGAGTAGTATTTATTACAGAGGAGTAGGACGATTTACTCCTTATACAAGTAGCAGCTCTCTTTACGTTTTTTTTTATATATATATTTTTTTTTTTTTTGGTTTGGTATGGAATTTAGGCAATAATTTTATTTGATAAAAACTAATAAATATGATTAGAATATTAAATATCAATTATTGACCATAGCTGTTCAAACTGATTATCGACTCAGAATGAAAATGATTCGTAAGCTGTTCGAGCTCACTCGGAATCAAACCAAATCGAAATTTATATTCAATTATTTTAATCATTATAATTGCAAAAAAAATGCAGGCTAGGTTTTCATTCTCTATTTTTTTTTTTTGCTTTTACTTTTACTTTGCTCACGAAAAATATATATTATATTACAGCTAAAAGGGCGTGACCATCGAATTGGTGAAATTCGTATAGCTTATTATGTCCTATTGAAATAAAAATTAAAAGAAGCTTATTTCTCATCATTAAACTTACAGTTTTGCTAAGTAATGACGTTTTGTATATTCTCTGTTCCTAAATTATTAACTCATATTATTCATAGTGTAGGGTCGCTTCATAATGATTAATTTATTGCTTAGAAACTAAAATTCTAATTGGTATATACGGAATACCTTCATAGCCAAAGGTGTCGATCCTAGTAGATGAACTTCATATCCGATGTTTTTCAGGCAGTGATGCTTTCTTTCGATCGTAAAGTAAAAGTATCGATACCTGCGTGATATCGCTTCGTCTCAAGATTAAAAAGAAAATAGTTTATTATATAACACTTTTTGATACTTATTACATATAAGTATTAGAAAAAATTTCGCCGGTAATAATTCTATATACCCCCTGAACATCGGATTTTCAACCCACTCTAATGTGTATTGTATGTATTTGCACAACAATGCCATTGAGGTTGCCAACATTTTCGTTTACTTACATATGTATGTACATACATATGTACATATATATTTATCTAGATATATCTATTCCGCACCACCAGAAAAACTTATACCAGCGACGCCAAACAAAACTTAATATATGAAAATAATATAAATGCTGAATACAAAAGCCCGACAAGCCAAATCGACTAACTTCGAATAAACAAAACAAAAAAAAGCTCTATTAAAAAAAACTTAATAAATATATGAAAAGAGAAAAGTCGAAAAATGTAGCGCGAAAACGAAACATACAAAAATAATAATTTCTGCAAAGTAAAATGATTTTCACTTTGAAATCACCGCCACCAGACAAGTGGACGCGACACCGTCCGCACGTTGGGTGTAACGTTGTGTCCATGGGTGTTTCCACACATTGCTGCGGTTGCTACTGTTGTTGTCTTGTTTTGTTTTTAAATATTTTTATTTCATTTTTTCGCTCTTAATTTTTTGTCGCTACTGCAGTTTTTGTTGGCTTCCGATTGTCATTGTGCTGTCAGGCTTGAAAACAACAACAACAACATCAGCAGCCATTGCAATAATAGTGGAGCAAAAACATTCGTCCAATTCAATGCGAGTACTATGGAATGCTCGCGAGTCATCGAAATCGGCGCATACAACATTTGCTCGCCTCTGTTCCTCGTTACTTGCGTCGCTGAGTATTTTGCGATGTTTTCTCATAATGGTTCTGTTTGACGCTACCGCTTCCCGCTCATTTTCTAGAATTTGGCTAAAGGTAGCCGACCGCAAAACCATTTACAGTTGGTTGGGTAGTGCAGTTGCATTATTTTTATGCTCATGAATATTTATATGTGTTTGTTATTTTTCTGCTCTCGATGAGTTTTAAATGAAGTTTCGCGCATATTATTTCGCCGAGTAGCAAGTTGTATTTGCATGGAGCGATGTGTCTACGGAAATAGCAAAAGCCATATGGAAGAGAAAACAACAACACTATTTAAATACATATTTACATAGTATGCGCTTACTTCACTCTAGGTTATTAACACCAAAGTCGTTGCATGACTTTTAGAGCTGACTGAATGCTGTGCTGTTTTTGTTGTTCGGGAAGTTTGTGAAAAGTTCACATGAGATTTTTTATTTCTTCCTATTTACCATATAACGTTTTCGCACTTCCATTACCATTTCGGTGCAGGCTGGGATTTTCATCTTTTGTATATGTTTGCTTTTTTTGCGAGGAGGAAGAATCGAAAGTTAGGCCCCCAAATAATCAGCTCTTCCAACATTTAACTACCACCACTTGGTAGATCCCACTCAGAGGTTTCATTGTCCCCGTGGAACAAGAATAAAGCCACCAGTCAGTCTTCGTGACCGCGACCACTTCCAGTTGAGCTCCCATTCCGTATTCGGACTGGTAGCCGTTAGTCCAGAGTAATGTGAGAGCCCGACCGGCAGCGACTCCAACCACAAATCCGAACTGAAGATCAACCCGGCAAAAGCGGGGAAAAAGAGTCCCAGAGTGTCTAACCCCATTGCTAGATCGCACCCTGGCGCTCACCGCCCCCACATCGCTAGACTAATCCCCGGCCAGACTTCGCGGTTGAAACCACCACCGGCCGTTCGCGTTCACACTCCTTTTAAACATCGTTCATGCATCTAATTAAATATGCGCAATATGCATCTCTTTATGACACCTCTTGTCATTCTTCTTTCTGACTTCTTTATTTTATTGCTTTCTATAATAGCATCTTTCTTCATTTTAATACCGGCAGCAGCCTGAACAAAGCCCTTAACCAACATAACCACCATCATTAATCACTCCATGTTTCCAACACTAAAGCAAATCCAGCAGTAGCCCCAACTCTGAACACAACCAGGATGTAACCACCCCAAGCAATGAGCCCGTATCAAATGTCAACACCATCATTCTTCACTTTCACTTTCCACCTTCATACAACCACCACAGAGCCCAACCAGAGACCACCACGGCATCCGGGGGAACGAAAAATCCCACAGTAGGGGCGTTTTAGGATGTTCCGAACCCCCATGGTACCAGCCATCATTTTCACTCTACATCCAACAACCTCTTCCTCTTCTTACCAACGTCTTTCATCCCCTTGCCAATCCAGCGCGAACACGACACTTACTTGGAACTCACCATACCAAAAGGATGGTTCCATTTCCGAGCCACCCCACCACACTTTCACCATCTTTCCTCGTATTTCAACTATCTTAACGTCTTTCCGGATGGTCACCCAATCAACAAAAGATAACAGGGATCACCAAGTTCATGTTTGTCCGGGGAAGGAGAGGTTGTAGATTCACGTCACTCCCCCTTAATCCTCACATTATTAAGGCAGTCGGAGACGGGACTCTGAGCCAGTCAAAATCTATTTATTATGTTGAGGAACTGGGCCTAAGGTTCAATTAACGCACTAAATTTCGTGTTGGGCGGGCGGTCTGGAAGAACTATTTTCGAAACCGCGCTGCGCAAGCGACTGGAATGAACTTTATATATTTGTGCGTAGATATGCATCTGTGCATCGAGTAATCTGTATAGGAAAGTGAGGAAGGTTTCCATTTGGCAATGAAGCTCAAAGAGGGTTTTGCAATTTACACTGTTTCTAACTTACTGTTTCTATCTTACTGTTTCTATATTAGTTCTTGAAGAGTTCGTGAAGAAAGCCTTCAATTAGTGATAGGTGAGGTAAGGTTAGAATGCCGGCGAAGAAACTCAACGCTTAATTAGTAATTGCGTGCCATTTTAATACCAAAGGACCTCGGGTTACTGTAAAATTTTAGGATGTTGTTGAAATTATGCAGAGTGTTGTATTCAAACGACCCCTTCATCCTGAGGGTCCCCTTCCTCCTTTTCTTCCACAGGGCAAGTTTTCGGAGCTGTACAGCTGACACTAATGCAGAATGCATGATTTGAAGATCTATTAGCAGAAAATGTGTTATCACATTGAGAGCATCCGCCGCCCCAATAGGCGCTGATCTCTGTACCTGTACCTAGCTTGACTTGGTTGTATTGTTTAAATAAGGCTACGGCTGTGCCCATCCAAAACACTTTTTTCAGGTGTACATCCCACGCGTTCCCAAAAAGACACCATGCCCGCTTTTTTCACTGTCTCTTCGATATCCAACTCAGCTTGGGATCTAGTATGATTCCTACATAACTTCTTTGACTGTATAAACGAAGTGTTTGACCATTCAGCTTTGGTAGCTCTAAAGTGAGAATATTGGTATTGACCATAAATAACATTGGGACTGTTTTGGATCTATACCAAAATGTTCAGAATGAAAAGTGTAATCGATTAAGCGAAGTTTGTCCGCCCGTTCGTCCGCCCGTGCATTGGATAGCTGGAGTAAATATTGAAATTTGGTGCGCAATGATGGTAAACGCCCAGCTCTCATATAAATTTAATTTACAAAAATCAAAAAAGGCGATACTTCAGTGACTAAGGATAGTAAATGTTGTTTACAGGATTGAGTAAGAGAAAATGATACGTGGGTTACAATTATTTTTTTGTTTTTGGGAAATGGAAGCACCAGCGTACTCTTCAGAGCAAATATGTAGGTATTTCGCTACCCGACCAAACTCTGCAAAATTTGGTACAAAGTATAGATTTTAAATACTCAGTACTACCATTTTCGATATTTTACTATGTAAATAGTTTTGTATACTCGTCTAAATTTTGTATGAAGAATTTTATTAAAGAGGGCATACATAAAAGTGTGAATTTTGCCAAATAGGCATGGTATATTGAAATCATACTAATCTCTTTTTGTTTTTCTATTATTTAAATTACAAAAAGGCGTTAAGATTGTTTTCTCAAAACAGAGTATCATATTAAATGATTTTAATTCACACACTTTTATCAGTAATTTTTATACAGACATACATATTTTCATATGTAGCAAATGTTCACTAATGGAATCATACTATTTTCTAACGAGAAAATATAACCATTGACATATGTACGTTGGCTTTAATGTGAAACTTAAAAAATACTTAAGAGTTTCTCGCAAACTCTGGAATTGTGGAATATTTTGAAAAATCGGGACACAACTAAGATTGGCGATAACAAATTCCTTATGCTACGGTTTCATATTTAACTTAAGATTATATGGAAACAAAAGCAGAGTATAGCTAAGTAGAAGAGCATGGCAAAATTTTGAAACTTCTGCGACAGAAAACATCATTCTAAGCGATGGCATGATAGTAATATTCACAAAGTGTCTAGGTTAGTACTAAGTTCCAGAAAACCCCACTTAAGTAGGATTTCAGAAGAACTGGAGTTTCTCAATTAATAATAACAAACTTTCTCAAAACTACATTCCAGAGATGGGCACACTGCATTATATATTTACTGCAGTACGAGCAGCCGTAATCACTATAATTTTACTGATAATGAAGTTTAGTTTACATACCCAGTAAGCTTTCACTGATTACTAAATTTTTGTTTTATTTCGTATGGATTACTCGAAGAAATAGTAAAAATATTGATATTGCAATAATGCAATTAAGCCCTCGGGAGGAGAAAGGGATGAGGAATAGGGTAAAAGTTCCCTTAACGGTGGGGGACGAGACTTTCTTTCTACCCTTTCAGAAAACAGTAAACATTTAACAATACAGAACAGGCCATATACTTACATTTGTCTTCACCTAGAAGATAAGAAGGACTGGTCTGACCTTAGCTGACCATGTTTCGGAAGATCATATCAAAAAATTGAGGGCCTTGGAAGGAAACCCCTGTTCTGATAATCGATTAATTGAGGTTCGGCTGGGCACTGTCACAAATCAAGTACTCAATGGGCAAAACACCTTGTACTCACTAGGGAGGCTCGATAAAAACTTTTTACACTGACAGCTGAAATACAGAAAATGGAACTGGTGCTGGTTGGCACCTGGATGCCTATTGCAGATGCTTTTCTGCATTAGACACAATAACATAGGTTTACCAAGTGGAGATATTGGATAATTGGCGAAGGGTGACATGGATGCCTAATCAGAGTGTGCGTGAGACCCTAGCAGCACTTAAGCCCTTTCAGACGGCTCTCATCTCTTCAAATAGGTTGAGACTGAACTTTGTTTAAAAATGGAATAAGCTTGCACTAATGTGGGTACCGTTATACTGCGGTGTTGAAGGAAAGGAACTGGCAGACGAACTGCGTCATTGCGGGTCTTTGGCAGACCCCATTTACCCGCAGGCAATTATAGGGACAAGCGTACCAGGGCCGGTCAGGTACCTCAAGGTTGTCATGGTGCACTACCGACAACTGAAACACAACGGTGGCGAAATTCCTTCATCGACAGAGAAGAAACGATTACGAGCCTTGGTTGTGTTGATTACAAGCCACAATCCATAGGGAAAGACATAGTCACCATATCATGTTATATGTGATATAAACCGATATCAGTTTTCTGGTTAAATATTCAAAGGACAATTAATAAATAAACAAACACAGAACAACGACTGTCCGAGTTTTGCAGTTTCAATATAATAATGTACAAGTTTCAATATAATAATGTACATTTTCCTCTGTATAAGAATACTCCAAATTTTTTTTGGGATATAGCAGAATGTTCAGAATTAACAGAGGAGTATATTAAACAAGGAATGTCTTCCCGTCTGTCCGTACACCCCACAACTTGAGCAAGTGTTGAGATATTTGAATAAAACTTGGAACACACATTCCCTTGGTGGGTTTACATTGAAAATAGGCGAAATCGGATAGGAACTACGTCCACGTAACGGTATTTTGATATTTCAGTACCCATACAAGATAATTTGCAGGCAATCGCATGTACAGATTGGCTTTAAAACGGAAAATTTATTTTTAAATGAACCTACCTAATCAAACTCTAGCGCATTTGGTATGCTGTTTATATTTTAGCTCAGAGGGCTCAATTTAAAAACATTATGGGAATAGTACAAAAACCACACCCACCTCTCATATAAAGGTAAAATACAGAAAGCAAAAAAAAAAGGTAATTTAATAACTACAATTTACTTCACCAGATCGAATTGGAGAGAGTAAAATGTGGTTTAAAATTCTTTTAATTAGCATAGCTCTCATGTAATACTACCGAAATAAACCAGTGTTAGGTATTTTATTAAACGACGTGGAAACTTGGCTATAATTTGGCACGAAGAATTAAATTTGAGAGAGAAATGCGTAAAAATTAAAATTTTTAACTGGTTTTGTGGCATACAACACTCACTTTTTATTTCAAATAAAATCAAGCGCTGGGTGAAAACGAACTTAGACTCTTCTTTACTTGTTTATTAATTTTTTCATTATAAAAAAACAACTGTTAAAAATTTTTATAAATGTAGGTAGCTATAATAATGACTGTACATTATTTGCTAAAGCTTTACGTTATTTTTTACATTCATGAGTACTATTATTTGTATTGAACGCAATGCCAAATTTCAAGTATCATTTCGCCAGCATCATTTGCAGAACGTCCATGACATATACACAACGGGGTCTCCCTTTACCAACCCACTTAGTTTGAGTGGAAAACAACGCGATTCACTCATTTATCGTTGCTCTGAAACCCTACAAATGCCACACTGCTCACCTTCACGTTCACCTACTACTAACTGCCAAATTCTCAGTTGGTAGTTACCGTAAACTCCAAATAGATATTTACATATGTATATATATTTGAAATTCATTTGAACTACCAACCAAACACTTCAACAGCTCCAACAATTTCCTCTTCTCACACCAGCTCTAATTACTTCTGCGCTCCTGCTCTTCACACTCCTGCTCTTCACACTCCTAATGACTCTGTTTCTTCGTTATCAAATTGTTTTTTGTTTTCTTTTTTCTTTCAAATTCTGTTTACTTTTTGTTATTCGTTCTTGTTTTTTTTTTTGTTTTTTTGTTTTTTTTCTTCAATTTATTTCTTTTAATTCCCTGTTGTGTACGAGTATTGGCTTGCCACTCTATGTGCTTGTGACCTCTATGACCCGTTCTGCTAACATAGTAAATCTCATCAGCCATTTCTAACCGCCATATTGTCTCCACGTGCCCTTGAACACACGCGTCCACTTATAACGAGTACGCACTCGAACACACACACCCAGACTATTTACACGTTCAAACGAGTATTTCATTGTTTGCATAGTTGTTGTTGTTATTGTTTGTAAATTTCTATGTTTGCATGCCTTCACTTTGTGGCTGCATTGCTTGGCAATTCCAAAGTTCGGTATGTTCGGTTTTTGTTTATGGCGCCAAACTGAACTCGTCGTTTCGTTCACATTTATGCTCGACTCGTTGCTGTGTCACGCTGCCACCCGCTCGGAAGCGCCCATCCTACCTACATACATATGTATGTATGTACCTACAGTACATAGCTTTGAAATGTTCATGATTTGCAGCTCTGTTGCCTAGATGATTTCATAATATCCCTCTGCCTCTTTTGTCACTAATGCTTCGTCACTTTGGTTTCAGTTCAATGTGGCGGCCACACCAGCAATTCTAGCACCTACCATCGTTAGTTATATTGTACATATGTATGTACATATGTACATATATAGAAATGTATGGAATTCTTCTTACACAGCCGCTTGTCTCACTTACTATGCCAAATGTGTCCATAGTTTGTGCTACGCCATGCCCATTATTTCTATCTGTTGCTATGTTTTCTTATTTGGCGGCAGTTCGTTCTCGATTCTTGAACGACAGTTTGGTTCAGCTTTTTTGCGAATTTGCCTGTTGTTCTGTCCATTTTCTTGGTTTCTTTTTTCTTGACACAGACCATCCAAGCGGCCATCCGCATTCATACTTGCTCTATGCCTTGCTCTATGTCATCGCTGATTCTTCTGCTTTTATTGTCTATGTACTATTGTACAATGTACGTTCATTTCGGCGTATGCCAAGCTGTGGAAGGTATTATTTTATATTTATGTATGGAAGTTCTAAGTTTATATGTACATATGTCCATTAGGGAGGCCCAATTTTTTTTTTTTTTTTTTTTTTTTTTTTTGAATGTACGGGTATGGCTTAGAATTGTTGTGCATGCAGCTCTTAGAGAGTTTTCCTAAGTACCCATGGATCTATAATCAATTTCTAAGTTTTTGTTCCTAATGACGTTTTATTTTATTGCGATGTCGATTTCTGGACTACAATTTTTCTTAATACAATCACCAAAAGCGTCCTAGTACAAAATATTCCCATAACACAGGCACACACAAAAAAAAACAAAGTTCTGTTGAAAGTTTGTCGGTGAGCTAAACACGAATATGAGGTCTAAATTTAAGGACACAGAAGTATTTTGTTATATCGGTGGTCCTCATAGAAGTTTCAAAAACTGTTCCTGTTTGCTTCCGTAATTTCATTACTCTATGCTGATAGGCTTGCCATATACTCATCTCAACGTCCATTGCATTTGGGTCTGTTAGAACCTCCGCATCGAGTTGCGTGGAGATAAGAGACGGTGAAACCACCAGGGAGTTTGGGATTTCTCCTTCGGTTGGGTTTCAGGGAAGCTACAGTTGAAGGCGTCAATGAATCCTCGCACTATGTTTCCTAATTCTGTACAGTCTGTCTGCCTTTGGATGTGCCCTATACTAGAGTTCCTGGACCTCTTTTGAGGCAATTGCGCTGTCCCGAGCAAAGAAGGCGGCCCGATAAGACGTTATTCATGGGGACTTTGGCCACCGCCAATCGTGTCTGCAATGCTACAAGGTCCTGCGTGAGGTATTCTGCAATGTAAAAATATTCAGTATTGTTTTTAATCACTACACAAGCTCTGAGCCTCCCAGATGAGAGATCCCATATTACTTTATTACTAGACTTCTTTAGGCGTCTTACCGTAAATCGCTCTCTTTGGAGGTATGTATTTACCTCTCCTTGTGCATAGCCTTTCAAGGCCCGAGTTCAGGCGTCACCTCCGGAAGCCATGATTCGGTACTGTCCTTACAATCGGCCAGGACCAACCCTGGATAAACGTGAACTCCACAGAAATCTAGCGGGTAGGTCCATCGTTTGAAGACCTCGTTCATTACCGCCTCCTGCAGATGGGATCCTCTGAACCCAGTGCCTCCGCCGCATAGTTTTCGGGCTACACCGCCAACCCGATACTTTTCAGGGCATCTGAGTAACTTTAAGGATGTCCTGATCCATCCGCCAGCAACACCGGATCCCAAGTTCCCTCTTGATCGAGTTCGATTTTGAAGGAGGTGGGTGATTTAGCTGCCTTTTGGAGCCCGTTGCTTGAGGGGTTATATAAAGACTTCTCTGCTTAACAGCGAGTGCAGGTTCTTCTTGCACTTTCTGAGCCTGCGCTTCTTGACTATCCTGAAAGGCTCGATAGGTCTGGGGTGCCTCTTGGTTCTTACTGGGGATGTGGAGCGCTTACTAGAGACAGCTGTATCTTTTGTTGGCTCATTTCCAGCTTTGCTCGTGGTCATATGCACACTGGGTACCTTCTACCATTCTCTCGCTGCTTCCTTGCTTGTAGAGGGCCCGTCGATATTATCCCGGTCGGCTCGGTCTGCAGGGAGGAGGATCAGTTCTTTTACTCTAATTCTATACAAAAACAGGTAAATCAATTTCAAAGAAGTACTAAATTTTTAAGATTTTAGAAGGAGATTGAACCCCAAAACCGCCAATGGTTCCAAGCCAATTTAAAAAAAAATACTTTATGGAGAGCCTTTCTCATGTACGCGCAAGTTGAAAAAACATAATGGTCAACAAATTGAGCAATCTGTTTACCTTAAAATATTTGTATCATGCCGTATAGTATGCTTAAAAAGAAATTTCCAACTTTCCACACTACACCAAAATAAAATGCTGCTAATAAAAGAAAGCATTTTTTAGCAGTTTGGTAAGCTCGAAATTACTTACAATACTCCTATACGCGTATAAAAATTCGTCTGCCCTAATGTACATACATATACATACTTTGTTCTTCAAATTTTATTATCACCATCATCTCTGGCTCTATTCACTACACGTATTCAACCAGTTGGGCCCGCTTTTCCACTCTCTCTGTTGTGTTTTTATCTTATTCTTTTGCCTTTGCTGAGTAATGTTTTCTCATAAATTTGGTATTTTATCCACAATCGTGCGTCTTGTCGATGTAGTTAGTGTTGCCACCGCAACCAAAACCACCACCACCTCCGCTGACGTCGAAGGCGAAGTCGAAGTCGAAGTCGACGTCGTTACCTTTACCTTCATTGCTACTTTTGTTGCAACTATGGGGTGCTCATACTCGTCCCCATTGTCTGTTTGTGTCTGCCTGTCGTTCTGCATAGCGCTGGGCATGGCTTGTTGCGCATTATGTTGTTGGTATCTACTGATGTTGCAAGATAGTTGAGCATTGTACGGACTTGTTCAACTGGAACCATCTTCAGCAATTTTTCTATTTCTATTCATGTTTTTATTTTTATGTTTGATGTTTTATTTCGTTTCACTTTTATAGATGGTTTTGTGTTTCTATTTTTTTGTTTGTATTTCCTAAGGTTGTCTAGCGTGCTATCTATTTTGTAGTTGCTTTTGTGTTGGCATTGCGGTGTTGGTTTGACTTTTGGGATTTACGTTCTATCAATTACATTTGTATCTTTCTTTCTGGTTCTGTGACTTTTTGCGATTTGATTATTTTTTGGTTTTTATGTTTATACTCTGTTTAAGTAATGGCTTTCACTTGATGTGCGTTTAAAGCTGCTTGTTGAAAGTATTTTTTTTTTTTTTTGATTTTAAGAGATCTCGTAAATTTTCTATGCCAGGCTGGAAGATGTTTTTGGTAAGTAATTTTAAGCAGTATTTTATTAAAAGTAAGGACATTAAATGATCGCGCTCTGTGATCTAAATATGGACTGAAATTTAAACTCTGTTTCGTTAACTACAATCACTTTAAATTCTTCTAAGTGCACATTAAACGAATATCTTTAATATTAAAAACTTAAACGATTCGCCAGATTAATATGTATAAAATGTTTGAGGCTGGGTTTTTTTATCGTTTGCAGTGGCTAGTGAAGAAATTCAATTAGCATCAAGAGCGCCATTTAAATACCATGTACTTGCCGTCGACCCAGAAGAACAAAGGTTGATGAAGGGAAGGTAAAATATGGAAGAACATCTTGCACCCCCTTAGATCCAGCCGTGGAATTAAGCAAATCATTTGAATCCACGTTACCCAGCTCTTCAGATTTAGATTTCCAAATTGTGATTGGCCCAGAAATTTCATTCTAGTTCTGCAAAGACGTGAATAACTGCAGAGAAGATGATCCACCCTGTCTTCTACACCTTGTAAGTTGCAGCTGTAGGTAGCAGTAGGTAGTCCCATTGGGACAGCATGAGCACCCAGTGACCGGTGAAACAGCTGCAAACCTGAACCTTTGAGGACCTTTTGGCATTGGAAGTAGAGCTTTCGATTTCTCGAGATTGCTCAAGAAGCTTTTGCTCGTATGGCCTTCTCGGGAGCTTCACGTGTATCGAAAAGTTTGTAAGCCTCGGGAGGATCTCAATATTCTATTCTATAAGAGAACTAATTTTTTGTACTAATTTTGCACTACTCATCCTACCCCATAATATAAGTATACCAAGTGAGCCAAGTAGCCCCATCAATTAGGTTTTGAGCCTTAGATATCTCGATACTGCTCGAAAAGTGATTTCTCGCGAGAATCACCTCTCGCGAGCTTCTTGTGCATCGAGCATTTCATAAGGCTCGCGAGCTTCTGAATATTCAATTTCATTTTGTTGCTTTTACACTTGTACGTGCTGTCTTTTTTTTAATTTTAACTCTCGGTTTCTCGAATATCAAAATGCTAGGAAATTATCGAGCAGAAATCGAAAGCCCGAAGGTTTTTTCATACCCTGCACGATTCTTAGTTTCTCCACAGTTAGTCTTGTTCATTCAGTGTTAGCCATGAACTTCTACTTCTACTTCTACAGGCTCTGAGATATCTAGTTCCGGGCCAGCTCGTCGGGATTTTTCGTTACCGTGAGTGTTACGGTGCGCCGGTACCTACATCGGGGTGACGCTGAGCCGATGAGCTAAGTTCGCAACGCATCCCCTCTACCACCCAACCTTGTGGGAGCCCTTGGCTGTCTGCTCCACTAATCATTTTAGGCCCATCCGTGAAAACCGCTACTGCGAAGTGCTGTGTGAATAATATATCCTTCCGCTACCTTCAAGCGGGGGACAGGTTGCTGAAGCTTCTGGATAGTAAAATTTTTGCGCATATATAGTCCGATTTTTTGTAAATTTCCGGATCGCTGACGAACTGCAGTATGCATTTATAGCTAAACGCGTGCTCTCTCCAGAACGCCAGTTTCTTGGCCTTCGAGCACTCTGAGAAGCAAACCACTTAATGTAAAGATATATCGGAGGCATGTGACAAATCACGTTCAAGGCCTCCATTAGAAACGTTCCAATTGCCCCAGTGATCGCAATGCAGGTCGATCGCTATACCCTGCTTAATTTTATGGTGATATAATTCACTTAAAGTTGATCGCGAATATACAAAAATACATTCAAACCCACCATCGACCAGAATGCATATAGTTTTCTGACTTCTAAAAGCTAGAGTCATTTCAAAAGGTGGTCGCATCGAGCTGAAGTAAATATATCTTAATTTTCAGATTATTATTACACATTTTTGTCTTTAAAATCATTAAAAAATAGTTTCACACAAAAATTAAAAGAACTGTTGAGTAGGTAACACTTCAACTGCTCACCCCTAGGAGGTCAAAGCAAAGTCATCTAGACCTACCTTGCCGCAATGACGCACAAAATCAAAATCTTTATAACAGCTAAACTATGTATGTATGTACATATGTACGATGTGCAGATCTTTACCCAATATTTACATTTGTATTTGTTTACACAATTCTTTCAAATAAATCCAAAGCTAACAATATCAAGCTTTAATGGGAGACTGATAAGATAATACATATGAAATACACGAGCAATCTAACGTCATAACTAAAAAAAAATTATTTAAGGCTGCGTTCACACAGCATGATTTTTAACACACAGCTCCACAGTTTACTCACGAGTGTTATTTAAAGCAACGAGCGCTCTCCCCACGCTACCCCGTCGCTCAACGAAATTCTATACAGGAAAAAATCGAATACTCGTAACATGAACTGCACGAAAGAAACAAATGTGAACATATCCTAAGGGCTAATGTTTCTAATAAGTAACAAGAAATCAAAAGTAATACATGAAGATAAAGAAAAATGAAAAGTGATTAGATAAATAAATAATAATGAGATTAGAATAGTATATCAATATTACATACACTTGTCGCTCGCATAAATATCAATTGAGTGCTTTGTAGAGGTTCGTTTCAATTGTTTGTACACTTTTAGTTATAAATAGAATATAATAATCATATAGCTTGATGTTTGGCTGAATTTCGCGTATAGCTTTACGCCGACTCCGAACGACAAATAATTTTTGTGAGAATTTTTTTCATGTCAAAAATACATCCGATGGATTGCCATTGCCTGCCGAGGGGCGGCCGCTGTAAGAAAAAGGTTTTCTCTAATTTTTGATGTTACTTTCCCCGACCGACACTCGAACTCGGACTCGGAGCTCTCCGAGCTAAGCACACACACCTTACAAATTATTTTTGGTATAAATAAAATCTAAAATCTGTGAAGTGTTTAGCGCTGGAAAAAGCAGAGATGTAACTTTTCAAAATTAAGCTCGGAAAGTTATTTGAAAAAATAGTACCCCATTTCAGCATCGTGGCCGTGCGGTGTTCTGATTTAGTCTGCATTCGGATTTGATGAAAGTAACGTCATAGATAAATATATACGAAACTCTTTTCGCCGTGAGAGCACTGTCAAAATCTATATTTTTAATAACATTTTTCAATGGTCTCACCATAGAAGATATACTAAATATCTGAATATTGGCAATTTTCAAATAACTTTCAGGGGCTGTTACAGTTCACTCACCTTATCCATCAAATTGGAGAACCAACTGATTCTGTCAGTTATATCTCGTATATATGTAAGCCTATTCGCTTGTCAGCTGTTCATCTGCCCATGCCTCGGGTTTGTTGCCAGCGTGAACCACAAGGTTTTAAGACGTTTTTATTGGTCAGTCGAGAGAGTTTCATATTTTATATTCTTTGGTAAAGTCACGCTCGCATGTTTATTTGGTCTTCTTCGAATTTTCGAAAACTCTTGCCACTTTTTGTGTGGAAAACTTACACACAAAAAAAACCCAAAACAAAAAGTACATATTCTTATGCACTTTGCTTTTAGATTTGGGAATTTCTGTCATGCTCAGCCAAATTTGGTTTGGAGTTGGACATTATGTAATTTTCAGTGTCATGCTTCGTTCACGATATTTTGAAAAAAATTCTAATCCATCAATACATTTCCGACATCTATGAGTCCATATTTAACAAGCAAATGGCGTTTATCATTTCCATGGTTAGTGTCTTCGCTGAGTTTATAATTGATCAGCGCCATCTATCCTTCAAATAATCGAAATAAAATAATGCAATTATTTATCAGCATATTGTACATGATCAGCGGAATTAATATATATATGACTCTTTAAGTCACTTCAACCAATACTTACCGAAGAAAAAGGGGGCTTTGATTTAAATAAACAAAAAAGAAATTATAATTTCCGTAGGCAAAAGCGGCTAGTTTTTCAAGCTTTTCTTGCCTCACTCCTACGTATTTTGAAAAATTTCAATTTAGCTTGTACACAAGTATATTTCGTTACCCTCAAGCAACTTAAAGTTATACATCCAAAACCTAAATTGCTAGAGGACTTTAAAGTCTCATAATTTACCAAAAACAATATTTGGCGTAATAAAATATTAGAATCTATAGCTAAATTTAAACTCACGCATTTTTGAAAGAACTCGCTTTTGTACTTCACGTTTAATAAGCGTTTTTGTGAAGCTCTACAATTACAACTACAAGGTGGCGCAAAAGTAAACTTCCGATGTTTTTTGGCTGTAATTTAAAAAAAAATTAAAAACTTTGATTCTTCTTGTGGATTATTCTTATTTGGTCTTTTAATTTTTTTTACATCAAGTCGAGAATATGATGTCTTGTAAATGGCCGCCGCCACAGTTGATTGTCATTTGAGCCCTTCTTATGGCATTTTCCATCACTTTGGCCAAAACTTCCGGCGATAGGTCCTCACATTCTTGACGGATATTCTCTTTAAGAGCTGCAAGAGTCTGAGGCTTGTTGACACAAACCCGCGACTTCAAAAAGCCCCACAAAAAGAAGTCTGGAGCGGTCAAATCAGGCGATCTTGCTGGCCAGTGCAAATCGCCAAAACGGGAGATTAGGCGCCCGGGAAATGCATCCTTCAGCATATCGGTTGTGGCACGTGCAGT
The DNA here is from genome assembly GCA_951828415.1 of Anomoia purmunda. Taxonomy (NCBI): domain Eukaryota; kingdom Metazoa; phylum Arthropoda; class Insecta; order Diptera; family Tephritidae; genus Anomoia; species Anomoia purmunda. The sequence goes on along the minus strand of OX639997.1, from coordinate 58,003,748 downwards.
GTGTGCCGTTGCACCGTCCTGTTGGAACCACATGTTTTCCAATCCCAATTCATCAAGTTGCGGCAAAAAGAACTCGTTGATCATTGCTCTGTAGCTCTTCGAAGAAAAAAGGTCCGATAACTCCTCCAGCGAAAACAGTGGCAGTGACTTTGAGCGGGTGTAATGCCTCTTCGTGGGTTACACGCAGATTTTCAGTGCCCCAGAAGCGTAAATTTTGCTTATTTACGTATCCGCTAAGACGGAAATGGGCCTCATCCCTCATGATTATTTTTGATGAAAAATCATCTTCCTCTTGGTGGTGATTAAGGATGGCTTGAGCGTATGTTAGACGCGATTGGCGGTCAGCAGCTAACAGCTGATGCACCGTCTGGACTTTGTACGGAAACATCTTCAAATCTTGTACCAAAATTCGCTGTAAAGACCATCGACTGATACCCATTTGCGTGGCACGTCGTCTGGTCGATGTCGACGGCGCTTCCATGACATCCTCGGCTACAGCAGCAATATTCTCTGCAAAACGGCTACTCCGGGGTCTGCCACGCCTGGCAGCATCTCGTGTTGTGCCAGTCTCTTCGAGGCGAGCGGCTAAACGTCGCAGTGTTTCACCAGTAGGCGTTGGACGGCCGGAAAAACTGCGACGAAATTCACGTTGTGCCAAAGTCACCGACCGATTATTGGTCAAATAAATAGTCAGCAATATTCCGCGTTCTGGAGCAGTGTAGCGTAACATTGTTTATTAACGTTTATTTCGCATGTGTTTACTACACAAATGTCAAAACAGAACTGACATTAGGGGCCAATCGCAAAATTTATAGCATTTTCTGATAGGAGGATTACTTTTGCGCCACCTTGTACAACAGTGCGAGCATGACGTACCGAAATGTAAGACGTAGTATACGTCAAAAACCACTTGAACTTGAACTCTTCCTTTCAGTAATTATTTTTAATACTTACGTATGTAAACCACTTTGTTCAGAGTGCACGACATTGCGCGACTTTGCGTGAGGCAGAATTGTCGAAACATTAAATGCACAGTTGCAAAAAATTCCCAGTGACGCGCGTCACAAAGGTGAGCTGAAAACATAAAAAAGAAATAAAAAGTGAAAAATAAAAAAGCGTGCAAAAACGATTTTGAGTTAATCTGTGCGGAGCCATGTTGGCTAATCTAAAAATACAAGCTAGGAACACGTTCTCATTAGTAAATAAAAAAGACAGCCCACATGCGCAAAATCTAAAGCGATAGCAAACAAACTAAATGAAAACCTAATAGAAAATATAACGCATAAAAAGAAAGCAATAAAAAAATTAAATAATCAGAAATGGAATGCTAATAAATCGCAAACCAAATAATAGTCTCCAAACAACAATGAAGAGCGCGTTGTCGGTGAGGAAGAGTCGCCAGAGGCAAAGAAAAAAAGAACAAGTATGGCATGCCAACGGAATGCCATAAACAAAACAAAAAAGTAGCGAAAACTACAAAAATAATAAACATACGATGGCTGGCCACCACAACCACGAAGGCCCAAATTAATTAGCAGACCCAAAAAAAAAGCAGACAATAAAAATACAGAGAGCATATATCTACATACATATACCTACATACATATACCACAAAAAAATAAAAATAACAACATCTCCGAAGCGGCGATGAAGCAAACGTGACAAAGTTTAACGCCTAAATTATTTACCAACTAACAATTTATGCCTAACAGCAATCGTCGAATGCCAGGCAAAACCACAAAAAAAAATAATGAAAGCACGAGTACAACCAGTTTCGTTTTTATATTTAATGTAATATATTCATGCATATATATTTGTGTGTGTGTGTATAATTTTGTATTGAAAATCGTCACTTATCCATCTCCACAGTTGATTGCAATAAAAACAACACAAAATAGCAAACGAGGGAATTCCCTCTCTCAGTGCGCCCATGCTGGGTGACGAAAACGAAAGACAAGACAAGACAAGAGCGCCAAATTAAATATTGAGAGAGCTCACCCAGAGAAGATCCATTCAGATTTCAAATTGTCTCGAATCAACTTTCACACCTTCTCATTGTTTGATGTTCTCTGCTCCGGCTCCCCAAATTCGTTCCAAATTAGAATTGCAAAGAGGTGCATGTGGCAATTGGAAGACGACTGCCGCGTAAAGAAAAACAGACAAAAAGCGCTTCATACTTGAGCGGCTAAACAATTTTTTGATTAACCTCAAAGTGAATTTATTGTAAAAAGATTATTCAGTATTTTTCTCTTATTTTTTCACAGATTCTCTTTAACTTGCCTTGCGCGCGTTGGGCTTTTTTTTTAATGTATCTACTCTTTTCTGTTTTATTTAAGTTACGTATATGATGGGTTGAATGTAGGCAAGGAGATTTATGCCAAATTTCAGGGACCAAAAATATTTTCCTTCGTTTATGTTTTACGTTGTCTGATAACAGTTATTATACTACAAGGGAATTCGGAAATATTGTCCGTTTTCAATTTGAGTTATTTTCCAAAGTTCATTTATCACGTTGTCTAATAAAAGTTGTAAGATTGTGGTATTAATGGAGGTGGAGATGGAGAAGAACATAAACATGATGAATATGAAAATCACGATGAAAATAATGATGAAAATAAAGATAAAATAAACCAGTAAGGAAGAGTCGGATGCAACCCAACTTTAAGTAGACGGCGCAAGTTTTTGTTTCAGATAAACCGTGCTTGTTGTATGCAAAAAAAAAACTGCTGAATTTAATAATCTTTATTTTTAAAAACTAAAAGAATTTTTTATTTAAATAAAAACTAAAATAGATGACAGATATATACTTAAGAAAGTATTGTTCTATTCGCTACATTAAAACATTATATTTAAAATACATATATTTTAAACCATTTCCATACTATACTTGGAAAATATAAGCACTTGTTATATTTTTCTTCTAAAGTATAGGTGTTTATAAAATTAACTAATGCTATCCTTAAAATTAAAATAGGAGAATTTAGTGAATGACAGAAATGCGAATAATGTCATGGTAAGTGTGAACAGGGCAGCCGAGAGGAAATCCGGACCCAGGGGTAAAAAAGGTGGGGCCCCCTTTCTACATAAAACTTTCGAATACTTCATCAATTTCATCAACTATCTTTCTACTTACTACTTCAATGTTTTTAAAGAATAAGTCAAATACGACGATTTTTTTCTCATCAGTTCATCACATCTGTATTGAATTTGCTTTATAGTTTATGTTGGGGTAAACAAGTTTTTTTTTATACGATTTCGAACCAATAGAATGTATTAATCAGTTCATATATGTATATAGACTATATATGAATATAGGGATTGCAGGACTTGATAGTTAACAAGAAGACATTTATTTATCGATCTGATTATTATTTATTTATCAGCAAACTAGCAAAGGGCTCGTATTTCCAGCTGCTTATAAGGGCCTTTGTGAGTCACGAATATTTTCCGAAAGAGATGCAAACTTGTTTGTGAATTAAATATTTCAACTCACCTTATGGACAGCCTTCCAACTCTAAGTTCACAAAATTGCTCTGGCCTCTGGCGGATCAATTTCATTCTCGAAGCACCGAGCATAACGTAACAGCCTTCTTGTATTTTTTCGACTGACGCGCATGCATTTCGCCCAGAGTTTTCTAAACGACTAAGGAAGCATCTGGTGCATTCGATGGTGGGGAGGAACTTCCCTATAGTGTTCACGTGAAAGTGACTTAACGCTAACAAAGCGCGCTGAAAAGTGTAGTGGGCTCGGTTGGCGGCTGTTATGCCGACTCTTATTACATTACTTTGCCAGTTTTTTTACGTAACTGTTTTTTTTCTGTATTGTACATGCATGTCAGAACGCGCTTTATCTGTAATCACAACTTTCAAATAAATGTTCGAATTAATCGACTATCGAAAGCATTCTAATTTAACTATTCACTCAATTTACGGGCCTGGAGCTCTCGAAGCGGGGAATCACAAATGATTACAAATCTCATTACTAAGAATATCCAGAAGCTCTACTCCCAGATGTCCGATAGAGAAAGCTGAATTTGTGTAGAGCATCACTAGCACATAAATATTATTGTGTTTAAATAGAATAGCTTCTAAAGATTTTTTTCGCCCAGAATATTTATTTGTTATTCTACAAAGTTCAATTGAAGAAGCAATTTCATGATTTGCTTATATAGAAATACCTCGTGTATTCTATTCTTAATTCGCTTAATAGAGTAACTAAAACCTGAAATTCTAAAATATTCAGATACAAATTTTTATTTCAAATTTGAGCTTATATGTATATAAAAATTAATGTGAGTCCTCTATATACATATGTATCTATATATTTCTATAGGCATCGGAATGACTGAACTGACAGTTATTTAATTTGCACAGTAGGTTCAAGTAATAAAGTACATGTGAATTTGGAAAAGTGGGCGGTGTCACGCCCCATGGAAGAGAAAATTTAAATTCGTCTTACATTCGCAACTACTCGGTGCAGATGAATGATATTTGGGTGTATACATTCATATGTCTTATAGATCAAACTGTGTATCATTTTGGAAAAATGGTCTGTTATAATAAAGAAAGCCAAATTCCTTGAAACTTCAGAACTATTTGATGCAGATCTAAAATATTTGATATATAGATCCTACTTATATATATCAAGCTATATAATATTTGTCGGAAAAACAGGCGGACTCACGTCACAATATAAGATATAATTCAATATATGTATATTTTTCCCTCACAGCACATTCTCGTATTAACGCCAGAGCATTTCGAAGCAATTTTTTTTGTCGAGGCATGGAAAATGTTTTGTAAAAAGCTAAGTTATAAATACTAGGTTAGGTTGGGTTAGGTGAGAGCGGCTGCAACCATGTAAGTACATGGATACACACGTAGGCTGACAAAGCCCACCGCTAGGCGGAAGCCATGCGATTTCTTCTTCCTTCCCCTAGAAGCTGAACCACCGAGTACGCCTTACGTAGCACAGAAGATCGGGAACGCTTGTCAAGCTCAGGTCGGCCAAACAGTCTAGAAAGTACCCATTTAGGAATTGGTCTCGGGAGAGTGACACAGATAGTGTTTGATACTCTCCACTTTCTCTTCGTCTCTGCAACTACGACAGAAATCGTTGGTTTGACATTCCAATATCTTCCCGTGTGTTCCCATAAGGCAGTGACCGGTTCTTACCCCAACCATTAGTCTGAGAGGTTGTGGGTTCAGGCGGATCACCCCTTTGGATCGCTTTACTCCAACCTTTGTCTGGTAATCTGACAGGTGGGTTTCAAGGTCCACCTGATATTCACCACCTCGATGAGTTTTGTCTTTAAACTATGTTTGCAGGAGGTTAGAGGCATGCCCGCTTCTAGAGCAGCAATTATCATAGGTAACTCCGTCCCTCTCCTTGCCAACTCGTCAGCCGTAAAATTTCCGGGAAGGTCACTGTGCCCTGGGACCCATGTAACAGTCACGGAACGTTTAGACACGAACAGATTGAGGGAATTTCTGCATTTTATGGCAGCTTTGGACGTTGCTTTGAGAGATTTAATAGCCGCCTGACTGTCTGAATATATAGTGACAGTTCTATCTGTAGGAATGGGCACTGTCATAAACCGAGCAGCCTCCATTATGGCATTCATCTCTGCCTGAAAAACGCTGCAGTGGTTCGGTGAGCGGAAGCTGAGTTCCAGCGCTAATTCGTTGGAGTGAATACCGCTTCCCTCCCTTTCGTTGAGTTTGGGACCATCTGTAAAGACAGCCGACGACTCTGGGTCTACCTCTATGGCATCTTCCCATTCATTCCTCTCTGGAAGTCTTATAGAGAATTTATTGCCCATTCAGAGCAGAAAAGTAGTGTAATCTAGCTTCCTTACTGTGCATTTGGAAGAGCTTCCATAGCCTTTGCATGACCGTACTTTTGCTCTTTCTACGGCTGGGTCGCGCTAAGCCTGGCGACGCTACAGTCGACCAGAAACTTATCATATAGTAGATCCACCGGTGGAAGATTTAAAATTACTTCCACACATTTAGTAGGTGTAGAGGGTAGCACTATCGCGCTGTACTTGTTCTATCTCAAGTATGTTATGGAAAGGAATGACCCCAACTCACATCAAATAGAGTTTGCGATCCAGCTCTTGTTTGGGTGGTGATTTCATTTAAGTATTGCACTACATAGCAATCGGATTACTCGACTATGTGGCGTCCGCAACAACAACGTTACAAATATAGCAGTGTACTAGCATTATCATCAAACATGTAATTAAATTTTATTAAATTTGGCTGGCGCTAAGGATGCTTTATGCGTAGATTCAATTTTCACTCAAATAACTACATTCAGTAATATACATACATATGTACTACAATGTGTACTTATTAAATATTGAAGTGCTTATGTATTTATCTTAAATATGCATGTATGTACATGTCCATATGTATTGTATAATCATTTAGTTAGCACGAAATACTCACTGCGATAGCGATTGCATCTCTTCATGCGTATCGTTTTGAGTAGCAGCAACAGTACGAATGGAGGAGCTCCATACTTCTGCCCTAAACTACTATGTATAGTAATGGTTCACGTGTCAATGATTTATGCATTAGCCACATACATATTTACATATGTATATAAAAATATATTCATATAGATATTTACCGCTCGCACCATATTCAAAGTAAATAGTCGTACAATAGGTATTAATAGATTAAACAAACTACAAGTTTCCCTGCCTTATCGCTTTGAGAGTGAGCATTAATAAACAGTAAATAGAAAGATCCACCGTTGTTTTTTTTATATTCCGTGAACAATAATAGAAAGCTGTTTATTTAAGTACTTATGGTTGTGAAGATTCACTTTGTTGCCGTCCGAAAATAGTACTGATTGCCGTTTATTGTAAATCAAAGATAGTGTATAATAAGTAATAATTAGTAAGTAATAGATAACAGATAACCGGAAATAGACGATAGGTAAAAGATGGTAGGTAAAAGATGGTAGTAGTAGATAATAGATAATAGATAATAGATAATAGATAATAGATAATAGATAATAGATAATAGATAATAGATAATAGATAATAGATAATAGATAATAGATAATAGATAATATATAATAGATAATAGATAATAGATAATAGATAATAGATAATAGATAATAGATAATAGATAATAGATAATAGATAATAGATAATAGATAATAGATAATAGATAATAGATAATAGATAATAGATAATAGACAATAGATAATAGATAACAGATAACAGATAACAGATAACAGATAACAGATAATAGATAATAGATAATAGATAATAGATAATAGATAATAGATAATAGATAATAGATAATAGATAATAGATAATAGATAATAGATAATAGATAATAGATAATAGATAATAGATAATAGATAATAGATAATAGATAATAGATAATAGATAATAGATAATAGATAATAAATAATAGATAGATAATAGATAATAGATAATAGATAACAGATAATAGATAATAGATAATAGATAACAGATAATAGATAATTGATAAAAGGTAATAGATAATATATAATAGATAATAGATAATAGATAATAGATAATAGATAATAGATAATAGATAATAGATAATAGATAATAGATAATAGATAATAGATAATAGATAATAGATAATAGATAATAGATAATAGATAATAGATAATAGATAATAGATAATAGATAATAGATAATAGATAATAGATAATAGATAATAGATAATAGATAATATATAATATATAATAGATAATAGATAATAGATGATATATAATAGATAATAGATAATAGATGATATATAATAGATAATAGATAATAGATAATAGATAATAGATAATAGATAATAGATAATAGATAATAGATAATAGATAATAGATAATAGATAATAGATAATAGATAATAGATAATAGATAATAGATAATAGATAATAGATAATAGATAATAGATAATAGATAATAGATAATAGATAATCGATAATAGATAATAGACAATAGATAATAGATAACAGATAACAGATAATAGATAATAGATAATAGATAATAAATAATAGATAATAGATAATAGATAATAGATACAAGATAATAGATAACAGATAATAGATAATAGATAAAAGATGATAGATAACAGATAATAGATAATAGATAAAAGATGATAGATAATAGATAATAGATAATAGATAATAGATAATTGATAATAGATAATAGATAATAGATAATAGATAATAGATAATAGATAATAGATAATAGATAATACATAATAGATAATAGATAATAGATAATAGATAATAGATAATAGATAATAGATAATAGATAATAGATAATAGATAATAGATAATAGATAATAGATAATAGATAATAGATAATAGATAATAGATAATAGATAATAGATAATAGATAATAGATAATAGATAATAGATAATTGATAATAGATAATAGATAATAGATAATAGATAACAGATAATAGATAATAGATAATAGATAATAGATAATAGATAATAGATAATAGATAATAGATAATAGATAATAGATAATAGATAATAGATAATAGATAATAGATAATAGATAATAGATAATAGATAATAGATAATAGATAATAGATAATAGATAATAGATAATAGATAATAGATAATAGATAATAGATAATAGATAATAGATAATAGATAATAGATAATAGATAATAGATAATAGATAATAGATAATAGACAATAGATAATAATAAAAGTTGGTTGTGGTGTTGCCTAGGAAACCCGTAGGGCGCTGATTTTCCTGAAACCTGTTTTCCGGCTGCTGTTATTCTTAAGTTTCAAACCATTTGGATTTGTGGATGAATGTACTGATGTTGTTCATTGTGACTATCTTGCTAGCAAAATCGGGTAACCGGAACGAGAGGGAGACATGTCTAAATTCTCTGAGGCCACCCCCGCGCCCACTCCTTAGTCCATTCTGGGTCCACCGGAGTAGATGGCCGTGGTGCCCCCTCGGGCATTCTGCCCCTACTTCAGTCCCCGTCTTCTTTCTATGAGCATGCCCGTATTACTTTAATCTCCGGCATCCCGACTATCAGAGTCTGATTGCAGCCTTCGCCGCCATTTCGCGAATGTGAGGCTCTATGGGTAGTTGATTCAGAATTGCATTAAGCGCATCCGTGGAACACGTGCGCGAACCGCGCGTTGGATGCTGCTCCAACTTTATCGAGTTTCAGTAGAATATCCTTCAGTGTCACCACTCAGAGGAGCGGATATAAGACTCCTCCCAGAGGAGGATACGTTTTCGCTTATAGTGGAGTTATTTCCATATGATGGTTAGAACTTCATGGAGAGCGGTTTACGTTGACCGACTCTTAATGTATTCATGTTTTTCCTATCCAGTTTTGATATTCCTGTAAGAGATCTTATGTGCATATCTACCAGTCTATCCAGTGGTTTTAGCAGGAAAACTTATTCTCGTGAGTTCTGCTACCCGTTTTTGGGATGAAAACCACCTTGACTCTCTTCCACCTTTGTAGAATATATGTCAGGCGAATGCTGGCTTTGCAGATTGTGTATAGCCATGAGATAATTGGTGCTTCGACCTTTTGCAGCATAATCGGTGTAATGCCCTCTGGGCCGGAGGAATGGTAGGAAGAAAAGTTATTGCAAAAATTATTTTTTTTTTTTTTTCAACGATCGAGTCTAGTATCTCTTCTGATAGTTGTGAACAATCCCTTTGAGTCAACACTCTTGTGGCTCTAGTGGCTCGTCTTCTATGTTCGTTCACACCTCATCCTCCCTTTTGAGGAAACTTGGTTTGTGTACCCGTTAGACAAAATTTTACTCAGCCTGGCGGAGTCCCTACAGTTGGCTATGTATGAGCAGTATGGTTGCCAGGATTCGGTTCTGGGCTTCCTTACTGTCATGTCATCTATATATTGCTGTCACACTTTTGTTCTGTAGTAGTCGTTGAAGTTACTCCCGACTATTTTCAAATTGTTCCCAAAATTCCATAAAAGACATTTGTATGTAGACGAGCGTCGAGAAGTCGACCAAAATCTTCCATTTGATGACGTCAAAGTCCGAAATTTACGTAGATCAACGATTGATTTAGGAGATGATTGCTGATAAATTGAGCTTGAATTCCATGACTTTATCGCGAATAACATTGAATAATTCCTCAGATACACGAACAAATCTCCTCGATTGGTTGAACGGATTTTAAATGAGGTCAAAAAGGCTCACCAGCATTTTGTTAAATTTTTCCTATGAAATTTCCGATGAAAACTGGTTGCTATTTCCATAGAAAAAGATCAAACGGTAACTACCATCTTAAAAAAAAAGTTTTCAAAATTCGTTGGAAAACCGGAATCATGACAACGCTCCAGCTCGCACTACCAAAATAACGAGAAACTTTATTGCTTTAATTCGCATCGAGCAAATACGACCAGCATTATATTCCCGGGATCTATCACCTTGTGATTTCTGGTTATTTTCAAAAATTAAAAGAAATTTGAGATGAAAAGTCTAAAGCAGCAACTCGTAGATAATTGATGCGGTTAATGCTGAACTCTTAAGCTTAGGTTAAGTTAGGTTACTGTGGTAGTTCCCGCAAAGGGTCTGACTGTCCGAATAAATGTTTGACCGTCTAGAGGGCATTGCATTGGTAAGTAGCCAATCGGCTGCCTCCTTGATTGCGGCCAACTTTTAAGCTTAAAAAACAAGATTTTGAAAATAGTTTTGAGAAGTGAATTTGTAAACTTAAAAAGTGAATTGAAATCAAAGGCGATTATGTAGAAAAAATAAAAAAACGAAGATTAAAAATAAATATGAAGAGATTTAGTTTATTTTTGTTTCTAGTCAACTAAGCTGACTTTTTCAATCACTCGTTTACGTCTGGAAACTTCTCTACGTCTCTAACATCATTTTTCATAAAAAATCTAGAATAACATTCAAATTTTGAAAGAACAGAACGTATAACTATTTTAATTTTCGGGTTTGCATGAAAACTTCTTCAACACCTGAATATGTTTGTATTTTCTCAATAAAATCAACTACATGCCCGCTACAACTGAACACGCAAATTTCACTTTCACCAGATGATTACTATTAAAATGCTTCCATTACAAATCGTATAAATTTTACTGAACTTTTAGTAGTTAGAAAATAATAAAAAAACAATAAATCGATAAATTTTTCGCGCGGCAAAAGTGAATTCAACCAAACCACATCACTTACATTCCAAATTTCCGCAGAAAAAGTACTGCGAAAAACTTGAATGAAAATGAGAGTACAAACGACTGTATATACATATATTTGAATGCCTGTGAAATAAAAACCTATATTAACCTGTTGCTCTACTTATAGCTACTAATAATGGTAAGCATGGCTTTTTTTTACATTGGCATGGTAACGATATGCCAAAATTGCGCAAACAGGGCGTATACGTAACATTTTATTTTCGTGCTTTCGTCAAAGCGGCATATTGTGTGGGGAGGTGGTTAACAGTTATTTTTGGTTAAGTTCAATATTTGAATTGTCGTTTTGGTTGAGCGATGTTGGGCTTTGGGAACCATAGCAAGGTTTCGTTTATTTATTTATGAATTGTTGGCATGCTTTTTATTTACAGTTACATTCATTTGGTCCGTTATGCCGATTGGAAATGAATAAAAATATGACACACATACATATGTATGTATAGATAGTACTATATATTTGTGAAGGATAAAAAAAAATTTGCCAACAACTTTCATATTTTTCTCATACATGTCATGATGCAAAATATTTCGAACAATTAATATAAATATTTATCAGTTTCGATGTTATCAATTTTGATTGCACCCGAGCGCACTGATGGCCAGGGTTCTTGGTTCACCTAACGGTTGTTTCTGACAGCATAAGGCAACCGAAATAGATATAGGCAAATAAATATATCAAAATTCTTAAAATGAAAGCAAAAATTGATTAAGACATGTTTGCCTGTCAATCCGTGGTATACTTATTGCCCTGAACCCAAAGTAGATTAGAATTACAAATGGGCGGAATCGGATAATTAACACGCCCACATAACGATGCTTTGTGAAAATCGAAATAATGCGATATCTCTGAAACTCTGTTGCTGAAATTCGATACGTAGGATTGAGTTGGAAAAAAATTACGCGTGTATATTCTTTTTTCGAAAATGGGCGTGAGCCCGCCTACTTTATAAAAAAAAAGTCATATCTCCGAAATTACTTGACCAAACCTAACCGACTTTAGTACACATATTGAATTTTAAACCAGTACGTAAATTTCGAAAATTTTCAAAATCGGGCAAATCACACGCCCAAACAATTCGTTCAAATTTAGTAAGAAGGATGGTGCAACACTAAAATTTGAAAATGGGCTTGGCACCGTTAACTTTAGAGGCAAATAAGTATATCATCACACATTTGAAGTCAGTAAGTTCAATTCCAAAAAAAATTTTAAAATCGGAAAAAACTACGCCCACCTGTTATATAACGGTAATTTTCTAAAATCAAAAAAAAACGCGTTATTTAAGTAACTGTAAAAGAGAATTTGCCCAAATTTAATATTTAGAATGAGCTTGCATAAGCAAATACACGAAAAAAAAATGTTAGTAATAGGCGTGGCTTCGCCCACTTTCGAAAAAAATAGGTACAATATCTCGAAAACTATACCACCAAACTCCAACAAATTCGGTGTACACATTGCAGTTCGATATTTATTAACCATACAGGGTAATTTGTTCAAATTTGATAGACAAGATTGGGGTTGAGAACGAAATTCTTGAAATCAAAAATGTGGGGAATGGCCAATGATAGCGGCCTGCTTAGAGCAAATAGGACACCTTGCATTTTTAACAATTTACAAATCTAATTATATATCATTTCACGAAATGATGTCGCAAATCCTTTAAAATTTGGTTAAAAAAATTTAATTAGGGAGAGAAATAATAAAAAAATTAAAATTTTGGAAAATAGGTGCGGCACGCTAGAATCGTACTAATTTCCTTTTGTTGTTATTTAAATTCAAATTTTCTCTTCCATGGGGCGTGACCACTTTTCCATAAATATAAATTTCAGTGTATAATAGCTAATTGATTGCTTTATACTAAGCCAATTTAGCATATTTAACATGGTACTCTTTGATGTTCGTGAAGGGCATTTTAAAATTAATCGCATTGCTTTGTTTTGTTGTATTTGTAGTCTCTTAATTTGTGAATCATTTGTTAGCAATATTATTGTTGGGCAGTATATAAAGTGAGGCTCTATAACTGAACGATATACTAATATTTTAAGATGTTTATTAATATGTTTACATGTTCTATACATAAAACCTATTTTCTTTGCAATTTTGGTTTCTAAATAACATATATGTTCCCCAAAATTCAGTCTTTCATCTATTATAACTCCTAAGTACTTCATTTTATCCACTCTTTGAATTTCATTGTTTTTTATCTTCAGACTTATATTGCTTAATTCATTATTATCAATAATGTTGTGGTTCTTGCAGAATATCATATATCTAGTTTTATCTACATTTAGTTTCAGCTTTCTACGACATAGCCATTTATATAAAGAATTTAAGTCCTCTTGAATTTTAGAAATGGCACTATTTACAGTGTTTCCGCTAATGGTTACCAATGCGTCATCCGCAAACAGACGTATTTTACAATTTTTCAGGCAGGTTTTAATATCATTAATATAAATTATGTATAATATCGGAGCCAATACTGAGCCTTGCGGTAGGCCAATATTTACATCAGCAACCGATGATACTGCATCTCCAATTACCGTTCTCTGCTTTCTGTTACTCAAATAACTTCGGAACCATTCCAGCGCTTTACCTCTGATACCAATCTTATACATGACGTCCAATAATACAACTCTGTCAACTGTTTCAAAAGCCCGCTTTAGGTCTAAAAAGCCAGATACCACCACCTTTTTGCCGGCTACATCTTCTTTCCATTCCGCGATTATCATGTTCAGTGCTGTTTCACATGGCTCCTTCTGAATCCTGATTGTTCTGGTATTATTACATTCTGTTTTTCTAAGTATGCTGATAGTTGTTTTTTACCACTGTTTCCATAATTTTTTCATCTGCAGGTAGCGTATTAATTGGGCGTAGTTCTTCAGGCTTCATTGTACTTTTAACTTTTTCCACCGGTACTATTGTTGATATCTTCCAGCAATTGGGAACAATCCCACTATTAAGAGATTCGTTTATAATGTCTTTATATAAGTTGGCTACCCCACTGCTTCTAATTTTCAACAAATCTCTAGAGTGCGGCGAGTTTTTAGCTGCATGGAAGGTAACCTTCATTAGCCCTATTTTCAAAAACGGTAACAAAAATAACGTTGCCAACTATAGGCCCATTGCTAAGCTGTCTACTATTTCTAAACTCATTGAGTATATTGTCAAACAAAAAATGTATTCTGCTGTTAGGCGTCTAATCTTGGATAATCAACACGGTTTTGTGACTGGAAGATCGACTGTGACTAATCTCTCGATTTTCTCTGAATTCTGCCATTCAGCTTTCAACAATCGCCTTCAAGTCCATGCTATATACACTGATTTTTCCAAGGCTTTTGACAAAATCAGCCATTCAATATTGATCTCAAAATTGGCCAATGTGGGTTTCCATTCAATATTTCTATCTTGGCTTTGATCGTATCTTAACCAACCTGTAAAACAAACTGTATAGTTGTGATAGATAATGCGCTTTCAAATTCTTTTGTTGCCACCTCTGGCGTGCCACAAGGTAGCATTCTTGGACCATTATTATTTGTAATTTTCATAAATGACATTTCGGCATGTTTCCAACACTCTAACTTTTTGCTATACGCTGATGATTTAAAGGTTTTCTCTACCATTTCTAGCCCCGCAGATTCAGTTAAGATACAATCCGACTTGAATAATTTAGCAGTCTGGTGTAACACAAATAATCTGCCGCTAAATGTTAGTAAATGCTTTCACGTAATGTTTTCAAAATCGCGCTATTCCATTTTCACATTTTATGCCATAAGTGGGTCTCGTCTCGCGACTCTTACGGAAGTGAAGGATTTAGGGGTAGTCTTTGACTCAAAATTTTCGTTCACGACTCATTTAAACTCGACAATTTCAAAGGCTTACTCTGTCTTAGCTTTTATCCGCCGTTTTAGCACGGACTTTACGGATCCTTATACTCTTAAGATATTGTTCACCTCACTTGTTCGCTCCAAGTTGGAATATGCCTGCTTCATTTGGCGACCCTATCATGAGTGTCATATCAAGAGGCTCGAACGTGTGCAAAAAAGCTTTGTTCGGTTTGAGTTACGTTCATTGAATTTCTCCGATCCGATTCCTTCCTACGAGGCCAGATGTGCACTCATCAACCTTCAAACTCTGGAATGCAGAAGAACGTTACTGTCAATGTCTTTTGTCTTCGACATTATTAGCGGTTCAATCGATGCACCAGCTCTCCTCGAGATTATTCCGTTCCATGTTCCAAGCAGGCCGCTTAGAAATAGTGACACGTTTTATACGGGATTTTCTCGGACCCTGTATGCTTCTAACGCTCCCATCTTTCGAACATTAACGGAATTTAATCTACACTCAAATTCTTTAGAAATCGACTTTTCAGTTTCTAAGCATATTTTTAAATCTTTAATTGCTCATGCTTAATTATAATAAATCAATTTGTATATTGTTATCTCTACGTAGTCTGTAAGTATTTTTAGCACTAGACTGCTTTTGTAATTTTTAACTGATCAAATTACTAATAAATAAATAAATAAATAAATAAATAAATAAGTGAGCAATATATGTCATCGAGTCTTTGAAAACACCCTCGGACAGAGCTTTTTCCCACCATATTTGTTTTTAAATGCTTTAGTGATGTTCATTATATCTTTTAGTTCGATAACGGCGAATTCAAATGTTGCTAGCGGTCTATTTAGAGTTATTTCATCAGCATCAGTATTTTCTTCAATACTATCATTAATTTGAACTATGCTCTGCACAAAAAAGACGTTTAATACATTAGCTATATCGTTGTGATTCTCAAAGCATTCACCACTAAATACTATTTTCGTAATACAATCCCTGTTGTCTGTCAGTTCCGCAGCATCTTTCAAACATTTCCACATCAATTTCATGTTTCCCTCATTTTTGACTACTTGACTTTCCATATATTTCTTCTTTTTAAATATTATAGTTTTTTTTATATATTTTTTTAATGGCATAATAATCACTCCATAGGCCTGTGTTTATCGCAGCATTGTAGAATTCAAATTTTCTCTTATTAAGTACTGTCAGCTCACGGTCATATCTACCACTTATTTCTCAATTGTTTATGGATTCTCTTTTCGTATGTTAACGTTTGCATGGCTTGGTTCAGTGTGTCATTCAGACCCTGGACTCTATTTTCTATTCCATTATTAGACATAGGGCTAAGATCGGACGTTCGCAACAGGTTTATAAGATTCTCAGCGCTATAGTTCTCCCAACAAACTACAGATATATATGCTCTCATTTTATAATATTTTGTAGTTGGCACTTTAAAATGAATTGTCTCATGGTCGGAAATTCTATATTCACTTGCACATTCTGTTTTGCTTTGATCATTATTGCTGAATAACAAGTCAATTTTTGTAGCGGAATACTCTGTTATTCTCGTATTAAAATTAATTCTTTGTATCATAGCCATTTGCGCAAATAAGTTTGTTAGCTGGTTTGAGTATGTTGACGATATATTCATATTTAAGTTAAAGTCTCCAATTATTAGATTATTATCTGATTCTTTGAGGTATTCATTAATGAGTTCATTTAAATGTATGATAAAGTCAGCATCACTGCTACTTGGTGAATGATACAGCACTCCAATTCGCCATTTTAGCGCACATTTTTTAATTTTTATAATGATACACCAAATATTTGTATTGATAGATTTATTGCAAACTACATATGTTAAATTCTACATTATCGTGTATATACATTAGTACTCCACCCGTGTGTCTACTGTGAGAGTCGCAACGGATTAATTTGTATGTAGAAATGTTTAATTCAGTATCCATAATTTGATATGTTGTACACGTTTCAGAACACAACACAATGCAAGGTTTTTTTAGTTCAATGAGACGTTCTAGTTCCTCTTTATTTGCTGTTATACTATTGATATTAAGATATATACACTCCAAGTTGCAGCTCTTGTCTTTTCGTTTTATATATGTGCTAGATTTTTTTGTTTTATTCACAGGCTCTTTTATTGGTTGCTAGTAGCCTATTATCCTTTTTCTTGCATTTAGCTTCTGCTGATATACAGAGCACATTCTATCCATGGAATCATGATTAATATCTAGTCCCAAATTTAGCTCTTTATTTGCCCTTATACAGTTAATGCTAATATTTATTGCTACCTTATTGCATTCTATAGATTTATGCTCACCATGACATTTTGTGCATACTTCCTTTCCCTTATAGTCAATCGCCTTATGATTGAAGACTTTGCATTTAAAACAGCACAATACCTGCACTGCGTCATACACTTTACAACGTTCCCATCCTACATTGTGTCTGTCTTCAGCTAGTATGTTCGCCAACACCTCTTTATTCACTTCCAGTACTGCATTGTAATAATTTTTGCCATTTTTCTTAACCTCGTATTGTTTTACAATTTTTACATCTATTTCGCTTAGACAATTATTTTGTCTTTTAATTCTCTGAGCGAGCTCATCATTTCCATATTTGTAATTTATACCAGTTACAAGGACCGTTGGATTCAGGAATCTTCACTTCATAATTATTTCCAAGGTTATTTTCAATTGCATTTTTGATTATATCACGTTCTTGTGCATTAGCACTTTCAACAATTACTACTCTGCTTTGCCTGGCTACAATATTCATGATTTGTAACTCCTTAGGATCAACTTTTGAATTTAAATCATTTTTAGTTCTTTCTATATCTTGCTTACTATTCGGCTTTACTATTAGAGGAAGTACTTTTCTTAACTCTGGCAACGCTTCTCTATTGGTTTTGCTACTTTTTGTTACATTTGCGTATGATACTTTGGCATCACTGTTTACATTTTTCTTCATTTCAGCACACATTTTTTCATTCATGCTTACTAATTGTTTCAATCATTTTCTTATTATCTTCATTGTTGCTCTTTATTTCACTGCATACCTGCTCGCTACTTTGTTTAAAATACTCAGCAATTTCACGAATCTTGTTTACTTCCTTCACACTTTTTTCACATGTCTCCTGAGCTTTCTGCATTGCTTTAATTCTTTCACCAAATGCTACTTCTACAGCTTGCAATAATTGTACCATTTACATCTCATTTTTCTTTAGTGCGTTATCAAATTCGCTTCAGCTAACCGTTGACCGTTTTGTTTTAACACTACTTGTATGTCATCTACATTATGTACATATATATTGCACACAATCAGCACACACAAATCTCAGCATTTCCAATTTCTCTAATTTATCCACGCTATACCGGTCCAAGCCACAGCATTTTGTTGTTAAATGGTAATATTTTCCACATACCCCTTCACAACGAATTGTCGCCACTTCTCCTCGTATCGCACTTTTGCATTTGTCGCACCTTTTGTCCATTGTACGACAAATTCAACCATACACCTGCTCCGTTGAATAATAATAAATTTTGTTTTGTTTTCGCTTTGATTTGCAATAATTTCCGAATTTTTTGACCGTACTTAGTGTAATTATTTTATTTATTTTGGCTGTTAAATATACAATCGTAGATTTTTCCACCCACTTGCTTTCAGTGTTGCCAGTTTAACTAAGCGATTACAAAAAAAACAGGCCTATTGTAGAACTATTTTTCACGTTAAACCAATTGCAATTAATTTGCTTTCTTGTCATTCATTCCCAGAGTTACATTTTTTTGGGAAAATCTTGTACTCGGAGTTATAAATATACATACATATCTTATAAAATCATGTTTTGAACAAAATTAGTTAAAACAAGTAAAAACAGCGCTGTCTTCGGCTATGCCGAAGGCTTCATACCTTTCATGAATGGAAGAATAGTAAAAAACGTGTTATTGTATTACAATTTCGTATTACCTATAGTTAAAAGCGAAAATTTCCTTCAAATCAATCAAAATAATTCTAGTAAAGGCATTTTTATAAATTATTTAATGCTTTTCCTTATGTAATTAAAAATAACTATGTTTTAAGAAGGGAATGGTTTTTGAATATTTTTAATATCGTATCGACGCTTGATATTCAACATTTAAAAAATACAAATAATTAAGTATTAATATGTAAGACCTACATATATCGGTCTTTGAAAACAGTTATCAGATCCGTAAATAGTTCCCAAGCGTTTAACGCTATGATTCATGTGATATTGCGCTGAGCTTATTACTTTTCGCAATAAATATTTGTCCTGAATTTATCTTGCCGATTTACACTGTGAACTCCGATCTTGATGAATACTAGTACATATATAGCTAATAATGGTTGATGTTTGTGCAAAATTTCAAGCCTTTAGCTGTTTAAATGGAGGAGTTATGGTGCAAAATGCAATATCTGAACAATCGGTTGTATGGGAGCTATATGTTATATTTCTCCGATCTTCATGATTTTCAATACTGATACGTAGCTAATAACGGCTGATATTTCTGCAAAATTTCAAGCCTTTAGCTGTTTAAATGGAGGAGTTATGGTGCAAAATGCAATATCTGAACAATCGGTTGTATGGGAGCTATATGTTATATTTCTCCGATCTTCATGATTTTCAATACTGATACGTAGCTAATAATAGCTGATATTTCTGCAAAATTTCAAGCCTTTAGCTGCTTAAATGGAGGAGTTATGGCGCAAAATTCAATATCTGAATAATCGGTTGTATTATATGTTATAGTCACCCGATCTGGCCGATTCCGACAAATGTTTAATCATTTGTACAACGACACCTGCTCACCAAATTTCATCAAAATAGCTCTAAAATTGAGGGACTAGTTTGCGTTCAAACAGACGGACAGACGGACAGACGGACAGACAGACGGACATGGCTAAATCGACTCAGCTCATCGTCCTGATCATTTAGGTATACTTTTTGATGGGTCTATCTCTTCTCCTTCTGGCACTTACAAACATCGGACCAAACTTAATATACCATTTCATTCTCATGAAAGGTATAATAAAGACCTAAATAACGAAATACATTTTCATGAACATCGTAAAAGAAAACATAGCACTCGTGGCGCCCGTGGCAAGAATACATTTTTTTATAAACATTGACCATCAAATGACAAAGATAATTAATTATTTAACGGTAAAACCTTTAGAGAGTCAACATTGATGTGAGGTTGGCGAATCTGCTGTAATTGCAATTCATTGCCTAACTCTGGACATTGAATAGGCGCTTGAGTAAAAGCCGATTGCCTTATGTGCATTTCGTGATATATCAGGCGCTTTTGACCATAAGTTATATGAAGCAACATCAGCAATTATAGCTAAGGATAACATTCCCACTTTATTAATGGACTAGGTAGAAAGGTTCTTGAAGTCACGAGCCATTACAGCAAACCTTCGAGGGAGTAAACAATCAGTAACAGTCGCTCGTGGTTGCCCTCAAGGGGGCCTACCATCTCTCGTACGATGGATGCTGGTAGTGATAGAACTGCTGGAAAAGCTGCCCGGTTGAAAATTTATCGCTCACAGTTATGCTGGTGACTTATACTAGTGTGCTGAAAAGGGATTGTCAATAAACCCATAGAAGTCTGGATAAAGCACTCAACTGGAACTCACACATCATTATGATTACCAATGAGGCCACAAGGGCTCCTTATGCCTATCAAAAGCTTTCTGGTAAAGCATAGAGATTGGCATATTGGCCATTCAATACGGTGATAAAGCCGATTTTATCTTATATGGCATTGATCGGGTGGTCCAAGGTTAAGCAAGTTAGCATCGACAATACTTTCGGCCATTGTTTGGCCATCAATGAAGCGATGCCCACCTGCCCATCGGACGCTCTTGGTGCCATTCCAAGCATTCCCACCCTCTCGATTTCAATTAAGAAGGCGGCTTGCTTGAGAGCTCCGCGCTTAGCATGAAGAATGGCAATTTTCAGAGTGACATGTGAATACTTATCTCCCATTTCTCAGTAATGCCGTAATCAAATGCTCGTGTATCATGCTACCAAAGCTTTCCTTTAATAAATACGGCCAGGTTATAACTCTTAAAAGGGAGCAATAATACCATATATCCCCGATAGATCCCCAGTATGGTGCACTGATCGATCCTAGCGGGAGGATGGGGGCACTGAGACTAGAATATTAGGACCAACGTTTCGGGAAAATCTGCCAATGAGCTCTTACCGAACCATCTTCCAAACGGGCGTTTACGCAATTGAACCTGTGCCCACGAATGCATTCGCAGAAGGACAATAAGGTCAGAAGGCATATCATGTCAGATACTCGGACAACTCTTAAGGACTTAGACCCACATTTAACGGCATCGAGGCTTGTGGATGCCTATAAAACTCTTTTGAATGAAGGCGGACAAGAGCTCCGGGCAGGAGGGGATTGAAGACAAGGGAAAGGCTGACAATCTCGCAAAACTTGCGGCCCAATGACGGTCTTCGGAGCCTGGGTTTCCAGTTCACGGGAGTAATACAAAAGGTAGAAGGCAATCCAAGAGATTTATATCTTCCTGTCCCATTGTAAGTTAAGATACCATCTTTGAAAGAAGGGCTAGATTAAGAAGCGGGTTGTAGGTTTTTGTGAATTCTTTGACGAAGCGCCAGAGCAAAATCTGGAACATGCCATCCTCCAAAGTAATAATCTCTTAAATAGTCTAGAGTTGAAGTGATAATATTCTGTACTATACGACTTTCGCCAAAGAGCTAACATGGACGACTGGAAGCCTAATGTTATAAGTCATCTTATTTTTAAGGTTCAGCACAAAAGATCACTTTTGGTCGCAGGTTCAATAATTTTGTTTTTGTTTTCGAGATATCCTCTACATAAGCTTTAAAGTTGAGAGTGATATTTCCAAACTTTTTTTCGACCCACTCTAATGTGCATTTGCTTCATATTGGTTCGTCTATAAAATACCGAAAGCTACTATAACAAACCGACCGCTAAAAGCCACATAAGTAAATATTAAAAATAAAGCAAATACAAATGAAATGTACACATGACATATACCCATGCAAAGCGATGGCCAAAGTCTACATACTACTCACGGCAAGCCGAACAAAAAAAGCAACAACAAAAGTAACGTAATCAACATTTGCCATGCAACTCGTATGTGTGTGCTAATTGTTCGGCCTAACTTTTGTATATCTATACTATAATAAAATTGTAAAAAAGTCCTGTCTGTACAACGAAAATTTCTTTACAAAAATTTCCGACATGTATCATGTGAATGTAGTAGAACACATTTGGATCATTCTCAGAATTTTTGTTTATCTGCTTGCCGGTTCGTTCGCAGTAATCTCCGAAACTGCTGAACGGATTTTCATGGGGCTTGAACTGATGCCTGGGCAGCAACCTCAGGCATAACATAGGTTATATTTTATTAATACATTATCAAAATATAAAATGAAAAACGAATTAATAGAAACGGTTTAGAATCACTTTATTTGATAATTTCTGTCACAAATAATGAATAACAAAGCTGAATCTGTTAATGCCATTTATAAAGATCAAGCAAACGCCAAACATAATTTTGACTAAGAAATAAAAAAAAAATTTAAGCGTAGCTGTGCTCAAGACCCGTTTTTATTAGGAAAGTATTAGAAAAAAGGCAACAACAATCAAAACGTGAGAAATAACAGCTGTTTTTTAGTGATAAACATATCTTCTCATCAAATTTCTGTCAACAATATTTCCGCGTTTGAATTCGCAACCTCCAACTTGCCGGGCAAATACACAGCCAGCCAAGAATGATAGACCGCGGACCGCTAGTCCTCTCTTTTTCGATTAGACAACATCCACCCATTCTCTAACGAAATAAAAGCATTTTACGCAAACAATGCTCGTTCTGCCGTTTATCTGCTTCTTCTGCGCTTCATCCTCTTCTTTTTTAGAATTCTTGCTTTGCTTTCTCCTTCTCTAGCTATTATTACGTTGCTCTCAGCGTGGAGGTCGCGATCTTGTTTTCAATCATTCTTAGCTGCCAGCGAACCAAAGCGGGCATGTGAACTGCTGTTGGTTTTCCTAGTTTTCTTCCTACATCCCAAAATAATTCATGTACGAGAATTTTAGGTTGTTATTGGTGGTTACGGTAAATATACTTTATTATTGTTGGAATTTGTTATGGTTGATGTACTGAATCAAAATATTTTTCATGCTACAATTTTTCGTTGATTTTTTTATAAAACTGTAGTTTATTTTCTAGCAATTGCCCTACAAATTAATGTTTCACAGTTTGAACAAAACTTCAGGGACCATGGCGGCAATAATTTGTATACAAAAATACATGATTTATTAGTTATTTTGTTATTTTTGTTTTTTTTCGATCATATTTGATCGATATTTTGTGAATCTCATTTTTTGGATCAAATATGTTTGACATTTTGCGATTTAATCTTTTCCATAAAAAAATAGTCGTTATTCTTGGATTTTTATTTTTCCGATCATTTTTTATCGATATTTTTTATTACGATTTTTTCGATCAAAAATAATCGTTATTCATGATTTAACCGTTATTTTGAGATTTTTGGTTTTTCAATAGCATTTAATCGGCATTTTGTGTATTTTTGTGATTTTTATTTTTTTCGATAAAATGTAATCGTTCTTCTGACCTTTTTTTATTTTTCCGATGATATTTATCGATATTTTTTATTAGCATTTTTTCAAAAATAACTGCTGATCTTGGATTTACAACTTTTCTGTCATAACAAAGGAAAAAAACCTGGCGACAATGACAATAACAGCAACAACAACAATAATACGATTTATGTTTCATGAACGAAAAAATTTTTGATCAAAAAAAAAAAAGAAATTAAGAAATAACGGGGAAACTCCATGAAAAGAATAAAACCAGAAAAAAATTCTAAATAAAAATACGGTCAGATTTGTATAGCATATGACATAAGAATTCATTCGATATATTCCTGTTTAATTTGTTTTGAATGAATTCTTCCTATTCATTTTTTGATCCGAAAAAAATTAAAATAACGTACAGTTACTGTAAAATTTATAAAGATTTAAAAAATGTTCAGCTAAACTTCAAACTTTTTAATTCGAATTTTTATGAACTTTTAGAGTATGCAGTTATGAGCTCGATTCAATTTTAGTATAATAAAATGTATGTCTCAAGTAACTCAAAATTCTGAATGATTTTGGACGAGTTTTTTCTACTTACATATAACGAGTTATTTTGTACGGAAGAAAATGGGCAAAATCACCAGAAAATTAAAAAAATTATGAAAAATCAAGCGACTTTTTCACCATTAAAAACTTACACGTTGTTATACCAGAATTCTAAAGGCTGGAAAATGTCTCAAAATTCTTATTAACAATTTTGAAATTGATATAAAGATGTATTGATTTTTTACGTTTTTGGACGAAGTGTGAAAAACTAATTTGTATGAAATTTATTTATTATAAAAAAATCAGCAAAAAATGTACCATGTAAAACATTTTGAATGTAGTAAAAAAAAACGCAAAGCAAAATACTTTTGTGCGTAACTGTACGTCCAATTGCATGTTCGCATAATTTGGTTAAATGTCGCATGCACAAATGCAGATATTTACACATAGGAGTATATTTGTATTTCTACCTCCCATCATATTGGGCCGTTGGGGCGGCAACCGCCCCAAAACAACGACAATAACAGCAAGATAGCGGCAGACTCAGTGAATTGGGTTGACATGCCGCAATGACAAACTGTCGCACTCGCACTATCGCAATCCCAATTCGCAATTCGCAATTCGCAATTTGTAATTTGCATTCACTGTACACATTCGTTGTGTTTTGTTTTTAGCGCTCGCATTCCACACATTGCGGAGACAATGCGACTCCCGCAGCTGCCAAGCGGCTGCAATACCAGCAGCAGCAATAATTGAAATATAAAACTATCTGCAACAAAAGCAAAACAAAAAAAAAAACAAACACAGAATTTTAAATTGCAAAAATTGCAACGTAGGTGCTTTACATACGAAAATCACAAACACGCACATATAATAATCTATTATGGGCTTGCTTTTTATAGCATTACGAGAATTGTTATTTCTCTTTTTATTTTTGTGCTACTTGGCAATGCTATGGCACTCGTGCAAATACTTTTGCAGTCAGTTATTTATATATTCATTTTTTTCTGATATTTAATATTCCAAATAACACATTTTCATCATTTTATTTGCATTGCATATTTTTGCCACTACAATTCCGTTTCTAATAATCCTCAGTAAACTATTGACAGTCGGCGCACTACACTTTTATAGCACACTGATGACGGAATTTGCATACAAACGCTATATTGACATTAGCAAATTCTAAGCCTGTTTCCTATCAGTTTACTTAGCAGCTTAGTTTCTATTTTGTTATTTCTTGGAATATCTAACAACGCGATATCATACGAAATATCATCAGCATCAGAACATTTGGCAAACTAGTCTCGTCAGCCTATTCATCAGCACGATACTAAGCGTTGAACCAGTTCGAATTTTAACAGTCATGCACTTAAAAGCGCGAGCCAGAAGTAAAACTTTTTTGCCGACTTCACAAAGAAATAGATAATTAAATATGGGAGTAGTAGTTGTAGTAGTCGTTAGTAGTTAGTAATTGTAGTAAGTCTATAACTTAATTCATGCGGGGATTTTCCAAAATTTGAATGTTTATTTAAGAAAAACATGTACAATAGTATTATTCCAAATATTGCCCATCTGAAGCTATGTCATTTTCCCATCTTTCTGGCAGTGAACAAATGGTAGTCAGAAGAGGCAAAGTCTGTTTTCCAAATAGTTCTTAACCGGAATAGCACCGTGGGTCCCAGCGTTGTCATGGTGGAAAATGATTGCCTCGTGTCTGGTCGCATATTCCGGGCGTTTTTCCATTGATGGGTTCACCCGGTTTTAGCAGCTCATAATACAGCACGCCCTTCAGCATTACCTTCGCGCCATGGATATTCGGCTTAGCCGTTGATTTGTCTGGTTGACCTAATTTCACATATGATTTTTTGCGCTTGGTGTTGTTGTAATGGATCCATTTTTCATCACCATTAACAATTCGATGCAAAAATGACTTCCTTTTGTGGCGTTCCAGCAGCATTTCGGACAAGCAAAGCCGCTTTTCGACATCTCTCGACTAGAGTTCATGTCGAATCCAATTTCCTTGCTTTTGAATATCTCCAGCTGCTTTTAAACGTTTTGAAATGGCTGCTCGAGTGGCACCCAAAGATTCTGCGAGCTCTTCCTGCATTTGGTAACAATCTTCATAGAGTAATACTTCCAGTTCTTCACCTTCAAACCTTTTTGGCTGGCTAGGACGTTCATCTACTTCCAAGCCAAAATCACCACTTTTAAATCGTGCAAACCACTTTTGGCACGTTCGCTCAGCTAGAGCATGTTCACCATAAACTTCCACCAAAATACGATGACTTTTGGCAGCAGTTTTCTTCATATTAAAGTATTGAAGAAGAACTCCCCGCAAAAACACTTTTTCAGGCATAAAGTTCGACATATTTGAGTGAAAAGAAATTATTGTTGTTTACGCTTCAAATGAATGGCATATACTAAAAAGACGTACAATGACAGTAGCTTTTCAACGTATGTTCGGAATATATTGGAACGATGGAATACATACATATAAGTTACGTCATCTCTTAGCAAACCGCACGAATTAAGTTATATACCCAATAGTAGTAGTAGTGGTTAGTCGTACTAAATAGTTGCATTGGTAAAAACAGTAGTAGAAGTTAGTAGTGTACTAAATAGTAGTAGTACTAAATAGTAGCTGTAGCGGTAGTAGTCATGGAACTAGTAATTAGTAGTCGTAGTTCTATTTAGAAGAAGTATTAGTGTCGTTATAGTGATGAACCAGTCCCTAGCTACGCGTCTACCATTCCTGAGCTCGAAGTTCAAAACTATCCCGCAATGGTCTGGAAAAAGATCCTGAAATGTTCCGAAAACATTTAGTCCGAAAATAGTGTCAAAATGATCCAGAACTTGTCCTCAAATACACATTCATATGTCGCTTCCACAGTATGTATGTCTTTATTTTATATAAGTGTGTCATGTCGCGACTTTATGACATCACTTTGTCACGCGATTTTCGATATGCGATTCTGGCGCGACTTTCGTTACGCGATGTAAAAAATCACTCGATACCACTAAAAAAGTTTTACTTAAAAAAAAATATAAAGAATTGTGTACCTAAATCAAGACCAAATCAAAAGGTTTGCTCACAAAAGCACGGCAATATAAAATACTAAAATTAATGTTTCGGACCCAAAATTCTTAGAATATTTAAAACTTTAAGAACGAAAAAAAAAGTCAATTTAACCGCCGTCGGATTTATTTTTAGAACGCCTCTTTTCTCTGAGTTTATAACTGTGTATCAAAGGGGCCGGCCATTAATCGTGTGACCTCGTTTTTGGGTTGGAAAATGGGTGTCAAATGATCGCTATCGATCAAAAAAAAAAGATTATGTGGATCGTTGATGATGATCGATGAATTTTTAGTCGAAAATTTTATAATAATATAATAATGTCATATCTATGCATTCAGATTAAATTAAGGCAGAAGTCTCATTTGTTATCATAAGAACGTATGTACCGATATATGTTTTGAACGATTATTAAGTTAAGTGATTATTAAGTTAAGTTTTTTCAATAAGACTTAGGCTTAAATATAATTCTCATTTCGGTTAGCTGAGATATTGTACTAAGATTTTTATCAGTTTCTCTAACTCAGCGCACAACCACCATATCAGTTGTTTATTTGTTTTAATTTTTACTTTTTCGAACGTAAATACATAGGTAAATGTAATTAGAAAAACCAGCTTTAAGTATATTTTAAGTACTTTATAACTTGCATTCAAATTGCGATTTTTCTCCCGATTGAATAAAGGTTTCTTCAAATTGAATAAAACTCTATATAAAATGAGATCTGTTTTATCAAAAAGTAGTAAATAATTATTAAGTGAAATTTCATTCCCATTTCTCTTTCTTTTGGTAGCCGTTTTTCTTTAATCCAGATTTCTTTTTTTTTTTGTTTTTTTTTTTTTGAGTCTATTTGCTTACGTTTAGTATAACGAAATGAATTAATATTAATTCGACGCTTATATCATATAACTGGATGTTTGACCGATCTTCTGCTATAATTTGCGGTGTGCATCGTGATATAGTACCCCAAGGGAGCTACAGTTTTATGCCGTCTCCGAACGGCAAATGATATTTGGGAAAAGTTTTTTCATAGCAGAAATACACTGGAAACCTTGCCACTGCCTGGCGAGGGGCGATGGCTATTAGAAAAAAGCTTTGCTCTAATTTTTAATACAACTTGTTCCAACCGAGATTCGAACCCAGAACACTCCGAGTGCAGCACTTACACTACCCTCTGGGCTACGGTCGTCACATCGAAATATTTTAGTATATTAATTATTTGCTTACTGGAATAACAGGATACATTTTTAAACAAATATTGCAAAAATATCTGTATGTATAAGGCGGCCGCCGTAGCCGAGTGGGTAGCGTGTGCGCGCTTCATTCGGTGGGTCCCGTAACATCAAAGGCAGGTAATGGCAAACCTTCGAGCGAATTTCACATGATGTCCCATTGTGTCATAAATCATAAATTCTTCAAATTTTAAAAATTCAAATTTGCTACTCGATCCACACCGGACGTTGGCATGCCGGTATCCATATAAAATGAGGATAGTGTGGATATTCAGTTAATCTTCGTTGGTGTAACCATCCGGATGTGTGGGCAGTGGCGTAACTATACCATCTGGGGCCCGTGACAAATTCTTTTGACGGGGCCCTATCAGTAAAAATCGTCACGTTGTACTCAGTTTAATTTTAATAAACTTCGAGGTTTTCAGCGGACTCAATTACACGTTGTATATGTCCCACGAGAAGGAATGGTCTGTAGTCCCCATGCTAGCCCAATGCGTATTGGCGACTTCACATTCATCCATAGAACATAATATCTCAATGCATTCATCATCTATTCGCTAGCTTTTCGGTGAAGGAACAACATCGTGAGGAAACCTACATACATTTACAATGAAATAAAAATAACAATTTAATTTCAATAAGATATTTATTAAGAAAAATCTTTTTTTCGAGCTTTCTGTTCCGCAAAAGTGTCTATAACATCATCAAAGTTTAAAGATCTGGCCATAGAATTTT
Source organism: Anomoia purmunda (assembly GCA_951828415.1). Lineage (NCBI taxonomy): Eukaryota > Metazoa > Arthropoda > Insecta > Diptera > Tephritidae > Anomoia > Anomoia purmunda. The sequence continues at coordinate 57,974,465 of OX639997.1, read as the reverse complement.
CAATAGACAGAATAGCCAAGTTACATAACCTGTCTTGTCCCATAGAGTTCCTTAAATACGTTTTTATCAATTTAAGTTTTGGAAATGATCGTTCAGCACTAGCTGTAGTCACAGGAATTGTAAGAAATAACATTAATGCAGTGCATACTTCAGGAAAGCTGCAGGACATAAAATGATTTTTTATTATTAATAAATCAGCAAGGTCTCTAATACACGAAGATTTTTTTATTTCGTCTCTGAAAGTGGATCGAAAACTGAGAATTTCTCTGGCAAATGATTCAGATATGTCTTTTTTATATATCTCAACAAATTCTAGAGCTTTATGTAATAGATCAGTGCCAATTAAAACTTTTAAAGTGGAAGGCTGCAAAACACTGAAATTTGAAACAATTTCATTCATTGGAAGGAAACGCGATTTCAGTTGGTTTATAATGATGTCCAATACTCTATAAAATATGTTCACTTTGAACAAACTTTCCGGATCTTGGAGACGCTCATCTTCGCAAAGCTCATCAAAATGGCGTTTTACCTTCCTCTGACGAGTTTTAGAAAATGCAGGGGTGATGGACCATTTTTCTGCTACACTATTTGCGTCCATTATTAAATTTTCAAATTCATGTCGATACCTTTCCAATTCTTCCAGACAAATTTTCAAACGTTTTAAGGCATTTGAAAGAACGGTGGCTTTAGACTGAAGTGTTTTAGAGGCTGCATCGATAGTAAGTAGGATCTTGCAATGGAAAGCCAATAACATTATAAAATTGTAATTTTCGATCTTCTTTTTGAGTGAAACAGCTTCATTTCTTTCATCTGATTTGCGACTTAACAGAATGGTTTCCGTTAGCGCTTTTTGGACTTCAACAAACCGAACTTTTAAAGCAAAAACGGCATCATAACGTCCTGCCCATCTAGTAGGGTTTAATGTTTTTAATGTTATTGAAGTTGAAGACTCACTTTCTTTATTAGATATAAAACTTGATAAAATATTCCATCTTCTGATACTATGCCCAAAAAAATTATAAATTTGTTGAACTGTTTCAAAAAAATTTTGCATATCAATAACCTCTCTCACTGCATCATTGAGTACTAGATTTAAATTAAGAGCAGCACAGTGAACATATACGGCATTTGGCTCGACATCTTTTATGAGTTTTTGAACTCCACCATAAGTCCCTTTCATTGTGTTAGCACCATCATATCCTTGTCCTCGACACTTATTTAGAGGAATATTTTTGTCATTTATGGATTTAATAATTTGCTTGGACATTGCTAAGGCAGTTTGATCCTTAACTTCATGAAATCCTAAAAATGTTTCTTTAATGACAAGTGCCTTTGGGATCCCATTATCATCTTTTTCGATCATACAATAACGGTAAAGTTCACACATTTGATCAGTTTTTGAAATATCTTGAGTTGTATCGAATATGATAGAGTAGAATGGTGCAGCATTTATTTCATTTATGAGTGCATTTTCTACTTTTAGAACTAGGACAGAAATTAGCTCATTTTGTATTTTTGGACTTATGTAAGTATTTTATCTGGCTCTTTGGTTTACTTAACAATTCTCGTAAAATCGGGTCGTATTTTCCTAATAACTCAACAATACTCAAAAAGTTTCCTTTGGAGCTTGGATCACTGCTATCTGCGTTTTCTCTGTGGCCACGAAAGGCTAAATTACACGTTCAAAGTGTCAGAGTAACATTAAGGAGCCTAGAAAGTACTTGGCGCCAAAAAGATTTTTCTTTTTTGCTCATAAACTCTTGCTCTTCATCGAGTGTTCCATGTAGCCGCCACTGTTGATACGTAAGACAGGAATCCAGATGAATTTTTGATGCCTCGTGTCTTTGTATGGCATCTACAATATGTTTCCAGTCGTCATAGCCCTCAATCCAAACATTTTGTATTTTCTTAGATGCCCGATTTGCGAATAACCAACACGGTTCACAATACGCCTTCTGAAGTATTAAAGAATAGGATAGCCATGTACGTTAAAGTTCCGCGTCAGACTTGGAAACAATATAGTAATGTTTTTCTAGAAAAGATCTATTGTCGCTATCTTTTAAGAAAGGGCCCTTAGGTTTACAATGTCCGTTTTCAATCACGAACCTCTTCACTTGATCAGTTAGCCCTTTAAAATTACCCTTATCAGTAACATATGGCGAAGATACATGAACAATGCTAAAATATAATTCTCTTTGATTTCTGTTGTGGTTGTTCTGGGTCTGGATAGTTACTGGTGTTGGGTGCTGCGTCTGATAATTCTGGTATACATTTAGTAAGGTCGAATTCTTCACTTTTGGAGCACTGTTCACTCGACTTTTTATTATTTAAGTCATCATTTTTCAAGTACTGACTAATTTTAGGTAGCTTTTTATTTTTTTCTTCAGTCTCCCTCTTTCTCTTTCGTTTTTCGCTCCCACTTATATATTTTCTGGAACTAGACATTTTAATATCAACGTTTTCTCACGAAACCCTCTCCTGCAAATTTCCTTTAGGTTACCAGATCACTGCAGCGTCTTCCAGGCTGAGGTCTCAGCTATCAGGGAGGCGGTAGAGGAGATTGGGACCGGGATTATAGGAAGAGACATCTTCATTCTTAGTGACAGCCAGGCTGCAATCAAAGCTCTGAGCTCTTTCACTTTTAACTCTAACATCGCGCTGGACTGCCGCCTATCTCTGCAGGAGATGGCCAAGCAGAACAGACTGTACCTCATTTGGGCCCCTGGTCACCGGGACATAGAGGGAAACTGCATGGCAGACGAACTTGCAAGACAAGGTACGACCAAGCAGATTCTTCAGGATAAAGAACGCATTGGTATGCCGTTTGCCACTTGCAAACTGCTACTCAGAGATTGTACATATAAGCAAGCTGACAATAGATGGAGGCAAAATACGACCTGTCGAACCTCAAGGCAGATGTGGCCTAAATGGGACCGGAAACGATCGCGCAGCGTTCTCTCTCTAAGAAGGGAAAACAATTCGAACGTCATCGGGGCTCTAACAGGGCACTGTCTGATAGGGAAACATGCTGAAAGGTTGGGAGTACCCTTCCAAAGATGCTATAGGAGCTGCAAGAACGACGAGGAGGAGGAAACGATCTTGCATTTACTGTGTAAGTGTCCTGCACTGTGTAAAAGCAGAATGCGATATCTGGGATCACCGTTTTTTGATGACCTTAGTGAGGTTTCAAGCGCCGAGGTAAATTGTCTGTTGAAGTTCATCAGCGAGGCAGAATGGTTTGGTGAGGGGTAATTTTTCCTTTTGGATGGTACAAATTTTTCCTTGTGGTAACACAATGGGCCTCCTAAGATTGGCCTAAGTGAGCCGCTGTAGGCGGCTGCCACTCCAACCTACCTACCTTCATAATCAACTTTACTTTGCCACCATTTTCATATTCAATAAAAGAACAAAAAATACGAAAAATCAAAGATACAAATCACCAATTAACAAAAATAATCACACAAAGAATACGCACTCAGTAGAGCCCTCATAAAAAAATATCAAATCCGGAATTCCCCTAACATAGTGTTGCTAGCTCGTCCCAGCAGCAGCGCCACGAAAAAAATGAAAGCAAAAAGGGGAATTCCCTGATCGTCAATACTCACCCGCGTTGCCAACGTACCGCGACAGAATATGTACAAACCAATGGATGCGTTCTAAAATGAATAGAGATGTGTAATTACCGGTATTTTGATTGACAGTTTTTTGACGGACATAAGTACGTAAAATTACTCGTCACGGGTAACGTGTACATCTCTAAAAATTAATCAACACTTTTTTGTTTAGGTTGGTTGAAATGCTTAACGATTAACTTGAAATTGTATTATGGACTTTAGTTGTCTCACTTTGGATTTTAAGCAGAACTTATAAAAATATACTTTTCAAATAAAATAAAATACTCAGGTACAATGTAAAAAATTATTTTTGCGCTCGCGGCCTCTTGGGCCGGGGCCCTCTTAGGTCGGGGGCCCGTGGCATTTTGCCAACCCTGCCACCCTATTGTTACGCCACTGTGTGTGGGTTTAGCAACTCGTGAATGATTTTATGGCCTACTATAAAAAAAAAATGGCTTCGCACATACGAAGTATGTATCTAATCTTACATGACGTTTAGCTACCCTACCTAAAAGTGCCATTTTGACCGTTGTTTCAAGAAAACTTTCAAGTGCAATTGGTCGTTCTAATGTGTTTGCAGTTACAGATGCACTAGCATAATTTTCTACAGAATCGTTTCGCATTAAATAAATTAAATTTATATTTATCATATCTAATTCCTACTCTAAATTAGGTTTTACGAGGGGGTACAGCTCAAATTTTTCAGATCCTTTCAGCCTAGTATTACTTTTGACTTCTTTCACTGCTTCCGTTCGTACCTAGTTGGAATATGGAGCTTTTAACTGGAGGCGCTATCACCAATTTCTAGTTGATAGAATGGGGCGAGTGGAAAAGGTGTTTCTTAAATTTGCTCTTAGGTCGTTGAAATTTCCCAATCCGGTTCCTTTGTACAAGTCGCTTTTGCTTCCAAACAATTTAAAGTCTCAAGATAGTACTCATTGACTTTTATATATTCTTGAATTTAGAGAGATATTGATTGTTCATCTCTACTGCAAGGTATTAGTTTTCGTTTACCAGTAAGGACTCTACGCAATTTATATCCTTATTATCCGAATGTGCCTAAAGCTCCTATTCCTCGAGCACTTCGTGAATTAAATGAGATCTCGTGAATTCGGTTTCGCTTGGCTTTGCTTGGTTTCAGTAATAGAACTTTCTGGATTAGCCTTGAGTCCAATAAAAATACTTTTGCAATCAATCAATCAATTCGTATTGGCTTCTAGTATTCCAAAATATAATTTTATAATGTTGTTGATATTAGGATTCTGGTTAAGCAAAAAATACAAAACTAGCTGCTGTTTCATACCCAGGAGGCAATAAAACAAATGCCGATTCTTAGTACAGATCCGTGGAGAATTTCTTAAAATGTTGGCTGGAAACCTTTTAGTTATTTGAATTTAACAGTTGTCAAATTTCAGTTAATGTTTTATTTATTTATTTTACAACCAAGTGTATTTTTGTGAAGTTTCCTTTAAATTCAAAATGCAAATTTAGCTTGAGAATAAAACTAGTCATTGTGGTCATATTTTGCTGCTAGATAATTCAGTCTGTTGGCGGGCGATGTAGCCGAGTAACGTGCGCACATTTCATTCGGTGGGTCTCGGGTTTAAATCCTGGCCGAGGAAAGTAACATCAAAAATTATAGAAAATCTCTGAGTGTAATTCTGCTCACAAAGAGCATTCGCCGTTCGTAGTCGACATAAAACTGTGGGTCTCTCAATTTGTGTTACACCTCAGGACACACGCTACAAATTATAGGAGAAGTTCGGCCAAATATCAAGCTTATGCTATAAGCGCAAAATTATTATATATTATATTAATTTAATATTTAATGTACAGCCATTGTTTGTAGAAGTCTCCTAGTAGCATTTGACCATCGTGAGATGCTAAAGTTAACGAGTGAATTAATGCCAGGCATTTCCACAATGCTCTCTTCTAATTTCCACTCTATATGTCTAAATTTTCGTACTACAATTTTCGATTGCTCTAAGATGCATTGTAGATCTTCAACGAGTAAGAACATCTACACCATTTTGCTAAATTCCGAAAACTTCAAATGAAAATGAGAATAGTCAATTGTAAATAAGAAAGCCTCAAATGAAAATTCGAAATAAGCAGCGACTTTATAGTATTTAGCATAGCTCGTGGATAAAGTGAAGGTCCCTCCCTATTACCGGAAGAGAATACCGAGATAATCACCCATCAAAATATGCCGGTAAGCACATACAAAATTTATTGCACTTATGATGTCCTAGGCGACTAAATTTATTAATTTTTTTCACTATCGTCCACACTGATTAGAAATCTGTAAAAATTATTAATTACTTATTATGGTAGAAGGAATTTTTGGAATACAATTTAGTCGATATGCAAATTTTTTTTTTGTTGAAAATTTAAAAAAAATGTATTAATTTATTTTTAGACCGAAAAGTTAAAAACAAGTTCCACACACGATTACTCATATGACTTGTAAAAAAATACTAATAAAAAGATAAATATCAAAAAGGAGGGCACTTTACAAAAGAAGGACGTACTTTACGAAAAGAGAACGGTTGATCGCTTTACTGTAATAATAGAATATACCCGCCAACATTCCGTTTCTTTGCTATTTTAAGCTTAGTTAAATGCAGGGAAATGTCGCGGAATTTCATGTCTTATTAATTTAAAAAAGTTGTGAAATAAAAATTTACATTTCTGAATATTTATACATAACTGATAATTTCTTGAAGTAAAAAAAAAATAAAATTTGTGAAGTGCGCGACAACAAGCGTGTTTCCCCTCCCATGTGTGTAAAGCCAGCGAATATGTGGTAAATATTTGACTTAAATTGTAACAACATTTTTTTTTTTTTGAGTTTCCCAAATTCTTGCTATGGTATTTTTACCATTTTTCACTTAATTACAAATATGCACCGAGCACATGCAAATCAGCCATTAAATTGGTTTCTGTTTTGCCAACGCCAATGTCTGCAACGCCTTCTTGCAGCTGCCGCAACAAATATCTGCTTGTTGTTGGTACTTATTTGTTGCTTTTTTGCTTAGCAAATATGTATCTCAAGGATATCGGTATGGAATCAACGTAAAATATTTCACACAAACACCAAATATTTGCACGGCCTACAAGCGAAACAGAAATCTGGCTAACAGCTGCATCTGCACGCGAGGTACTACTATAGATTTTATATATATATGTAGTTACCATATACGATTTTAGCTTATAAATTTATTGTTGCAGTGCAGACTTGCGCGTCACATTGGGCTAGCCGCTTGAATTTTCGGGCAAAAAGGTATTTTTTAAACAAATTTTAATTTGAAACTTTAAACGTTATGCATATCCATATCCAATATTTTTTTGTTTTTTTTTTTAATATGATATTCTCAAATGTTATAATGAGCGACTTTTTCTATTCCTCATGTTAGATAAAATTATTTTAATCCCCTTTTGGAGCCCTTTTTTGCGTATGAATTGTGGGGCAACTACTGAAGCTTTTCAAAATGGTTTTTTCATTTTGTTTATTAAATTTTGCAATTATTTAATTCTCTTCTCTACGTCGATACACAAGCTTATTCAAAAATTAAAAAAACAAATGTTTGAAATTGTAGGATTTTTACGAAAAAATTTGTTTCCCCTGTTTTTTTGCTAATAACGACTGTAAATATTGTTTCGGTAGAGATTTTCAAAAAACCAAAAATTGTGTGACGTCTTAACGGCAAGTTTGGTGAAGAAAAAATCCAAAATATGTGTCAATTGGTTTAACACTTTTTTCAAAAGATAAAGGGCATGATAAAGAAACGACGCGCGCGCCCCTGCTTGAAGCTCTAACTCGAAAATCGATTTTTTGAAGCCGCTTCACTACCTATGTACCTTCTCCTCCTAACTAAGTAAATAATATACCAAATAAAGTAGAATTAAAATAATACTCTTCGTAATAATTTCTTATTTCAAATCGTTTAGTAGCATACTTTAATTGGAACTTATTTATATCGTTTTGTAAATACATAATTCAAAAAAGAAATAACCAATTGATTGCTACATTGGTTGAAATTTTCTTTGTATTTTGAAAATGTGAAAATGTTTTCACCCCCTGAACCAGAATGCGATACAGATAATGCAGATATCGATACTGAAAACAATAATTTATTAACTAAATATGAAAAGAAGTTTGATTTTATAAAATTATCTAACAAAGAAGACTGCAGGCAAATATTATAATTATAGTATATATAAGTTTCTGAAAAAATAAACCAAAAAAACATACAAAAAAAATTATTAAAAAAGCAATATCAAACACAACATAAAGCAACAAAAACACAAAAACAAAACAGCCGTGAACCTAAAAACACGAATCAGACGAAAAACTTCTTTGCCGAATTCATAACGAGTTGGAGATTTAAATATGGGAGCAACAGTAGTAAAAGTCATTAGTAGTAAGAAGTAAAAGTAATAGTTGAGATAGTAGTAATAATGATTCGTAGTACTAGCATTAGTAAAAATAGTAGCATTAATTAGTAATAGCACTGGTAAAAATAGAAGCAGAAATTAGTGAAAATACTAGTAACAATAATAGAAACAGTATTAGATGGAAATAAAATAATTAGTTATCAGAAGTAGCATTAATAAAAAATAGTAGTAGATAATAGTGAAAATCGGAGAAGCAATTAGTAGTAGCATTAGTAAAAATAGAAGCAGAAATTATTGAAAATATTAGTAGCAATTAGTGGTAGGATTTGTCAAAATAGACTTAGAGGTTAGTAAAATAATAGTAGTAGTAGAAGAAATAAGTATAAAAATAGTAGCAGTAAAAATAGTAGTTGTAATTAGTAATAGCATTACTAAAAATAATAGTAGTAGCTATTATTCGTTTCGTTCGTTTCGTTTATTATTCGTTATTCGTTTACAATAAGACTTAAAATACTTAAATGCAACCCGCGAAGCAACAGTGCTTATCTACACGTTTACAGATATTTGACATTTACATGTATTCTCATATATCTATATGTGAAGACTCGTACAATTTATCTGTCTTAATTTTCATTTAACAAAATCTTATGATTTGAATGATTTTAAATAATTTCATGCATATTAAATATTTTTTGGCATTCGATTATAAATTTGTTTATAAATTTATTACAATAAGCTTTACTTTAATTAAATATTTTCTTTTGGATGTGTTAGGTAGTTTCCTTAAATTAGTAGTATCAGTAAAAATAGTAGTGAAAATAAATAAAAATAGTATTAGTAATAATAAGTTGTAGCATTAGTGAAAACAGTAGTAGAAATTAGAAAAAAAGTAGTAGCTATTGGTAGTATCATTAATATAAATAGTAGTAGAAATTGGTAAAAATAGCTGTAGTAATTAGTAGTAGCATTAGTAAAAAAAGCAGAAATTAGTGAGAATATTACCAGCAATTAGTGGCAGGATTTGTCAAAATAGACTTAGAGGTTGGTAAAATAATAGTAGTAGTCATAAGTAGTATTAGTAAAAATAGTAGTAGAAATTAGTGAAAATACTAGTAGTACCAAGTAGTAGCATTAGCAGCGATAGTAATAGAATTTAGTAAAAATAGTAGTAGTAATAAGGGGTCATGCACACATTACGTAACGCGATTGTTTATTATTTTAGACCCCCCCCCCCATGTCACACTTTCAGAAAAATTGTTTTTATTAATCGTAAAATAATAAACAAAGTTTATTGATATATGTTATATACATATAAGGCAAATGTGCACGACCCCTAAGCAGTAGAATTACTAAAAGTAGTAGTAGACAGCAAGGAAAAAAGTAGTAGTAATAGGTAAAAATAGTAGTGTAATTGTTAGTAGTAAAAATAGTGGTAGGAACTAGTAAAAAAGTAGTAAATATTAGTAGTAGCATTAATGCAAATAGTAGTAGAAATTAGCAAAAATAGTAGTAGTAGCTGTAGTAGAAATACATAGTAATAGTAGTACTAGCTAGTAGTAATAATAACTAGTTCTCGTAGTGATAATAGTAGTACAATTATACACATTGATATATCGCTGCCTCAGTATGTATTTTTCCTTTTTCCCTTACAATCGTCATGTGGTTTCTTCGTGACGCGATATCGACACGATTTGACTCACACGATGTAAAAAGTCACTCTCACGCCGCTAAAGAAGTTTTACTTTAGAAACGGAATGTTTTATCAAATTAGAAGCCTTCTTGTGGCACATAAAATAGTAACTGCGAATACGAACCCTAAAACCGTTCCACGAAGTTTTATTTTATGATGATCAATTACATTTATATATTTTCAACGCCATATTGTATCCGCCACTTTGAGTTTTTCAAATTTGATTTTAAATTCGTAATAAGCGACTCCAAATACCTTTTAAAACCAAGTTTTACGAAAACCTATGGAATTCTTAAACTTAATGCCCGCCACATTGTATCTGCCATTTTAATTTTTTTCAATCTGATTTTAAATTCGTAATCAGCGAACCCGAATTAATGGGTAGCCTAATAAAAATTCAAAGTTTCTCGTATCCTAGGAGTTATTAATTTTAACCAAAATTTCAAGCTTCTGGCCCAATGTGCGTGTTTACAAAAATAAATATAAATATATGTATTTAGATATTAATTAAATTTTTGTGCGCGCACTCAAAGCTGCAAGTACGAGCATCTGACCACCACCTGCTGATTTCGCGCAATCGGCCGACAAGTTCAGTCAGTATCCATGCCTTTGTACGTATGTATAAATATTATGCGTCTGTATGTCTGAGAATTGTATTGCTTTCTGCGTGCAAAAGCCAAGCCCCTCTGCGCAATTGAAACGGCGCATACAGCTTGGCTCCATTCACGTAACTTGCCGACTCAGTGTCGCCATGTCGCCTTCGGCATTGCACTTCTTATACCAAAAACCAAAAAAAAAAAAAAATAAACACAGAATGGCATTAAAATGCAACAAAATGCTTGCATATGCTCTTATATGACCATACTATTTATGCCACAAATCGGGTACTCATGCCTATTATCTGCAGACTTGCATTGAAACGGAAATACGGTCATCGCTGGCGGCGACGTTGGCTACGTAAAACGCAAAAGGCATCAAGACATCAGCCGCGTCGAGAAAAGTTTACTTATAGTTTGTTAATTATGTAGTCAAAGTTGCTTTTTAATTCAACAGCGCGCTGCGTAACCGGATTGCGTATGCCCGCGACCCAAACGCAGCGGCAGCAGCAGCAGCAGCGACAACCGCAGTCGTATTCGCGCGTCCAGGCAGCGACATTTTCGCAATGTGGCAGCTATAAACACTCCCTCTCCAATAACAACAACACCAACAGCAACAACAATAAAAAAATAATAACAACAGCAATTTGCCCTGCTTTAAATGCTATCAGCCAACCGGTTTGACGCCACATAGCAATGACGATTGCAGTGTGGCACCGCTTAGGAGCTACCAGCACCTTACCATTCACCTAACCAAAAGTTGAGGGCTCTGCTTAGCGTCGTCATCTTTCTCCATCAGTGATGCCACACGGATTTTTTAGTTTTTACCAAAACTTTGAAAAAAAGCTACTAAGCCAAACAAAAAGTAGAGCATGAAATACTTTCAGTGCTAGAGCAATTTAGTCCATTCCAACTACCCGCCCTAGCCAACATAGCCATTGTATTTTATTTCGCTGTACTATGGCTGCCCCGTTATAAGGTCATATAGCTCATCGTCCCATCGTCACAAAGATCTTTCCTAGAATATTTCTCTCGAACACTCCAAGGGTCATATCATCCGATGTTCAAAGCGTCCATGCTTCTGCGCCACATGACATCACGGGCGTGATGCGAAATTTATAGAGTGTGGTTTTGGTTCTTGTATAAAACGTGACGACGATTAATTATCTTTTCCAGCAGAAGGATAAAGAGCCGCACGGTAGAGAGTCACTAGTTTCTAAAACCTCATTTAGTAGCAAACGGTTCGGAGAGGTTCGTTTCAATTCTGACTGAATCGGTGGAGTGGCTCAACTTCATTTTACATACGTACATTTTTTTTGGCTTTCGAAAGTCGACAAAAAGTTGATGTCTATTGATTCTTTCCCTCCGGTCTTTACCCAGCTTTCCCGTATCGGGAATATCTGGTCGATGGTAGACTTGCCGAATCTAAAACCAGTTGTTTCTTTTTCCTCTTGTTTTTCCGACAGGGTGAAAAGTTGATGTATATTGTAACGATTTTCTCTCATCCCCTGCCAAGTTTGTTTTGGAGATAAAGCGAGTTCGTCGTTGTGCCATCTACAGCGTCATTTTCTTTCGAGATTGTCTCCAAACCAAATTTTAGTCTTTCACACCTTATTTGTTATATTGTTAAGAAAACTGAACTGAAATCTACCGCCGGTAATTTTCGCGTATAGGAAGATCGCTGGGTATAGCTATTGCCATTCGCCTTTTGTCCCAGTCGTGTAACGAGACTTCGGCTCCGTCTTCATTTACCACCACTATTATTAAGCAGTGTGGAGAAATGGTCCATAGGTAGTTTCAGTACACTCTAAATGTCGGTTATCAGGTCGCTGTTTTTAATCTTGCAGGAGTTTTCCACGGTCTTGAAACCTTCGGTAAGCCGACGTACATTATGGTAAAATTTGCGGGCATTTGGCCCGCGTCCAGGGCTATCCTTTCTTCTCTGAAAATACGCCTCGTTTCCTTCTTCACCTCCCGAAATCCCGCCTACACATCTCACCTTGCGACCACTCGTAACGTGGTCCTGTGCGCAGCATCTTTCCTTTCCGCATAGGTACTGCATTCCTGATCATACTAGTTGTTTTTGCGGGCACGCTCAAAACCAATGAGATCTTCAGCAGCGGTGCGTAATGAGCGATAAATTTGGTGCCAGGACTCCAGGTCGAGTGGCGAAGTGATTGGATATTTGCTCTGATTGCAACCTTTCGACGTCGAGCTATCCTTGTGTCAATGAACTCGAACCCTGGCTTCGATAAGATAATGATGCGAGTCGATGTTAGCTGCTCGAATAGAGGCGCCCACCCAAGACACTGAAACCGTACCTTCCGTCTGCCACAACATTGTCAATTTGTTTTCGCGTTCTTCATTGAGCGATGAGGCTTGTATCTTCTTATGCTGGAACCTGGTACAAACTGGTATAGTTGGAGAATTTTTTTAATTTTGTAAACTTGTGTTATCAATCGCAAATCTTTTGATAAAAAATTATCAAAATGGCAACACTATTCGTCACACACTCGGACTCACACTCTCAGTCAGCCAACAAGCTACCCATTCAATCAACTGCATACATCCTCACATTCGACAAGTCTATTGTCCGCTCAACCGTCCGTCCACATGCGTATTCGTGCGTTCTCTCGCCCGCGAACTCATCGCAACCAGTTCAATGTTCGCTGTTAATTGTCGCGCTGTTTCATCGCCGCTTTTCGTCGTTTTTCATCGTCGCTCATTTTAGTTTTTTTTTGCGCCATTTACCGCGTCGTTGCATGTCTCACTGCGGCTGTTTGCGCATGCGTCGCCGCCGCCGTTGATGACGTTTTACTTGTTGCTCGCTGCAGTCTTTTTTTATTTTTTCACCATCACTGTGGCGTCGTATGGCTCATTGTTCGCCCATTCGTGTGTTATTATTTCCGTGAGTTCGCATTGGGGGAAGCCGCTAAGCCAGCAAGTAAGCAGCAATCAATAAAAAGCAGCGCATAGCCGTGTGAAGTTTTTTTTTGTGGCTTTTTTTTTAATTTTTTTCTTTTTCTGTAAAACAATGAAATCCTGTTTGTACTCTCATGCACACTTGGTGTTTTTTTTTATTTTCACATTTCGTATTCAGCTTTTGCTGCCGCTTTGTTTATTTTCCTTCTTTAGTTCATCTCGTCTCGTTGGGCATTTTCGTTGTATTTCTTTAAATTTATTTCCTTTTTTCTCTGCATTTTAGTTTGTTCATAATCATTCAGGTTTTTGCTCTCCATTACAGCTGTGTTGCTCCCGATTTTATATCTAAAGCATAACTTTATAATGGCACGTTTTTATACTCTCATTCGCTTGGCCATTACAGCTTGCAAGTTGGCATTTTTTTTTTGCAACTGACACAACTGACTTGTTGCTTCAATATTTCCTCTGCACGACTCTGTCTTCGAACGCTGCTGGCTTACTTCCGTCCATTGTAGTAATAAATAAAATAAAAAGGAACACAAATACTTGCACATAAATGTGGTTTCATTTTTGCATGAATAATAAATTTTTGCGAGCATCCCTATCCTTACATTTTTAAATGGCCCTTTTATGTGTCCATAACTTTTCCTGTTGGTTGGTTGTCAGTTCATTGTTCATTGACGTTCGAGCTTCTTGATCTCGCTAGCAGCTTGTAGGTTCTTTTATTATTCCTGCAAATACGTGTTGATTAATATTTTTCTGTTCTTTTGCCAGTTTTTAAATTTCAATTAGCCTAGCCTTTATTGTAAGTTAGATGAATGGAATATAAAAAGAATACAAGCCATAAAATCAAATTTTACTATTAAATTGATTTTATATAGGTGATTAATTTAGTATGTTTGTATGCACAGAAAATGACTAGCCCTCTTTTTCTACAAGTATTCGCAGTTTTAAGTATTTGGTTTTGTAAACGTTTGCGCTACGTAGAATCATAAAGCCATTACCACGCTGCTTACGAAAAATAAAATCATTTCGAAAATGGATATTTTGTGGTATAATTTAAAGAATGACCAGACGACCGACTAGCAAAAGGACAGCACAGCTTTGCCATATATGTAAATTGATTCAAATGATCATAATAATATCCAGGCGATGTGCTTTATCTTCAAACTCATCGAATGGGAGACCCAAAAAGTTAACTGTTTCGAAGGAGCTGGACCATAGCGAAAGGGGGTTTAGGCGATTGAGTTGTGCGGAGCCTTTAAACTTTAAGCCAACATTACTGTTCTCGTTCTTTTGGCAAATTCCAACACTTTCAGAAATCTAAAGCGCATTCTTCTTTATGCTGGGCCACAAACCTAGCGGTAATTTGACCGATGGGTAAGTGTCCGGTTTGTATTCCCGTGAGAAACTTGACGTTCGGTTTGTAAAATGTTGGCAATCTCCGTGTTTTACGCTCATTGATTGAATTCCCAAATTAATGTGCTATATCCTCGAGCCGAGTTCTCTCCGTCTTGCCTCAGCTCCTCTTTTCGCACATTCGTCAGCTTCTTTGCATCCCGTGACGCCATATGCCCCGGAACACTGTGTAAGTTGAGAGCGTGTTGTCGAAGACTCTTTGTGTGTTGCCTGGAGGTATTTTGTTTTATTCTCGTTCACCGCTTCTCGACCAACCACTTTTGCTTTCTTCTCTAAGCTGGATAATATTGCACTGACAATCCTGGTGTTGAACCCAACGATGTCTATATCATCTGTATATCCTAGAAGCATGGTATTTTTCTAATATACAATACATAAATAGAGTGCCAGTTCGATTCGGATTGGCAGAACCTATGACATTTTACAGCATAACAATGAAGAATTGAAGAGAGTGAGCCTCTAAGCCCTTTCTAAAACTCTTTTCAGTATCGAACGACTCCCAGAAGTTTTTCCCAACTTGGTTGGAGCTAAAAGTTCCATTCAACGTCATCCTACTCAGCATTTTGATCAACAAAAAGGTGATGTGTGTCAATTTATTTATCTCAAATATTTTCCAGGATTTGACGCACTGCCAATATCTGTTAAAAAGGGAATTTGTCAGGTCATACTTGATTAAAAAAGGACTTCAAACTTTATATATAATATTACATTTTTAAGAAAGCGAAAAGAGTTACTCTCAATATATTAGCAGAAATGATTTAATTATTTCCCAAGTGTCGATACTCTGTTTCTCTTATTTTTGTATAACTTTTTTGTGTGTTTTCATTACAAAGCATGCACACAAAAAAGTGCAATTATAATCAAAAGCAGTATTTTAATTATTCGCCTTTGGTATTTGAGAAAAAATTTCAAATAAGAAACTACTCAAAATATCAAAACAAATATTGGAAAAATAAGGCAATGATTTAGCGCAATTCCTATTCTCTTGAAACTGCAAACAATGTACTTTAAATTAAATTTGGAACTAGGAAAAAAAAATATTAAACCAAATAAATACCATACGTCATGTTAAAATAATTCCGAGCACATTTTGACCAAAATCGTAATATTTTATTGTATTTTTTATTATTTCAGCCGTTAAGTCAAGCGTTGCCACGTGGTGAGCGCTTTCTTCAAAGACACTCATACAGATGTATGCCTACATTAGACTGGGTCACAAATACAAAACAGGTTCAAAAACTTCTTAAAGAATGTTTGCCTTAACTTTTGGGGTAGGTGTATGATACCAGTGATGCATCGAAAATATCGATCAGTAGAAACATCGATATCTGCAGCTCTTTTATTTCGATATATTGATGTTATATTTTGCAATGTTTCTAACATCGAAACTTCAACGATTAGTTGTTGACTTCGGAAAAAGCGTGCATAGGCTACAAATATTTTATATTGGCATACATGAGTTACTATATCTATAGTCGATATTTATCGATGTTTCCGGTTGATGATTTTGATATCGATTGTATTCGTCCTAAATATCGAAATCGAAAAGTGGACTAGGAAACCCAACTAATTTCTGTTATTTTATTTTCCATTCAATTAAAATTAAATATTTTATTAAGTAATTAATTTGGTTTAGGTCGACTTTGGTTGGTTCCTTGACCCGGTTCATAGGTAATTGCAGATAAAACTAACCTGCTTGATTCATTAAAGGCTATGCTTGTAAATAAAACTGTTGCAAACTCTGCGGTTAATGCAATGATGCCCCTTGAAGTAGTAATAGCTCAAACTGTTAACACCATTGCATTCAGCCTGAAAGTATGCATGGCAAAAACATAACAGTTTTGATACCTTTGCAATGAATTATTTGCGTGGATACAAAATGGTTGTATCCAGTCGTGTAACGGGCTTTTACAACTACTTTTGTAATAAATACATAAAAACCACAGACATAACTATTTTAAGAAGAAAAAAAATGTGAATCAACAAATAAATTGGCAATATAAGAAACTTTCAGAAACTTTCAAACAAAAATTATAAAAATCTTTCGATAAATTGTATGAGCGAGTCAACTTTTGTAAGACATCGCTAACTAGTGTTATTTTTAGGCTTACATTATAAAAGTATTCCTTAAAACTCCTTTCAAATTTATTTATTTATTATTTTTTTTTTTTTAATAGCCAGAAATCACAAGATCCGGGGAATATGATAATGCGAAAGAACGCAATAAAGTCACAGGTTATTTTAGTAGAGTGAGCTGGCGCATTGTCACGACGTAAAACATACTCTTTCTTCTGGTTTTCCAACAAATGTTTTGAAGATTTTGGTAAGCAGTATGTTGCAGTTATCGTTTGATCCTTTTCCAGGGGAATAGCAGCTAAGATTTTTGATCGCGTGAAGTAAGCTCACATCATTGCCTCACATCATTGTTGCTTAGCTTTTGCGGATGGCTTTGCTCCTTTTGGGCTCCATCCCATGGACTGCCATTTGGTTTCCCGATCATATGCCGATCATGTACCTCTGTTGATTACTTAATATTCGGGATACAGCCATGGCACTCAAGCCCAATTCATTAGCAATCATCTTTTGTGTCAATCGGGGATCTTCATCAACTTTGGCCTTCACCAGAGCCACAGTGACGTCATAAGTGGACGATTTCGGTCGAGCTTCTCGAAGCTCGTCCTCTAAAGAAACCCTTGGGATTAGTCTGCAGAGATGGTACAATCGTTTCATATGCAATTTGGTATTCATTGAATATATGTATGTAGTGGCTTTGGATTACGCCGAAAACCGAAGAGAATCACAAGGCGAATTTTCGTTTGCGTTCTTGGTGGAATTTTGTCAGATCCATCCCCAACTAAATTGCGTGCTCTCGTCTTCATTCTAACCGATTCATTTGAAATATTAAGAGAGGTCTCGTAAAACAATTGCGACAACCTTTTGTATGGCAGAAATGCACGTCGAGGTTTGTCAATGCCCTGGACTGGCCGACCTATTTAAAAAAAAAAATCTATCAGAGATTTTAATTTGTGAGACTTTATATAATTTGGTACACATTTTGTATTTGAACATAGGGACAATTATAGAAATCTTGGGAAAAATAATATTTGTGTAAATAAATTAGCAACATCGCTCAATTCTGTAACGACTAATTTCATGAATGAAAGAGGGTGATCCAAAAATACATGCGAAAAAATTAAAGTCTGAGCCATAATGCTCTCACCTGTGGAATTCATTAAGCAATATTAATTTGTTTATTATTATATGATTGTCGTAATCGTTGAGATCTCCTAAATAGAAACTGTCGATTGAAAAATATTGATTTTTATAGGACTTCTACTAAAAAAAATTTTCCCAGCCACCGAAAATAATGATTAATTTTTAGTTATCAAAAAAAAAGTCAAGTGAGCTACAAAATATCGGAGAGCAGTTTCAAGTATATGAATAAAGCATTATAATTTCGACTTTTTATGACCATCCTAATGTGCACGCAGTTTGCTCTATATGTAAGTGGTTGTCGTTGGCGCAAAACAAAATTCGATTGGTTTTTATTTTATTGCATTCTTTAGCGCCTTGGCAGCTTTGCAAAGCAAGCGAAATATTGTAAATGCAAATTTAAATTTCTGAAAAAAAAAATAAAATAATAACACGCAATTCTGCAACAAATGCTGGGCTGCTATTTTTGCTCAGGCTTGACGCTGCAAATTATTTCAAATAAATATTTCACTTTTTCTACTTTCAGCGCCATTTGGTTTTTCGCTCATTTTCCACTTTTATTTATAGTAATGCATACATTAACGAACTTTGTTAAGAATGGTTTTTTTTTCACAGCTGTGACGACACATCGAAATATTATTTTATGGTTTTTCATTCGAAAAACTTATGTACATATTTGTTCTTGAACGGAAAAATATTTAATGTCAGTGTCAGTGTGTGTAGGCGGCTCATCCGCCATAGCTATACCGTCGGCATACCAAACGCTCTTGTCTCGATTTTTCTTTTTCTTTTTCTATGCAACATTTGAGTGTATATTTGTTGTATTTTTACGATTTTATTTTTCTAAGCAATAAATTTTATAGCAATGTGCTAAATTTTAAATTTTCTTCATTTTCTTTTTGTAGAAACGACAGTGAATTCCCGAAAATCGGCATTGGAAAATGCGCGAGAGCGACTGAAAGGTAAGTGCACAGTGTCACTACTCCAAAATCAGATAGTGAAATAACACTAATTTTGTGTTTCACAAAATCAACATAAGGTCTATTTCTTTGGAATCGTGGAGCAAAAGAACACTAGGTAGGATAATGAATTGCATGTAAAGCAACAACACCAACTCAGAAAAATATGCGCGTTGGTCCAAACATGGAAAATTGATATCCGACCTGAGATGTGCGTGCATGATGTGAACAGGGTTGCTTTTGCAACTAAGGGAAATTTTATTAGCGTTGGAGCATTCCTTTACTAGTCGGATACAAAGAAACGGGCCTATTGTGAAGTAAACCAAAAATGCGCCATTGTGAATGAACCTTAAGAAAATACATGGTAAATATCAGTTTAGCGCCAAATTCGATTTTATTTATATAGTGTTATCAAATTAATAATTAAATCAATACAAAATTTGCCAGCAAAACTATTTTCCGTTATTTAATATTTATCACTAAACAAATCGCAAACAGGGTTGCTTTTGCAACTAAGGGGAATTTTATCCGAGTCAAAGCGTTCTTTTGCTAGTCGGTTACAGAGAAACGGACCTTTAGTTAAAACAGAAAAAGGCCTGAAAGTTGTTTTCATGGTTAATAAGCTGACATTAAAAAGGAAAATATTTCCATTAGATGGAGATGTTTCTTGTCAATCGATTTATGATAAAAAAAAAATAGTCCTAAAATGTTATATTTTAATTTTTTGGTATTGTATATTATATAGTCCGCGAAAAAGAGAGAGAGAGAGAAAGCATGAGACATTTAGGGAAAACATACAGGGAATCTCTTTTTCCCCAGAAAACAATACTTAAAGTTTACCAAAACCTGATACGCTGCTCACTTGACACCAATTCCAGAGCAGTTGCTAATAAAATCCGAGAAGAACTTATTGAATTCAAAAACACTGTAAGGACGCATTTGAATTTAATTTTTTGGGGCGGTTTAGGGAGATTATTTGGGATTTTGAGTATACAGATTTTTTATTACTTAACTATTTAGGCCCAAAAGATGGGCTGTGAGTTTCAATTAGAGGCTTTTTGGAATATTTTGATTTTTTCAGCAATTCGTATGAAACAAAAATAAAACTAATAATAATTTTACGTTACGAACTTTGGTTATTTCTTCCACAACCCATAAAGATTTATATATACATATTTATCTGTTCCAAAAGTCCACATTTCTTTATTCATAAAACTATTAAATAATTTCTATTACTAAATATAAATTTTGTACATAGTTTCAATTTTACATTAATCACATTTGATGCTCAGCATTCGGTACATGCTGTTCCATGTTCGCTCCCGCTAAGAGAAATTAGCTTGAGACCGACCGTGACTGGATGGAGAACGAACCGAAACTTGACTGTTACCGATATTATAAATAGACACATTGTTTGCTACTTGATTATAATTTACCAGCCCTTAGGATAATTTTGTAAAATGCCTGTGTTTTGCGGTAGTCCAAGAAGAAATCAATCTAAACGTAATACAAATCCGATAAATTTGAAGCCTTTTAGAACCATTTTCCAGAGATCTTCGGAGATTTTTTTTACACATATTTGAATATTTTTTGGTAGATGAATGGAACTCTCTTTTTAATGAAAATAAATTGGAAATTAAAGAAGTATTCAAATACAGATAAACTGCATTCTCAATTTTGTTCGATCACACCATTTCTTTTTGATTAAGTTCGATGAAATATCTTTGTCATAAAACATATCTTATTTTTAATTTCTGGTATGTGCTTCATTTGTTCAATAGCAACCCTAAAAATTGTACGATAAATAATTTTGCTTAACATCTTAACCCAAAAAAGGTGATATTTTGCCGTCATTTTGACTCACGTTTTCCAATAGTACAATAGAAGTTCCATTTACTTGGACTTTCTCACAATTTCGGACATATGGTCACAAGAAGTGCGTCTTATGAAAATCATTCCTTCGGTTCAATTGCGTACCTCTCTCTACAACATGGCCGGCCTTGCTTCACCAAAAACGCACCGAATGTTGTATGGATAGATGCATCGTCCTGCTGTAACCATCAATGACTTAAACGGTTGATATTGACGTGGGGAACCGAAAAGTCGGGAATAATTTCCATTCAACATTACCGAGAGCGTTGTCTCCATCTTCAGTTTTTAAACAGAATGATGATGACTAGTGATGGCTTCGACGTGCAAGCCACGTAAGTAACTAACTTTTTGTGAATGCAAGGGAGCCGGAGAGTCTCCAAAGAATTTTGCGGGAATTCAGACATCGTGGTACACAGGTAACTTCTTCTCATGCTGTCAAAAACTGATTTAAAGTCGACAAGGGGATGGTGTGTATCGATTCTCTTTTCTCGGGTCTTTTTCAAGTCTGGCGTATTGCAAATATTTTGTCGATTGTAAACTGTCCAGATCTGAAGTCATACTTATATGGTGAAATCAGTTCGTTGACAGTGGGTTTTAATCTTTCACATATGTATTACGCTCGACAGAACCTTATATGTTATGCTAAGAAGGCTAATTCCGGTAGTGCAAGCGCACACTTAAATTCCAATCAACTGGCATGCGTTCGTCCGACCATATTTTTCAAATGAGCGGATGCATGCACTTTACCAGATACTCGTCGCCGCACTGAATAGCTTAGCTGACGTCATCCCGTGATCCCGTGAGCTCCAGCAACCTCTTCAATTCTTATCCGCGCTATATTTGTTCGAGTTTCGTTCAATTCGAGTAACGGAACTTCGGCTCTGTTTCATTTATTGTAGCTTTGGATACATCATATCCAGCGTTTCCTGTTTTCACTATAGCAGCGCAGTATTCCTCATCGTATCAGTCGTTTTTTTGGCCTCTCTGAAAACCTACGACTGCTTCAGTGGCAGTACGTAACGAATGAGGAAATGTGGCCTCATTACCCGTAGATATACATATGTCGTTTTACTCAACGCTACTCTGAGCGAGAAGGAGGAGGTTTTCCACGTCAAGCTTTACTTGAGTCAACGGACGTATGATGTTTGCTGCACAGAGATATGTGGGAACCTATTTTGAACAAAAAATACAATTGGTACTTTTTTAGTTTTCCTCGAGCATTTTTCGTCATACCTTCCTTTTTCAGATATGTATACGTCAAAGATTATTACTAAATGCGTAAAACTTAACTGTTGTCGTTTGTTTTGTTCTAGATCAAATAATTTACACTGTAAATAAAATTTTATTTAAACTCCATTTATTTTTTAATTTATTGTATGATACGAGAGCTTTTTAAACAATATTGATGCAATTTTTTCGAGTAAGGTTATTACAAAATAATCAATTTCTAAATTCCCGGATTGTAGCAACGAGATGAGATCCCGAAAATCCCAAGATCGTAAAACTCGAAAAAGTGGTTGTCCCTATTGTAATAATAAAATGCGCCTTTTACAAAAGTTTTAGAATGAAAAGCTATCAGAAATTCTCTGAAGAGTTGCATCAACCCTGCGAAATAAACTAATTACACATTTTCGAATGAAGAAACCATGCTCGCTAGCTTCCCATTAACACATCGTTAGAGGCATGCGAACTTCTCGTACAGCTGGTAAATATTTACAAATAAAGCGAAGGGGTAGCGCGGAAAGGAAACCAAGATAGATTTCAAGGTACTACGTGATAAATTCAAATGATATAGATTTGAATCAGAAATTCACACATACACTCTTATACATATGTGACCAAACATATCTACATCTGGGCATGACTTATATTTACACAAATGAATTTAGAAGCCAATAAAAATTAAAATTATCTTGTCTATTATATCTTTTGGCTAGCGTAAGAGGCAAGCGATTAAAGCCAAGCATTTTTGCCAAATGACATAACTGCATAATTATTGCGCATCTAGTCACTGTACTATCTTTGTATGTATATGTATGTAGTACTAGTTCACTCATTTTCAGTATTTATCGGACCGCTAAGTAGATTGGAATGCAGGATGCTGCTACATATTTGAGTTTCTCAGCTAGTGTGATGAAATGGTACTAAAAATAAATTAGTTATTACATTAAAAAATCTTACTCAGCTAAATTAAGATAAATTACTAAAGGCCACACAGCTTCGTTAACTCTGTACTTTATATTTATAATTCTAATCCACCTGCCAGAATTGGTAGAGAATTTACGAGTATAAAAGATGAGTAAACTATGACTCATAATGGTCCCAATATTTATGGTTATTTATAAGTATGTGGAGAAGTGCACTAATACTGTTAGATATTTTAGAGCAAACTACCACGTTAGGAAATTGTAATAACCGAAGAATAGCGACACGAAGCTCGATTCGATATAATGCCGATACTTTTGCTATCCGATATCGATATTTTTTACGCGATAATTTTAAAACAACATTTTTTTGGGATCGAGCATCGTATAGAAGTTGCGAAGAAATATGATTCACAAAACAATATTTGGATATGACTAGGGAACGGTCGAGCACCGACTTTATATATTTTTGAAATTAAGAAAAAATAACAAATGTTCGGCCAATGTTCGTTTTTTTTTTGGCTTAAGCCGAACCGAACTTTGGTGGCCGAACCGAACTTTGGTGGCCGAACTTGGTCGAAGACGAAGCCGAAGACGAAATTCGGTCGTCCTCTAGACCTGACAACCAAGCGGAATAAAAATAGCATGAAGGAATACAAGGTCCATTAAGCCAATCTTTCTTCAATTTTAGTCTAAGTAGGTGTGTCTTACGCTGTAAACTTTGCCGTATTGGGTATTTTAAAAAGTGCCAAATTAGTAAAACAATATTTAAAACGATGGAGTGGGGAGGGTATCAAGTTCTCGAAACGGGAAAATTCAAATACGGCACGGTGTGCAAATACTTTCTAAAGCGTCGTACACAAATACTGACTACTTTTAAAAGCCAAATTTTGTTTGATATTACTTTTTTGTATAAGGAATATAATTTTTTTTTTTATTGACTGTTTTCTTCTAATGACCGTACCACGCTCAAAGGAAAAGGAATTATGCAAGCAAAATTCCGATTTCCCGCAATTTTTGGCAAGCGATTTCCAGAGATTTTTTGCTATGTAAAACGCTCTCAAAAAAATTAAATTTTGCAGGGTGAAGTTCTGTCACGACTAACATGGGTCTAACCGATAATGGTTCAAAATTCAATTTTTGAGGAATAAAGTAGTTGGAGTTAAGTTAGAAGGTTGAAATTTTTCATAGGGTATTCACAGATACAAATTTTTCTGTCATAAAAAGTGGAAACTGTAAATGTAGATTGAATTTCAAACAGTTTTAATCATAAACCAGATCGTTTTGTATATATTCCGATGTAAATAACTGTTACTAAAACTTGAAATAAAATGAATAAGATATTTTTTGAGAATTGTAGAAAAAGCACAAAATCCAAAACTTAAAAGTACAATTCTGCAGAAGAAACTTTTCTATCTGAGGTTATATTAGTTTTTTTTTTTCATATGGGATATTAAATGTTTACCATACAAATTATTTGAAGACTGGCCAGCTTGCAGTTCAAATGGATGAAGAGATTTCTAAATGTCGTCCTCTGAATCGTAGTGAGTATCACTTATAGCTACTTTCGAGGTAGAAGGTAATTCACATTCATTTTTAAAAAAGAGATTACTCCACTTGACAACGGTAATTTACGTTTGGTTTTATTATTTTTCTCTAAGGAAGATAGTAGCGGATCAGAAGACTACGTAGCTCTGACGAAAAAATTCTTCATATTGTGCACCCTTGAATCCTTGCTGGCACGTCCGATACGATCACTTTTCTAAAGTTTGTTACGCGCCAAAAATTTTAATTTGGTTTTTTATAGCTTCAATTTCTTCCACTCCTCCGTAGCTATTTTTCTTATGTCTCCCAACAACCCACTCGAACGACATGTTTATTATTATGAATCCAAACTTTAAAAATATAGCCTATTTTGAGTTTAGTTTGCTCTGAAAAAAGTGAAACTGTAGCCTCGCTCGCTTATTTAAATGAAATAATACAGCAATACGTTTGACTACATATATAATTTTTATTGATCCTATTTCATATTATACTAAATAAAAACTCACAAAAATTCAAAACACAATATGTTACATTTAAATTAAAAACAACATAAATGAGAGTAATATTTTACAAACAAGTGAATTATTTTAGATTTTGCATACTTTCTTTAATATTTTTCATTTCATAAGCACAACAAATTTGTAATCGTTAACTTTTTATCACTACTAGAGATTTCCATACAACTTGAATGAAAAAAATTCTACGAATACAGAGACAGGGCCGTCGAAAGAAAATCCAGGCCCGGGACTGAAAAACTTTGGGCTCATATACAACAATGAAACGTTTTATTTAATTAAAGCTGTCGACCATAATGTATATCCAAATGCTTATGCAATAACTAATCTATATTCAACAAATTTATCCATGAATGATAAATCATAGAGTAATTGATGAGTTTAGATTAACGAATTGAGTTGCTAAGTGCAATAAGGTATGGAAGTCAAGTGTTAATATACTTCTGATGTTTTATTCCAAGATGCGATCAAAAAATTCAAATTGTCTTCTACATTTTGACTAAAGGTAATTTTTGATAATCTTTTAGTAGTACACAGCAAGTGAAAAAATTCGCAAAGCAACACAAATATTGGGGAAAATTGTTGCCAAATTTCGAACAAATATTGAATTGATCAATTCAAATGGTGACAGATCATCATCAAAATTGGCGTTATAAATGTTTTTTAAGTGGATGATTTCGTCTTTTAATCCCTTAGAAACGTCAGACTTGTATTTTTCGCAGCTTTTCGAATTTCACTTTCGTCCAACGCTCTGAATTGCCACAAAAAAGCGAAAGTGTCATTCAAATTCTTCATAGCGGCAAATCTTTCGGTAATCCCCACGATGTTTGTATCACCATCTTCTTCATTTTCTTAAAAATGTCTTTTGCGTTTTCTTCTTCGAGCGTTAGGAAACGTTAATGAGATTCCCAGTTCAATAGCAACCATTCGACATTCGTATAGAATTTGTTCCCATTGGCTTCGAATCAAATTTATGTCAGACAGTAAACTTTCAAGATTTTTGACCTCAATATCGATAGTAGCGTTTCTGGCTTAGAGAAGGACGTTTTTTTCGTTGATAGCTGTCAATACCTTCAACCAAATTGAGGACAGTAGAATACACTCAAATTTGTTGATATAATTCAAAACGCCGTTAACATCACTACGAGTTTCTGCAGTCAAATTGAGTTCGAGTAAGCCGTTTAGTGCTTTTTGTATTCCTGGCATATGATTAGGGAAAGGTTTCACTGCTTCAACTCTACCAGACCACCCTGTATCTGAGAGTCTGTGAAAAGAGCCTGGTACACTTTTTTTGAGAAACTCCCATCGTTGTGGGATGCTTCCGAAACTAGTGAAACACTTTTTACCAGTTCCTAAAAAAGTAGCAACATTCTGCAGCGTCAACACCACATAAATTGAGTCCGTGAGTCGCACAAGGTGAATAATCAACATTGGAATTTTTGTCAAGAATATGGCGCTGTGCTCCAATGTTAAAATCACACTCATTGTTACAAATAAAATACAGATTACATCAATGTAAAATTTTCAGGCAAATGCTGAATATGGCCTTACGAAGTAACCTCCTTGTAAAAACTTTTTTGAGCATCCCGAATTGCCGGGCCCCATCAAAAATCCGGGCCCGATTATCCACATCTCCCGCCTTCTCAGGGGCCTGAATACAGAAATCGAAACAAGGACTTTGTACGCTTTCTACCAAACAAGCGATTGGCACTCGGCAATATGTATTTAATTTTTTTTTAAAGTACTGCAGCAATATGTAGTTAAAAGTTCGCCTTTTTTGCGAAAAACAAAATTCGAAAATTGGCTTTCATTCCTCAATATTACAATTTTGGGCCATAGTCACTAAGAAACTGTGCGGAACTCAATGATCTGCAGCCTTTGGCGTGCAATGAAACCCTTTCTAATGGATGTTTTGAACGTTCTCCTCGAATTGTTACCAATAGATATCTTTATTGAAAACTTAGCTGCTAAATGCGCTGTCAGACACGCCATCACAAACTTGAATAATAATCTCTTCAGGCACTTCAAAGTTTTGTGCACTTAACTCTGAGTATGCGGAATTTATTTATGGAAAATAACCCACCTTAACTAAAATTCTTGTTTCATCAAAATTAATGGCGACCGCCGTAGCCGAGTGTGTAGCATGTGCCTGCTTCATTCGGTGGGTCCAGGATTCAAGTCCTGGTCAGGGTAAGTCATATCGAAAATTAAAGAGAAGTTTTTTCTAACAGCAGTTGCCTCTCGCCAGGCAATGGCAAACCTCCGGGAGAATTTCTGTCATAAAAAAAGTTTTCACAGAAGTCATAGGCCCCCTCCCCCGCAACTTGTGTTACGACATCAAGACGCACATCACAAATTGTAGGAGAAGTTCGGCCAAATATCAAGTTTCTGCGTAAGCGCATTTTGTTATCACAGTCAAGTGCAAATGGTACTGGATTTGCGTATTCTGGTGAATTTCCAAAAATTGGATGGATGCACCACTATATATTTCCTTTTTTATTGGAGTGACGATTTTCAAATGCCATGACGCTAAGTTTTTTATATTGAATCTTGAGTAGACCTATTGGTTAAATGGATGCACAAAAAGAACCTGGCAATTAAGGGGTTATATCCATATAAGACATATTCGCGATTTTTTATTTTATAGTTATTATATTTTTCTGCGATACTAATTTTTTTGTTAAAAAAGTTTGCAAAATGGACGTCATGCGCGGTGGCCATAATAAATCAAGAGCGGCTTATCTGCAACGCAAAATCGAAAAAAAATTTTAGTACAGGCCTGGACGCCGTTCCTGAACAAAGGAATTGCCAAATTTTGGCCTCAAAATTTTAAATTTACCCAGAATAAAAATTTCTTCGTTCACGAAGAATTCATTGTAATAAGAAATAAAAGGGTGGAAGTTTCAAAAAGCTGGGTTTTCAAAAAACCGAATTGTGTTTTAAGTTTGCAACCCACTCAGCTCCCAGGACACCTTCGTCAGTTCAGTGTTGTAACTTCAGTACTAAGAGTCAGACTCTTTTGCAATTTCGAAGAAACATTCTTGACGATTTGATTTTCGATTTTTTCGTCCACTTGATTGTGGATATAACAACATAAATAAAAAAGAGAAATTTCGAATTAAACAACTGAGACTTGGACGAAGCAATACCGCGGGTAAGTCCAAAATTAGAATTGTTCAACAAAACTTTATGTCTTAGACAAACTATTTAATATAATTAGTGGGGAAGCTATAAAAAATATTTCAAATTTAAGTGAATACATTTTTCGAAAAGCGATGAAGTAAAAAGAATCTTTAAATTTATAATATAAAAAACTTAAAGAAACATTTTTTTTTTATATTATGACCTAAAAGCTAATTTTAATTCGTATCAGGTCTCAATGTTGCCCCGTCCATTGCCGTGAGGATCTGGCGCCCATTCAAAGCGAATTCATATAACGTGGTGCTTTTGCGTATGAGCTTTCAAAAGAAAGCCACAAAGCAAAAACTAAATGCCGAAATACAAAAAAATAAGGTAGTTCCGTTTAATGATAGTCGCTGTTGTTGCTCATCATTTGATTTTTAATAAAATTATGACATTTCATCAACTTCATGCTACTTGATTCACGAGAGCAATTAATTTTTTTTTTTTTGTAAATGTAAACGAAAATGTTTGAAGTTTAGTGAAATTATGAACGATAATGGAAATAATAAAAAAATGTAGTGAATAATTTTGTGCATGTTCGAAAAAGTAAAAGTGTAATAATCTGAGTCTTCCTAAACTGAGAAAATGTATAGTAAGCATGTAAACTATGTGGAGAAAAGTTTTTTTCAATGAGTATTTTAATTAAGTAGTTACATAGAAAAAGAACTGCAAATTGGAAAGATATCATCAGTCCATTGAAGGGCGTTGAATACGAGGGAAATGAAAATTTTTCGGCTACATAACCTCAAAAATATGGTTAACAAAACTATCTTTCGGAACGCACGAAGAGAGTGAAAACTATAAGTGCATATGTTAATTATTTATCGGACGATTGCCTTAAAATCCAAATAAAAAATTTTAACATAAATTGGAAATTTGAAGTTCAAAATTTCTTGAAGTTAATGAACGTTCGCAAAATGTAGTGAGAAATTTAAAGTATGTAAGTTTTAAATCGCTAGAAGAAAGAAACCAAAACTGTATATGGAAATAAGAATATCAAAAAATAATAAAAAAAAAACAATGATCGTTGTTTTTATTGTAGAGTAAAAATTTTAATTATGATGAAGTTTTCTTTTACTGTTTAAATTGTATGTATAAATTGTATAAATTGTATGTAGGTATTATGTGAATCGCGCAAGTTAAAAAAAATATCAAGCACTGATTTTTGACATGAAATTTTATTGTTTTGCAATAAAAATAATAATACAATCAAAGTCTCAAGACCGTTGATGGTACATACCTACATTTTATGAAACTTCAAAAAATGTTATTATCCGTTAAAATTTGTTTGTGAAACTACCTTATCTTTTCTATCATGCAAATTATAAGTACAAACGAATTTTGTGCCACAACCTTATATGAATTCGCCTTGCGCACATGGTTTCATTTACATTCTACAAATACAACATTGTGTATACGTATGTATATATACATATATATATATATATATGGTGCATATCTAACAAGCTTTCTTTTCAACGCAAGAGATTCCCAGGTAAACCCCATACACACACTTCAAACTACAAACTTCAATAACTTCAGCGAAAGAGATTCCATAGTAAAACCCATTTTTAACTATACGCGACTAGATCAAGTGCAAAAAGGAGATTCCATGGTAAAACCCACGCGCTTTTCATTTCTAGTCATAATGATGGAGATTCCGTGGAAAACCCAACTCAAATATCTCTGTCTACAGTGAAGTAATGAATTCAACATAGTAAAAGGAGATTCCTTGTTAAAACCCATAAAAACAATTGAAATACAAACATCAAAGACCTTCGAACAATATATTTATTGCATACACACATACACACATACACATGCAGCCATACATACATATGTAGGTGAAAATGTATACCTAAGTAAAATAGTGCATGAAATTCTGTGTTTGTGTGCGCGTTGACCTCAAGCACTTGACCTGTACCCGCCAAGTG
The DNA here is from genome assembly GCA_951828415.1 of Anomoia purmunda. Taxonomy (NCBI): domain Eukaryota; kingdom Metazoa; phylum Arthropoda; class Insecta; order Diptera; family Tephritidae; genus Anomoia; species Anomoia purmunda. The sequence continues at coordinate 57,944,461 of OX639997.1, read as the reverse complement.
CAGCACACACACACATTGCTAATCCATTTAACGTCAACAAGCAGGCTACAATTACACTAAGCTGTCCGCGACAACAGCAACAATAGTAGTATGCACTCGTATTGCAAGTAATTTACTATACTGAAACTATACAAAAGACAAGCAAACATAAAAATGCGTGAAGTGGCACTTGTCGTCCCTTTTTACCTGTCTATGCTGCCGTTGCAGTGGATAGGAATAAATAGAAATTATCTAGAATTTAGCTCAAAGCCGCAGGCAACAAAGAAAAAGGTTGAATATTCTAATGGATTTATGGTACGAGTATTATGCGCTTAGGTATTGGTATAGAAATGCAAGTAACTAAATGAATAATAAAAACATTACTACTGAACTCGTTAGACGACAAAACAAGTGCACAGATCGTTTGCCTGAATATTCTGATTTTTATTTGTATAACGGTAGTTTTTATTCATCTAGTTGCAAACCTACCTTTGTCGATAATATAGAGGAGTAAGCGATTTTCCCCTTTAAACATTTAATACCTTTTTTGTCTTTTTCCCAGTAGATAGACTAATCATTCTGCTTTTGACTAGGAACTATTTATTTAATTTGTTTTTAACAAATAAATTGCAAATATACCTTAAATATTAACTCAGCTTATAAGCCAAATATATGTCAAATTTTATGCAAATTCGCCGAGCATGCACTCACATAAACTTTCACATTTATAATGGGTCCGTTTTAATCTAACCGACTAGCAAAAGACCGCCAGCGCAGATAAAATTTCCTTGAGTTGCAAAAGCAACCCTGTTAGCTTCTTTCATGTAAGTTGCGATTTATTTAGTACTACAGGGGTTTTCAATAGGAACGCTATAAAAGTTTTTTTAAATGAAACAAAAACGGTTTGGGATATGAATTAAATTCTTTATTCCTGTGAAAGTACATTCGATGCCATTATGTATGGAACTCGATTTTTTTTGCATCGTCACCACGGGCACGCTTGCAGAAGTCCAGACGCCGAACCCAATTTTCAACGGTTTTCAAGCATAAATCGGCCGATACTGCTGCAATTTCACGTTCGATATTCGTACGAAGTTCATCAATCGTCGCTGACTTGTTGGCATAGACCATAGACTTGACGTAGCCCCACAGGAAATAGTCTAACGGCGTCAAACCGCACGACCGAGGCGGCCCATTGACTGGGCCATTTCGTGAGATAACACTTTCACCAAACTTGGTTTTCAATAAATCGATTGTGACATTCGCTGTGTGGCTTGTGGCGTCGTCCTGTTGGAACCACATATTGTCCTAGTCCATATCATCCAATTCGGGCCAAAAATATTCGGTTATCATTGAGCGGTAGCGATTCCCATTCACAGTAACGTGCCGGTCTTGATCATCACGGAAGAAGTACGGCCCAATGACGCCGCCGGCCCATAAACCGCACCAAACTGGAATTTTTTCGGAATGGAATGTTGACTCCTGGAGTACGTGTGGATTGCTGCCTGTCCAATAACGCATATTTTGCTTATTGACGAAGCCATTCAGCCAGAAATGACGACGACCATAAATGGACTAGGCGCTCTTAAAGTTGAGGCCATTAGCTCCGAATTTCGGTAGTAAATTTTAATAATTTCGATTCGTTGTTGGATCGTATATCTTTCCATGATGAAATGGCAAACTTTACTGAAGAGAAATATCAAAGAGCGGGAAAAAATATGGCGTCATTTGCTGTCACTATCGGTCTACTTTTGTAGCGTCCCTATTGAAAACCCCGTTATTTAGGAACGGAAAAAAGTTGTGCCGACAATTTTCATGTTTATGTACGTATATATTTAAAAATACTATGCAAATAAATCGAATTAGGTCTTAAACTGATATTTCCCATGTATTTTCTTCCGGTTCATTCACAATAGCGCAGTTTTCTTTCACTTCCCAACACTGCATATCAGGCCGGATATCATTATTTATCTTTTTTTCTTTAAATACTGCAAGCAGGCTGCAATCCACTACATTTCTCGAAAAAGTCTTGCTTATACCTTTTTTCGTTTGACACGTGCCTAGTAGAATTTCCGTTACCTTGGCGGTTTATTTGAATCAACGGTCTTTAAAGGGGGACAACTCTCATCAAACACATTTTCGTATAAACTCTCTCGTTTCAGAGTAACACCATAATATTTCGGCAAGCTTACAAATAGCATTACATTAATATTTTAAAACACGTGGCAACGTGCTTTAAATCTATTTTCATAATTAAGTTTTTTAAGCCTACTCCTTTTGAATCCCATAGCATGATACTTCCTTCAACTTAATAATTAAATTTCATTTACTTTTTCAAGCAGGTGGCAACTCTCGCCAAAAGTATTTTCAAATAAAGCTTTCTTCAAACTATTTCGCTTGGCAACCATATTTCAATATTTGATTTCACTTATTATAATTTCAATTAATTTTTTAAACAGGTGGCAACCCTCTCCAAAAGTAGTTTTGATATTAAGTTTTCTTAACACTTAATTTGGTGCTAATATTGTAAAATGTCATTTATTTTTTAAATTTAACTTAACTTGCATCTTAGCAGCTGGGTTGCCACCCTTCAAAACATTTGGGAAATAAAACTTTATTGAGCCTCTTTCATTTGATACCCGTATTTCAATATTTGATTTCATTCATTGCTTGAATTGAATTGAACCTTTTAAGAATATATTAAGTTAAAGTTTGTAATATATTATAACGTCGGGTATAGGCTATTTGTGTGGCAAATTTTGAACAATCTCGTCCAGCCGCTCTCTCTCCCACTCTCACTCACAACACACACACTTTCACAATTCCTTATTAAATATATGTAACTACGCTTTTGGCGGAATTTTTCATGAGTTTGAGGCTTCAACTTCAAAAACAAAATGTATATAAAATATTGTATTCAAAAAATTCGCTTTACAACTTTTTCCCAACCTTTGAGGGAGCGCACAGATCGGTCCCAATAGAACCGCTCATCTTTGGAGGATAAAAACGAATCGACCCCATTTTCGATAAACTCAGGTGAAGTTAAAAATATACCGGACAGGGCATTCTGAATTATAAAGAAAGAAACTGAGCTAGTAGTCAGAACACACAATGTCTGTGATATACAGCGGGTGGAGTAAGAATTTCCATGCGTAACATGTGGTTGAACATTGCTGCGATGAAAACTGTAATATGTTCGCTCCAATTTAATAAGTTCTGCTCATTAATGGTTTCATCAGATTTTACCAGGCCGTAGGTTAGGTTATGTGGCTGTCGTTTGAGACACACTTAGGCTCAAGGCTCGTTGTGACACCGCGTGGGGATGAACAGTTCCCAATTCCCCTTAAAGCCATTTTGAATTTAGCAAAAATTTTAGACGATCGAGGTCTTCCAGGCTATCCAAGAATTGCCTACCTAAAATGGAAAGTCTTCGTCTGAGGGCACTGGCACAAAAGGTGCCGAATTGTTTAATAAGAATATCCGTAGACTTTTGCATAAGTCTACAGCATTCTTCGGCTCTTTACAATAAGTGAACAAATAAAAATATAAAATTAAAACAATAATAACATTTTGCGCGTAATATGCCTACATTTCATGAGAATTACACGTAGAGTTTGAATGGCCGTTTTACTTCTGCGATAATAAAACTGTTAAAAGAGTTCGAGCAAAAAAACCGATAAGGTCGGAGAGATCTACCGAGAAAAGTTGACGGTTAGAAATCCGCTACCGAGAAGATCGGATTCCACAACCAAGCTATATGTCTTGAAGTCAACTATTGTAAGATGGCGCCAAACATGAATGCACGTTTACTGCATTTAAGCGCTTAAAAATTTACAAAGCTTACAAACAATTGCGGAGAAGTGCTATAAATGGGAAAAGATTACATTTTGGATGAATCCATTACTAATTCTGAGGGGACTCTATGGCTTAGAGGCAATACTTTTAAAAATGTATAAATAATCATACCGCGGTGTCTTGCACGAAGAAACTTTCGTTCAAATTAAAAATAGATGTCGAGAAATAAACTCTGACAAACATTGCTAGCATTTAGCAATAAGCCGTCTTCATTGACAAGACATTTACTTTTGCATGTGGAGACGTGCTGGGCTTGGAGAAAGAGTTTCGATAATTACTGCCGAGTAACAAATTTGTACAATATATTTTATCTTTTACAGAAGCCTTAAAGTATTTATTACCCTGGTGGAAAAGCCGATTTTTTTTGGCAGGGACCCTGACGTATGTATATACAGTATATTATCCTGTGTTGAGTTCAAGTTTGTTTAAATAAATTGTTTCATTATACAAATTCGTAAAATTTGTTATGTTGTACTTTTGGAGGTGTACCAAAGTACGCCGGGTATTTGACAGTATTAAAAAAAAAATAGTAAAACTGCCAAATATCTTCACAATACTTAAGGTAATTTCGTCTTGAGTTAAAAATATCGATATACCGGTAAATAAATCGATATACCTAAATGATATTATTTAGAAATATCGAAACGATATATATCGATATATTTTCTCATTTTACCATCCCTAAAGCCGGGACACACTACATCATAAATTACTTCTTTTCGCTCAAATTACTTTGCATAAACCAAGTGCGTCCACACTTGTCATTCCTTATTTGTCTTGACAACCCTGTTGCCACAGGGTTGCTTCGTTCTTCTTCTTCTTGATCAAATCATTTGTAATATATTTAAAATTTATTGTGATAATATATTTTTTTCTATCATGTAAAATAGCTTCTCGAGGCAGTAGAAATCGAGGAGATATTCAGTGAAATGCTAATATTTCAAAATGCATCGTGTAGTTTTGGTTTGGAGGAACACATTTTCCGATTATTATCGATAAAATCTGCTCGTGACTTGGTTATTGATTTATAATAAAATACCTCATTATAATCTTAATTTATTGACAGATTTTACGAAGCGAATTTACTTAGTTTCATTGTAATTAGCTCATAAATTAAGAATGAGCCGAACGATGGTTTGTCGGAGCTTTTAGTTCTATAGTTCAAGGTAAATATGTGTTCCAAGTTTCGTTGAGATATCTCGATATTTACCACGAATTATTCGGACAGGCGGCCAGAAAGGTATGATTTAATCGATTTTCATTTTCATTTTGAACTTATCAAAAAATGTGAACCTACCGTTACGTGTGAGCGAAGTCACAATACCCTGGGCACTAGAGCTTCCGATGGCGAAAAATTCCGAAAATACGACCATGAAAACACAGAGTAATCGACTTTCGATTAAATCGATCCAAAAATAAGATGGTATTTTTTTATGCATTAAAATTTCATACATCTTAAAAGAATCACACAAGCCCCTCTCGCCAAAATATACGTTAAATTGAAAACTCAATTTTCGCACAATTCCAATGAATCTTCACGTCACTGCGAACACAAAAATCTACTCAAATCGAGACAACAAATATAAAATCCAATCAAATCTTAAATGAATTTATTTATTTTTTATGCGCAACAATAAGGCAATAAATAAAGGAATAATTTATTTTCCGCCAGTGGCTACAGACAGCCGGCGCGATCAACCTGATTGTGTCGTAGCGATTGCCCAGTTTGGTCAATGATCGGCAGTGAATGCCGGCAATCCAATCGGCAAAAGCAAGAAAACATACTGACACTTTTAGTGTGCATACACACACAGCCATACATATGTGAATGTATGAGTGCAAGTAAAACGCACTAGCATTGCAATTTGAGAGCAGCAAAGGAAAAATGCAACAATCGAGCAACAGCTGCGCGCTATATCCAAGAAACAAACATACCTACAATCAAATTGCAACTCTACTCGGTTTGCGCGAAGTTGTATGGAAACTGGCAAGTGCATAAGGGGGGCAGGAGGGGTGAAAAAGTTGGCAACATTGTCAGCACAAATCAACAACCGACAAACTTAGCACTGCTTCGAGGCGGCAAAAACGCGGCCACAGTCAAACGCGGCATGCAGTCAGACAATCCGCGGCCGACAACCGACAACCAACAACCGACCCGGGCCACTTGGCTGGGGCACCGCAACATATCGTTCGCGCATTTACTACACACAGACTTTTGTAGGTACCAAATAACTTGTTGGCGACGTAAGTCTGCGATCGCAATACCGCGCAGTCCCCCACCAAAGTGCAACGCGCGCACCGATGACTCCAAACTGATTTAATAGAGGTGGTGGTGGGGCTGCAAGAAACCGGTAAATGCGCTAAGTATGTGAATGTATGCGTTACAGCCGCCGCGATGGCGATTCCCAAACAACAGCAACAACAACAACAATAATCGCAGTGGCAATAAAAAAAACAACAGCTGTACAAAACAAAAATAGTAGGCAGCAAACACAACACCAATTGGAGTGGACGAGCCGCGGGCAAAGCACGCCGCCATCGCCAACATTTATTTACAGACACTGACATTCACAATGATGCGAGCTGACACACACAAACACACACATACACTCACACACGTGTTACAAATGACAGCAACATAAAATGAAATGAAACTAAATAAACACCTACAAAGTCATTCGATTGATCGTACGAATGAATCGCGTCGAACGCGCTCGCAGTTCCATTCCAGCGGGGGAATATTTAATTTGAGGATCATTGATCGCCTACTTACAATGCATGAGGTAATGTTTTTTCTGTTTTTTTTTTTTCATTTCAACCAGCTACTCGTATGTAGCGCGTCAATCGCTGAAACGGAAATGCGGCGGCAGCCAGTTCAACAAAGAATGAAGTAAAGTATAGATTGAACAAGCGATCAATCGATTGGAAGCTATCAATCGGTTATTTAGTTACTTACATAGATGTAGTGGTGATGTCGCGACTCAATTTTCATGTGTTGTTGTTGTTCTTGTTGTTGTGTTCGCTTGAGTGATTGAGCGATGCAGTCACAACTGATCGGGCCGGCAGTGTTAGTAGACCGAGTGCGTCGCTGATAGCGTAGGGCAAATAAAAACCCAACAGACGACTTGTTGATAGAAGGGCTGGAGATGACATTGGATATCCATCAAGGTGTGTGTCAATAGCAGTTCGCCCTCAAAGCTAAAGATAAATCATTGGTGCATATATTTTTTGCTTTCGTACGTTGGAAGCGACATATTCTATGCTCATGCTAATAACAAATTATACTTTGTAATTTATTGTAGGTACGCTGAGAGGTAAAATACAAATACTTGTATTGTTAAAGCTTGTGAATGGATTTCTCAAACATTTCATATGCGCTGTTTGTTTTCGTATTTCTCATTAGAGGTCGATCGGACACCGAATTTTAGAACCGAAGCCGAACCGAGCATTTTTTATTCTGTATATCGGTATAAAGCTGACCTGCAGCACAGAACAATTATTATTATTCTTTAACAGTAAATATCAGCTTGTAAAAATATTCAAAAATGTCACAATTTTTTGATAGCAGATGTTCATTGGTAAAAATGTCAAATTTGTTATGTAATGAATAATTTCTTTTAGTACTATGCTTTGGGAATTAATACAGTTGAAAAATCTTAGTCCAGAAACGTCAAAATTCGCCACAGCTGAGAGCACCTGATTTCGCAACCCTCGCCATTCTTGTGTCATTCACTGAGCGAATTTCTACGTCTGACAATTAATACGAGTAATGACCATTTGTGCCATCTTTAATTTAGAAGATTTCTTACTTGTATTCTTTCACAATAGCATTATGCTTGAAACACAATAACGTCGAACGGCGCAATTGTTCGCTTAGTAGAGGGACAACGTTAGCAACGTTCGCCCAAAACTGTCACTCGGTAAACCGCAAGCATTATGAGTTTTACTACAAATCATATCGCTATCATGTAAATCCGAAAGGTTTCTTTGACTTTTTCCAAAAAGAAAGTAAAATTTTATACCTTTTTTACATTAATAAAAGTGGGCAAATGTTGGCGCCCATTTCGACCTCTCATACAAACGCAAGAGTGTTGATACCCAGCCAGTCGAATACGGTGCAGGAATGAAAAGGGGGTATCAAGGCAAAACGTCAGAGGAGAGCTCCAAATATGGAGTGTAAAGAGAATTCTCAAACGCACCGAACGGAAGGGTTTAGGAGTCACGTTGTGTATTTTTGCTATTGTATATTGGAACGATTTTTCGTCATCCCCAATCTAATTTGGTTTGGAAACAAACCGATTTCGGCGTTGTGCCATCTTCAGTGCCATTTCACGTTATTTTGATTATCTTGTTAATGTTATTGTTTCTCTTTTGCATTCGCTGATTTCGTTTATTTTCCGTTTGGTATTACTTATTTTTTCTAATGCTTATTAATTATAAATAAATAAAATAGTTCCAAAACATTCCTGGTAGGTTATTTTCGGTTCATTTAAAGAGCGCTTTTCAAAATAGCATGGGCGAATAGAGGTGGTTGCACGGAGCCTTTGTGGTTCACCTAAAAGAGCTTTCTTGGACGCTAAAGTTACTCATTTAAAGAGTAACAATTCTATATACATTTTCTATATATATTAAGAAGGTCGTTATTTTCTCCTTTTCGCAGCCACCGTAGGAGGGTGAGCGCACTGCTGAGAGAGACCTAATTGTGGATCTTAAGGACTCCGTTGGGTGGCTGGTTAGGAACCACATAAACATTTATAACTGATCTGGAAGATTTGAACAGCACATCAAAAGCGAAAGAACCGCCCAACAGTTCGATAAAGAAAAACAATTGTTTTAAACATTTTCTTCAAAACTATATGAATTATGCAGGTAATCTATATGTGTAATGAACATGATGCACATCAAGCTGAACCCTACGACGCACTCATTACGTAACATATCGTCGGTTCAACGAACACAGGCGCTCGCTCAAAAGTTGACCGTGAAAAAGGCGCGTAATATAAGGCCGAAACGTTTGCAACTGCAGAGGCAGTTTAGTTTAAAATAATGCACCCGCGAGAAAATAGCTGAACATCTTCTCAGACAGCCAAGCGGCTAATATGGCACTTTGCTCTAGCATGGGTAGAGCTTGCCTTGATTTCAAACTATACGAGATTACGCCAATATGTCATAGGGGCATTTACAGAAATAAGACAGCGGACGAACTAGCGGGTGCGGCTTTAGAATGAATGTGTCCCATATGGAGTGCATAGTCACCTCGTTTAAGGATATCAAGAGTTGACTTGCAGAAATGTATCATTCGAAAGCTAAACAGTGGTAGAGCTGTGCAGTGCAGAATCGTATGGGATTACCCGGCAGTTCCTGGTGTCCTAGGATCCGACTACAACTAGGGTATTGGTCATAAAAGGCAGTCCAACACTTTCTGTGCGAGTGCCCAGCTCTCGAAAGGATAAGGCAAAAGACATTTGGGAAACCATTCCCACAGAATATTTCAGAGTCGTAGTCGTCTCTCTTTGCATGACGTACAAATGCAGAGCTGCTATCTAATTTATATATGAAATTATTTATTATTTTATTTAATGTAGAATTCGGTATGGCAGGAGTTAACCCCCGCTAACCCAAAAACAAGATTTTAATTTTCATTTAATATATAGCCTAGTTGTCAGTTAACGCACTCTAGTTTTGAAGTTTAGTCAGTTAAAATGGGTAAACAGAGAGACAAAACTTTTTAAAAAAGTCCAATTTTATTCTATTATATTCACTGCATCACCTTCGGTTATTCTTTTTAAAAAATTTGCAATATATAGGTACAACATTTCTACAGTTTTATTATATAGTACGAGTAGATGAGAAATAAATAGTATTTAAAACTATCTTTTTTATACGCGGGCGTTGTGCCATCTTCAGTCTCATGTGTATGCGACTCTAAAAGTATTTATAAGGGCCGTTAATACGAACTCAGGCAACTCACGGAAGGTTTTAAGTCCGGCAAAATTTCTGTACGAATAAGAACGTCGACCTCGTGACTAAGATCAAGGTTATACTACTCCACTTTGCTAAATGGTGTCAGCAAAAGTGTCGCTAAAGAAGATGAAGATCCCGAACCCCAAATCACTGATGACGGCATTGACACCCCTTTACGCGAGCTCGACGAAGTTCTAATAGTAATATAGCGACTGCGGAACGATAAAGCCGCTTGAGCTGATGGACTACCAATTGAGATATTCAAGGATGGCACCATCTTTTTGTCGACTTTAAACTCACTTTAGACAGCATTGTCTGAATTTAGTATCCCGCCAAAACTAATACAGATATGTAAAATTATATTGAGCAATACCACAAGCTCCATCAGGTTTGCAAAGGTATCACTGTTGGCAGTTATAAGTTGAAGCAAGAAGAGGATTATGTTTATCCGGAAACCAATATTAATATCAACCTCGATATCCAAAGGAGAATATGTCTATAAGATCGCCCTTGGAGTGTTCGAGAGAAAGCAACTCCGAAAGATTTTTGGACATTTACGAGATATATTAGCTTTACAGCAATATAGACTTAGTTCAACGAATTAAGATTCATCGGCTACGCTGGCTAGGCCAAGTTGTATGTATCTACGGCAGATCCAATCTCAAAAATATTCAACGCGGTACCCACTGCCGGTGGCAGAGGATAAAAAAGCCTCATTTTAGTTGCAAAGACCAAGTGAAGAAGAGCTTGGATTGCGCCTGCTAGCAAGGAAAATCAGCGACTTGCTTGATATGCTGAAATCGGCCAAAAATCGTTTCGACGGTTATAGTTCCAATTAAAAGGAAGAAGAAAAAGAACCTTAATCTCACCGCAGCCAAAAATTTTAACTTTCATCCTAACTTTTCATGCGCGTAATTCGTAGAGGTCGCGTACTATGTGCATATAAAGTAATTTTAATTAGATTTTAATCTTTCATGTCATTCAACTTGTAATACAGCTTTCAATCGCAACGATTGCTGATAACCTTTCAACTGATTCTATAGATTTTCCACTAAGTGTTTATTACAGAATTTCTAAGAAACATCAAGGGGGGTATTCCCATATATTAACATTGCCTCGCAACGCTCGGGCCTGAGTTATAGCTCAAAATCATATACGCCGGGGATGATAAATTAAATTTCAACATTGCGTCAAATGTCTGAAAAAAATATGTATATCAAATTAAATAAAAACATAACATACTCTACGATACACTCTTAGATGGAGAGCATGGGATCTTCCAGCAATATTCTCGTCCAGCACACAAGGCAAGGTTTCATAGCTGCAGATGATTGGCCGTCTGGAAGTTAAGATCCATTTGAATCCATTGTACTACAGTTTGTGGTCAGAGTTGGAGAACATAGCCTATGGAATACCTCACAGATTTGCAGAGTCACAAAAAATCTTTAGAACGAACAGCGTCGTCAATACCAATAGAAACTGCGAGTGCCGCTATTGATCTATAGCCGAATCGTTTGAGGGCTTTGTGTGAAAGGAATAGGTGACCAGTTCGAATAAAATTGAGTACAGAAAATTGAAAGACTCCACATTACGTTTTATAAAACCAGCTTCTTGTATGTCTGTATTTATATTGTCGCAGATAATGATTAGTACCACGCAGTGACATGGGCACACATGGCCTAGAGTTTATTGATAAAACGACAATAGCGTAAAACATATTTTCATTGATCGGCGATTACCGATCTATCACACATCGATGTATTTATCTTACTACGCGCCATTCTCCCCGATAGCTTGCCATAAAAGCTTACATTCATACTCATATAAAATAGCTCTGTAACTGCGCATCATTAAAAGAATACGTCATAACCACTCATTCACTATTATGATGCGTTGGGGCTATAAAAGTATCAATTAAACAAACCAGTTTATCAATTGTGGCCATTAAGTGGTCGGTCGTGTGAGTTCCAAGTATCATTGTTTGTACACTCAACTGATCTTTACTCGACAGCTGAATGGTGAATGGTAGCGGTGGTAGAGTGAACAGGTGACAAAGAAGAAAGGTGCAATGCCATTTTTTTTTTTTATTTAAAGCCTGCTTATAGTAGGTCTGTCTGTTAAGCTGATTTGGTAGACGCAATCAGAAACAGATACATTCATATAAATAGGCAAAATATAAGTATACCCAGTCGGAACAATAAGGATTAAAATACTCACGCTCGATTCGGCACTGATTTGCACTGCGCATGGAATTTCCTCAATATCAAAACCTACTTTCTGAGTGTGTAGAATCGAATTTAAAAAAATTTTTAAAAACTTGCTTTAGATCGCAAACAATAAGAATTTAAAAAAAAAACAGGTTGAAAAAGAACTGTACCAACATAATACTTGTTACTCGCTCTAATCTTAGCTGCATTAATTTTTATCTGTTAAATATAATATAATAATTTTCTGAGTTTTATTTATTACTCAAAAAATAAAAATAATATTGCTGAGTTTTAAAAATAAAACTAAGAAAAATTTTATATTTACTACCCAAAAAAAATATATATAAATAAATATAAAATATATATAACAAAACTTTTTTCTAACCAAAAATAAAACTAAAAATATAAAAAAAAAAACAAAATTTTATTTTCTAACGCATACTACTAAATAAACATGATATTGTTGGGTTTTAAAAATAAAACTCCGAAAAATTCAATATTTCCTACACACAAAAAAAATTAAAAAAAAAAATATTTTTTAAAAAATGAAACTGAAAAAAATCTAAAAAACAAAACTACTACTAAAAAAATGTGATATTGTTGAGGTCTAAAAATAAAACTTAGAAAATTTCGCACAAAAAAAAAACAATCATAAAAAATACTTTTTTCCATAATGCATTCTACAAAATAAAAAAAATCGCGGAGACAACAGTCCTTGGACTGGTAAAACCCTGGACATTACGGTACGTAGAATCGACTGTCATGGGAATTATTATTCCGTTACGTTAAACCGGCTATATGGTGGTTTTACGTTCTAACTTTATACAGGTAATCGGAAGTCAGTTAACACCTTCATCACCTCCCGGCCCACGAATATCGTTATCGGTATTCAATCACCACCCATTGCAGACGAAGAGATCGAGTTTAGATTTCACGATAACACAATCGACAATCTAGCGCATTTAGATTAGTGTCAGGCTAAGCCAAACCCTCGCACCGCACAGAAAAATTCGATTATTGTCGACGTCGAAAGGTTATGTGCGAGTCTATACGCTCTAAAATTTCGTGCATTTACGTGAAGCTAATACACAATCGTATCGGGATAATTCAACGCAACTTAAGGCTGTTAATGCACCTTAGGTTGTTGTTATTATAGTAGAGGCTAGCTACGCTCTGTAAAGATCAGTTTGCCCGTAATCGTTGTCGTTGAACTCATCTAGAGGGTGGCCTAGGAGGCGAGCTGTTTCGAAGGGTCTGACCAGAGAGAGAGAAAGGTGTTAGAGGAGTGGGCTTGAGGGAGCATGTGAATTGGTGATTGGTATAATCCGAGGAATCTCCACATGTCAGGTATGTGTTTAGAATGTTGGGGCTGATTCTGGATAAGTAGGAGTCGCTGAAGATGGTGACTGTCACTCGATGAATGGTGTTTAAGGTCAGTCCGTATGCTGTCGGATCCACTGGTTGTGTCGTGAGTTCATAGAGATGCCTTCTGAAGTGCCTGTATGTTGGATCGTCGGTAAGCAGATACCCATTGGGATGCCACAGATGGAGAGATCTAGCAATCAACTATTACTGAGCATGATGTTCTGCTCCTTAGTCTCAGGAGACATCAGAAGGCACAACGTCACAGTCCGGGTGGGGTTATCTGTCAGGTATCTAGTTTCACCCACCGAAGTCTACTGGTTCTCGGCAACCATATTAGTGTATCGTAGTTTAAAACCGACTGGTAAACCGCCTTATATGGCAAAGGTGATGCCCAAGACGCTTGAGAGATTAACCGTTGGGATGGAGCTACCGTCGACATGATCCAACTCCACCTCCTTCGTTCTACTTTTTAATAGAGAGATAAGATCAAGTTTCTGTTAGTGACAACCCGAGCGAGGTTGGAGAGAAAAACATTTTTTTTGAACACAGGGCACCAATTCGACTTGCTGGTGGTCATTATTGAACGATCATCAACCTATGAGACAATAGTTATTCCCACTGGCGGTTTAGTTAGTCTTGAGATATAGTGGTTCAACAAAAGTGGGAAAAGATGCCACCCAGCGGATACCTTTGCATAACTCTCCTTAGATTCGGTGTTGAGCTTTTGAAAATACTAATGAGTGTCGACCTAACTGTGTGTAATTGGTGGTCCACTGTTTCGGTCTCTTCGGAAAAGTAGCGGCCTATAACGTGCAAAAGTTTGGCTTTGTTTGCGAGGCCTAACCCGTTGTCATTTAACTCTGGTGGAGTTTCCGAAGCTATTTTGTACTTTCCCCTAAGGAGAACAAGTTCCACTTTGCCTTAGTTGACGCTCCGACCACAACTGTATAACAAATTCATAAATTTAAAGTTGAATCGTTTTAGTAGCAGACAATGTCAGACAAAACATTTTATTGAAATTAAGTGTTTATTTCTGAAAAAAATCAACCGTCAATATGTCTTTGTAATATTGTTGGTGGGCGAAAAATGCACATACATCGGTAGTATTGCTGAAAGCGAAACAAGCTCATAAAACTACAATTTTAAGTAAACCACACATGCAACATTTTTACAAACATATCGACACACTCCATGACAAATTTACGCCAACCCACTACTCTTGTCCAGCGTTTAACAAAAATGGCTGAGATCGTTGTTGTTGTGCTTGAGGCTGACCGTTAACATATATGCATATATTTAGTACATTTATACAATATTTACATGGCACATAATAGCAGTGATACATAGATACTTTCTTGATTGCTGCCGTTCTATACAGAACCTCAAAAGCAAAAAAAATTAAAAAAATAGCAACGAATTCCGATTGAGAGCAACATGTGCGCGACGGCAGAGATAGCGATGGTGTTGGCCAGTGTTGCCGCGAGATTTTAAAAATATGTATCGGCGAAATATTTTAAAATTGATTAAGTGTATCACTTTGATAAGTTTTTGGGTATATTTTCAAAGGAAAGTAATAAAGTTTAAAAACACAAACTATTTCTGTTCTTTAACAAGAAATTTTGAATGTGTGAGTTCCAGGAGAGATAAGTCAAATTTCTTTAGCATAAAAACTGCATATTTAAAAGGCGCTAAGTAGATAATTAAGGAAGGAAAATACAGAAACAGTATTTTTTTTATTATTCGGCTCCCAACCTACTGTATATTAAAACTTCAACAAGATTAAGAAAAATTCACAAAACTTGAACGAGGTTCGGGATAAGACTGTGGCAGTCAGCCAGCTTAAAATATGTGAAACATCAAGTTTTAATGGAATTAGTGGGGTCCTTCGAACCAGCCCAACCCCAACGCTAAAATTCTCGAGGATTTTACAAGGTTTCGATTTCATCCCGGGCATAACGGCCCATTGTGTATCTTCCATGGTTCATATGGGCAATTTTGACAGCACCATTCCTTACAAAAATGGTAAGGTTGAGTGCGATGTGTGGAAGACTGTCGGATGGATCAAAACTTCGTGGAAGAGTTTGATGTTTAGTGTACTGCGGAGAATTCTGTCTGAAACGAAACTTTAGGCTACCAAATCATTCCATCTTTTTTTAGGTAGAGATAGCCGCCATCAAGCAAGCGGCTGATAGGCTGCTTACTACGCGATCTCTGTAAGGGAAATAAATATCTGCTTTGCCATCCAAACGTCATTTCACTATCGGTGCGATCGAAAGTAGTTATGGATTTTCTGACTTCTGTTTCGAGACCTTCAGAATATTTCTTCTTTGGTATTGGTCTTGATATTAGCTTGGCAACCCGCGCTGTGCAGTTAATAAAATTCGTAAGGTCGCGAGTTTGGTTTGGCCAGAAATAGACCAGCGAAAATCACGGGAGCTTCTACGGTTGTCCAAACCTCTGCCTTATCAATTATAGGGTGCTGATAGGGCACTGTTCAATAGAAATCCAAGCGATGCGCCTCAATATTCCCACTAACCCTTACAACGGCAACAGCTCAAAGGATGCAGGGGTGGCATCGTTTCAGCATTTTTTTGCTTAATTGCCCTCCTTTCGCCAGACTTAGGCTTAAGTATCAAATCTTTCTCACTCTCCTGCAGACATATCGGGCGTGGAGGTTAGCAAACTTTATACCTGCATTGCAAGCTTGCGGCGTTTTTCAGATTATAATTTAGAAATCGCCGTTCTGTTTTTAGAATTTACTGTGATATCACAATGAAACCCATATGATATATGTAAACTCCTAACAGGAGCCGCGTAAACTTGACACCTAAAGATTATGAAGAAGCTGATGAAATTTGGAGAAAAAAGAAAATATTCGCGAGTCCTCTTAACTCATTAAACATTTATTTGTCAAAAAACTACAAAAAAATATTTACAATATTTCGGCGATTTTCGGCATGTTATTTTAAACATGTAATGTAAATTCCATTGAGAGAAAATTATCATCCCAGCCAAATACAGAAGTCGGCCACACGAGATATGTGTACATATAGATTCTGATTGAAATTCCCCTTATAGTGATACTTAGGTAAACAATAATTTTCAATAACAGGGTTATCGAAATTCCGCGAACACAATGTAAATATAATTCTCAAACTCTAGAACTCAAGGACTATTTCAGAGCCATGGGTGAAATTGGATATCTGCCGTGAAAGATAACTGAAATTTGATCAGCGTGAGGTGACAAATGAAGTGAATGTATAAATATTTTTACATCTGGCAACACTAATCCAAGCTGACGTGCATTTGACAGATGACAACTGAAGGTATTTTTTTAGTGAAGACACTTCTGTAATTCGTAGCTCACCCGAAAAATTATATTGAATTGAAAATTAATAAAATAATGTGAGAAGTATACGGTGAGAACGCTTTAAATGAACGCCGGAGCCAGGACAGATTTGCTCGATTTCATTCCGAAACTTTTTAAGTCAAAAATACACCTTGCTCTGGTCGGCCCAAAAAATAGACTAAGTATTTAAATTGGTAGAACAAGACCGACACATAAGCTTTCAGGAGATAGTGTAGGCACTAAACAGCAACCTCATGATAGTTTGAACTCATCGAAGAAGAGCAGGCAGTGGGCTTTTGTACTAGAACGGATTTAGAATATTTGTTGATCGACACAACATGTGCATAAATGTGCATATTACAGTGGGCCAAAAAAAAATCATTTTGAATTTGGCTAATATGAGCGTTTAAATTATTCCTTCATAGAATTCGCATAAAAATTATGTTCTTATCGAATAAGAATATTCCCTTTTATAAATCTTAAATAAATGAAATTCTTGCAAGTTCGTAGAATGTGTAGATTGCAGATTCTGAGATTGTCTGTCTGACCACTAGACCACAACTCCCGTCTGCTGCCGGCTGTCGTTGCAGATGGGGGCATAACCCCCATCCTGGGGATCTCTGCCCGGGAAATTTTTCACTTTGGAATTCCGGACACTGAAATGAATTAAAAAAGAAAATGAAGGTCCGGATTTCTCTCTTATCAGGTACAGGAAATTCATCCGATTCCATTTTGATCCAGCAGGTTTGACTCATGTTAAACTGCTACTTGCTTTACTCCCAAATATCACAGGTGACTATCGGATTTTATGACAGTCAGCTAGAAGGATTTGATGAGGGGTTTAGAAAACTCCCACTCAACGTTTTATTTTTCTTCTTCTAAAACGATGATATAACCCCCGAGGCGCTTTGACCGATTCTAGCCTAGCATGCCAGTCACTCGTTTACCTTTCTCGCTAGCGTCAACTAGAGACACCAACTCCTTATCCACCTCATCTCTCCGATGGAGAGGAGGTTTACCTCTTCCACCACCGACAGGTACCGCGTTGAATTCTGTCTGGGCTGGAACAATTTCTTTCAGTAATACAACTCTTTTGGAGAATCTTGATCTCGAACCCGATGTTCAAACCGTTCATGCTTCCACGTCAATGCTTCTGACAAATTTAATTCTGCAGGTCGGAATATCTCTTCCAACGTAAAGTTAAAGAAGTCGCACGATAGGGAGTCACCCCGTCTGAAACCTTGTTTGATATGAAAATGAGATACCAAATTCAGACATCGCGTCACATAGGTAACTTCTTCTTGCGCTTTCGAAAGCTTTGTTTCACTAAGTACACCAAGTGATGCTTTGAAAGCTGTTTTAAATCTATTGCCATTGGATTTTGTAAGACAATAATGACTGCTGTGCGACTAAGACAGACATCCAAATAGTATTCTGAAACTCAGCGGCGCTCTGGTATATTAAAGAGGTTTTGCTTTATTCCGAGCAACACGGATCGATGTGCATCGAAATCGGTTTCGGAAAACAATTTTATTACAACAAATCCTAGTAGGGAGGAGTAGAAACTAAAAACTAATATTTCATCTGATAGTATTGTCATCTATACAGATGGCTCGAAATTTGGCGGTAAGATGGGAGGAGAAGTTTACTCACGAAAGCCTCCCCTGCAAATTTATTTTAGGTTACCGCAGCACTGCAGCGTATTCCTGGCTGAGGTCACAGCTATTACGGAAGCTATAGAAAAGATTGGAACTGGAATTCTTGGAAAATGAATTTTCATTGCAAGTGATAGCCAGGCTACAATCAACTCTTTGAACTCTTTTACATTTAACTCAAACATCTCGCTGGACTGCCGCCTGTACCTCGTTTGGGGCATAGAGGGAAACTGCATGGCAGATGAGCTTGCAAGGCAAGACGCGATGAAGGAGATGCTTCAGGATATTATATGTATAAGCAATCTGGTGATAGATGGATTCAAAATACGACTTATCGAACCTCAAGGCAGACAAGGCCTAAATGAGGCCGGAAACTGTCACGAAGCGTACACTTGCTGAAAAGAGAGAATATTTCCATCGTTGTTGCGGCTCTAACCGGGCACTGTCTAATAGTGAAACTTGTTTAAAGGCTGAACGTGGCCTTCCGAAGATGCTGCAGAAGCTGTTAGAACTACGAGGAGGAGAAAACGGTCTTAGATCTACTGTGCAAGTGTTCTGCGGTATGAAAAATCCGGCTGCAGTATCTGAAATCAATGTTTCTGTATGAACTTAGCGTGTTTTCAAATACCGAGGTTAATTGCCTGATGAGATTCATCAGCGAAGCAAAATGTTTCAGCAAGGAGTATATTTTCTTCGGATGGTGTCTGTGTTTGTGGTAACACAATGGGTCTTCTATTTAAGGCCACCCCAACCTACCAACCTAAGTATCTATAGGTCAATCGTTGACTTCAATGAATGATGGTGTTTTTAGAGATATTGATCTTCAGCAAATATCTCGGGGAACACCCCAATAGATATAATTGTACATTCCCACTTGCGTAATGAAATAAATCACTTCGAGCAATACATAGTTACATTTAAACAGCAGACGATCATTTCCCCCCATCAAATGCACTTACACCGACTGGCAACCGGGCGAATATCATTCATATTACCTTAATCATGATCTGATCCGCTTAGAAGCGATTATAGCGCCCAACTGTAGAATACATAAAAATCAACGAAATCAAAACATATTAGAAACCAGCCTGAGCATGACAAAGCGAAAATGCTAAGCAAAACCGAATGACCAAACAAGAGTCAAACGAGAGATTGCCTGCTGTCAGAACGGCACCACCGCCTCCACTACACCAGTGTACCTCAGTCTCGTACAGAGCAATGTGCCGCTGCTGAAAATAACATTCGCTACTCTAAAATAGCAACAACCAACTAGATACATATGTACAACAAAAGAGCAACACAATGGCTAAGAATAATAACAAGCGTTGTATTATCGGGCAAACATACAGCCGTACCTACAAGGTGCTTGAATGTTTTTTTTTTTATTTCGGTACCGATCGTATACTTACTATGTATGTACAAAAACAAAAGCTATATAAAAACAGTGTGAGGCACTTTGGCGTCTGGTTGTCGCCAACAGTTCAGTTCAGCACAGCCCTGTGCTCACCGCACCGCACCGCAGAAGCGTCGATGAGCAGCGCAGCAACGTGTATTCGAAATCGAATGATTCTTGAATAGACTTTTTCTTGCTTCGAATTTTTTAAATTTATTTTTTATTGTAGTTTTTTTTTGTTTTGATTTTGTTGTGGCACCGACTGCGATCGGCTATGATACAAACATATGTAGTGGCTGAGTACTCTTAGGATTGTGTTGATCATGATAGTCGTGAGCGTGATCATGACGTTGCGGTCAATGATCATTAAAACACCTTTCGAGTATTGTTCGGGTATAAGAAATGCGGGGATGACGCGACATGACGTTGGTTGTTGATTGTCAGCATTGAATGACTGCGCGCCGCCACAAATGCTCGGATTCGTCGACGTTCAGTGAAATACAGTTGTTTGTTTATAAAAGCGAACACACACATTCGTACATTTTAAAACACACACACAGCACTTCCTAACAGCGTCGTCGTCGCCTATCGCTCGACAACGTCTAAATGCCGCCCTGCGCTCCACTGCACCAACTAATAGCTCCATCAGTCGCTACAATAACAATAACAAAATAAAAACAATAAAAAAGACAAATCGATGCGATCACTAGAAGTGCGCGCGCGAGCAATGACGATGGGCGTTTAGTGCGCGACGCTCGGCCACGGCAGCTCACTTGTTTTCTAAGGCGCGTCGGTGGCTCACACATTCGATGGCTGATGGTTTGCGTGGTGCTCCACTGGCATGCAGCTGCTAGGGGGCTACTTTATGTAGTGAGCTATCGAACGAGCGAGCCAGCGAGTGAGTGCATGTGGGTGAAGAGTGAGGTGGCAGCGACGATCACTTCAACTATTCCCCCATGGTTGTTATTTGCTTTGGTTTCTTATTTAATTTTATTGTTTATACAAAATTGCGGTGAGCTTGTTGATCGTTCGACTCCTTCAAATGTTCGTCCCGTTGTGAGTATCGGTTTTGTCTTTTTGTTTTTGCTTTTTGATTTGCGATTATGTTTGGTTTGCAATTTTAGCACAACTCTTTCTTTCCCTCCCTCTGATTTGAAATATTGAACTTGCTCCACCACGTCTTTTTATGTAGTCTTTCATTTGCATTCGATTAAAAATTCATACATTTGCTATTCGTGTCCATTGTTCGAAGCAGATTGAGTGTGGTGGGTATTTGCATTAGGCTGCTTCACCACCAAAGTTCCGGTTTCTCCACCGGAAATATAAAATGTATTATGTTTTAAGATTTCGGCCAAAATATTTCAGAAAACTTTTACTGATCTTTTTTAAAATAAAAATATTTGTTTCAATAAAATCATCTTAGATAAACTTAAAAAGTCTGCCTAAAACTATTTAAAAAAATGTTCAACGGAATCAAAACAATGATATTTTTGTTGCTGTTTTCAAATCGCTTCTGTTCACGTAAATCCTAATATTTGGTCGAAATACTTTGGCCTTAGATATAATAGATTTTATAAGTCCGTTGAAGCATATAACATAACCGACTTTTTGTATGGGTAATGGAACACCCTAATGTATATATGTACATAATTCATCAGCAGCGTACATAAATGAAGAAATGCTCGATTAGCTCGCTGATTATTGTTTGGTTCGTTGAACATTTAGGTGGTTCTCCTAAGTTTTGTTTTATTGAATGATGAAATTTGCGGATCATTAAAATTGTATATTGCGTGCTTGAAGTCAATCATTGATGCCCATTGATTGTTGGTGCATTGATTAAACGTGACGAAAATATGTATATATTTCATATAAGTTAAGTAAGAGTGGCCCCCGACAGGGTTGTCCTGGCTGAAGGCACACGTAACCCTGTTAGGCCGTCATGTAACTAAAGTCGTGAGTGAAATAAAATTAAGTTGAGGCAAGCCAGAAACCCTGAACCGATTTCCAAGCACTCAGGCATTCATAGTTACCCATTAGACTTAAAGCCTGGGAAGGATAATGGAAAAAAAGGGCAGAGAAAAAGGTAAGGATAGGGCTTCGTTTATATTCCATAAGTCTGTCAGACACTTTGATGAAGCTCAAGAAAGAATGAACGTTTTCCATTCGCGATATGCCGGACCTAAATATGCTCCGTCTTAGCCTAGCAAAAGCTAAGATACAAATGGAAAGCTCTGTGCTCATCCTACCGGCAAGATGTGCACATCAGGTCATTGACGATGCCTATGGTGATTATGGGCTAGCCCCATGTATTATGCCCTGTAATCAACCCAACGATGGCTCATACCCCTATTATTCTCTCTCCACCCACATGAGTTCAAGCTTAATATATTTTCCAAAAGATTTCAGTCTCAACTTAGTTACTTACAAAAATTTTGAACAGGTACCAGTGGAATTCCAAGGCCTTTCGTGCAGCTTTTATCAAAAGAGACTTTCAGGGTCAGCTTTTCATAGGGGGCCAGAAACAAAATGTATTGCTCTGGAAGCCTTCTTCCAACACCCTGTGATCAATGAACTCATCGTCGTGCCAGATTCCAAAATAATATAGTCGATATATCTCTTCCCTTGGATCGTTAAATCCAGGGATAGTAAGTCCTTCAAATCATCCAGAGACTTGAGTTGTGTATACCCAAAGACGCAAACCTAACTAAACTCCCCGACACTGCTTGGAAACTTTCTTTGCTCGATTTATATTCAATTCAATGTGAGATTTCCACGTAAGTTTCTATCTAGAGTTACACCGAGATATTTTACCTTCTCAGAAAGCCCTAAGTTTACTCCTCTAGGCACCGGAAAGTTGAGACCTTTCGATTTTTTTCCTTGTAAACAAAAATTTCTGACCTGTCTTTCTAATTTGGTAATCATAGACTTGATAAAGAATAAGGAAAGAAGGAAAGTAAGAATCTACTTAGTACACCATATGCCCATCTTATCAAGGTTTTTGTGTGTGTTTCCACAGGCTTCCCTTAGACGTTTACGTGACGCTAATCCACGTATATCGTCCGCGTAAGCTTAGAGTGGACGAAGGGAAGTTTTCTCCCCAGAGCTGTAACTAATTAGAAGCATCCGATAGGCTTCCTAACCACTATAGCGTATAATATACAGAGGAGACCACTCAGCATCTAGTGAAAAGGGCCGACGATAACATACAGGTGCTCGTCTGGTCTTGCATCTAACCGGTCCTGCAAGCCCTAACCTCATGCGCATATCACAGAAAGTTCCTCACGGAATGCTGTTGATCTTTAAACAAGACGGTCTCGTATTAGAGAACACTGTGCATTAATTTTAAGGCAACCCTAACCACCCGGTTATTTGTTAATATTTTATGAAAGTATACCCTAAAGCAATTTGTAAACTTTAGCTCCAATTTTTTTTATGACCTATAAAAGTCTATTGTCTAAACCTAAGTTTTGACAAACCTGTGGAAAAAATTGTAAAATAAATATGTATGTGTATTTCGCTCAGACATGTACCGTAGAATTTCACGATAAATATTTTGACCCATTAGTTTCTACCTAAAAGTATCGTATTGACTCCTTCAAAAAACCCCTCTAAATACAAATTTGGAAAGTCTTTATATATTATGGAATTATTAGCCGGGATCTTCTCAGACAAAATTTGTATACAAAGCACACAAAAGTTGGCGGCTGCTGTAGCCGAGTGTGTAGCGTGTGCGCGCTTCATTCAGTGGTTCTCTGGTTCAAATTCTGGCCGGGGGAAGTAACATCAAAAATTATACAAAAAGTTGTTTCTAATAGCGGTTGCCCGTCGGCAGGGAATGACTAATTTCGGAGTGTATTTCTGCCATGGAAAAACTTCTCACAAAAAGCATTTCGCCGTTCGGAGTCGGCGTAAAACAGTTGGTCCCTCAATTTGTGTTACAACATCAAGACGCACACCACAAATTGTTGGAGAAGTTCGGCCAAAATCGCTTAAGTGGCTATAGCGCCAATTAAATAAAATTAAAAACATATAAAAGCATATAAAAAAAGGAAAAGAAGAAAGGAAAAACGAATGTAGACAGTAAAGCCGCTCAAAACTCAAGAAGGTTTTTGTTATGACTTTTAACTACTGAAATTATCTACTGTGAATGTATTTGTTATTTTATTTCATGCATAAACTTCAAATTACATTTCACTTCTAAAGCAACATTATAGAATTTAGGATTCCCCTTTCTAGATTTCGCTAATCATTCGGTCTAGCGATAGGTAGCCCGTTTGCTTAACACCGCTTGCATTCTCATGCATATTCCTCCTTATATTTTTTTTTATATGTACCTATTTTTGTATTTCTGTATATATGTATTTCTCGTAGTTTCCCTACGTAAGCAAATCGTTTTCGTTTTCAGCCAGCGCATTGCTTCTCTGATCGTCATATTCGTTTATTATCTGATTGGGGTATTTCTTTATTTTTTTTTGTATTTTTTTCTCTTTCTTTTTATTTCATATGTTATGTATGTATGTAGGTATGAAGTTATATTTGAATTGTTTTTAGCGTTAGTGCACTCGCTTATCGCTTATTCAGCGGCTGTCATGTCATTGCTATCATTGTTGCTATTTCTAGCAATTGTTCGTCGCGTTGTGTTGGGTTGTATTGTGTCATCTGTTAAACTCGTTCGCGGTATTCGTCGATTGTCTAGTGGCCACCACCAGCACATCATCACCACCACCACCACCGTCAACAGTTGGTTTGGCTGGGGCGACACTACGTTGGTCGTTCAACGTGGTCGCTTACTGAGCGGCGTTGATGTCGTCAGTGGCGTTTTTCAATGTTGGCTTTCTCGATGCCTAGGCGTCTTCAGCGCTTGCGGGTTCTTGGTTGCTTTTTTCAGTCTGATTGCAAACGGTCGTAGCAACGAACATATTGTGCAGCTACAAAAAGCGATGATTCTTTAAATTTTTTGTCATACGTTTTCGTACCTAGTAGTTCTTTTTGAAATTCGTATCGTCCACCGTGGTCTGAGAGTGACCCGTATGCAGCTTAATGTGTTTTTATTTAATTGCTTTTATAATCGCGACGTAAGAGAGTATTTATATATTCAGAGTGGCGTAGAAAAGAAAAAACTTTGAAGATGAAATGAGTATACATTTTGATTATTTTTAAGTTTCCTGCGAATACTTAGAACCCCAGTGCCAGTGCTAAATGCGATGACGAAAAATCAATCATATAACGATAATCTCCCAGTGCGATCACCAAATGACGATCATGCGTGTGATTTGGAGAAAAAAAATTAGCACACATAATAACGATCGCTTTTTTGTTTTCTTTTTTTCGAATAAAAAACCCACCGTACATTCAGAAGTGCAACATAGACACAAGTGCTAAGCGACGATCATCTGTTGCTTTTTCATAAGCAATCAAAAGCAAAAAGTTATCAGCAAGCAAGCGATCGTCGTCGTCGTCGTCGTCGTCGTCATCGTCATCATCATCATCATCGTCGTCGCCGTCAACAACAGCGACGCACTGACGCCGTCGTACAAGTCAAGTGGTGATTTAAATTGTACAGTGTGAGGAAATGGAAAGAAGTGCAGGCAGCGGTAGCTACAAAAAACCTCTACGTATGTAGATATTATTGTCGCTGAGCCAGCATTATTGGAGACACGCCGACAACACAAATATGAATGCCCCTGCACAGTTTGCCCATCAGTCTCTTTCACCATGTCTGTTTGTCTGCCCGTCCGTCCGCTTATGATGTCGCGTTCAATTAACCCTCCTGCTCGCTCACTCAACAACTATGCATGTCCGAATGTCTGTCGATATGTCTGCTGTTCGGTCACAAGTAAAATGTGTTGGCTGTTGCTTTGGGTTATTGTCTCCACTGTACCGTCTATGTTTCCTTTGGGCCACACACTCACAAGTCGCGCAGACAACAAATCCAGGCTTGTGCGTTGTTGTCGTACACTTAAATGTTTTTTTTTTTGTTTTTTTTGTATAATTTTCTGCCTCATACTTTACTTACTGGTGACTAGCTGTTATTCTTCCTTTTGTTACACATGTGTTGTTATTGTTATCATTGCCGATGCACAATGGTTTGGAACAGAAATCTTGCGGGACAAAAGTGTAAAATGAAGGTCTTTAAAACGGGCATATGACCGAATCAAATTTCTCAGCAAATTCCATAAGAACGGCCCTGCAACTATGATTTGCACGAAAATCGCTCCTTGAACCCCTCTATTAGTATTAGGTCTAATAAACCGAAACCCATTATTTTTGCATTAAATTGAAGGCTGTATTTAGCACAGCTAAATAAATGAATGAAAAAGCATGAACTGATTTACATACATAGGTCAAATATGCAGCGTTTCGTTCGATAACTCCTTGCCATTTTGAATGTAATTTAATAATGCCACTTGTATAGAAACCCTCGTGTCTATTGGCAAAAAAACGAGTACATTTGATTTTCACTAGCTTCTCTTGAAGCGACTTTTTCTCTAGCAAACTCATTCGCCATATACAGAAACAGACAGTAATTACTTGGTGGCTGGCCGGGACTATATGATGGATGCATAAAAATTTCCCAACCAAAGTCCTGGAGCTTCTGGCGAGTCACTATCGGTGTGCGTGAACTGGCGTTGTCTATTCGCCAAAGCTGGCCGTTTCTGGGCAATTGTTCCCTTCAGACGGTTCAATTGTTAATAGTACAGACCCGAATTAAGAGTTTGGACGTAGAGGAGCAGCACATACTAAATAAATCCCAACCAAAGTCACCAAACACATAGAAAAGCCGTGTTGACCGCCAATTCTGGCTTGGCCGCCGCTTGCTTCAGCTCACCGCTATTCGATCACTTTGCGTTGTCGTAAGTGACCCCCATTTCATCACTAGTAACCATCCGCTTCAGAAATGGATCCAATTTGTTGCGATTCGGCAGCGATTCGCAGATGGAAATTCGGTCCATGAGGTTTTGGCGTTAATTCCTGTGGCACCCACACATGGAGTTTCTTTTTTATCCCGCGTTATTTAAATGGTTCCAAACGCTTTTTTGTGCAATGTTCAGCTTCTGCGCCATCGAAACAGTGCTTACATGATGGTCGGACTAGACGATCTCCATTATTTTATAAATATTTTTGACAATTGGCCTTCCAGAGCATTGTGAATCTTTGATATCAAAATAACCAGAACAGAATATACGAAACCAAAATTGCGCGAGATTGAATGCTACAGTATGAGAACTATATACACTATTCACATTTTAAGGATTTTCGTCTTTAACGAAGAAAAGCTGTAAAATATGGCGTATTTTCTCTTTGCTGGTGCCCATCTCTGAGGCGTGCTCAAACAAACTGAGCAATCACAAAACTGTCTGAGAAGTTTTTTTAATACTTGTACGAAATCTTATCTTTCTAACGCCATATCACCCAATTATAGTTGGAGAGTTGGAGAAAAGACAAAGTAGTGGTCATGCTAAAGCTAGATAGAAAAAACCACAAAATGAAAAAAATCCCTAAGACCTCTTAGCTTGTTTCCCTTTGTTCTTAAATATCGCTCTTGGAAAAGGAATCTCTATACAGTGTGCCACACGCTTACACCAAAGGTAAATCGGCGGAATCAGCTTTGCATGAAAAAATCACATCACTTCACGTAATATACTTTGGCGGATTTTCAAGATGTGGAGAGTGCGTTTAAAACATTGAACTTGAAACCATCATCCATGCTAAAAAAACAGAATTAGTTAGGCGAAAAGTGGAGCTAGTCCAAAACTTGTGCTATGGATGCAAACGGTACAACATTGCTAGATTGCGTAGCTTACAAAAAACAGTATGTTCGGGGATGACAGGGGTACTGAATGTCACGCTCAATCAATTAAATTCCCATTTATCTATACCTACATAAATCACTGTAAAACTCATTACATCGGGGCTAAGGAAAATAAAAAACCTTTTTGAATAGCTCTTTCCTAATAAGCCTTAGTCCAAGAGTAAATATGTTGACCCTATATATAGTAACAAGCATGGATTTTGCTTTGAATATAGTGTTATGGTTTCCATCAAGAATCGAATGGAGAAGCGGCCAAGCTGTCCATAAAGAAGTCATGTGTATCTACACGGACGGATGTAGGGACAGCAGTCTAATCCGAAAAGGTTCGTATCAATCCGTAAGCCTGTCAAAGAATGCAAGTTGAAACTGTGCTCGGTGTCTCAGTCAAAGTCCACCTTTCTGCCTGGGTTCCCGTCCACAGGAACATAGAAGGCAATGAGAAAGCTGGCGAGTTGGCTTCTTTGGATAAATATATGTTGAACTGGAACTGGAAAGGAAAAGGAAAAGGTGGCCAGAGATCTAGGCGAGTGAGACAGCATGCCAGCTTTAACCTGACTATTACAGGAAGAAAACGAGCAGAGCTGATAGGTAGACTAAAGGTGGCAGTATTTAAGTACATATTTAGGGAATATCGCCAGTTATTGGCAAGCAGCGAAAGTAGCGAAATACAGGATTTAATTTCCTTTCCGAACTCCTAGGTCTGACCGCCTTATGAGATAAAACATTCGGATAATGAATTTATCTAGTGCTACATAAGCAAAATGGTTAAAACGTTATATTTTGATAGAAAGGCTACAGTAGAATGAAAAGTTATTGTCCTTGAGAAGTGCAGCAACCAATCAATGGTGTAAAAAATGTGTGTCAAATTTTGCCAAAAATCTATTGATACTTTGTTATTACTAAGCATAGATATAAACTACAGAGATAAAAGACATAAATTGTCTCTCATAGGAGACTGCATCGCCAATCCAAAAATGGGAATGAAACTGACGAAGTCGAACCGTAATCAACCTAATTTCTTTTATATTAATATGGCTCATTGCAATTGTAGATATTCAAAATCAGCTCTACTCTTTGAACTTTTGAAAAAGGTATTACTTTTTAAGAATAAGGACGGCTTTCAAATGATGCAATAAGTAAATTAAATACTTCGGAAAACATTCTGCCATGGAAAACCATACTCAGTTTTGTCTGGCTGTTAGAGTGAACATAAAAACTGAGTCTCATCATAGAGTGACCACATCTTATAATGAATTTCTTACAAATTCAAACTCTAGCGACCAATTCAAATGCAAAAAGGTTAATATCTGAGTTAGGAAATCAGGTAAATCTCATGCCGGTTTTCCATTTGTCTAATTTTTAGGGTGGAGCCCACACACATCTGACTTTTAATAGGTTTATATAGAAAAACGTAGGAAACTGGTTTTGAAAACTATTGATTCTAAAGAATCCAATTGCAATGATGCTGATTAAAATATGCCATTATTATGAAAAATAAAAATTGGGTAATTGGGTTTTTTAACGTAACTTATTCCGACGACGGCATTGAAAAATGGAATTTTGCTGATGTCAATGAGAGAATTTGTAATGAAGATGATGGCGAAACGATTGTCTCATCAAACGACAATGTCGCATTTTTTAATCAAAACAATAAATTAATGTGAATTTAACGAAAACAAACTCAAATCGCTATTTTTCTTTACGATATAAATTAAATTCCGCTAGATCGTCAATTTAGACCACTGTGCGACGGCTCGCCGCTATCAACCAGCCAGCACTTGTATGGTGTTGGTGGCACGTCTGCAGTCAACGTTAACTGCGAAATCAACGCCACTGCTACCGATCGATTTCTAGACGTGTGTGTGCGTATGTGTGTGTTCCTGTCTGTGGGCTGTGCAGGCAAGCCAAAGCGCTGTGACGTAGACGCTCGCACCGATCACTTCGGCACATGCATTATATTTTGTGTTGTGTGTGAATAAAATAGAAAATATTTCAGTATAAGCGTAACGTTGCATACGTCAAGATCGCGCGATTCCCGTTTGTTGTCGACTGAATAGTCGAAAAAGTAGTGTGAATGGTGGCTTGTCGAGTACATAGTAGGATCGTGTGTAAAATCAGTACATACTTGATTTACATATTTAAAAAGATTTAATTGGGGTATTGCACGTCAAAAGCTACATACAAATTTCGCGGCTACATTTCCATTTCAGCGACGACGCAGGAAACGGATATTTTTATTTCGAAATACCGTATGGGCATTAGTGTGAAATGTTGCCATAACAAATGTACTGATCGCGCGAATCGAAGATCGTTTCGGGAAATAAGAATTTTTACAAGGAAAAAAATTACAGAATTTCGTAAGAAAAAAGAACCAAACGAGCAGTGTTTAATTGGAAAGAGCGAAAGAAAAAAATTGTATATGGTTACATCAGTGAAAAATTGGAATTCTCTTTTAACGCAGCAATGTTGTTGATATATACATAAATCGAAATGAGTAGATATTTTCTTTCATAAAATTTTGTTAAATATAAATCAACAACAATCTCAGCGCTGTGCCTTTGAAGTGCAAATTTATAGTGTGCGAATCATTAAAATACATAGTACAAAAAAAAAAACAAACAAAAAATATAGCGACCGTTGATTGACGACGATCAACTGGAAAAAGAGCTTGCGGGTCAAAAAAAAAAATCAAATTGAATGCGTGCATTTATAAAAGTGTATAATTTACAATACGAAAAATCGCACAATAAGCCACACAAAACCAACGTTCCTATGTATCTACACTCTCGTGAAGAAAAGTTCAAGTGATCGTGGCAAGTGATCCTCATTCCAAAATTCGTACGAGTCGACGCACCATAACAAAGTGCCTGTGCATACATAACTGTGTCGCCGCATTTAATTGAGTTCCACGAATTTGCTGTGAGAAATTCTACAAAATACAATCGAAGAAGCCGCAGGAAAAACAAAACTACATATATAGTATGAAAACAATAAAAACATAACAGCAAAAACAACCATAAAGACACTAGAGAAAAAGGTCGAGGGATACCCTACCGTCACAGTTCATTTTTAAGAATCACACACATACATGCATTGCCATGTGTTTGTATACATATGTACATATGTAAGTATGTGTGACTCAACACACTTGAGTTACAAAACGACGACGAAGTAGTAGACGAAAACGTCAACACTGGCGACACATTGTCCGACGTTCAAGTGTACACAACGGACGAAACGGCAATAAGAGCAGCAGCAGTGCCACTGCAACTGTCTCTCCAGGAAGCAACAACCACACGCACACACACACACATACACGCGTGCGCTTACAAAATTGAAGCGGCACAAAAGTCATTAATAAACAAGCGCCGTGAACGTAGTAGACATACTAATAAAAATAAGAGGTATTTAGAAGATACCCCGCACACACATACATAGATACAAAATACATACACACACAGAGTTCACGCAAAAAAAAAAAAAACAACCAAAACAAAAAAAGTCGCAAGCTGTGCGCTCAAGTACAAGGCAAGTGGCAAGCAGCGGAAGATCAGCAACGATAGCACCAACCGGCATTGCGAAGAACCTGAATAGGAAACAGCAACGTATTTAAAACAAGTTAAACTAAATACATACATAGTTGCACGACGACGACCACCGTGTTGTTGTTTTTGTTGTTTTTATTATGGCTGTTGTTGTTGTTCTAGCCGTTCTAGTAAGCAGCATGAAATATTCGCGGCATTAAAGACGGCGCCAGCATACCTGCCAATGTCTATGGATGTCTGTCGATTGGAGAGGCCTTAGTCGCGCCGTCGCGTCAGTTACCGTTGCACGAGACGCATGAACAAAACGGCCGACGAAGTTGTTGCCCTAAGCAAAAAGTCACGTAGTGACGAATAGACGAAGAGCTCAACCAACATTAGATTTGGCTAGATCGTCCAACGAGACGATGATGACGCTGGTTTGTTGTGGATGTTGATCCAGATAGAAAACAGCAAGATCGGTTGATCGCATGGGGATTCGCGTAGTAGATGAAATTGGAAAAATTCACAACGCTGCAGGAAAATAGCAGCAATCGCAAAACCAACATTAAACAAGCAAAGTGATAGATAGGATAGTTACATGCTGTCTGCTAGCAGATAATTCAAGCGCTCGAAGCGTGATTCAAAAAGGACAACACAAAAACAAAAACGGATTGCAACAAGAAAGTGTGAAGACGGCCGAGCGACTGTATTTGAGCAACTACGTAAGTAGCATTAACTACATTTAAATGAACGGAAATGTAATGAATTCTATCTATGTGCATAGCCAATTTGCCACAGAGCGAGGACAACTTTGAATCGAGCTCGAGAAGTTGTCGGTTCGGTGTATTTGTCCGAGTTGGCTTGAAGCGAAGTCGTTTTTCTTTTCAATAAAAAATGCGGCGTCGAATTTGATTCGGCGCCGACCTGGTGAGCACATCCGAGGGAACTTGAATCGGCGTCGCTTGTTTTTTTCCTCCGATTTCGCATCGAATCGAGTTCGATAAGACGTCGGTACGGTGAACTCGTTCGAGGGAGCTTGAATCGAAGACGTTTTTTCCATAAAAATGCAACATCGAATTCGATTCGATGCTGGTCTAGTGAACACATCTGATGGGACTCGAGTCAAAGTCGTTTTTTCCATAAAACCAGCTACGTCACTCCGATTTCCGACTGTCGCATCAAATCCAGTTCGATTCGACGTGGGTCTGGTGCACTCCTCCGAGTGAACTCAAATCGAACCAGAAGTGAACATGGAACATATATTTTCAGTATTTAGGGGGCAGAATAAACGGAACTTGTCACTAGGGACACGATATCGGACCGAAAGTATCGATATGGTAATCATTCAAAGTATCACACTAAAGGCATAGATTACCCATAAATATCGAACTAAATTAAAAATTAAGCTCAGTCATAATTTCTTATATGTAAATCGTTATCTGATTGTCCTTTAGAAAGTTTTTGCATAAGGGGTCGTGTACATATTACGTAACGCGTTAGGGGGGGATAGGGTTTCGGTTCATCGTTATATTTTTTATTTAAATAATTTCGGTACTTCTGAGTTCTCAATATGGTAATTTAAAGTTGAGCAAAAGTGACCTCACCCACAATTGGAAAGGGACTAACTTACAGCGTGACCTTGATGAGGACCTGCTATTCCCTTTGGCTATTTTTATTCCTCCTGATTTGACGTATTCAAATATTTTTCTGTAGATAATTGTTTTTTCGCAAATTCGGTACGGTACTGGAATTCAAGTACTCGATTCCTAAAAATATCGTTTTAAAAGTATGGAGTAAAAAAGAACGGAATCAAATGCCAAAAGTATCGATAAGGTATTGTATCGCATCGAAATTTATTTCCTTATTGTCACAGCAGTCTATATAAATAAATAAATAAGTATTAGGGTGGCTCACCAAAAGTGGTTCCAGTTTTTCACCGGAATTATAAACTACATATGTATATTATATTTAAAGACTTGCGCCAAAATATTATGGAAACCCATTAAGATTTGCGTGCGCTTGACTAATTTGAAACTGTCCCAAAAAATGAAGTTTATAAATAAAAATAATTAATATTTAAATATCGTTTCAAAACCACCACCTCAGAGAATAAATCAGTTTAAGCTTAGAAGGTATTTTATATATATGTATGTATGTATAAAGGTGTATTTAAAAATTGGTACAACTGCAAATGGACTTGATTAATAAAAAGGGAAATACATATGTATATTTTCAATGATATCCTATAATTTTAAATCGGACAAGTTTTGGCAGAGTTATTCTTATACCAATATTCCAAGAAAGGTAAAAAACAGCATAAAAAATGTCATTATGTGCTTTTGAGATTAAAAGATTTTATGATCTAATATGATTTCTTTTTAATTTTAGAAAATGTTTTTATTTGTAAAACACTGTTTTGAAGGTACTAGTTTCAAGTCAGCCCAGCTCACGTAAATCTCAATATTTTTCGGAAATAATTTGGTCGCGATCTTGGACCTTTGATAAGTAGTGGTGCACCCTAATATACATTTAAAATTTTTAAGATGCATAAAAAATTATTTATGGGAATTAAATAATAACAAATTACAAATCTAGTTCTACTACACTCTCGTGGTTCGCCGCTTAGTCATTTTTATGGCCCGCCGGTGAAACCGGAATCGTATTCGTTACCAAGTCATTTGCAAATTTTGTATCCATGGTTTTAAGAGTATTTAACTTACAGTCAGATAGTTTAAAGCGATTGACACACGTTGAATTTTATTAATCAGGATTAATAGGCGCATTAACGCATTAAAATTATCGAGATAATCCGCTTATAAGTAATTGTTCTATCATTTATTATGAGAAAAAACCCCCGGATTGCAAGGAAAAATATAAACTTTTTATTTTTTTAACTTTGTCCGAATTAAAAAAGAAAAACCAGATTATACCTTTACCGGATTATCGAAGTGTTGTTGTATTTGTTTTGACAAAAAAATCAATATTGGTGGATCGCGTCCCCGCCCCCGCACTTCATATTTATGGTGTCAGTATATAGATAATTTCAGTGCTGCGTGGTTCGGCAATTTGAGGGTATTTTTTTTTTTTTTTTTAGACATCATCAACAGTGGTTTCTCTAATGTAGTACAATTTTTTGTTTGTAATTAACTTTCAATTTAGATCAATTTAAAATTTAAATTTTCTAACGTTCAAATGGACGACTTCCAATATATTTCACCGCGATTGGAAAAAAAACGATTACCGATAAAATATATATGTATAACTACTATGTACGTAATTCAATATTTATTGGATGATTAAACCCTTCTTCCTTATAGGGTTGTATTTGACCCCATTTGATTCCCTTTCTGTTAGATGTCATAAAATTATTGTGAATGTTATATTGGGGCCGTTTAAATGTAACCGAGTTGCAAAAGAACGCTCCAACTCGGATAAAATTTCCTTGAGTAGCAAAAGCAACCCTGTTAGCCGCTTTCATGAAAGATTCGATTTGTTTAGTGCTATTTAAGAACGGAAAATAGTTGTGCCGGCAATTTTTAGGTTTATGTAGTTCTATATTTACAAATACTTTGCAAATAAAAACGAATTAGGTCTTAAATCAAAATTTCCCATGTATTTTCTTAGGGGTAATTCACAATAGCGCAGTTGTTTCACTTCCCAACACTACATCTCAGGTCGGATATCAGTTTACCGAGCTGGCTCAACTCGCATATTTTTCCGAGTTAGTGTTGTTGTTTTACATGCTATTTCTTCTCCTACCTAGTGTTCTTTTGCAACTAGGTTACATTGAAACGGGCCGATTATATGTAATTGTTAAAATAAATAAAACATAATTTACAAAAAAAAACTTAGAGCACAATTATTTAAAAGTGCAATTTTTGACCCTATTAAGGAAATAAAGTCCGTTTTTACCAAGGAAGTACGGTCCGTACCACAATCCAACAAAATTTCTCCATACACGGTCAATAAATATTACGAACCACTATACCAATCCAAATATCGTGATAAAAATTTAACGTGTAACACCCGCCTTATATGCTTATATTGACACAGGCACTCAACCAATAGACACGGGACGCCAAAACAAAAAAAACGGTCAGAATGATAAAAAGAAACATATGTGCAACAGGCACTGGAACAACAGCAACACACAAACTATCAAAATTGGATGTAGTAATAGCAGCAACAACAACAATTGTCGACATAACTACAAACAAAACAACAACACAGTAAGCAATTAACATGCAAAGGTCATTTTTATTAGGAAACCAATACAGCTAACTGCAGGCAACAACTGATCAAATATAGATGCAGTTACATATTTACATGCAAGTGTACAAATACACATACATACATGCATACGAGTACATAAAAATATCCATACGTTAAGATAAATATACCCCCCATTAGGGAAATAAGGAGAGCCTCCACTTGGAAGTGAAATGGAATTATTTCCGATCGCAGAAACCAGGTACAAAAACAAAACAAAAAGTTAAAAGCGTAACAGTTATTAGGGGAGATACATATATTTTATTTATTTAAGAGTTATTTTCGAACACTAATGCCGGTATTATTTAATTCAGTCTCATCTCTAGTTACTAAATTTGAGAGCTTCAATTAGAGACATTTTTTGTGACTTGAAACGATTTCGGTATTCAGTCGCTAAAAAATTTCACCAAAGGCTGTGGTGAAAAGCAGTACTAGAGACAATCAGCTGATCATACGTTCAGCTAGAGATCTAGAGATGCACAATCAACCTCAATGAAAATGTGTTCATCGATGATAGCACACAATACACTTCTTCAATTGTTTGTCAACAGCATTATTTCTCTTTATAAATAAAACAACCGGGTTATCGTAAACCGAACATCGAAAATAGCTGTTCAAAATTCTTATTTATTATTTAAAATATGTGTAAAAATCGATAAATGCAGCTTCTCATCCACATGTATGTACATTCGATCAAAATGGCAGAACAAGATACATAAGTAAACGTAGACTATAAAATTAAAAAAATAGCATTATTTTTATGAGGCACTTTTAAAAATTAAGTGTTATTTTTTTTTTTACAGATTTAAGCAAAATATAGCGTACGACGAGGAGCATATCTAGTGCTACTGCTCAAAACCAGCTGACAAATTAATGACTTTATTTTGAGACTAGAGACTAGAGACGGCTTACTGAATACCGAATAGTCTCAAAATCAATCTCACCACCGACAAGTTGCAATTAGTGACTAGAGAGTGCTTACTGAATACCGGTATAATTTTAGCATTGCCTGGTAACTGTTATGTAGGATAAATATTTCTCCCGTCAATTTAAGCGTTCATTTTTTTTGTTTGCCTGATAACTGTTATGCTGGAGACAATCTCGCCAATAAGAGTTGCTTTCCAACTTCTTTTTTTAATGTTGCTTGATAAAGATTGTGCGCTATGGTATTTGCTGGAAATGAAAGGGGGCATAAAGATGATGGAAACGAAAATGAAAATGAAAATAAAGACGAAGATAAAGCCAAAGATAAAGGTAAATAAATAAGTCTTATTATATAACATAAAAAAACGTAACAATTATTCTCAAGCGTTGTAAAAAAATTGTTGGGAAATAACAAAAATAAAATATTTATCCTGTATAACAGTTATCAGCACCTAATAACGCAATAAATTCATAATTCCTATTAACAGCGAAAAGAAATATGTCTCCCGCATAACAACTATCAGGTCGCCTAAAAAATAAACCTTGTGATATAACTCGCTTCGGCAAATAAAAAAAATTCAATACTAATAACGTTCGTTAAATTTCACAATTCTTGCCACGTTTCAAATTTGTAAATTCGAGACAACAGTTATTTTAGGTCCCTGGCAAAAACTCAATAGAAGTTTGTCGCTCTTTAAATAATGTGTGTGAGGAAAGCTTCCATTAATAATGTAGTAGAAATATTTTGCATCGCTTAGCTAGCTCAAAGGCAATTTTGAAAGCCACACTATCTTGGTTTCCTTTTCGTTTCTTAACGAATCGGTAATGAAACGTACCAGGAAACATTCCTCATTTTTATGGAATGGATTCCCTTAAATTCGATGGGTAGTTTTGTGAATCGCTCGCCCAGCGAAAGCGAATACTTTCTACCAATGGCATCTATGTTAATGCCTGCATGCCGCAGTTCTGACATTTCCTAAAGGGTCATATGCTTGCAGTGTTTAAAAAGAACTACACGCGCACATATGTTTTCAAAAATTTTTTGTTTCTCCAATTCACTTTTTACTCGAATATACTATACGCGTGTATTAGTTTTTGTTTACTGTGACCCACAATACATTGACTCATTGTCTCTCCAAATAATTGTCGACTGTTTAGGTTTTGTAGTTGCTGCTTTATTTTTATCACTGCACGAGCAAACCACGACGTACGTTTTTGTGTTTGTATGTATATATAAATTGTATATTTTGAGGAATACCCTTCGATATATACATATGTATATTAACGAAGCGCTGAGTCAAAACATTTACGGGGGCTTATGAACTTTAGAAATACTTACGAGCATGGGTGTATATTATGTAAGTCAA
Source organism: Anomoia purmunda (assembly GCA_951828415.1). Taxonomy (NCBI): domain Eukaryota; kingdom Metazoa; phylum Arthropoda; class Insecta; order Diptera; family Tephritidae; genus Anomoia; species Anomoia purmunda. The sequence goes on along the minus strand of OX639997.1, from coordinate 57,906,797 downwards.
ATATAGCGGAATGAAATGAAACGGAATTGAAATGGAACGGATTGGGGGACCGAAAGTTTAATAAAACAAAATATAATGGAGTCAAAATTAAAATAAATAGGAATGAAATTAATTAAAAAACAAAACAATGAGGTGAAGCGGTGAAATATAAGGAACAGAAACGAAGTGGAATGTAGAGGAATGAAATTAAACAGAACGGATTGAAAGGCAGAAAAATTAATAAAACAAAATACAATGGGGTCAAGAGTAGAATAAAGAGAAATGAAATTAATTAAAAAACAATGAGGTGAAGCGGGAGGAAGAGAACGAGGTGCAATTTACGGGAATTAAATGAAACAGAATTAAAATAGAACGGATTGACAGGCATAAAATTGAATATAATATAATGGAGTCAAAAGTAGAATAAAGAGAAATTAAATTAATTAAAAAGCAATGAGGTGAAATAGAAAGAAGAGAAACGTAGTGAAAAGGAGATTGGGCTAGCAAGGAATCGAATGTAACGACGAGAAAAGAAATGGGGCGAAACAAAGGAAATTGAATTAAATGGAGTTAGTATGTGGAAATACTGAAATAACAAAATCTTATGGAGTATTCAAAATCACATTGAAGGTAGAAACAAAGAGCATAGAAAACAAAGAAGTTGTATCATTCTCACTGTTCTTCTAACAGAAATGTTAACTTGTCTTACCGTACTAAAACAAATTACGCGTTCGCTGTTTGATATTAGAAACTGATTCGATTAAATTTTTTTTTTGCTGTGTTGAAATAACCTACATTTTTTTGCCGCAGATAATGCAAATGATTGACTCTAGAACCAAAGAACGTAGATAACAAGAAAGTTGCATGACGTCTCGTTTCCTGTTGCAAAAAATTTCGTCCAACTTCACCACACCAGAAATCAATTAGGTCGAATCAGATTCTAGATTCTGGTATGGTGAAATTGGACAAGATTTTCTGTTAGAGAAACGGTGGGAGTGATGTAACTTCTTCTAAGTTCATTGCTAAAATCCTTATTTGATTCAAACACTAGAAACCAATTAGGTCGAATCAGATTCTAGATTCTGGTATGGTGAAATTGGACAAGATTTTCTATTAGAGAAACGGTGGGAGTGATGTAACTTCTTCTAAGTTCATTGCTAAAATCCTTATTTGATTCAAATGGGTTTTGAAGTGATGGATTAAGCTAGCATATCTTACAGCGGAAAACAAAACTGCATGTAACTTTTTGTGCTTGCTGTCATTTAGCATAGCTGGCAAAGAAGGTAGATTACAAAGAAGTTGCATGGCGTTTCGTTTCCTATGGCAAGAACCCTCGTCCGATTTCACAACACCTGAAACCAATGGGATCTAATCTGATTCTAATATCAATTAGCAAAAGTTAAATAAGTTCTGGTATGGTGAAATTGGACAAGACTTTCTGTTAGACGAAGGGTGATGCAACTTTTTTGTAATCTGGGTATTTTGATACAACTGCCTTCCAAAAACAATTCGTGTACGCAAAATAGTTGAAATCAAAGTAAATACAAGACACTAATACAATAACTAGCTCGTCATGCCCTCTGCTTATCAAGGGTTACAAGTTTGAGATATATCAAGTGGATTTTGGCCGTATTGTTCCAACAGAGCACGCATACCATATGTTGAGTTGACTCCACTGTAATACAATAAACAGTCAGTAGCGCTCGGCCAGATGGGGATCCCATTGAGAATTACCATATTTTTATGTGCAACACTAGTTTAGTTGCTTTGCTCAATTTCCTCTCCAGCGCTCCAACATTTTCTGGGTTAATCATTCACAACATCGGCAGCTGTAAAACCCACACATCTGCTGAGACTTCACCTGTCTCAGAAGCTCTCTAATGTACTGATACAATACGTATGTACATAATTCGCTACAAACTTATACAACTGCATTCTCGACATATACATATATGTACATCATAATGTACTGACGTATGACTTAAACCAGCTGTGCCAGAATCTCTGCAGCCGTCAAATAAAAATAAATTTTGGCATACGCTTTGCAAACACTGATCCGATTACTTACTATGCCAAATGGCATGATCACAGCCACTTTCTGAGACAAACACTTTGCTTTTGTTTTTTAATTTCAGTAGCGGCGACACAAATTAACTTTGTGGATATTTTCATCATCAACGCGTATTTTAATTGTATTTTATTTCTTTCACTTTTTACATCGATCGAAACGGTGAATTGTACACAAAAAAGCCTGCATATTGTTTATTTTTTTATTTATTTGACTCTTGGCTATTTTCGTCACACTGTCACGCTGTGGCGAGTGTGAAATACCAGTTTGACAAGATCTGCGCGGCAAACGTAATCGACAACGAATGTGAATGCATGATGGTGGTGGTGGTGATGATGGTGGGGGTTGTTGAACGGCGTTGATGGTTGTTGGGCGGTTATGGTAGGAGGGGTGCGATGTCGGCGGTGCCAGCAACATTTGTGGCGGCGTTTAGAAGCGCAATTGTGTATTCAATGCGATCAAAACGTCGCGTCATCGCTGGTTGATTACGCTGTGTGGGGTGTTTGCTGTGTTTTTTTTATATGTGCATACATACAGTGGCGGGCAAAAGTGTCAAAATATTAATTTTATTTCAATAAATTGGTTTCGTTAATTTTTTATAACAATACAGTTCAAGCTATAGCAAAAAGCATGCCAATCAAAACTTCAAACTGTATACTGAATTTATAATTGCAAAAATTATAATTTTTTTATTTAGCCAGAATTTTGTAAAATTTTTAATTTATGCGGCTTTATAGCTTATTAAATTTTAGTATCAAAATGTGTACGTCTAAAGGCGAAGA